>CM077109.1:1461662-1495899 GCA_039619505.1 Cimex hemipterus
TATATATAGAGAGAGAGAGAGAGAGAGAGAGAGAGGGGGGGGGAGAAAAATAGATAAGTAGAGAGGCACAGCAAAAAGAAAGATAGTAAGAAAGAGTGAGGCAGAGAAAAATAATTGGAGATAAAACTAGAGATACAAAAAGTGAATTATTTAGTAATTCCCAAATTTTATGATGCAAAATTCATATATCATTTGAAACTTATACATAATATTTTCCTTAATCTTAATGCGCATTACAACATCACTAAGCCCGTTGTCCACCTACTTTACAACGAGACGAACTAACGTAGAAATTTGCGCTTTTGCGCTTGGTTCGGTTGAAAGTTAAAACTGCAGACCTTTCTACGTCAGCAGACATGACTCTACATAGCAAATTAGAGGAACAACAAGAAAAGGAGAGAGAGACACAGAAGTGAATAAAATTGAAAGTGTTGGCAGGAGGGATATTCTAGAACGTATGTTGGGTTTTATTTATGAAAAGGCATACAGGATGTATAATGCATAATGAATCCGTGTCGGATGTAGATAAGATTGAACCAGCGACTGTTCCTCTGCTTTTTAATAAAGAAGAGTATACTTTATGCATGATGTATGTAGGGTGTTTTCCGGGGGAAATTTCTATGAAGAAGGCATGTTAATTTTCGTCGGCTTTTAACAACTCTATGGGCATAAATTAATTTCCAGTTATTAGGGATGGAATAACGGTCAAAGTGAAGGTCAAAAATTATTTAAAAAACATTTATCAGTGATATTATCTATAATTTGTTTCGTATTGGGCAATAATCGATTAGTCTCCTCCTGGTCACGTGTAGCTATTTGGTATTATGCTTTGATCGTGTTCAAGGCGGGGTTCACGATTCTCCATTCGGGTCAGCTAATTAATTAGTAATTAACTAAACAGGATCATTCGTCTTTTATTGGTTTCATTCTTCGTTGGGCTTTTGTCAAAGCAGAGCGATGAGGCGGTGACATCCGTTGATACGGCGGCTTGGACGAGCGCCAGAGACCCATACGAGCTCATTTGACTTGTTGCTGTTTCGAGAAAGGAAGGATCGATTTTTGTTTAAACCAGTCGTCTGTTTGTGCAAAAGCCCCATTCTACAGTCGGAATCATGGAACGGTATGATTTTTTGAACGTGGGAAAACGGTTGGCGATAGCAAGCAAACTGTATGCTAGTCGTCCTGGAAGGTTTTGTTTTCTTCTCCCGCCGTTGGTCCCGCGTCCCATCTTGGCAGCCACAGGGATAGTTTAGTGGGACACAGTGAGGGCTTAACAAATAACTTTGGAGCTTTGACGACAGCGTCCTGAACGATAATATCAACAGATTTAGGGGAGTCTAAAAAATATAAGTGGCCGTATAATTCACCCTTGCGTGGAAAACAAAACCTATTAAATAAAACAATATAAAACAACAATATTAGTACTGAAAAGTACTGTATCTACAAGGCAGAGAGATGTACACAACGGCCGCCACCATACTAACACTCTTCATATTTTAATTACTTATTTATCGTCTTAACGATTGGTAATTAATAATTTTGATAATTCTCCGAATAAATTGTGGTCATGGTTTCCTTTAAGCCATAAAGAACGACAAACCGTTGCGCAGTTCGGAGTTTCGAGCGCTCACAAAAAGCTTGGAAGAGACGATGAGAAACATATTTCAAAGATTTTCATCTCGTTTAACTGCGTTATGTTTTATCGCTCTGTCTGGAAGAAAGGACGTTCCTACTTTTACCACTACGGATATTGGATTCTAAACTTGAAAAAGATCTGTATGCAAGTTTTCGGTACTATTCCCAAATCCACTGATAATTCTTTAATTTACTGACGAGATTGTTTTAGAAAAAAGTAAAACTGAGATCGCTAGTACGGTGAAGCACGCAATACCTTTCTCTGATTTATGCACTCATTAGTTGCAAGCCCATCAGAGCAACGATGAAGATGACATGAGGCGGAAAATTGGGCCTGACCTCGAGGTATTAATTTTAATATGTTTATGTTTTAATGTTTAATTGTTTACATAAATGTTTCACGTAGGCACTAATAGAAAATTGTTCTATTGGAAACACAAAATTAACTATTATGCGAATGATTTATTTACATTTTTTAAATGAAAGAACGTTTTAAGGGAACATTGAGGGTGAAAACTTTGTAAAGAGTTCCTAACCACGGCGGTATACTTTCTATTTTTAAAATTATGAGAACAGTAGCTCAACGATGTAAAAATCTTGTCGGACTTTCCCAAGGGTACATTAGTGCGTACCGTGCGTGAAAAGCTGGTGTTATATTCGACTTATATCGGGGTGGAAGGAGTAGAATAGTCACAAACCCAGCACTGAGCATGTAGACGGGCCAAATGGAGTAATGATTGATTCACATAAATCAGTGACGTAACCGTGACGTGACAGTGTCGTGACCGGCATTTTGATCGCCGGCGGATTTGAAAATATTCTTCTTGGAAAGCGAATGGCTTTGTAGGCACACGCCCGGCGCGCGACCGTGCAGCCGCAGTCACCAGTCCATGATAGTCGCATTTCTTGTTGATGACATTTGACAGTTTCCACTGCTTTAAAAAAACGTCGAAAAACTCATTGAGTTGGCTTGAAGTAATTCTGTTTTTTATTCAAATTCAAAATACCCGGGCTCAGATTTGAAAATATTATTGTGTGGAGGAAAAAGGGAGCAGAAATGAAAACAGATGGTGAGTACAGTATTTCAGTAGAGTTTATGAATTATTATTATGAATAGTAACAATGTATAATAAATTATGAATTGCGATTAGAACTTGTTTTATTGTTGTTTGATATTTGATACTCACGGTAGAGATCCAGCATCAGAATTGAAATAATCAGTGAATATTTTACGTACACGTCAATTATGTGCGTGAATCGACCTTTATTTGCCTTTTAAAAGCTCATAAAATTTAGAAAGATATGAAGATGACAGAACTTTATTTACTTTTTTAATATAAGACGTTGAAAAAAGCGAATAAAGAGAACTTCCATGGTGAAAATTTTGGCAAGAGTTCATAACATGGCGGCATACTTGTTATTTTTAAAATTATGAAAGAATCCAATCCTCGTTTAAGGATATTCATAGGGAGGTTTAGCATTAAACGAGAATCGGGGAAATTTAACGCATCCACGTCTTTAAAAAAAAGGAGTACAACAAACCGAAAAGGGTCACGTTAAGAAAGTGGTTTTTTGCAATCGTATGAAACCGGATGAAATATTCCATTTGATGTTTCAAATAAATGACCGGCATGGAAAAAAGAAAATTCATTTTATCCCAAAAGGATATATTTAAAGCCTCCCCATGACTATGAGGGGGGGGAGTATGAGGGTATATTCGCTGGCGTAGGCTTTCCGCTGGATTTAACCCTGTGAAGTCCCTCCGCTTTGAGCGACCGGGCGGAAGTGTCCACCGAAAGATAATACAATATCTTTGCTATTCGAAACTGCTCCACTTGAGACAAGTCCGTCAAATTTCGATAAATTGGATTCACGTAATGATTTGAAATTGAACTTTTATAGGAATGGCGCCTGAAACCACGCATGTTTTAAATTATTATCAATTAATTAACTCTAGCTCCCTCCCTTTTTCTCTCCCCCCTCTATCTCCCTCTCATTTTCTTTCATTCTCTCTACCTTGCGCTGGTTTTGTTCTGCATGCCTATCGTCATGTGTTTTTTCTGTATGATTCTCATCTTTCTTACTCAATTTCTCCCTCTCTCTCACTCTCTCTCTCACTCTGACTCTGTGTGTGTTTCACTCTTTGTATTTTTTGTTTTGTTGTTCTTAAAGGAACCTATTCCCAGGACCAAATTTCACTAAATCATTGCAAATTAAATTAATCCATCAATCAATCTCTCATTTACTTTCTATCCCGTTTCTCTCTCCTTCTCATTTCTCTTCCCCTTTTTTCTTTTCCTAAATATGCCCTTTATTTATAAATAAATCGACTATGGTGAAGACTCCACTCCCGTCAGTACATAAAATTAAAAACAAATCCATTCTTTAAAGAAAATTATGGTGCCATCACAATTCCATTATCGGCCTAATTGTTGCAATTTCTAATTAAAACCGAGGAGAAGCTATTTTCGGGAGGTAAAGTTGGCTTTATATCTGCTGGTAATCTCACAGGATCTCCCACTCTATCTCTATCTTTTTTCTTATTTATTAGTAATTGAATACTCTACGGAGTTACGGCAAGCTTTAAATTGTATAATCGTCAATTTTCTATTCCCAAGAATTTAGGCCTGGTGACTTCCTGATATCGGCTGTTAATTTCTGTTATGTCAGTTTTTGTGTTTGATCTTTAGTGGGTAAATTCGTTTTAATTAAAAAAAAAAAAAATCCAATAGAGGGGTTCTAAAATATTCAAACTCAAAATGTTTTGTAGGTTTTGGCATACAAATTTGTTAGGTTGAAAATTCATGTTGTATATTAGTGTTAACTGATAAATGTGAGACAAAGACTTGATTGATTGAATAAGAGAAAGCAGTAAAACGCGGAATTCACTACGAAAAATGTATTCAGCGTGTAAAAGCAAAACGATAGAATTTTCAGTTTTCTTCGTGTTGCGTTAATGATCATCAGGTGAATCAATTATTTCCGCCCTCACGACCTTATTCACTCACTAAACGTGGCCGGTCTTGCATGTTGCGTGATTTTATAAATGGAATATCAAGACAGGAACGGAAACATCCAGCCGGAGGGGCAAGGTGTTAGGATTCGTTTCCAATTTTCCAGGTATACCATCCCGTAAATAAGCCGCGCTATGGCCCACATTCCGGATCGGAGAAAAATATTCATAATGTTTCCCCTTTTTTATCTGTTCCAATCTCATTTGCATTGGCGATACTTCGAAACCGTTCTTTGGTCTACGGGTTGACCTCGGTTTAAAAAATATGATTCCGTGATTTAGGAATTGGGATGCTTCGATAATTTTTTTAAACGAGATTGCTTCGGGGAAGATGTCCTAGGTGAAACTAAAAGCATTCCGAAACCGCAGGTGCTTTCCGGATGAGAATGCCCTTGTGCAAAAAGAATTTTCAAAATATTGCCGGTCCATCCACCAGAAATGAGTCACTTTTATAATTAATTAAGTAAGCCTAAAATTCACCTGAAAGTAAATACTAATAAAGAATATAAATTGAAAGTTTTTTTTTTTTTTTTTTTCAATTTACAAAATCAAATGTCGTCAAACAAAGTATGATTGAGAATATTTAACGTAAAAAGAGAGAGGGAACAAAGTCTTTGTTTTGTTACTTGTCCTGGATATTTGGCACCGATCAAACCCCATTAAGATTGTAGTCTTTTTTCTTAACAGAATATTGGTAATATCAAAACAACGTCTTTAACGATCGAATTTGTTCTTCCGATTTGGCAAAGATCAAATCTCCTTTTTTTTCCTTACAAGCATATTGGCAACATCAACGTAATATCCATAAGGAGCGAGTTTGTCCTTGACGATTAGCAAAAATCAAATTCCCTTAATATTATCCTGTCTATCCTTCAGCAAAGATATTCAATAACAATAGTACGTCCTTAAGGAAAGAAATTGAATTTAAGGTTAAAAAAATCAAATGTAAATGTTATCGTGTTTGAAGAAAATTAGTAAAATAAAATCATAAGGAATGTACTTGGCCTTGATCTTAGATAAAATCTAATCGCCAATGAATAACATGTTTATCTAAAATGAATATTGGTAATATCAAAATAATATCCTTAAGGAGCATATTTGTTCTTGAGGTTTGGTCCAAATTAAATTCCCTTAAGATTATCGGGTTTACAATTAAGTAAATATATTCAATAACAGTGTAATGTCTTTAAAGAAAGTAATTTTACTTACGGTTTGACAAATGCCAATCATATATCTAACGATTACCTTGTTCGAAGAAGAAGAACATATAGGACTAAAATATAATCCTTAAGGAATGTATTTATCCTTGATATTGTACTAAAAAAATATCAGCAATATTTTAAAGTACGTATATTTCCTTAAGATTTACTAATTTAAAATCCCTAAAAGTATCATTTGTATATTTACAATAAAAGACCACTGAGAATATCAAAATACTGTCCTTAAGGAATGTATTTATCCTTGAGGCCAGATAGAAATAAAATCCTGCCGCCCTTAAGGAACGTATTTGTCCTTGATATTAGACAAAATGTGAAACTCTGATGAAGAATCTGTTTATCATAAAAAATATATTGGACATATTATTTGTTTATATTTGTCCTTAAGGATTAGGAATTTAAAGTCCTTTAAACATAGCCTTCTAATGCTAAATCAATATTGGACATGTCTCAAAGTGCGTTTTTTCCTTAAAATTTACTCATTTAAAAACCCAAAATAGTATGATGTTTAACATTAAAAGATGTAGGGGCGTCGGTGGCCGCAAGGTTTAGTCTTTGACACGGCTCTCATCACTGTAAGGTAAAGGTCCCGGGTTCGAATTCAGGGACGCTGGACATACTTACAAATGTTTTTGTTTTTTTCTTTTTTTTCCAAAAACAGCGGTACCCTGAGGGTTTATATGACCTCTGCTGTTGCGAACCCTCGTAAAAAAAATACTCCCTTAAGGAACAAATTTGTCCTTGAAGTTTGGGAAAAACAAATCCTATTAAGCATACAGAGATCCATCCCTAAAAGAAGTCAGTATCAAACTGATATTTTTAAGGATCTTATTTGTAACTGTAAAAATCCCCTAAAGAATATTGAGTTTATTGGTAAATGGAATGGTCACAATGTCGGTTCCGAATATCATCCTTAAGGTTTTCAAAATCAAATGTCTTAAAAGAATCCTGTTTCTCCTTTACAGTTTTAAACTAGATGAATTTTTCAGCAGAAGTTACGCTAGTAAATCCTTAGAATTGATTCAATTGTCAATTAGGCCGTTTATAAATTTGGTTTAGCCTAGTCTCGGATAGTAGAACCAAATTTATCTACAATTGTCAGGAAGTTCGGACCCAACGCCACTCCCAGTCGCTTACCGTCTGTCAAAAACAACCTATTACCGTCAGATTTCAATTTAAAAAAAGTCCCTTTTATCTATCTACGCCAGGGGCCCAATCCCTGGAGGAGGGTTAGGGACAGATATAAAGAGACAGATAGACCTCGCAAGGGACAATTAGGAGATAAGATGGGCCGGCTTAAGAATTGAAAAGACAAAGCCCAACGAGTTTTCAGCCCATTGTACAAGACGGTCAATATCCGTATCTATTTTGCTTTTTGACAATTACGAAAACATTGTAAGGATTTGAATAAGAAAATCATAAGAAGACGAGGAACAATAATTCAAACACGAAAAGATAACATTCAATTTTAAATAAAGATGTTTATCATTTATAAAAATGTTAAAAAAACATAAATAATGGTTTTTGATAACAATTGCCCATTGTTAGCTGTTTAAATATTTATCAAATGAAGATTTCTTTCCCTTTTAAAACTTCCAAAAGAATATACTTACATTTTAACAGGAAAAAGAGACATTTCGTGACTAAATTTTTTTTTTTGTAAGTGTAACAACAGTTTATTTGAAACAACGTTCTTTTATTAACTTAATGTTGCTTCCGACTTCGGTTTAACTTAATTTCCACGTCTAAATATCCCTTGAGTTTGGGATAAGATTTAATTTTAATATTTACGTAAATAGCTATTCCGTTGAACCATTCAACTTAATTACAGTCCGTCAGGTCTCGCTCTTTTTTTTTTGTTATCCCGTGTCGAGTGAAGAGGGTGAAAACGCAGGTCCACGGGACCTGTAAATGCTCGTAAAGAGCCACCTTGTTTGATGACTTGTCGAAAATTTCCTCACAAACACAGTCTACCACCCTTCGGAAACGTCAAAATAAATCACCTAAAGGACGAGAACTCGAAGGTAGCCAAGAATATCTGTTAAGATAAAAAAATTTCCCGTCTTTCTCTCTACCTCCACGATCTGAAACCAGAAATGGCGATAATCTTTTAACCCGGGAGTAAATCATTTTGATACCGAGTCAACCTTAATGATACCGGGAAAGATGAGCCGGCGGCCGGTTGGACAAATGGCCCGAATCTGGTATTTAGTGTCATATTAGCGGCAGGCCCATATATCCTTGGTAACCCACCTTGGAAATCCAATTTAAATATACCGGATTCCAGGTAAGCAGGACCGCTCGGAATCCTTGTAAACTATTTCAAAGGGGGGGGTCGATTAAGTTTATCCCCTGTTAATTGTTCCTCCGCTTCATGAACGATTCATTCCAAATATCAATAAATGGTCTTAATAATTTGACAGAGGAAATCTCTAAAAAAATCTTTCTCACTTCGTAAAAACTATTTTCTAAAAAGCCCGTTGGAAAACAGCAAGGAAAATCCATTATTCCGTATGGTTATAAATTGACTATTTCTTAGTGACCTGCTGTTTTATAATTGTTTGAAGTCGTGAAGGGCGGTTTAGAATTAGGTAGTTTAGAAAAACACTTTTTAATTAATTTTTTTCCGACGTTTCAACTTTTATTCGCGGGCCTCTTTAGGGTATAATGCGTGGTATTGCCCTTGTGATATCATATTGCTAAGTGAAAGTGTGGCGTGTCACACCAATATGACACCACAAGAATAAAGGCCGGCCCTGAAGAGGCCCGCGAATAAAGGTCGAAACATCGGCAAAAAAAGTTTAAAAATTGCTTTTCTAAACTGCCTCGTTCTTGACCGCTCCTCACGACTTCAACAAGCTATTAATTGCATTTTCAATTAGTTAATAACTCTGACGATAATGAAACTATTCCCTGTACATTCGTATAATAGTAGAAGAAAGATAGAGGCCTAATGAATTTAAATTAATTTATCTAGGGCTATTATAGTATACATCCAGATATTTTATCCAGCATAAGATTTCGGTTTGGTTCGAGTAGTTTCGCTTATTTTACACATACTTCTTTAGATAAAATAGTAAGCTGATTGGACAAACATTAAAACTAAATCCCATTGGTAAATAATTTTGTGATCTATTCAAGGCAGATTATTGTCCTTAGTGGTTGCTTGATTTTATTAATAATAAAAATAATAATAATTTTGCGTGACACATTTCCCTCTTTTTACGCCATCGTTTTTATTCAAGCCCGGAATCTTTAAATAAAGTCTTGAAGTCTACTTATTTTGAGAAGATATTTTTAAATCGTTCTGATATTTTTTGTGAGGTGCTATTTCTCGTTTTACAAAAACAAGGATGCGCGTATCTGTGAAAGAGGAAAAATCAAAGGCTTTAAATCGAGTATATCATTAACCGACATTGTCGTTGAGGTTTGCCAAATACAGCGCACTTAATAATGTGTAGAGATTAGTGACCGTTAATAGATAATTATTCAGATATCGTGAGATGCGGTCTGGTGTGATGTAGGTAGAAAATGTTTTTCTGATACACACATCACACCAGACCGCATCTCACGATATCTGAATAATTAGCTCTTAATAATAAAGAGTTTATTTGGTCGTATTCGGCATCAAGGTTTGTAAAAAATGACCTAAAGGTTACCTTGTTTATCCTTAAAGTATGATTAACAATATCTAAATTGTGTCCTTAAGGAGTATATTTATCCTTGAGGTTAGAAAAAAAATTACAGCCCTTAAGAATACAGAGAAATACTAAAAAGAACGAAACGTATTTGTACTTTAGGCAAGAAAAGTCTTAAGCCCTTATGAATCCCTTATCCTTAAATGAAGATAGACAATACCAAATGTCCTTAATGTCACAAAGTCATTGACAATATGTATTATACCGAGCCATATGGACGAACGTGGATCCTACTTACTGTCTAATATTTGAAAAGTGTAAAAATTCAAAACGATGTTAACTTAGTGCACCGTTATGTATAAGTGCATGCATGTTACATTGGTTCTTTTCGTATGAAGTCAAGAGGGACAAAAGCGTTTGGAAACCAAATTGTTTTCTACCCCGGCGGCCATTAAGGTTTTTGCCACCCTACCCGAAAAACCGACTCATCTCCCCGGACACCGCCTGGGGTGAAGAAATATGTTGAAAAAGGCAATCATGCTGCCGTCCCTATCTCCCATAAGGTCTCGCACGTTGCGCCGTTACGCACCCCCGGCAAGACTTCCTGTACCGGACAAAAAAAAAAAAAGGTAAAAACCCCTCTAACGTCTCAATTTATAAACTCGTTTTTCGAAGAAGAAAAAAAATAAGAAGGGGTAAGTAAGTAAAAGGGAGAATCGAATATTGATATCCAGGGAATGCAGAGTCCGACCGGCCTGTAATTTATTCATTGATTCATTGGCCTAACCCACATAAATTTGATTTACGAGCGCTGTAAATCAAAAAACAGCCTTGATTATTTTGTTATATGGCAACACCGAAATAATGTTACAAATGGACGATTTAGCCAATGATTAATTGGCAAATGCATATTAATACTTTACTATTTAGACGTCACAGTTCTTCCAAGAAGTTCATTTGTACACAGAGTCGTAGATTTATGCCTGTGTTGGTGCATAAACCGACAAATCTTATCACTTTCAACGACTTGATTTGTGAAAGATTTTTATACTCGAGCGTTCAGTTACGAAACCTGTTGAAACTGTTCGTTTTCGCAATGGTGTTAAAGATGTTTTATGACTTGTTTGTCAACATTATTTTTATCAGTTACTACTGATACTACATGCACTTGGCCATAATTTTAGATTCGAAATGCAAAGAAAACGCGTAAAACTACACAGTTTAAAGCAATTTTCCTTATTTGCTCTAAAATGGTAATAATAATTTTAAATTATCCCAAACCGCCAGTGCCGGTACGGAATAAATATGGGAGTCCGCCTTGGGTGTGTTTTAAGTCTTCTACTTTTTTCTTCATTTATGAATGATCTGCATGGTAGTTTGCAAGGTGGAATAAATATTTGTGGGCCAAATATTAAAATTATTGGCTTTTGCAGATGAAATTGTAATTTTGGATTCGGAAGGAAAACTTGACCTATTTTACCTTACCATACCAAGTACTGCACCACAACCTATGCGCAATTTTTGTTCTCTAACTCGAATTCTATCCAAGCTACTTCCAACTTCTAAAAATACCTTGAGGTTATTGAATACTGGACCAAAAAAGGCTGAATTAAGAAAAATCATCAGTGAACGTTCACAAAATAGCAGTCTTGCCCTGTACCGTATATCAAGAACAATGAGATACCGACTTTGGATTATACATGGACAGCACATTGACAATCGCCAAACAAGACTTAAGAGACAACTAAGCATAAGGATTATCGGACCAGAATCTGACTTGACCGTCGAAACTAAGCTAACCCTAAGCAAGATATAATTGTGACCCCTAAGGATATACGAAGTGTTGGGTATATACAAGGGACATGCTGTGGGGTTCCAATCAAAAGTCCGGACAGAGCGTCAAAGCTCCTTATCATGTCACTACATAACTATCACACCGAATTCAACAATCACAACCCACTGTGTGTGAGACTGATCTTTTGAAAGATTCCCTTTGTTCGATGATCTGTTCGGTTTTTCTTTCATTAATACATCCACACGAGTTAGTAATCGTTTATTATTGGAATAAATAATACTAAATAGAAGTATACTTTGTATACGGTCCAAGTCTAGGTTCTTGAAAATTATGAACTGATCATGAATCATGATGCAATCAAAATCATGAATTGCAATTGATCTTTTTGACATGGATATGTGTATATATATATATACACATATACACATATATATATATACACATATATATATATATATATGTATACACACACATATATATATATATACATATATATATGGCTGGGGGTCAGTCTGAAAGTTTAACACGGAAATTGTTACCAAGCCCGTGCGTGTGTGCACTGTTTACCAAGGATACGCGAGAACGAACTGGTGGGTAGGTGTTTTTAAAGCCGCGATGTGATAGATTCTTATGACGCGACGCGATTGTCGTTTATGACGCGACGCGGTTGACGCTTTTGACGCGACGTAATGAGCTATCAAATAAAAACGATCCTCAAATTAATAAACAAGTGTTCCCTGATAATTTGCGAGTGTGTTTAAATAGCCATCGTAAGACAAATCCATGTACAGACGTATCTGCATGCAGTGTAGATACTCGTTCCATTTTTTTGTATTTTTCGTACCATGATTTTCCATTCCAACTCGTAGAAAATCAAATACAAACAAACAAACAAAAAATCGGATTATTTGACTACTTTCCTCCTCACACACGGCGTACACCAATATTATTGTAACCGGTTTTTCTACTTAAAATTGACTGTTTTCTCAGTTTTCTTTATAAGGTCAATTTCAATTTCTTTAACAATTATGTAAAATTATAGAAGATGGTTTCTAATTATTATAGATTATCTTATAGAAATGTGTGGTGATTATTGTCCGTTAGTCGATGATTATTCAGAAATCGTGAGATGCGGTCTGGTGTGACGTAGGCTCACTGTGTCGTGCCAACGTTTCGATCTTCAAAGAGATCATCTTCAGCTGTACGCAGAATACAAACAATACATGTACTACTTATTCACTACATGTACTATTTTTTCACTTCCGTATTTGTATTATCGGTAAAATTTAAACTATGTTTTGTTTTTATTTGTATTATACCTTTAGTTTTTCGTTTGTTTTTAAAAACTGTATCAAGATGAAATGGTAGACATTTTAAATGAGAGTTGTTGGGCGTAGTTGGGTGGTTTCTGTATAGCAAGCTCGGGGAGGAACTAACTTTGGAATTTAATTTCCAATATTATCTTCATTGATTGTTTCAGTTCAAACTGGGATGTCTTTTTAACGAGGAGTCAATAAATAAACAATAGTGAGAATCGTTGTTGCATGTGTGTGGGATGTTCTTTCATCTCAACGGACGATGTAATTATACTTTAATTCTGTTTTGGCTGTTTAACAATTACTTACATACTGGAAAGGAAGTGTCAAATAGGCCAAGAAACTCACCTGGAACAAAAAGAAAAAGAGTTTCAATTAAAAACAAAGGCTTTCGTGCTTATTAAATGAGAGTCTTTCGTTTGGCGGTAGTTATAAGTAGTTAATTCAATTGTGAGACATAGGCGCTGTTATCTTGTCGCAGGTTTAATCGCCCCCCCCCCCTAATCCGTAATTAAGTCCGGGAGCTTCGAAATTAATTAAAAAGCTCACGGGTCAAGCCTGGGCTCGCGGATCTCGTTATGGAAATGATTTAAGCCTAGGGGACAATGGTCAAGTGGCATTGTTGCCAACACCGATTTACGGCCGGGACTTTTCGGAAAACGCTTCGAATAAAGTCCCCAAGCGGGATGTATGTTGGCTTTGTTTATGCGACCAAGGTGGAAATTCGAATCGGACGCCATAAAAAATATCGAAGGGGACAATTCGCCGAATCAAAATAAGAGGCGTTCGCGGCATTGTTCAATTCGTGATATATTCGGCTCGCCAGATAGTAAAAACTGGACGCGGGATCGTAAAATTCCCTTTCCACAGAAAAACAATTGTAAAGAAAGTCAACACAACTGTCTGCCCTCGTGAGTTAGTAATGGCTTTAGATGGGGATGAAGCCTTTTCATTTATTCCGACCGACGAATCCACAGAAATACAAAGTTTAAACAACAAAAGGAACTCGTGAAATATAACAAGTGTAATTGGAAAAACAAATCAATATATGATTGAAAAATGAATAAAAGACGATAAATGTCGGTTTTTCATTATCTGGTCCGCCTAGTCTCGTTCTGCAGACTGATTCCATTCATTTTTGTTAACAGAATAAACATTTAAAGATCAATGTTTCTACTGTCATTAAATAAATTATTAACTTAATATTATATATTTTATCGTTAGGCTGTTTTCGACTTTTTTTCAAAATCATATTTTGTCCAGTTTTCCATTTTTGCCTAAATATTTGTACTTCTTAATTGCATTTAACTCAATTGACTCATTTGTGGGTATTCATGATATCAAGAAATATTTACTTTTTTTCACCTTATGAGACAGTTTGGTAGTTATCTTTTCATTGTGTAACAAATTGAAATAGTCAACAATGACAGTATTGTTCTTTTTTTTTCTTTTGTCCCGCCGTTTGTGAGTGTCAATGGTCGTCCCGACTATTGTGAGATCTTGACTGCATTGTTTATACTAATGGATACATCGTTTATGCGGTTGACAAGCCCACAGACATCAGGCGGGAAGGTTTTTCATTTCAAAGAAATTATCTGTGACCTGTCGCCAAAGGGATGTTTTCACGAGGTTAAATTCCTTCGAGCAACGTTTATTTTAACCCAATCGCATCCTCTCTGTATCAATCGAACCAAAGCGCCAATTAATTACCTCCGGGTCTGTTGTTCGACCGAATAGCCGGCCGGGAATTTAATTGGGCACGAACCGCCAGGAGGATAAAGGCCGAAACCGCGGGATGGGATGGGAAAATAGACAGCCGTTACTGTAATTTTATTCAAGGGCCTCTCAGAAGGGCTGAGGTGACTTCGCCCTCGGAAAATGTGTGCCGTCCATTACCCCTTATCTCAGCCTGCGGGGGTTCTAAGTGAAAAATACAGCCACGCCCTTCGATTTTAACCCGACGGCCATGAAGACTAGAGGCGATTCCGGATAATCCAACATATTTTTCTTTAGCGAAGAAACTTAGACCCCTTTGAAGCCCAATGTAGTCTTACAGCAAGCGAACATTAACAGTTAATTTGTAATTCCGTGATTTAGATGGACGGTGGAAAATAAATCAGCGTTGCCACTACGCGTACAGAAACAGAGCATGAACGACACTGCGACCGCCCTAAACTCGCGGAATTTTTCCTGCTAACCTTGAACAAAATGGGCATTGCTCTAAGCAAAATTGGATTAAAACGGTGTATAAAACAATTATAAACAGTGAGAAATCAATACAAGACTAAAGCTAGCTGGAGATAGATTCCAAGATGGAGATTTCAGACTGACGCAAAAACATCAGTGTTGCCAAACTTTGGGATGAAACAGAATAAAAAATACTGCTCCCGTTCTGACATCACGGTTTACCTAAGATTTAGCATATTTGCTAAATTTGGTGTTGCCCTGAGGCAACGTAAGGAAAAAATTGGTTTAAAGAAAATATGACTTCTGATGTAAGGTGCTAAACTAGATCCTTATTTCCAAAGTAATTTGTAAATTTCAATAGAAAATGCTTCTGACATCCATTAGATTCAACCATTAGGTAATACGTTCAATGCCTAGCACTGCCTTTAAAATATTCCAACTTTTTTAAAGCTTTACGCGACATCAATACCTCGATGTTGCACACTTACAAACACACTCGTCAAAATAACCTACCATTGCACAGACGCCAACTCTACCGGTACTTCCGAGTCTTTGAAGTTTCGGCGTCTTCCCCAACCTACCTATTCCACGCTTGATGTAACCCAGGGCAGTGTTCTGGACTTACTCTACCAGGTGTATACAGCAGACTCCCATCCTCAAACCACCAACCTGATCTTTACAGCAATATTTATAAGTAACTCTGATCCAGTTTTTTCCAGTCGAAACCTTCAGTAACACCTCACATTCGCCATGGTGTAAAAAGTAATTTAATTAATCCAGAAAAATCCACTCAGGTACCCACCAAGTACCCCTCCCAACTGCTGACACGGGACAATATCTAGACTACTTATGTGTGGCCTATATTTTGACGCATAACAGAAACAACAAGACGTTACGAAATGCTACAGAACAATCACGACTTATTGATAAACCTTGAAGTAAACATTGATAAGCAAAAGACTGCTTTATAACACCATTGAGAAGCCGGGGTTCAGCCAAATATTTCAATATCAACAAATTATCAATGTACTTTCTATGGTAATGCATGGGAATGAATTTTTTTCTGTCATAGATGTTGAGGAATTCGTTTGTCAGTTGATTTCGCAATACCTAGTTTTTCTCCATCCTTTTAACTCTGATAATGAATAGAGGGGAGAAAATTAAGCCTAATTTCGCCTTGCGCGGTTCGGTTGCGCAACTTTTTATCCAGCTAATCCTATTCATAGCCACTCGGTAATAATCCCTAGCATCCGGCCTATTAAATCGGCTGGTTTTTTTCTCTCAAGTTGAGGCAGGCCTCGGCGCCTAACTGGCGTGTGCAGTATCATTTTTCCAATAATAAAAGGACGGGGAAAAATTCATTCAGAGACCACGTTAAATCTGACGGATTCAAAAAATCCTAATTGACCAAATTTGTTGAATTTTTTTCCAAAGTGATTCAATATTGATAACCCACCACTGGAGAGTATATCCGAAATGATTGGAATATCGTTAAACTATTTTTTTTTTTTAAATAACTCTCATAGAGAATGTAATAAAAATGGACAAAAAAAATTCCTCCTGCGTTCAAATAAAACCGAGAGATATTTAAAGGAAAATAAAACCAAAAATTTTACTTTAATTGATATTTATACATTTAGAACAAACATCTACAGACTGGTGTTGCTCAGTGGTTAGAGCATGCCAATCGTTTATAAGCTCCACTAGCCGTCCTGGGTTCGAATTCTAACAAAGACCACGGATTTTTGCATGTTTTTATGTTAGGCATTCAACAGGAAGTAGGGACTTCGTCGTGGTGTATGAGGTATGTCAAATCCAGCATTCGAACCCGGGACCTTTACCTTACCGTTATGAGCGGATGTCAACGCCTAAACCGTTGAGGCCACCGACGCCCCCTGTATGATGTAGTAAAACGACAGTGAATTTTTTTGTTTTGTTTCAGGGTCGTTTTGTTCTTCCCATTTTCATTATTTTTGTCTGTCAGACAGGTTTCGGTTTCTCAACATACTCAGGTGTGAGTCTAAGAATAGCTTCACTTTGCTCATAACTCTCATGACCAATCGAACATTATGAACTCTTAAACTACATACTTGTAAACATAAAAATCTTAATATCATTTAAATATGACATTTGAAACCAAAACAACATTTTGCAAATACGCAATATAAAGCAAAATAACTTTTTTATTCTTTGGCTTGGAATAAGCACAAATTAATTTTAGTTTATAACTTTTAGGGTTATAAAAGTATATTGTGGGCTAAGAAATTGTGGAAATGTTATTGAGGAGCCGGGTTTCTCCCTTTCGTAAGGCGTTCATGATTTTTAGGGTACCCTTCCTCCAATAACACAGTCCAGTCGCATTAAGGGGCAATAGGAAGGCATACCCTGGGGTTATTAAAGGGCCGGGTGGTGAGAAGTCTTCATTGATCCGTCGGATTGACGGGGGTCGAGGGTGAGATAGCTCCGGGCAAGACTTATGACCGGTGTCCCAACCCCCTCGGGGGGTGAGATCGAGAGCCCCCTACAAATTACAGTCCGCAGTCTATCAATACTTGATGTAGCCCTTTCCCCTTCTTGCGCGAGGTGGCCTTTCACCCTTGTAAAGAAAAAAAGAAATATTTTTATCAATCCCGTGGTCAAATGTTCGGAGTCGTTTCATTTTTCTGACATCCTTGGAAAACGGGAAAGGGTTGTTTTGGGATGTTTTGGCACGCCCACACTCTCCCAAATAAAGGGATGCACCCTTGTTATTTTGTGTGTAGACATCCGGTGATGGGCTTTCTCCGATGGAACTTGGACCCCCCCCCCCAACTTCACCCGATCCGATTGTGTTTATTCAAAGTCCCTCCCGGAATATCTTTCCTCTCTAAACAAAACCCTGTCCTGAAGGGTGCTCCAAATTTACCCCAATTACCATCCTCAAGCATAATGGGCGGCCAGTCGTAAAACCTGACGTTCTAAACATTTCACTCCACCCCACTTCGGATTGTTCTAAATCGGGAAAGATTGACAGGTCGGTGTTCTTTTTAACCTCTTCCTGCAATTTTACAATAATATCAGACAGTAATAAATCAGAAAATTACAGCAACAAGTTTTGACCTCGCGTACTATCAACTGATTTGGATTGAAGTCAAAATAGATCCAAGGATTAAAGTGAGAGAATGCCACGAGATCGAACGGCTGACACACTGTGGAAAAAACGCAGCCGAGTTCCGGCCTGGGCTGAGGGCAAAAGTGTAATTTCCACAGTCATGCGAGCCGGCTATTAGCCCTAATTCACAACAGGAAACACGCTTCCACCCCTTCCATTGACAAATGGAACCGCGGTGGACCCCTTGTTTGTTTAATACAAACGGCTCATTCTTACCTTGCATACATAAATTTCTCAATTTCTACCGGTCGATAAAAGGTTTTCCACCCTGGAAACAAGGGTCGGGCTTTTATTCGGGTAGGGCGAAACGGCTGACCTGAATACAAAAAAACAAAGAAAACACAGAACTCTATTGTTCTGTCAACTACTTCAAACACAACTACCACACCATATAAATTTGTTATTGCCCAATTAATTATTAATCGAATCAAAAAAGTCAGGTAGAATATAATTCAAGAATAAAAGACAAAACGAGTGAGTTCAAGCGCATGTCCACAGTACTGCATTCTAATGATGTATTTAAAAAATGAACTTTATACCTAACCAACCTGACAATTATTACATAAATTTATATATATATATATATACATATATATAAAATCGTGAACGGCAAGAAATACAAAGAATATCTCACACGCCAGTCAGAAAGCCATAGAAAGGTTATTTCTTATTTCTTATCTACATGAAAATCACGTTGTTTGGGATAATTTTCTTGTAAAAACAAATATTTTAATATTATTATTAATGTGTGGTGTTAAGTGAACGTTAGCCAATGAATGGCTGGTGCGACGTAGGTTTTGTAAAAAAATTTTCTTTATCATGCCATGTTTCGAGCTTTAATGAGATCACCTTCAGGGCCTAGGAATTATAAACAATGTTTTGAAGTTTGTGTGGAAAAACATACGAATTGATACAATGCTGGAAAATTTTGAAATAAAAAAAAGAATGAATTTGTAGAATGCAAGAAAATTTTAGGCAAAACAAAATTACTCTAAAATTTTCTGGCATTGTGTAAATTCACTTTTTTTAATCTAACATTTTCTAGCATTGTAAAAATTATTTTGTTTTATGTAAAATTTTCTTGCATGTGCAAATTCACTTTTTAATCTAACATTTTCTAGGATTGTATAAATTGATAATTTTTTCCCACATCCCACAAGTATTTGTGAAATTCGAACAATTGTTGCAAATTCCAGGTCCTGAAGATGATCTCAATGAAGATCGAAACGTCGATATAATAAAGAAAATATTTTTCTTATACCTACATCACATATTTATTTATTTCCAAATATTTATTACTAATAATTTTTAAAAAATGGTAGCGTTATTGAGTGAACTCTATCCTCACTATTTCAATAATGCTTAATTCCCCTATTCTTGCATTAACCCGGCCTCTTAGCCATCTAAATTCATGGTAATTTTGTCTTTTTCCCGGCTGCTTACGATCGTTCGGATAAGTTTTTTGTTTGTAGAGTGAAATTCAATTGGTTGAAAAATTAAAATAATATGAAAACCGGAGTTTGACTTCAGCGATAACCCCGAGCCAGTTTTCCATGTGATCCATCGTATTT
Source organism: Cimex hemipterus (assembly GCA_039619505.1). Lineage (NCBI taxonomy): Eukaryota > Metazoa > Arthropoda > Insecta > Hemiptera > Cimicidae > Cimex > Cimex hemipterus. Next base: position 1,481,186 of record CM077109.1, read on the forward strand.
TTGGCATCCCCCAGCCTGTTCCAGTTCGTTAATATCGAACAGGGTTTAAATGGAACTCCACCCCCGACGTTACGAGGTTCAAGACTGAAATTAAAGCCCGCCTTCGTATCCGGATTTTAATCGGGGTGCCTCTAAAGCCAACCGGGCCCATTTTGATTTACGGTCCCCCCGGAGCAGATGCATGTCGTATATTACACCGTCCTGAAATATGGATCATCATTTCCATATATGGGTCATCAGATATTGCCGACTTTTGTATGCAAACCTCCATGACCTTTATTGTTCTATACACATCCCCATTTTCAGAAACACCGTGTTGTTTTTATGTTTTTGTTAAGCTTTGTCAGAAGGGTGAAATCCGTCGTTGATCCTGGCGTCAAATAGGAGTCGGAAGGTCGTATTGACGCTCCGACAATATAAATCCGGGCTAGATTGAACCGCCCACCCTTAACAAGCTTCCTTCTTCCAAGGGTGCCGAGATTCATCGGTCTCAGTCGGTTTTTATTTTTCTTCAAAAGCTCCGATAACATACGTGGGTAAACAAGCATCAAATCAAAGGAGTGTATTATAATAATTACATTAATGAAAAGCCTTTGTTACACCGGCCGAACATTTTTAGCGGTGAGAAAGGTCTAATTGAGGGTGTTGCTAATGCTCCCCTGGTGACCGAGGGGCCTTTGTTCAATTAATTTCCCCCTTGGATCCTCTCAAAGAGCCGTCACGGCTAAAATCACACTTTGTGCACGGTGATGGAGATTTCAATTGATGCTTTAGGGAAGGCAAAACAGAAATCAAGTGAGCGACCTTTCCGACCATTCAAGAATTTAAACACGACGTCCGAGACACGTGTAGGATGTGGAAGAGCTTTCACAAAAAACCATAAAATCCAAGGGGCCCACAAATCAAACGGTGTAGTGGTCCTATTGTAAAGCTAACAACTCCGGTGTGACAGTCTGAGGAAAAAATTATACAGCCTAATAAGCAACCTGCCTCCATTTGACTCGGCGTATAAAAATAAAATGTTGAAAAACAATGCTCCTTCAGAATGATATTTGATAGCCCCTTTGAATATTTATCATTCAAAAACCAATCAATCTATTTTACACTAAAAAGGAAAAACACGGGCCTTTCACATTTTGTAATGTAATAAAATTAAATTTACCTCTCCCCTTCATAACCATAATGTAATTTTTTATACAGAATAAGAAAATGTCATATCTCACTTGAACATCGCAATACTACCACTTTTTGTCTATATTTTAACGCCAAGCTCTCCTCAAGTGGAAAAATAATAAATTCCCTTAAAGAAATAGCCGTGGGTGAAAGAAGTAATATTGAATAAAAGGCTACACTGAAGACTGTTTTATGCAAAAGGTCGCGTGTGGCTCACATGGTCAATACAATAAAGCATTACAGAAAAATAACTTTCCACCTTTCTTCACTTCTTGGCCCTCACTCCCTGAGAAAACTGTACGAACTGAAAATACAACAAGAAAAAAATTGTTTCTCTAGGCAACTACAAACGTATATGCATACAATAAATCTTTAAGATTAGATAAAACCAGTACATACAGCTTTATTAGACAGATCAAAATTTAGTCATAAACCTAAATTTTTTTAAAAATTTTATTCTAATATACCTATACTTCCTGTTTCGATCTTTATAGAGATGACCTTCAGGGCCCAAAGTGTTTGTTTTCTGCGTAATTGCCAGTGGCACTCTCAACACAACATACAAGAATGACACAATCACTCAGAGAACAAACACTTAGAGCCCTGAAGGTGATCTCTATAAAGATCGAAACGTTGGCACGACAAAGAAAATGTTTTTCTGAAGCCTACATCACACCAGATCGCGTCTCACGATGTCTGAATAATTATCGTTTAACGGTTACTATTCTCTACACTTTTCAATGATGAATCTTCAAATTGGTTAGCCACCGATCATTTCGACGCAGTCTGTCTCAAGATCTCCGAATAATGTTTTTTTTTAATCTATAATTAGATGGTAGGAGGTATCTTAGATGTTATAAGGTAATCTTTTGGAGATCATGTATGTGATTGAATGTCAAATGTTTTGTTGTAAGGAGTAAATCACTTGTCCCAGTATGTTATCCAGTTGTGGTATCTTGCGAAGGATTTAAGTTCAGTTTCTATTCATTTCTTTTAACTATGCTTGATACTAGTGTAGTACTACTTGTGCTTTCTCAGTTAAATCTGTTAATAAAGTTTCCCCTTCCTGCACTAATATTAAATAACAAGGTATGATACGATATATGATATGGGAGAATTTTTAACCTATACTTTTAATAATTTTGCATAACCATAATCGTTCAAGTATTTTGTAGATTATTATTTTATGCTAACGATCTCTTGTTTATAGGAGATGATGATATATGCTGTTTGATCTGAAAGGTTTGACCACTGTATATCTAATTTAACAAAATGGTAGTCGCTGGAGGTAGTAAATCATCTGGGATGAGTGTGATAGATTTAAGCTGTCTTCTCTCAATTTATTTTAATAAATTGCTGAGATTTTGTCTCCCCTCTCTTTTTTTTAACATTATTAATTTCAAACTTGAAAACTGACATTTTTATTATCCGGATTTTATCGTAATTTGGTCCGAGGCCGTTTCTCCGCCCGTAGCCCCTCACCGTAGGACGGTAATCACCGGGTGTGATGCCGGCCATCAGAGCAGGGTATGGCGTAATCCGAGCACGGGTGTAATTGTATGTGTTTACCACCGTCTACTTGACTGGTCGTTGCACCCGAGGCGCTTCCTCCGAAACCGTGATCTGGACCTGCAGAAAAGAACTGGCCGCCGGTTATCCGGGCCGCCGGGGAAATGGAGCGTTAATCCTTATTAAAATTGAGGACGGGGCAATTAACCGGCGAATGTGGGTTGCATAGAGAAAGCAAGAGACAACGGCTGTGGTCTCAGTTTGAAAGGACAAGGACGGATGAAATACGGCCCATATCAGCCTCAAACAAGTAGAACTCCACAACGGCATTACACTCACCAAGAAAGTACAGAGTTGTAGGGAGTATGGTCAATATAAATCTCTCTCTCTCTCTCTCTCTCTCTCTCTCTCTCTCTCTCTCTCTCATAAAAATAAAGGCAGTCGTCGCATTATGAGTCTTACTATGAAAATAGAAGGATGAATGGACTATAGCCAATAACCAGCTCCCTTTCGCAAAACTAAAAAAGGCAGATGTCACAATTTGATGGAAGAAGAACTCATATAAATCCTAAAGTGCAAAAGTCCTCAAGAGAAGCCTTACCAAAAGAAGGAAGGATGAAAGACAATCCATAGCTATCTCATTTTCGCCTACATCAAAACAAGTAACCTCAGTCAGAAAGAATAAGGACTAATGCATTATGATCGTTACTAAATGCTCGCTTTAAAATCAAAAAAAGAATGTGGTCTCACTCTATCGTCAGATGGCCATTAGCATTTACACGACCTTTCGTTCAAAACCTAAAATCGGCCCGTTCAAGATTAAATGGTTGAATGTTTTTTCTTCTGTGCTGCATACTTCAAGCAAACTTAGTTCCACCTATCAGATATGCTTCAATCACACCATTCCATGGTTGTGTTTTACACCTATTTTCATTTTTCCCCTCTCACGCGATTAAGCAACTACGAGTAGTCATAATAAAAATGTAATGTCATCTAAGCCTATACTTTTCGCCCCACGACGCCATAAAGTTTACTTACACAACTGGAAGAAAAATAAAGCAAATCTGAGATTTTGAATCTGTGCTACCTACGCTCAATTAATTTGTCTGATCTGGATTTAGATCAAGTTGGAATACATTGGGTTTGAAAAGTGATAAAACGTATGACTGTTTTTAAGATATTCTGGTGTCAAAAATGAATGGCATAGTGTATGAATGTAGATTAAGTTAAATAGTGATGCAGCAAGCAACGGCCGGGGAGGAACGAGAAAGCGATGTGGTTATTGTATTCTGCTGAAAATAGCCAGCCACATTTCTCGATCGGGTGAAAAATGTTGATGGCTATTGTTATGAAGGTGTTACCATTTACGGCGTGACATTGCAGTCATGCTGTTGGTTTACGGTCCACGGTTCCGCTTTTGTTGTAGATAGCAGGAGGTAGTTTGTATACGGTTTGTAAAAGGGAAAGTGTTTTATAGAAGTTCGAGCGTTTCGGAAGCCGTGCCCAACCCCCTTGTTAGACGAGGGATGAAAAACGAGCGGCACTCCGCCCCCGACACTCACGGGACCGGGTTAATGGGTTACTCCTCCACATCCCGAATCCGGGGCAGATGTCTTGTACAAACAGGGCGCGCGTATAATTACCCGTCGGATCTCGAGGGCGTAGGCCTTCGAATTAGGCCGACGGGGGCGCGGGAGGGCGACTCATTACGCTACCGGAATTCCAGCCGGGCCCGAAGCAGGTGCAATAAATTATGCAGATACTGCGCCCGGGCGCTGGAGGGGTTTATGGAGATAAAGTGGAGAACGACGAACTAGGACCGTCCCGTTTCCCCGCGAGAGGCACGTGTAGCGCTTTACCAAATTGGAAAAGCCCCTTCCATCGGCCTTTGTAGCAACGCGGGAGACTCTTCGTAATTGGACTTGACGCTCCATTGAAAGTGATCTCGAGATAAATTGAAACAAGTATCCGACAAGTCTAGTTTCATTGAGTTGAGACCGCGTCAATCTTCATCTCGGCCAGTCCTCGACTATACTTCTAGGGCCGTTTTGAGGACCGGTCTCGCTGTTGCTCGACTACCGTTCTTCCTTATCTCCCTGGCAATTAGTAAAAGTCGTTAAGCCATCGGAAAACCGTTTTCGTCTGAAGAGAAAAAATTAAAATCTCCTCATTATAAGCCCCGGCCGAAGAACCTGGATTGATGGATGCTGGGCATTAGCATAAACCGAGAAGTGGAGAGTCAATCACAGTGATTATGACAGTTCTCTTTTCTCCTAAGAAATTGGTTGGAAATTTGAGTAATGCCATACATTTATATGACATGAAAGGCCTACATTTCGCCTAGTTCTTGAAGAGTTAACGAAAAATTTCTATTCGACCATAAACATACTTTCTCTTCTGGGTTTAAGAAGAAAAATTAATTCACGTAAATTTTAAGTTTGTGCGTCATGTTTCGACGATCATTTCTGGATTGGTTCCTCAAATAACCTAGGCAAAATATTCAAACCAAGCGTCACGAGCGGGGATCTTAGATAAAAAGATAATTAATTGGAATAGGTAATGTGATCAATTATGACCACTGATCAGATAAGGATTAATTAAAATAATACTTAAATAGTCCATTTAGAAAAGTTGTTTATAATAAAACTTCCAGGTGGACTCTCCAGACATATTTCGTCTTGTGTAAATAAGATATAACGTCTAGTCATATATAGTTTTAAGTCAAGACGGTTGTTCATGACTTAACGAAGACGTATCGTTCAACTCCATCATACAAGTCCGGGAGCGAACTGACCCCACATAAAATAAATTTACAAGACCTTGTATTTTATAAACCTTTTTTTTAACAAGCGTCTTTGTTCAAAATTATGTCTCTTGTTAAAGGTGAAATTACGGCAAAGCCCATTTCAAGACAATTAAGCTCCGGCTCACCGAAAACAATATTTAACGAGTAATTTTAACAGCGGTCCGTCATGCCAAGATGTTATAAAGTCCACGGCTTAATTGCTTAATATTTCTCCAACCCCGTAAACGTAAACAAGGAGCGCTGTCCATTAATAAATGTTCAAGCACGTTTCCGGTTTTCAAGTGTTCTTAATCAGTCATCATAGGAGAAGATTATAATAAAAATATTATTAATAATAATAATAATAATACGACCATTCCACAATAATTATAGAACCGTTAAGTATAAAATTTTTGATTTCAATTTTAGGAAATAGAAATAATTACAGGGTGAAGGAAAGGGGAATTATCGAACAACAGTCAATTTTAATAGAGATGAATCTCGGCCAGTAATTATTCATCCGTATGTTGACAAATGCCATAGCGGCATAGGTAATTAACAGCAAACTTAGACGGATCCAATGAAATGATCACCTTTGAGAGGTTTAACAAAACAAACGCTAACGTAACAATACACAAAATGTTAAACAGAGGACAAGACAAACATATAAGTATTTTTTTTTACAAATGGTTCACTTCAACTGAGATAAACACAGTATCAAATATAGAACAGACATGTGTAAACTCAAACGCATCTACGCTAATATCATAAATTAAATTCAATATCAATAACATACATATAACACACAAAACAATATCACGACATACAAAACAATATGTGGTGTTTTGTGATTATTCGGTGATCGTGAGATACGGTCTGCTGTGAGGAAGGTTTTAGAAATATATTACCGTGCCATCGTTTCGATATTTATTGATACCATCTTCAGGGCTTAAAGTGTTTGTTTTCCGTGTAGTTTTGCCTTTCTTGTCCCGTTTTGAGAGTGGTCAAGAGTGACACAAGTCAGTCATGTCATCAGTGGCTGAGTTGTACAGTTTGTAAATTGGTCGGTGCAGATTATTCTGAATATATCTTTGCTGTTTTGGTCTGTCAGATGCGTTCGAATTCTCGTCTTTTTCAGTAAGAATCTGTGTCCCAGAACACGAGGACAGAATACTCGCTCCTAGATGTGGCAATAGGTTTAGCATAATTTCAAGTTTCCCTCCTCTATCATATCACACGGATAGATAGTTCAATCAGGATATTCTCGCCATTAGATATATAACCCAGATATGTAGATAGTCATGTTAGTCCTTTTCTATTATTTAGATCAGTCCTTCCTTGCAGTTGTCTGTGAGACAGGTTTATGCTTCTAGATCGTGCAACCCGATACATAGACCTGTCAGACGTGTTTAGCTATGTCACCGTTTGATAGCACGATATCAGGGTTATAAACAGGGAAAAGCATAGCCTTGTTAATCCGTCGTCAGAATTTCTTCTTTTATTTGGCTTCTTAGACGCGGTTTTGTTTCTCTGTTCTGAAAATACCAATGGGCCGATATGCCAAACGTTCATCTACGCCAGATGGTAGGATACCTAAGTTGTAAGCAGGAAATGAAGACGAAAGAAGACTTTCCTTATCATTTTTGTCGGCCTTTCTTCCTTTATTTGGTCTGTCTGATGCGTTTTTCCTCCTCGACCCTACAATAACGATAGACAGATCTATCAAACGTGTACAGGCTCCATTACACCATATCAGGGTTATAAAGTGGGAAAGGCACGTTTGCATTCTTTCCTATTATTTCCTTCTGCCATGTCTGTATGTTTTAGACTGGCAGAGGGGTTTCTGCATTCTCGATCTTAAGATCCTGATATATACATATATCAATCTTGTTCTAATTTGTCATCAATGAATTGGTATCGGGGTTACTCACAAGAAAAGGCCCACTCTTTTTTGTTTTTTCCTATTATTTTTGAATTTCTTCGCTATTATGGTATGTCAGAGCCAAGAGTGCCATCAAACTACGATTAGTAAACTAGGATGTGCTGAATAAAATCATCATAATCAGCCAAACTACAATTTCATTATCTCAACTTGTACACAGTTATTACAGTTTACAGAGTGATTTTTGGCCTTATGAAGACAAAAACTCTACGGTCAAACCAGACAACAAAAACAAATATAGGTAGGTTAATAGGACCAAATAAATCTCTTGGAGGTGTGGGATGGTCAGGGGAGAGAATTAAACAATGTAAAACTGATCACACTATACTGGATCCGTCTATTCTCGATGATTTCTTACCACAGTTCACATGAAAAATACCTGATAAGATGGAAAGTTACAATTGTGGTATAGTACAAAATATTCAATTGAGTCAAGAAGCCGATGTGGCTTAGCTGTCAAGAACACGCGCCCATTGATAAAAATTAGCAATCTTGCTTCAAGCGAGTATGTGTCTACTACCGACTTGTAAGAATGTAAAAAAAGGGTAAAAGAATACGCGAAGAAGATTGAGTCGGGCCAGTAACCGCGGGGGAGGAGGGATTTATGTGGTGAACGAGAGAGCACGCTCCCGTTCGCGGCAGATCCCCGATCCACGGCTCGAGAGAGACTGAGGACCGTTTGGACAACTTGTTTGCAGCATGTGGGAGGTTGGGGTGTTGTTTTTGGCCGTCGTAACGACAAGTAGGAGCATTAGCATGGTAAAGTGGGGCTCGGAGTCCCGGCCAGGGCATATTAATGACAATATTTGAATAATTGCCCCGGAGTGGACCCCGCCTATTTGCATAATACTCGCCCTCTTTCTCTTCTTCCCCGGTTCGGCTCTCATCGATCAAACAACGCCGGGCATGACGACCCCTGGCCCGACGGGAAGGAGGTCGATTCCGACCTGGGGCCGCAATTTGTGAAAACGTTCCCTCCGACGGTTATAATCGTCAAGTCGTGGAACTTATTGTCCGAGTCGTCCGCCTTGTAAAGGAAAAACGCGAGGAAAAGTTATGCGCCGTCCAAGCCATAAATTTCTCCAGATATCCCACGTTGTACCTGGTTTATTGCCGGGCGTAAAAACCAAATCCCCCAACCATTTCGATTAAGGAAAAAATCGAATAGGACGGCCAGTCTGTTATTGTATTTGACACTAGGCTGTCACTCTCGAAAAACGACACTTATAATGCCGAGCTGACAGGAAGGCGGGATTATTTCAGAAGGGGTTCCTTCTCGAGGATGGAAAACGCGATTCCGCGGCACGTAACTCGTTTCCGCTCCGGGATCGATTCACTACAGACCCTTTAAAACGTCCGATTCCGTACGTCGGGGTAATCTGTACGAGATCGGTACAAGCGAGTACGAGCTACTGCACCGCCGTTCTATGCAAATGAGCTGACAGATCTTATCGGCGCCTTGTGCTCGCCCCGGAGGACAAAAACCGTCGATGCTGAATATGATTGAATATGGGATAAGTAGAATCCATCCCAGGCTCATTAGATGGGTGGCCTTGGATTGTAACAAAAACATCACACCGTCATTAACATAAACATGCTATTTCTCAGCAGATCCCAGTAATTTTCGACTGCTTGAAAACTAATGAAATCTTCGAGGTATTACATATAATATTGTATAATAATTTGCTTGGATTCCTATCATTTAAACCGTGCCGATTCTCACTTTTTTGAACTATTAGGCAAATTTCGGCTTTCAGTGGTAGATAAACAGATTAAAAAGATAGTAAGCGATGATAGTCAACCTGTAGTTGGTTCATGACACAGTAGACCCAAAGAGTAAATCTCCAAATTGTTCAACCCCTTCGAGAATAAAGAAATCCTCAATAAATTTAAAATGTTCCGTTTTATTGCCAGACACATCCAAATCTGAGGAGATGAATAGGGCGGAACAAATCCATCGACACAAACATTAGGACATCGGAATAAACCGATACGTGAGACTGCCAGACTTCCAGTCTAGTCACCATCAGATGCCATCACATCTGGGGTATAAGCAGAGAAACGTTAACTATAAATCATGCTTCCCAATTATTTTAGTCCGTCAGTCCTTGCAGTTGTTTTCTGTTGTTCATACAGATATATAGATTTTCTCACCATTAGATAAGAATAAGCACACCCTTCCTGTACATTGCTAGTATTTTGGTCTGGCTTTCCTCCCCTGTCTAGTCTGTCGGACAAAGATTTAAAATGTCGATATATAAATCTGTCAGATTGACAGGTTTTTCAGCATCAAATGGCACGATATCTTGGCTATAAGCAAGGAAATGCCTAACTACGGGGTTTTCTTCTGTGGAACCGGTTCAGCTCGACGATACTAAACTGCAGGCTCTTAACCAGTCAGATCAAAATATTTCACGCAAGCCAATATAACAGTTAAAAAGGTTTCTAACCTTTAACCATACCTTTTGTGCGAAAAATATTGGCGATACTGAAAATCTAATCGTATTTAACTAGTTCGATGGACAACCTAGCAGTGGAGAAACCTGAATTTTACCCTTCTACAATAACAGTGAAGAAGGTTGCATTAATAACCACTTCCACCTACCAAGAACAATATGCTTCTTGGATATCGAATGTAACGACAATATATCGATTGATTTAACAGATTTTGAACTATTGTGGTCTTACTACCTCTAGTGTTTCTTCTTTGATGAAATAAAATACCATGACTTTGAATTACACATAGACCATGAGGGATAAACATCATTCAGTAATTCAGATCTATTATTTACAAGAAAAGGCGGTCACGAAAAGAAGTATTTTCAACAGTCTAATGTTACAATTACAACGAGTAAAGTGTAATCGTGTTGTACGTACACCGACTGTTTTGGAATGGCTAATTTTACAAACACTAAAATAGTGCGATCAACACAGATTTATGCATGAATAAATAACGACTCGATTACGCTTATCTTGCATTATTTGTAATTCAAATCGTACTTCTTCAACTTGCAAGTTGGAAATTGCATAATGGTAGGAATCAACGTGTCATTAAATTATATATTACGATGCTGTTATAATGAATGGGCGAGTTTGTACGCTGCTTAAATTATATCATCATATTGTTTGTATAACCTGTGGCCGAATTTCCGGCGTGTTTTGTTGATGAATAAATGATATTCCAATTAGACTAGGGGAGGAGTTGAATATCGAGTAAACTCACATTTGTATATTTGTTAAATTAAGCCTTAATGTTATTTAAGTATTTACTGTAATAAATCCTTATTAAGTTGATAAGTTTTATTATGTGATTTGTGATCGGATTGATTCTATAATGGACACTATAAATTAAAATCGAAAAGGGGCACGGGTGAAATTGACAAACTGTGCTGTAAATAACAATGCCAGAGATGTGTAAGGGGTGCGTTAATACGACAGATTCGAAACGGTCGTATCGATCCGTGATGGAACGCGCCTCCGTCGGACCGTTTGACGCGTCTGGCCCATTCCCAGTCGTCGTAGGCGACACAATGGGCCTGTTAAACCGTTGGGCCAATATTGTTGGAGTTATTTAGCCAGCCTGCCCTAAACAAACACGAATAACAATCAACATGTAAGCCAAACAAAGTTAAAGGGAGAATGACGACGCCCCTTCGCACTTAATCGTCGATTATTAAAAACAAATTGGGCACAAAGCGATTGCTAAACATAATTGTAATTTAATATTATTGGTAAACAGGCAAAATTACTTTCGTACAAATTAACAATACTGATGACTGTTCAATTATTATAATGTATATGTTGGAGTGTTTTGTGGGATTTTCAGTCAAAAAGTGAAACCAACTTTACGTATACGTTTATTGCACCCACGTTTCGGAGGATATATCTCCTTTTTCTCGAGGTACACAAGAAAACGTCTACAATATTAACAGAGACAAATGAACTATTTTCATTAACCTTAGTTAAGTTTATGTTAATTTTGTGTAGCGTTTTATGTCTGAGTGTTAATGATTATTTGCAGATCGTGAGATGAGGTTTGGTGTGCGTAGGGCTTTGAGCCATGAAGATGATTTAAATAAAGATCGAAATGTTGACACGATAAAAAAATGTTTTTCTAATACCTACGTCACACCAGACCGCATCTCACGATCTCCAAATAATTATGTTAATTTATTGAAATGAATATAATTTATTAGCGTAAAAGAGAGACGTTGCTTACACCCGCCCCTAGATAAATCGAGTACTCTGTGGGAATGAACGTGACCTAACTTCTGGAGCCTGACGTGAAGAAGTTGCTTAAACCCGCCCCGAGGCATGTATGTTACCAGACTTCTTATTGTGCCGTGTGATGTGCTTGTATTACTTTATTGAAATGAATTTAATTTATTTGCGTGAAAGGAAGGGGTTGGATGAACCCCACACCGAAGCATATCTGGGGTAGTGAATGTGACTATAGGCCAGACTTCTATTTTGTATCGAGTGATGTGTTTACGTTAATTTAATGGAATGAATGTAATTTATTAGCGTAAAAGGAAGGAATTGAGTAAACCGCACACCGGCTGGGCTGAGACCGGACTTATGTACTGTGTCGGTTGATGTGTTTATCTTAACCTTGAAATGAATTTAATTAATTAGCCTGACAGAAATGGATTATTCATCCCACACCCGGCAGTATCGAGTACTCTGGAGTAGTGAATGTGACCAGATCTCTAAGTTTGTAACGGGTGGCTAACAGTTTACAATATCAATTTAGTTTTCATGTAAAAGAGCCCGTAATAGATCAAGACGTACTAAAATCTGCAGGTTGAAGAATACGCATGAAACACCAGAAAAATGAAGTAAAAACGCAGGCGATGACCTCAGCCGTCACTTAAACTTCCCACATTATTATAATTATTGAGTACATATTTCATGGACGGTCCACTTTGTCTTGAGGCTCTCACAGTCATGGCTGTTATCAGCTATACGAATATGTTGTTTAAAAGAGAAATTAGAGTGAAGTGTGAAGAAAGTCAAGAAAGTACAGCCCATTTGATAACGTCTGTGTCCTAAGTGCTTCCACTCATAGGATGGATAAAGCGACGAAAATCGACTGTCAAACTTTATTTTGAATATGTTTTGTCATTATCTTGGTTGGCAATTCTTCGTTTTTTTAAGTCACCCAACAGGTAGAAAACTGTGAATCAGGTATGCAAAATAGACAGTATCTATGGACGATCAGCAGGTTCGACCCGAGTAAATTTAACCGATTTACGCCTTTCCGTGAAGTTTACAAGGTAAACCGTGAATTAAGGGGTGGTTGTTTAAAGGGACAATGGAAGAGTGTGGAAGACGTGCTAACCGTTTGACTTACTGCCGGTCGTAACTAACCCTCCAAATTCGGAGAGGGGCGAATTAAGGGTCGGGATTTTGGCAGAGGTGTATTCAAACACAGTGGGCAACAACGTTGGACCTTGTCCAAGTGGCCAAGGATTAATTGTCGAACGATAACAGGTTCCCGAGGGAGCGGGCAACGTTCGGTTTCAACGCCCCCGGCGGTTATTCTTCATCCCTTTTTTTTTATTCGGTGTCTCCTGTGTGCATGGGTGAAATATAGGCACCGGATGGTGATTTACGGAATGGAGACAAAGAATACCAGTTCTATCCTATGCTGTAAATTTGCTTGTAATTGAATAGAGCAAAAATGTATTGTTTTTTCCTCATAGGACGCCGTAAATTTAAAAGTATAGCTGAATTGGGACAATAAGAAAAAATAACGATATGTATATAAATTATCTCTTATATCATATTAAATGTCTATACCTAACATCTACATTCTAAGTATGATTTTCGTTAGTCACCGAATCAGTGATCTTAATATATAAAAAACAAAAGGAGAAGTGGATAAACCATGGGGGCACTAGACACAGTACACTTGTGATGAAACAACCCTCACCCACACTGGCAAAATCACTGCTGCAATTGGAGAGGCCCAAACTCAGAGGAGTGGTAGCACGTGGCTACCAACTCAAATGGCATCCTCAGAAACATCTACACAACATGGGCATATACAACGATGATCCCATTTGTACATTATGTAATAAGGAAGGAGAAACGCATCCATATCATCTTTGGATGTAAAGCAACAGCTCATTGGAAATTTAACCTAATATATAAAAAAATTTAGGGAATCAAATCGTAGCAGCGGCAGTCAATGACCTGATACTTCTAAGGAGATTGACTGAAGTAAAGAAATAGGGAAGGTACAATAAGCCAGAAGGCTGCACTGCCTAGGGAGTACAAACCTTCGTAGTATCATTTTCTACCAAACCATACCATACCACTCAGTGATCTTATAAGCAAAGAAAAGAAATTGTTATTGCCTCCATTCCTGGCCATGTAGGCATAGAAGGTAATGAGAATGCCGGCCGAGCTGTCAAACCAGCAGCAGCAACGCACCGACCAATACCTTCCTTCCAGTCACAAAGACACAGCATAAAGTTGATCGAAAACATTAAGCGAATAAATACATAAGACCGCATCTGATGTTTTCCCACGAGTGGCTTTCATCTGAATCGAATTTATTTATTAGCGTGAGTGTTCGGTATGTGTGGGTGGAGTTCGTGAGACGTGGTGAAATCCCATGTAGCACACTGATCCCAGCAGATTAGCTTTAAGTGAGGTAGTTTTAAGGTGAAAGAGGGCGGCACGTAATATTAATATCCCAATGGTTCCCCAATTTCTAGCGGTATGTATGGTACGAAAGTATTATTATTTTGAAGCAGGGCGGACCTTCAGTGAAGTCATGAGTATCCCAATGTCTGGCAAGCTACAGTTAGGCATGAGTAAGCGTCGGTTTATCAAGTGTAGAAATCACGTCCCATAAATTCCATCAGAAATATCGCCAGGCCGCCTACAGGAGAGTTAATTCTTTTCGTTCTTTAAAATATAAATTAATTGCATTAAAAAAATCTAATCTCAGTGGTAAATGTAACCATTTGACTAGTCACAGAATGAAGCTAGTCTAAATAGATATCTGATTCCAAGGATATATCTAGCTAAAATAGCTAGAGTCATTCCAGAAAAAGTACATTTTCCCCGACTGTGGATTGTTTAATAGAGCAAAAAGGGGGAGAAAAATTAGCCGTCACCATTTTCGTAATTAGCGATGCACGACCCGAAGACCACCGGTTGGTCGATTCTTGAGCGTGGAAGGGTAGACGGAAGGACTTCCGGGGACGCCATGGCGACCGTTTGTACCGATGTTCTCTCTCTCTCTGTCTCTGTCTCTCTCTCTCTCTCTCTCTCTCTCTCTCTCTCTCTCTC
>CM077109.1:1496299-1525771 GCA_039619505.1 Cimex hemipterus
TCTCTCTCTCTCTCTCTCTCTCTCTCTCTCTCTCTCTCTCACCCACACACACACACACACAATTCACAATACATTTCTGATTATAATCCCGGATTAAACACGTCGACGTCGCTTGCTCATCTATGCCTGCATAATCCCTGAATGAGGTGTACCGCCTTTATAATCCCCGGGCGAATCCGCAACTGTTCGCATTGCGATGCACCAAAGCACACCGCTTTGACTCTGCCCGCTGGAATATGAATAATTCCCTTTATTTGTATTATCCATGGTAAACTACTGAAAATAGCATTAATGGCAATATTCACCGCAAAATGAAAAGATCAAAAGAAACGTCAATATGTTTCGACGAATTTCATTGGTTACACCTGATCATGCTTTAGTTAATGTTTCAGGATCAAGGTGTTCATTTTCTCCATAAAACTGAATGTCTAAAAGTGATGGACAGATAGTCTTGGATGTTCTTTTAGCTCAAAACACTGAAAATTCGTTGGGTAAAATGGAAGTCGTATGGTAAGTTTAATCTGGTCATATTCATCTGACTTTACTTTCGGTCTGTTTGGGTTTATATTTAACCACCCGAATTTTGAAACTACAAAATTTTGACATTTTTGCGCAGACTGAGCGATAAGCTATAAACTGCGCTATAACGGAACGACCTGTTTATCACCTTTTAGCTAATGGCATCACAATGTTCTACCTTTTTGTTCAAATATGGTTTTCTTGGACAAGGGCCGTCCATTTATTTTGTTTAGGGATGGTTAGGGACGGCAACCACGCCGGAAAGCAAGTTTCCAGTTTGTTTTGGATTTGCGAGTTTTGAAGCCCCCGCCCAACGACCATGACCCAACCGGATTAATCATGGATCGGCGTTTACAACCGTGACTAATACAATGGGCAAACCCGGTTAAATTGTGAACAAGAGATAAAACTAACAACTCCTCCCGGGCCCGCGGCAAAGTTGTGCAAAGCAGGGCAAACTTAGTAACGACAGTTCCGTTCCAGTTGGAGGGCCGGGTCCAACGGTTATTATTTTACGTTCGATCCCCGGACAAATGGAAATCCGATGGGCCGAGGTTAAGGGCCAATTTTCAATAAGGGCCAATTTTTTGGGGGGGCCGGCCTCCAGGGATAATTTCACTCAATAACTTATGCACAGAGACCCCTATTCAAATATTATAATATTCAATAGCTATTTTATTTTCTATGGCGTATTATTTAGGAAGTATTAGCATTGTATTAGCTTCGCCTTCGCCTTAATAATTCATGAAAAGGACAAGAAAAAGGATATTTGATCCTACTGGCAAAACGGAGATATAAATCTCAAATTTATAAAATTTAACTTTTCCTAGAAGCAAAAAAATAAGCCTTCCGTCTCATTTAATCTTCAAGTGTCATTAAGTTAAGGAGATACAATAACATCAGCATAAAAATTTGTTTACCAAAACAGGAAATAGTCTTGATAAATAATCACCGAAGGAAACGGTAAAGAAAATTGGTTGAATAAACTGAAAAAACCGATTGTTCCTCTGCTGTTAAATGTGTTGAAAGTTATTTACTTCGATGGCTTAGATGGTTCGATCCCTCGCTCGGGGGTTGTTTTCCCCGATTCAGTCGGAATAGGCAACATTTCAAGACTACGACCCCTCGCCGTTCACTGTAGCTCGATTGAAATGGCTTAGGGAATAGCCAAGACCGCAGTAGACGAGCCGAATTCAGAAAAGCGCGGATATTTTCTCATGGATTCTTATTGACTAACTTTTCCTTAAGATTTACTCATCGGACAAGAGATACTCGCTCGAAAAGCGTTAAGCATCAAAGCGGGTGCATGTGTATCCAAGCGTTCGCGTGCCTGAAAGTAAAAACAAGATGAAAGGCTAAAGTTGGCTAGTTAGGCAGATCAGTTTAATAAAATACAAGGTGAATAAAAAAAGTGAGATTATTACATGATGATCAACTGCGATTCACTTCGTATACTTCGTTGTCCAAACATTAACGGGTCACCGTACATTCGGGAAGGGTGTAAGGGATGCCTGAGACGAGTAACAAAAACAACGAAACTGAATGGCGAAATCTAACGAATAGGTCCATCCTCGAGTTATAGGTCATAGGCGCATGGACGTTCGGGGTACATCGCCGAGTGGTCAAAACATCTTGGTTGTCTCCAGCATTCATTTTTTGTTGGTTAGTGACTATAACTATATAGTTTCTATGTATGGAAAAACAAAAATGTTTCATTCATGATTTGCACCAAGGATCGGCAAACTAACACAATAAATAACCAATGTCACTAAGTTCCTACAAAAGCTAGGGAGATGGATAGTTATTCTAGCCGAGATGGACACTGATTTATCAATACCTACGCTACCTAACCATACGCGTAGATAAATCATTAAATAGATTAAATTTACATGAATAATTTACCTAGTTAGATTTAGATACATTCCTGGAGAAATAGAGGACGTGTAGATAAGCCGACCACAATGGATGATAAGTTAGCGCGTCCGAATCGTATATGGCACATTACAGGTTCTTGGTTGGAATGTCGTCATAACTCATATGATTTTAATTGACAATAATATGCAAAAACGTATCATATCGCTGTTACAGTATGTCAGTAGTGTTTCGGCTTTTTTGCATCTTCGGTTACAAATTTATATTAATGATCCGGCTTGCTTATATCCCTGACAAACAGACAAGTTCACAATCAGCCAACTACAATTTCATTAGGCTTATGTGAAAAATTAAGTAATGTTGATCTCCTGTCACGCAGGAATTTAATTTTTACATAAAGAAGAGAACTTATGGAATTGAGATTTTTTTTTCTTGAAATCAGCATAATGTTTATTATTGTGATTTGCTTTTGGGGTCTGTTGGACGTATTTCAGCTTCTTTATTTACAAGTTTATGTTAGCGCTTCACCTTGTTTATAATCCTGACAAATAGGTAGACGCAGTGAACGTCAAAACTGTACGTTCAGCTCAAGCAAATATTTAATTTAATTTAATGAAAAATATTGTAAAGTGGTTTCAGTCCCGGTCCGAGTTATTCAACGTTTACTTGGACGTTTTTGGCAGACAGAACTTATGAAATTGTAAGATTTCTCTTAGAGTCAGCGGAGTGGCGAACCACAGTTTTGGTCAATTCTGATCACTGCTTACCTTCACTGTTACTTTTACCACCAGTAAAATTATATAAAGTAGGGAAGTAGATGACTCAACGTCAATGGATCCTTGAACTTAGCCTCTAAGAAGCTGAACTTACATATGTATATACTTTTAATCAAAAAATTGAGAAATAGAAGAATAGACAAACTGTTTCTATTTAATAGATTATAACTTTTGCTGTGCTCCATTCTAAACGTTTTATATTTGATTTTCAGCCTTGGGTTTTCCAGATGTTGGAACTGACAGGTTATCATGACAGGTTTTTTTCCCCAACTTATCTATAATCGCATGAAGTAAAGCGCAGTATAACCAATCAGCAGGTAATATGTATTATAGGCTTATTTCCATGTTGGAATGTCTGTTTATGGTTTGTCTTATGCGTGTGTCTTATTTTGGACCTTGCTGACCTCCTCACCTGCTCCCTTAACATCGTGTTCCTTCCTCTTTAAAAAAAATAACAATTAATCAAAGATAGATTACTGGGAAATCGAGTCTCGCTCTTTAAGATCCCAATCTGAATGATATATGGCCGGTCCGCGCTGCCTCCCTCTTGCCCCCGTCCGGTAAAACATCTCAACTAATAAATTTAATTATCGCGGAGCCATCTCGTCAAAAGGTCCTTGAAGCCGAAGCTCGGCCGACGCTGATAAATTAGACGCGGCCGAATCAATAACGCGGACTGTCTCCTGCCGGTTCCTAGTTTATCTCGCGTGATCACCTGCGATAAATCCATCGGCTCACAACGTTATGATAGCGTACAACGCTCCCTGGCCGGGCCTATTAATTTATCTGCTGAAGGGCTTCCCATTTGGCATTGTGGTGTTTTCGCGAGTCCAAAACTTGCTAATGGGCCCCATTCACGCGACAGAGTGGATAATGCCGAGGGAATTGCTCAGATCAAATAATAACGGAGAGTTGATTGATTCGGCTACTGGAACCCATTTCATTTGTAACCAACAGAGGATAAAGACATCTCAAATCTCAATACAACATACAACCAACACGAAATATCATGTTACAACAAACCATAGAAATCGTTAAAAAGAATCCGTCAGATAAAGCTTCCAATATCCCATAATAGTGCATTTAAAATTAAACATTTTCTTTTCCAGGAGAAATTGAGTCGGTAGGATTACAAATTCTTCAAGGAAATGGCCTAAACTAAAAATTATCTCATCAATCAATGATATTGCAATATGAACGGGCCATGCATCTCTTATCTGCTTTTTGAACGTATATCTTCAAGAAACAACCAAAAAGTTATTTTTTCCAAATAGGTTTTACCAAAAAATAGTTTCACTTAAACATTTTAAAAGACCAACAACTCAAGTCTTACTCTATGACCTTATGAAAATAAAATTTATGAACATGCTGGTCAAAATATTTTATCGGATCAAGGAATTTAAAAGTTTAGTAGGGATTCTTAAAGGACAATACGATCAAAAGGTGAAAATTGATTTAAATTCCGAGTTTTGACGGTTTCAAAAAGTATGCCAACCTTTTGGTAAACAGACAACCTTGCTTTAACACTTTTTTCAATTTTTTTTTTTTTACGGCTATAACTCAGAAACAACGTGTCTTATCGAAAAGCTTGTTTAAACAAAATGAGAGAAAATTAAATTTCGCGTTGAATAACCGCCCTAATT
Organism: Cimex hemipterus; assembly: GCA_039619505.1. Taxonomy (NCBI): domain Eukaryota; kingdom Metazoa; phylum Arthropoda; class Insecta; order Hemiptera; family Cimicidae; genus Cimex; species Cimex hemipterus. The sequence goes on from CM077109.1 coordinate 1,501,110, forward strand.
AAGAAATCCGACCAAATATGCAAAAGCGCGATGGACAGTAGAAAATGGCATGTTTACAACATGAAAAAAATTCTTCTCAGACTTTTCACGCGATCGCTCCGAAACAAAAATATCCACAATCTAAAAGTAGCAGAGCAATTTTTTTAATTTTACAATTTATTAATCTTTATGTAGGATTGTGCGTAGAGATTCAGAGATCGTGAGATGCGGTCTGGTGTGATGTAGTTTTTAGAAAAACATTTTCTTGACCGTTCCAAAGTTTCGATCTTTTATTGAGATCATCTTCAGGGCCTGGGGTTTACAAATATTGTTTACATTTAAAAAATACATTTAGTATGTGGGAAAGTGAATTTATACAATGCAAAATATATTTTATAACCGAACAAATCACGATAAAGAAAATGTTTTTCTTAAACCTACATCACACCAGACGGCATCTCACGATACCTGAATAATTTATGTAGGGTATTGGTTGAAATAAAAAAGCCAGTGTCAGGAGGGGGATTCGAACTCACGACCTTCTGCTTGAGCTATCGTGACTTCGAAGTAGAGTTACGGCGTATTTAACCGAAGGTCGAGGGTTCGAACCCCCTCGTGACAATACCTGACATAAAGATTAATTAATTGAAGGATGTTGTTAGGTCAATCAGGCCACGAAATTTAATGAATTTAATTTTACGTTAATTGCATCCCTAAATCATCAAATTTGGTCAATTCTAAATACAGGTTTTTTTTTTCTAAATACACACCCTAAATTCAAACTTCCAATTCTGACGGATTTTCGATTGGTGGCTAGATGTCCATATGCATGGGATTTGGCACTTATATATTTATACACTTTGTCCACCGGGCTACAATTTGTAGCGAAATTTATTTTTTCAGTCATACTGTACAAAGAAATTCGGGAATATACGACTAGAATGTGTAATTCGAGACATAAAAATCTAACGTAAATAATATCGATAGCATGTATATATTAGTATGTATAATCGAATCAACGAAAGTTGATAATTTAATATCGATAACTAGACGTTACAGGAGTGTACAATATATCGATATTAATGAACATGAACATAGACCATTGATACAACCTATATTTGTTATTTGTTAACATATTTATTATTAATAAAGTTTCAGTACCAACGAAATATATATATATATATAAGATCGATGACAGAAGGTTTTCTTCCTAATTTGGCCTATATCCCTGATTGTTTTTTTTAAATCCATCTTTTTTATCGATTTGTCTCCACACTGTTTATTTATTATTATTAGTCGCAAGTATGTTAATATTTTACAAGTTGTTACTAGTTTACGTAGGCAATGGTGATGCCACAACATGATGATCAATATTTATGAGAGCTGTTGAAAGTTTACATCTGAACTTATTTTAGTCCAACAGTTGGAAGACGTTAATCAGGTATGTTTGTTTCTTTGAATACTGTTTTTGTGTTTTTTGCGGTCTGTGTGTTGTGATGTTGCAAGGAACGGTCCTACGATTCGTGAAACCAATACGAAAATAGCCCATGCTTTCGATACCTGCAGTACCCTGTAAATTACCGGCCGTAATCAGTGGTCGCTTTGAGCCTCGTGATGAGAGGAGAAACCGATTACTCCCAGACTTTTCCCGGTAGGGTTTGATAATTGTCCGGCTTTATTTCCACGAATCCCTGCTTATGCTGATTCCGCCGATGACCGCGGGCGATACGGAAATGACTCTTTCCCATTCATCCGTGAAAAAGCCAAGAACCGTGCCTTACTGTACCATGTGTCATCATTGATCCGGTAACTTTTTCCCCCTTCGTCAGACTTTTTATAAATATAATTTGAAGTTGTGTCTATTTTTGACTTTCTGATCACGATCGTTAAACGAGGTGCGCCTAATTCATCCGATTATACTTTTAAATGCGCGCTCTTTTTTTTCTTGTTACATTGTCTCATTTGAAAACGCAATGCGTTTTATGCTCGAAGCATAAAAGGCGCAGACGACTCGGATCAAAGGGACCAGGAAACACGGCCTATGTTTTTTTTTTTTTTTTATAATTGTCAACAGCGATCCATGGTCACCGGAGCTTTGAAAAATTATTGAATAACACCGGCTTTTGTCATGGTATTTAAACGTTCATGTGGTAATGAGTCACATGTTCGTCTAAAAACAATCACCCCATATTTCAATCGGCCCGGCTCCATACATATTCAAGAGGTCTCATTATTACAAATAGCGTCGAGTTGATGCCTTCGGCGTTTCGACGCCATCTTCCTTCAGACTTCTTTTTTTTCTCTCAACCTTATAAAACTGCTTCCCATCGAAAAATGCGGTCCGACTAGAGAATCACATTATTATCTTTTAAATTGTGAGCATTGCCGTCCGAAAAACTATAATTATTATCAATCAACCGGCCTGTTTAACATACAATAAGTAATGAGATTATGTGCCGTACGAGTTCATTCATTCCCGGGACCGTTTAATCTCGCTGTTGTCTTCGGCTAAGCTCGATTGTCCTTAAGTCGAGGGCACTAATTCATTGTCAAACGTTGCCTTTATACTTGACAAGTATGTACAACAGTCAGTTTGTTACATAAGTTTATATGTTTTATGGGTTGTTTGCTAACTGATTCATACTCGAATCCTCTAAATCTTCTGCTTGATCGAGGAACACAAATTATCGATGTTTGAAATAGATATATACAGGCGCATAGTTTCTGTTCTATGTGCAAGGTTAATACGGTAAATGTGACGATTTAGCGATGTCAGGCTTTCATAAAATCAAAAGCATCAATGTTTCTTTTATCCAGCCCGGCGGACCAAAATTAGGCAACATACTTAACTTAACAATTTTCGGAACTAGATTTCGACGGTTTTGATCAAGCTCTTTATATTAGCAAGGTAACGCGTTTTTTGTATATTTTTAATTATGATTTGGTTAAAGAAACAATCTTTTACTAATAGAGCCCGGAGGACCAAAATTAAGCAAATATACAATATCTGCAGGTCGTGTGCTTTTGAACCAGGAAACAAACACTTTTTTTGCGTATTTTTTAACTACACTTCGGTAAACGTAGCAAATGGTGTTGATTATCCAGCCCGGAGGACCAAAATGATACGGCTTGTGGAAACAAAGATACACAGAAATTATAGTTTGGTCCAGAAATACTACTTTGAATTTTCTAGCATCCGTTTTGTCCATTCGCCTTTAATTACGGAAGACGAACATTTTTTGGATGTACTTTTTGGACTAAAATGTAATGGATGACATACTAGGTAAGGTTTTTGTTGGAATGTTAGATCTTAATGATGAAAAAGATGCTTAACGTAAAAGTAAGACAAGTCTGAGAACCAAGAAAATTATTTTACTGTTAATGAAAATAAACTAAGATTTAGTTCTATAAATGTTGTATTTAATGTTCTTTTTTTTAAGAATAATAATTGTTTATTTTAAAGCAAAATGAAGAAACGCGTCTCTCGGACCAAAATATTTGGAAGCAATCAATGAATTCTGTAAGATGTTAGTCCTCCGGGCCGGATAGGGCAAATCTTGTTGTTTTATCGCAAGCAAAAGATAAAAAGGAGTGGGACTTTTAAATAAGATCATAGATCTGGGAATATTTTGTCGTTATTAAATTTTCAAAAATTAAAAAACCATATTATTTTTACCTTGTAAAGAACACGTAATAACGTTCATTTTAGCGAAATGGCTAAACGTGTCGGACTGAATTAGAAAAGATAAATCGACAAAAATTATTAGAAATGAATAGATTGTCGTATATAAGTGTGCACAAACCAAAAAAAAATGGGTCCTCCGGGCCAAATAAACACCGCTTCCGCTGGAATCGTTAGAATAACGTTAAAAGAACGCGTCTTTTCTATACCGACTTCCTTCCCCACCACTTCAAAATCTAACATATATACACATTAAACAACAAAATCTCACTGGCCCTCTCAACACGACACACAAGAATGGCAGAATTACACAGAAGACAAACACTTTGAGCGAGTATAAATACTTTGAATGAATATACAAAAAAAAAAAAATATTTTGCTTTGTATAAATTCACTTTTCCACATCCAAAACGTATTTGTTAAGTATAAACAATGTTTGAAAATCCCGGGCCCTGAAGATGATTTAAACAAAGATCGAAACGTTGGCAACGATAAAAAAATGTTTTTCTGAAACCTGCATCACACCAGACAGCATCGATTTATAAATAGTTAAAAGAACGCTCGTGACGACAAAACGTAACAAATCGACTTTGGAAATTTAAAATGAATAAAAACGGCCAAACTAAAAATTCAAGGAAAATATATGCTAAATGAGAAAATTTCATGCTTTAGGCAAAGTAGTCAATTACATAGCTTTTACTAGTAAATTAGAATAAAAAGAAAAACTATCCTTTCTTAAAACTACGATAAACCAAAAACCAAAAAGATTTTTTACTGGAAAATAATTAAAAGGAATACCAGTTTCTTGTATTTATTTTGTATTTAAATGTGTAATAAATTTTAGTTTATGTTGGCAAAACGCGTTTGAAAGCCAAAACCCCGATGGATACAATCAAGGTTGGAAACGATTAAACGACAGATTCTACGTATATGCCAAAGCGGAGAATTTCGGTCCTCCGGGCTGGATAGGCAAAACAGAACTTTTTTAGCCGGAAAATTGTTTTATAAGGTGGGCTTTTTAACTTGACAAACTGCTATAACGATTTAGTCAAAATCAATCAGTGAGAATAACTACAACAAAATGATTAGATCCTTTCAAAGTATAGTCTCAACACCCAGAAAACCTCTCACAAAAAAAGTAAATCTCATAATTATAGCAAAAAACGCTATGATAAAGAACCGCTGGCGTTGCAGACAATTGAAAGAAAAAATATATTTCAATATTTGAAGAACATCGAGCACGTATACAGTTGAAAATAGATAACATTCCGTAAGGACCATCTCGTGGGATACCATTAACTTTGAAAAGCCGAACGAACTTAGATTTTGTCTTGCTTGTCAGGTAAATTTGCCTTTTCAAAGCGCCTTGGAATAAAAAGGGTGACGGCATTTAAAATAAAGAACAATTGACAGGGCTAAACGAGGAGGTACTAGATAGTTAATTACGCAAGAGGTCCGAGGTAAATAGGCCTTTTGTGCCGGTCAAGCCCTTGTTCCCTGTCCGTTATCAGGGGGACGATTTACCGGATTTAGCTGTAGAGCTGCGTTAATACGCATTCTGCGTAACCGCTTCGGACCTCGTAAAGCAATCGGATCGAAAAACCGGTTTATCACTTTCTCCTGGGCTCTGGGTTAAACTGATACAATCGAAGTAGTCCCGGGATCTCACGATTACACGTGTATTCTTCTTATCCGAGGTCTTTGTTCGTTGCATTTTCCAATCGAATCGGCAAAAGTTGTGCAGTTTGAAAATCGTCAAAATTCCAGAAAAAAGCTTTTATGTAAACAATTTTTTAAAAATAATCTCGTGCCTTTTAATTGACAAAAATAAGCAGATCACGCAGAAAAACAAACCAGTAAATTGGTTAACGACAGTAATTTTATTCCTGTACACCAAACCAAACATGGCCGGCTTATAGTTTCGAAATTGCCGGAAAGTACTGAAAAACGCGATTTCAGACAAGAAAACATTGCCTTTTATGATGAAATACCATAAAAATTATTATACCAATAGATTTTTGTTTGTACAAAAAATGACCGGCCAAAAGTAAGAAAACGTGATGTTTCACTTTTGCGGACTGATAAATAAATTTAAAAAATCCAAAATGCACGGATCCAAGTGAGAAACAGTCTTCCTTACGGAAAAATGTATGGTATTTAGTGATCGTTACTTTATGATCATTTGGAGGCCGTGAGATCTGGTGTGACGTATTTTCTTTATAGTGCCGACGTTTCGATCTTTATGTAGACCATCTTCAGGGCCTGAGAGCTATAAACATTGTTTACATTTTACCAATTTTTAAATTAACACAAATACGGATGTGAAAAAAAAATCATTTCTAGCATTGTATAGATTGTACATGAATTTGTAAAATTTAAACAATGTTTATAAATCCCAGGCCCTGAAGATGATCTAAATAAAGATCGAAACGTGTCACGACAAAGAAAATGTTTTTCTAAAATCCACGTCACAACAGACAGCACATCACGACTACCGATAATTCTTCCTTACTCTTTACATGCTTATTCGCTCATATTTAGAAAAGAATGGCTGTTTGAAACAATCAAACTAGCTGAAATATAACTTTGATCGTGTACAAGGCGACCAAATTTGATTTGGCCATTTTTGTCAAGCTTTTCTTTCTGGTTTGTTCTGTCCGACACTATTTTCCTATATTCGCTTTTTCGGTCGATTTCTGTGCCTCGCCCTGTTTATAACTGACGAAAAAACGTAAGTACGCCTCCGACGAAACAAAATGATCGAAAACGACCGAACTTCAGTATTAAGATTTGTTCATTTGAAGGCCCGCGGCGCTTCCGGCCGAATATGATAATCAAATGATCAAAATGCAAGAATTTATTTTAACTGCTTTTTCAAAGGGGTGAAACGAATGGATTTGATTTTAATAATTAGCAATAATCCTACGCGGATTATGAACGGAAACACGCTCCCCTTTGAAAATTAAGTCGGTTCTTAACATATTTCCCGATTATTTTATATTTACAATCTTTACATTAGAATTTTAATTGTCTATTGTTCAATACAATTCGCGTGTCGACTCCTAAATGATTACGGCTCTAATTCCGTCCGACGACGTTTACGATCCGGCCAATTCGTGCAGTTATCTGCCGTGAATAATTACAGTTTAACGGCGTTTTAACAGAGCCCTGGGATGTCGACATCGAAGAAAGCATAATTAAAAACTTTGCGGATAAACAGGGTGTCTCGTAAATTATGAACCCTCCGGATGAAAGCCGGGAATAGGGTGAATAAAGCGCATAGGACATTATCGTATGATATTCTTTGGCCCGTTGGCATCCTGGTAGAACAAATTTTTCTTTATTAATCTGAGAGACGTCCTACGATCCGATCTGCTTGACAAATGAACTGGAATATTCGTTAAGAGACAATGATGGAAAGAGTGGACCGCAGGGATTGCCGTCCTTTCCTCGATTTTCACGACTTCACGGCCTCCCGCAATCGATACCCGCTTTTCAAGGTCCTCCTACTCTCAGACAGAACGAATTTTCCGAAATTTCCCAAACCATTTTGTTCAAAACTCCTTGAAACAATAATTAACGATTGTCTTCATTTTCCCCCTGGACTCAGATAAAAAACAATCTCCCATGAATATTAACAAAAAATCAACCATCTAAAAATACTAAAATCACAAAAAACTTGTAATCAACACAGATAATATCTGGATAAATCATCTAATTAAATATCAAAGCATCACGTTTTTAACAAATGATAATATTTATCATATTAATGATAAAATATTGACCTCTTAAAAAAAAACCTTCTAGGCTGGGTCTGACAGATAAACAATAAACGATAACAACTATATTTTTGAGTTTTCGAAACAGCTCATTTTCCATCCAGTCCGAGGTGAAAACGAAATCTAGATTTGAAGTATGATCTGATAATCTTGCTTTCGGACCGAGAAAGATAATAGAAGGAATTTCACAATTTTTCTGGAGAAGGTTCCAATAATAATATTAGAAAGTCGAAATGGAACAGGCGAGAAATGTGCCAGGAAATTAATCCAAAATCAACGGTCTGAACAATGGAAATCTGGACTTTCCACTGCTGGGGGGTTTTTCCAGAGAATCGATCTTCAAATTTCATTTGCCACCGAGTGGAATCATTTCGTAAGGATTTGTTCATTTTTGTTATAAAAAAATCAATGTAAAAATGTTAAATGTTAGATAAATATTTAGAAAAGAAATAATTTACGAGAATTTAACGTTAGTTTGGTCATTGTTAATAGGTCAACAGCCGGCTGAAGGTTTGTGTGATTAATTGACATTGTTTTGAACTTTTACAAATACAGAATTTTTTTTAAAGAGAATACCTTTAAAATTCTTCTGATGACATAATAAAAAATACATTTATTCGAATATAACTGGGAAAATAAGTAATGAAATAAAAATACAAAATTGAATAAAATATATAAGATTAAGGATTTTGAAAAATTGACCAGCAATTTTGAAATTAAGTTAAAAGTTAGAAAAACGACATTGCACAATTCATGGTTCAATAATAAATCGCATGGAAATTGATAAAATACAAAAATCTCAAAAAAAAATATTGTAGAAAAAATAACAAAAAAGGTAACGTCGTGTATGTACGTATAAATACATTTTCGTGATATTTTCAAGTATTATTTGTTTTTATTTCACCCAGAAATTAAAGAAAAAAAATACATACAGAAAAATAGGAAAAAATACATTTTTTTCTGATATTGTAATGTGTTTTATGAAATAAAGAGAGAATGTTTTATTGATGTTGTATGTTTTGGATAAAAAAAACCCGCTAATTTTTTTATATTATTGTGGACGATTGGTTTTCCCTCAAATGGAAAAATCGAAATTCCTGTAGTCTTTCATGATTCACAAGTGAATTATTTAATATTAAAAAAAGTCTATGCAATTTTAAGTTCTTTTGATATATAACTAGGACCTTTTTTTATCGTTTTTTTTTATAACTAACTTGTAGCTAGATTGTACTGTGGATAGAAAAACATAGCAGAATTTACAATTTTTGGAATTTTATGAAATATACTGATTATTTCCACGCGGTTTTTTAAAATAAAAAACTGCAACTCGTTTAATTGCATTACTCGTTACAATAGTAAAATACAGAAAAAGTGGCCTCTTGGTTGCAAAAATATTTAGCAATTTTTATTATTTTGGTTATTAGATTTCTCTGTATTCTGGATGGGAGAAAAATTAGAAATATTTTTGTAAACTGTATTTTCTTGATATTTTCATCTATTATTTATGTCAAATCTTGAACTAACTTAAATCGAAAATTTTAATATCTTTTGTGATAAATCATACATAAATTTGTTGTCTGTTGATATTTTCAAGAGTTTGTAATGTGTTTTTTTTTTGTTTTATTGACCTGTTCCGTTATAAAGAATAGAAAACCAAAAATGGAAAAGTATTAATATTATTACGATTATTAGATTTCCTAAATTGGAAAAATTGTAATCCTTGGGTTTTTTGTACCAGATCATATAAACAGTAGTGTAAAAATAAATTTATTAATATTTTCAACTATTTTACACACAAAACCTACAAGTCTGATATAAAATTGCAATTTTTCAAAATCAAAGGATACAGAATTCGGAAAGAATGATCTGTAAAAGCCTGGAAATTTCAATGGGTTTTTCAAATCATTCTGGATTGGAAAAAGAATTAATGGAGTACAAATAAATTGGTATCGTGTTAGATTTTTCCTCAGGTTGTTTTATATGATACAAATGATCTTTTTTAATGCGAAAACAAAATATTTGTTCTTAATATTCGATTATAGTTCTTCATAAAACATTTCAAACTTTTGGTGTTTTTCTAAAAAAATTATTGCTAAATCGTACAATAATTTATTTAAAATCACTTTTTCGTGATATTCTTAAGGCTTTTATAAGAAACCGCAATTTTTTAACCTGGCATTATAAATACGTATTTGTATTTTTTCTAAATAGGAAAACCTGAGGTTTTGGTTAAAAAAAATATAGTCAAATCATGTAGACAATATTTTTTTCATGGTATTTTCAAGGTTTTATAATAAAACAGACACTTTTTAACTTGGTTTAATCCTTTGGAAATAGTAAAATTATCCCCGCCAAAAAATGGTATTGTCAATGTTAAAGCGTTTTATTGGATTTTTTTTCGCAATAGGAAAAAGTTGAGACTTTGGAGTTTTTGTCACAAACCATAGATAAATCATACAACAATCATAGAAAAAATATATTTCTCGATATTTTCACTTTTTTATATAAAAATATAACTTTTTGGAATGGATGGAACAACTTGTACATCTTTGGTTCTCATGTGAATATGATTTTTTTTAATATCATAATAGTAAGTGTTTGCGTTATTTTTGATACCAAAACTCAATTTTTTATTGATATTAATAGTTATATTTAATGAAATCTGGACAATACGATATTCCGGATGGAGAAACAGTATAATTGAAAATCTGCCCTCTTTTTAGAGAATTAAAGTTGGAACAATGTAAAATGTTATCTCGTTCCGGTAAAAATTTGTTTAAAGTTTGTAAAAACTAAAATATAATATATTATATGTTGGCAATTTTGTCTGTTGATAAACCGGCTGGGCAGAACTTGCCCACTTGTTTATCTTGCGAACAGGGCGGAACTAAACGGCCCGATAAATCAAAACGGGACGCTGATTGAATTTAACGTCAAAAGGGTTGTGGGTGGGAAATTTAGCCCATGTCCGGATGTTTAAATAAGGGAAATCAACCCTTTTGAAACGGAGCGGAATCCGAGGATTCATTAAGTTGAAAAGTGAAAAAAATTAATATTTAATATTAAATATTTTAGAATTTATCATAGGGGAGGTAAACGTATAAAAAATTCTATATGATATTGTGACCGGGAAGAATATATTTGATAGTTTTAAAATATTTATGGTTTTATTCGGACATCGTTAGATGCGGTCTGTTGTGACGTAGGTTTTAGAAGAACATTTTCTTTCTCGTGCCAACGTTTCGATCTTTATTGCGATCATCCGAATGGTCTGGGATTTATAAACACTGTTTAAATTTTACAACATTTTTCCCATCCTACATGTATTTGTAAAAGCGAAACAATGTTTATAAATTTCAGGCCCTGAAGATGATCACAATAAAGATCGAAACGTTGGCACGAGAAAGAAAACATTTTTCTAAAACCTACGTAACACCAAACCGCATCTAACGATCTCGGAATCGTCACTATACATCATACATTTATGCTTTGTTTTTGTCAGATTATTTTTTTAAAATTTTTTTGTTTTGTTTTTTAAGTAAAGATGGAACAATGCGACATAAATATCGGCGAATGGCAGATATTGGATCGCAGAAGCCAATCGCAAAAATGGAAAAATATAGAACCACAGTACAAGTTGGATGGAAAACAAGGTCGTCCAGAAAGAGTATTTCATATGGCCAGACAGTGTAACATTAATGGAAATTCATTAAAAATTTACTTACTATGAGATTGTAGGCGATGGAATCGCGCGTTCTTCAATTAGCCGTAGCAGAATGGATTTTTATTTTATGTTTGTCTTTTTTATAGAACAAAAAACTTACCCGTTGGATGCATCGCGCCCTGCACTGGGCAACCCTCAGAGGGGATCCGATCTCTTCTTCGGTGATGCCGCTGTGGATGAACAGGACACAGACTAGAATCAAAATCGCCGGCATTTCTTCGTAAGTTCTCATTTTTAACCCCACAGGAACAGACGGCTCAAAAACAAAAACGAACAAAAAAAATCACAAATAAAAAAAGGGGTTAAACAAGTCAACTTTTGAGTTATTCCGAGTTCATTTTAGCTCAAATTGGAAAGTGCGCGGAACTTTGGCATTAATCTCCTTGTTGATTAAATAAAAAGCGCGGAAAAAAAACCAATCCTCCAAAATAAAAGCAAAAATTAAAATAAAAAAAATTTACGAAACACAAGACACTTGTTTTGTTATGGGGTAAAAATTTCACAATCGTATCCACAAAAGATCCTCGGTGATGTCGGTGACCGTATCGCTTGCGGCCTTGTCGCTTCGGTAGCCGGTACGAGACTGGATGGTAGTGCGACTCACTTTTCGAGCCCCCTCCTCAACGATTTCTACCTTGTTTCAATAGAATCCCGCCTGGTATCAGCACCACCAAGGGCTGAAGACGCCCCTCTTCGGCCCCTGGAAGGGGATCTCGACGCCGTGGCAACTCTGATGTTTATTCTCTCTTAGGCCGTTGATGGAGGCCGAGGTCGTCTCCGCGGCAACAAGGTTTCTCGATCTTTCCAAAATTATTCCGATTAAAAAATATTCAGGAATTCTAATATAAATGCAAATACCATAACTTAAATAGTAAATGATTATTCGGAGCTCGTGAGATGCGGTCTGGTGGGGCGTACGTTTTAAAAAGAACATTTGCTTTATCGTGCCAACGTTTCGACCTTTATTGAGATCATCTTCAGGGCCTGAGATTTATAACCATTGTTTGAATTGTACAAGTACATGTAGGATGTGAAAAAATATTATGAATTAATAAAATGCTTTAAAATTTTAGATTTAAACAAAAAGAAATTTTAAATTAAAACACACAATGAATTTATATAATGCTAGAAAATTTTAGATTAAAAAAAAAATAAGAATTCATACAATGCGAGAAAATTTTAGTTTAATATAATTAAATTTGTACAATACTAGAAAATTGTAGATTAAAAAAAGGAATTTATACAATGCTAGAAATTTTAAATTAAAAGACATAATGAATTTATACGATGCTAAAAAGTTTTAAATTAAAAACAATTGAGAATTTATACAATGCGAGAAAATTTTAGGTTAAAACACATAATGAATTTATAATACGCTAAAAAAATTTAAATTATTACAGATAATGAATTTATACAATGCTAGAAAAAAATAGAAAAAAGTTTAGATTAAAATAAATCAATAATTTATATAACGCCAGATTTTAGATTAAAAAAATTAAATTTATAAAATACTAGAAAATTTTAGATTCAAAAAACCAATTTATACAATGCTATAAAATTATATATTGAAACAATTGAATTTATAAAATTTTAGATTAAAAATATAATGAATTTATACAATCCTATAAAATTTTAGTTTCAATCAATGTAGATTACTAATCGTACTCACTCAAAGCGTTTGTTTTCCATATAGTTGTGTCAATCTTATGTGTCGTGTTGAGAGTGCTAGTAAGATATGTATAGTATGTATGTATATATGTTGGATTTTGAAGGATGGATAAGGAAATCGGGATAGAAAGACATTTTTATATTGCCTCAAAGTAGCCGACGACATTGGGCAAAACGTGGGTATTGATAATTATACAGACGGGGATAATTAAGGAAAAGGAAGCCGAATTGTTGAAGAATCAGACTATATGGAATGATGATATGTGCATGTTATCGATATTGAATTTGATTACTGGCATAACTGCGACTGAGTATACATGCGTATATCACAATTAATTTCGGTTTATAGTTGAGATGATTAATGGCACGAGAGGGATTCGAACCCACGACCTTCGGCTAGATACGCCGCTGCTCTACCACCTGAGCTATCGTGACCTCGATCCACTCGGACATCAACTCCCCATCTCAACCTCACCTTACGAGTTTTGCCTCTTGAGATGGGGAGTTGATGTCTGAATGGATCGAGGTCACGATAGCTCAGATGTGTAGAGATTAGTGGCCGTTAACGGATAATTATTCAGATATCGTGAGATGCGGTCTGGTGTGATGTAGGTATCAGAAAAACATTTTCTTTATCGTGCCAACGTTTCGATGTTTTATTGAGATCATCTTCAGGGCTCAATAAAAGACCGAAACGTTGGCACGATAAAGAAAATGTTTTTCTGATACCTACATCACACCAGACCGCATCTCATGATATCTGAATAAATAGTTCAGATGGTAGAGCAGCGGCGTATCTAGCCGAAGGTCGTGGGTTCGAATCCAGCTCGTGCCATTAACTTTTTTTCATCTCAACTAAAAACCGTGATTAATTGTTATATATTGGTCGAGCGGACCACGAAAACAGTGAATAATGATACATGTCTATGTTGTATACATGGCCACGGAGTTCATCTCAATTAAAAACCTTAATAAAATGTAATGAATCAATTCGTCGAAGTGGACCACTAAATTAGTGAATTTAAGTAAACATTAAAGTTTGCCTTCCTTCATATTTTCCTATCCATGCTGGTGTTTCCTCAGGGTAGCGTTCTGGCCCCTACACTGTACCAGGTTTTCACAGCTGACATGCCAACTCATCCCGAAACCACCACATTCACATTTGCAGACGATACGGCAATTCTCTCTAGCAACTCCGACTTTGTCATTTCCACTCGAAACCTCCAACAACACCTCATACTACTAGAGCCTTAGTGTAAAAAGAAAAGGATAAAATATAACACGGACAAATCCACCCACATTACCTTCACTCTTCGTAAAAAGATCTCTCACCCTGTTTTCTTAAACCACACTCCCCCCCCCCAACTGCGGACAAGGTGCGGTACCTCGGATCGAAAAACCCCTGACATGGAATACTCACACAAGACTGAAACGTCAGGAGGTTATGACACGATTTAGAATTCTTACACGACTTCTCGATAAACGTTCCAATATACCTCTCAAAAATAAAAGGCTGCTTTACAACACCATAATTAAACCGATATGGACTTACGGACTGGAGGTGTGGGGTTCAGCCAAACATTCCAATATACACCGCATTCAAACTGCCCAGTCTATAATACTACGAAAAATGCTACGATGCTCCATTTTATGTTTCGAACCAAACTACACATACAGAGTTACATATACCGTTCGTACAAGATGAAATACGTTTCCGTTACCGTAAATTTCATAACAACCTCCCAACTAATTTTTAACTCGCATCTCGACGAATCCCCTCAAACCCTCCTCGCCGACTGAAGAGGCAATGGCCGCGAGATCTTTTAGGAAGTGATGGTGATAATGAAAGTGATAATGACACACAAATCGATTGAACACACAATATTATTGTAACATTGGAGTAATACCGTTCTCTACTTATTACTTACTTTAAGGTATTTGTAATGTACAACAAATTTAAAAAAAGCCTTGAATTTAGAGAAGATTTGAAAATTTGAAAAAGAAATGGCCACGGAGTTCATCTCAACTAAAAACCTTAATTAAATGTGATGTATCAATTGGTCAAACTGGACCACTAAATTGTGAATTTAAGTAAAAACTAAAGTTTGCCTTGAATTTAGATAAGATTTGAAATTTGAAATAAAATCTGTCTATATTTGATAGTGGTTTAAACAATTGTACGTAATACTTTTTTTCTATTTGTCTATTTATATTTTCTTGTTGAATCAACTAATTTACTAATTTTTATCTCTCTGTGTTTTTTTTTTTGAATGTTGTTAATATTGGGCACTCTCAACACATCTACACAGAAAAACACAATGACCCCTGATGGTGATCGCATTAAAGATCGAAACGTAGCACAACAAAGAAAATATTTTTCTAAAACCTACGTCAAACCAGACCACATCTCACGACCTCAAAATAATCATGAAATAACGCTCACTAAACACCACAAGACTAACTGACTTTAGAGTTATCGCAATGAATTTGGTATAAACATATGTTTCCAGCATAATAAAGCCGAACACGTGTCTTAATCGAGGTCGCATTATTCAAAGATTCTTAAAATTCAACTGGTAACGAGATACGGCGGTACTGTACTTTTGAATTGAACGTTTGACCATTGGCTGCATACCAAATTTGCTAACTAGCCTGTTGATCACGATTGTAATTTTAAGACCAGTTGCGATAACAGATGCCATATTTATACTTGTTCGTGTTTTGAACTGAACAAACATTTATACGATACAGAGCGACATGAATTGTGCTCTTTCCTTCCGCGGTCAGGTCATTTTTCGGAATTGGCCCGTCGTTATAACTATTTTCCGTGCGTCACCTGCAAAGTCCCGAATAAATATTCCAAGGGAGCATTGAGAAACACCCTCGGCTTACCTGAGGTCTTTATAAAGACTCTTTTCATCCCGCTAAGGATGTCATTTTTCAGCAGGGTCTAGATTTCTGACTGACGCATCGGACCTTCGGCCCTGTTTGTTGAGAATTAGCCACAAACGAACGGGCGACAATGAAAGTTTTTTTCCCTGGGACCGAATGGGCTTTTGCACCGCATTGAAATAGGACTGGGGCTTTTTTGAATGAAACTCACGGACAATGGACGGTCGGGCCCATTCACGGCTTTTCAGAGTCCGTAGCTAAACAACTTTACGGCCGAACCGTTTAGCGGGATATACGATCCACGGCATCGGGGACAAGCAGTCTCGGAATCGGCCTGAGACCCTCCGGAGAATTTACGAACCGGCTATAATTGTGAACGGGCTGCGAACCCGCAAACAACGATTTTTGAAAGGATGGCCATTTTAAAATCTCAATAAATCAACTCTAGAAGAGTACAGAAAATATGGTATATCGAATTATCTGTAACTGACCTGTCACAGAAATCGTTTCACTTACTTATTGTAAAATTTTCTTTTCGGGTCTGTCGGGTTATGAACATACAGTTTGGTTATTTCGAGTTCAATATATCATTTTCGCGGCTATCCAATACAACGAGATAAAACGATAGACATTCACTGAACTGCGGATCTATCTCAGTGGATGATGGGTCTGGGAGTCGGTGAACTCGTGCTGAATAGGGTCCTTCTAAACTCGGGAGTTTGTTGAATTATTCAAAAGCGTTTGCGCCATCTTCAGTGAGGAACCTCAGCAATGCTCAAACGCAGAAAATGAAGGGTAAATTGTCGTCATTTTATCACTTAAATGATGTAGATTTTACTCATATTAGTGATAATAGTGAATATTTTTAGTTTTCTGCGGTGGAAAATGGGTCTTTCACACTCTGATATAAAAGTTCAACGTTTTTACCGAGGTGATTCTTCAATTTTATTTGTTTAAAGCCGTTAGGAGCTGCTGTTATCCCCGGAGGTTGATAATAGGTGAGGTCTTATCCTAGAAATTTTTATAAGAATCACCATACTCGTTACTTTTCCCTCCCATTTGTAAAGCGTCTCATGGCTTTTATAAAACGTTATCACCTTGGGATTTAGAACCGAGAGAACAGAGGGAAAGACGTGAAATAATGGCGGGCGGTATTTTAAGCACAAATTCCCGACCTGGCTGAAATTTTGTCCTCTTTCTCGAAGAATTTTAAATAACTCTTTGAGAAAGACGGCTAAGCATCAACGAGCGCTGAGTTTTATTAAACCCCAAAAGAGCTTTGTTCAACCCTTTGTTCAAGGGTTGGAAAAAGAAGAGAAAAACGGAAAAAAAGAAGAAACGCGTGGGTCTCATTAATAACAACGGAAAGAGGGAATTCCGTGAGGATAATTTCCATTTTGAGCAGAACTTGTCGCATTGAAGACGCACGGAAAGAACCGCAGCAAAAACATTCGGGACCGGTTCATTTATATAAATCCCACCGGGAAACACGCACTGTTTACATTCGCTCATTTAATGATTAATTAGTGTTATTAACTCTCAACAAAATCATCCGTCGGATTGCTTAAGAAAAACGGGGCAAGGATGGAAATTACCCGTTTTGTCCCAGCTAAGATAAATCGGTCTAAATGCGTAACGGGTCTTGAAGAAGGTATCATAATTTTTTTTAAATATATGGAGATGCAAAAAAGAAGTGGCCACCCTCGTTTTAGTAAATAGTTGCAATCGTTATAATTTCTATTTTTTATAGTTCATTGTGTTTTTTAAAAGAAAAGTGAGACATGAGGCAAATAAAACTTTCAACTAATTAATCTTTATGTAGGGTATTGGTTGAAATGAAATCGTTAGTGTCACGAGCGGGTTTCGAACCCACGACCTTCGGATGAATTTGCCGCTGCTCTAACTTTTTGAGCTACCATGACTTCGATCCACAAAACTGGAGGCAATAACTTTTTCTGCAACTGGAAAGAACTCAGTTTGCCTCCGAACACAGACACGAAATTCCTCTAAAGTTCTCTACATCGTTAACGTTCTTGACCAAGGAATAGACTGGCTAAATGTTGAAGGTATGTACATATGAGTCGTAAAGTAAAAATAAATATGGGAGACGACGAGGAAGTTATCGGAAGCAGGGTTAAAGGATTGGGATCCTAACCCGTCTCGTGGACTTGACATCCTTCCGTCACCTCTGCCCTTAGACATTCAAGCGAAAAACATTCGTTCAATAAGTGCTGATTATATTTGGTTAAAACAACTTGAATATGAGATAATTTCCGTTGGTTCCGTAAGTTTCTGAAGCGTTCTATCTAATTAGTTTATGCGTTGAGATCTATGAGTGCAACTGGACTTTGTGCGCGGCAAGTCTATCAAGCCATCCTGGTAGTTAGGTCCTTAGAATTTCTATCTGGCATGATTTCTTAAACAATCTCAACAATCCTTAGCATCAAGATATTTTGGTCATTTGTGTTACGTTAATTTTTTGATTATACTGCAACTGTCAATCGCTGACAGTTGAAGGATCGTGTGTGGTTCATGTGTATGGTATTTCAACCCCATTGTATCACCATCAGATTTGTCGCAGTGTATTCGTTTCAGTTTACCAGTGTACAATTACTTGGCTTGGCCTTAAAGGAAAAAACCTCCCCTACCTGGCCCCCCATTTGCGAGGGGAGTCGGGATTTCTCTTCCCATCCGATTGTCCATCTCCGCCGGGGAAAGGATCTATTTGTGTGAAATTAGGGACAGATTGGCCTCCTTTGTGATCCGCGTGTGATTTACGCTCCAGGTGTCTACCTGGGCAGATGTCTCGGGGGGCGACCGGCTGTAAAATCCGGCTCTGACTTTTTCCAATTAGGCGTGGCTCGGAGGTGTGGGCGCGTTTAACTCTTGACTGAGCACGGCCACCCTTTATAGTATTTCTCGGATGTCCTACCGTCTGGAAAATTGCGACATTTCGCGAAAAGTCACTTAACTAAAGATAGAAAGATTGGAGCAAAGGAAAATACAGAAGCAGAAGAAATAAGGAACAAACTACTAGAAATTTATATAAGAAAGAAATTTCACGAATCTGGAATTTGGTTACAATATGCAATAGATTTTAAAATTTGGTTAAAAAAGGATGACACACTAAAGGTGTTGTAAAAAAGATGAGAAAAAAGTTCTGAATACTGATGAAATTACGTTAAATGACAACAGACATAACTAATACATCAAAGAACCTGGAAACAAAAGGGAATAGATAAAAATTACTAAAATTTAATACTGGAAAAAAATTTCAAGAATTAGGATTTTTCTTTAAAAAAAAGTGAAAATAGATCCATTAATGAGAGTAATAAATATTTCGGGAAAAATACGTAAAATTCCAATTAAATTGCATTTTAATAAACGACGGCAGACATAATTTTCAAGATTAATAAAGAAAGAAAAGACAATTTTCTTAAATTTGATAAGGAAGGAAAAAGATGGACAAAAAAAAACAAATTATTGGGACAAAAGAAAATGAAGAATAATAACGGGGAAAAAATTCTAGCAAAAAATACGAAACATTCCTATGAAATTATATTTAAATAATAGTATAAATTACTATAAATTAATAGAAGAAACCACGAATCTTAAATTTGTCTAAAAACACACACACACACACACACACAGAAGATGATACAGAAAAAGGATTGAAGGGAAAAATGTAATATTTCAAACAAGACACACTAATGATAGCACTGATGTATCGGGTAAAAAAGAAGGAAGAATTCTGAAAAAAAAATTTAAATAAAAGACAACGGACAAAAACTACAAGAAGTTAATACATCAAAGAAACTCGAAGACTTAAATTTGGCAAAAATAAAAAAATATACTGTATGAAGGAGGAAAAAACTCATCAAAATTCTGATGAAATAAGTTTAAATATAATACACTGGCAAAATGTAACAAAAATTATTACCTCATAGAAAGTGGAATGATCGTAAATTTGGTTACAATGAAACATGGACACTGAAGATGGAAAAATGATGGGACAAAAAATTCCAATTAAATCACGTTTAATTAAAAGAGAGGAGATATAAAATAATAGAAATTCATGGAAGAAAAACCTCAACAATGTTCAATTTGGATCAAAATTGCTTTTAAATAAACAAAATTGAACTAACAAAAACAAAAAAAAAATTTAATTCAAACGGATAATAGATACACCAACGAGAGAAAAAATGTAGGTTGTGACAGGAAATTGCAGAAACCCGATGTAATTACGATTAAAGAAAAACAACGGACACACTCATACACACACCAATCATGGTAAAATTAAATAAATTGCTGTCAATTGCTCAATGTGTAATAAATTTGTACATACATACTCACGTTATTTTCGTTACTAAGATAATAATTTTAGTTTTAACTAACTAATATTTTCAGCATTTTCAATTTTTGTATATTTTGATTTATAATTTACAAAGCTCTTTATCATATTTATGTTAAAGTATACGCTGAGTGTGCTTCTAAGTGATCGGTGATTTCGGTATTTGTTGAAGTCATGAGAGGTCAAGAATGATGTAGTTTAAAAAAATTAATTGTGGTTTACCCAGGCTCTGAAGATGGCTCGAATAAAGGTCGAAACGTGGGCAAAAACCTCATTCTTGACCGCTTCCCACGACTTCAGTAAATTTATACATAGCGTTAGTTTAGTCAAATTCACTCATAATGGTTACTGGCAAGGGAAAACAAACAAACACACACACACAAACACACACACACAGAGTTTTGTCTCGCAGTTGCCGTACCCTTTCATTATAACGTGCAATTCCTCGGAATAAGCAGATAAAATTAGTTGCGACTGTGACATGGTTACTACTGGCGATTATAATTCAAAAGAGCACTAAAATATTTCTTAACATATTAAAAATTCATAATTTAAATTCAAGGGTAAAGTTAATGAAATTGATGTGGAATGGGGAGATTGGTATAGATAATTTCAATAATAGCGATGAATCCGTCCGGTTTCGTTTTTGGATCTCGTTCTCAATTGATCCTTGGCTTTTAGGTTATCGGATTCTTTCGAGCCCAAGAGAGAAAATTGGTTAAATAAAATGAAAAATTTGAAAGGCCAATCGTGAGAAGAGTACGTTTCCGTCAAGGGCGGCCTTATCGCCCTTCTGTCACTTTCTTGTCCGTTATCGCTTGGAAAAATTGGCTTCTTTTTCTGACTTTCCTCGCCCGCTGAAAGGCGTTTTTCCGGTCCAGTGAAAATAGAACGTCGACAAAAGTTTTTTTTTTTGTAATTTAAGTAAATAAATATTTTTAAAACAAATGTAACAATTTTGTCAAAAAATATAAAAAATAATCTCGGTCCGAGCATCCTCGCTGTTTTTAGGCAGCATTTTTCCCTCTTTTGACAACAATTTGACCTGTATTAAACTTATAACTTAACGGCGGTAGCCGAGTGGTTAGCGTGAGAGACTCTCGGCTAGTAGACCCCGCGTTCACGGGTTCGATTCCCGCCGTCGCCTCTGGCCCTTTTTTCACGATACCCTTCCCCCAAAAAACGAATAACGGAATAAATATATGTAGCAGTCTGGCTAGATATGCTTAGTTTATGAGGCCATAATAATAATAATAATAAAATGTTTCGATTTAGGTAATTACACTTTTTTGGTGTTATCTATCAGTGAATACGGAGATACAATGCAAAATTAATGAACATTCAAAAATATCGAGAAAAAGAATAAATGACAAAAAAAATTAAAAACCACTTGAAAAACTACCTGTTGGCAATTCAAAACAAATGCATGAAACAGAGAACAAAATGAACAATAAAATATGGTGATAAAATGCTAGGCAAAGAAACATTGAAACTAAAAACATGAAACAAAATTGACAAAAACAGGAAGATGAAGGAGACAAGACGTAAAACCCAATTCACACAGACAACTAAAAATCGGCAATATAATTAATGAAAAAACAGAAAAAAAAACAGTAAATTTACGAAAACAACCATTTTAGCAAGACAAAATAAACGGAAAAAACAGAGTCAAAACAAGAGAATATGACTTGACAAAGAAACATTGAAACTAAAAACATGAAACAAAATTGACAAAAACAGGAAGATGAAGGAGACAAGACGTAAAACCGAATTAACACACACAACTAAAAATCAGCAATATAATTAAAGAAAAAAACAGTAAATTTACGAAAACAACAATTTTAGCAAGACAAAATAAATGGAAAAAACTGAGTCAAAACAAGAGAATATGACTTGACAAAGAAACAATATACAAAGACGGAAAAACATGAATACAAAAAGTAAAATTAATTAACAACACAAATAATAAAAAAAATAAAAAAAAGGAATTAAAATAAAATGCAGAAAGCAAGACCAAAAAACAGGGAAACATGGTGGAAAAATGGCTAGAAAACAAACCTTAAGAACAAAAGTTAACAAAAAACAAACATAAAAAGGTCGCTATTATAAAATGTCTAAGAAACGATGCAGAATTACGTAAAATAAAAGAACAAACAGTGAAAAAGGTAATGTGTTAGGTAGGGTGATAAAATAGCTAGAAGAATGAACGTCAAAACACAAAAGGGCAAAAAAAAGCATGAAGATATAAAATCAGTGGGTAAAAAGCAAAGATCTGTTGTAAAATTAATTAACAATTCAAACAATCGAAAATATAATCGATAAGAATTTAAAAAAAGAGGTTATAAAACTGAAGGTAGGCAAGACAAAATAAACGGACAAAAATAATGGCCAAAATTAAAGAGAAAACATGCCGATAAACACAGCTAGATAAACAAATATCAAACCAAAAATTACAGAAAACATGGTTGAAAATAATAAATAACAAACGAAGACACGATGTCAAATCGATTACCAATACAACTATTAGTGAAAAGATGTGACAATAATGGTGAAAAAAATTTATTTAAAAACATTTCAATGAAAATAAATAAATATTGTTAAAAAGTATAAAATTTAATGAAAAGGTAACATGATTCATTTACGTTTTAGTGATCAATTGACCGTGCTGGTTCTTTTAAGTGATATTTCTTTTTTTTTATGTGAGGGCTTGGTTGAGATAAAAACGGCAGTGGCACGAGCGGGGTTCGAACCAATGGCGTTCGGCTAAATCCGGCGCTGCTCTACCACTTGAGCTATCATGACTTCGATCCTCTCCGACCCCGACTCTCCATCTCAACTTACAACCATTTGAATGTGAGTGTTGGTGTCGGAGATGATCGAAGTCACGGTAGTTCAAGTAGTAGAGGAGGTATTTAGCCGAAGGTCGTGGGTTCGAATCCCGTTCGTGACACTGACTTTTTTATCTCAACCATGACTTCTATAAAAAATACTTGACATGATTGTTCATTTTGTTATCTCACATACATCCTCCTAATTCGTTTTTCTTGCGTGATTTGCATAATAGTTGGCGGTTTTTTAGGTAAAATAATAGGTCTGGAAAAAACCTTTTTCCGTTTTTGGAAATTCAATTTACATCACCGTTATGAAGAAAACACTCTAAAATATGTAGAAGTTAACATGAAATGCAACAAAAACAAAGCTGTAATGATTGAGGTTCACCTACATGTCGATAATTATAACTCTACCGGGTTAAAGGCTTCCATTTTGATCCACAATTACTTTATGATCTAACCTTTGTTTAATTATAATACGAAATTAATTTACAAAAGACGTGCAAAGATGGTCGAAAATCCGAGATCTCCCTGATATTTCGTACTGTTGTTTCTTTCGGCTGTTCGGTATCCACCTGGCTTCAATACTTTCGCGATTAACCCATCGCCCAAAGCTCTGGAATGCCAACGGCTCCCGATGGATTACGTTAGACGTCATTAAAACAATTAGATAAACTGAGGGAAGGGATTCCGTCCAATTAACAAGATCCGACCTGAGTTCTGTGCCGATTACTTCTGGTAAAGTAAGTGGGGACCTGCTGATAACCGGCCAATTAACGAGCCGACGGTGGTTCCTGGCGGGATTCTCCCCATTTTTCTGCCGTTAATTGTCCTTAAATGGCTAATTCTTTTCAATAACTTAATTCTTTCTAAACTAAAAGAAAGCAAGAATGTGAGACACAGTCAACTAAGTACACTGGAGCTACATGCAGTTAAGCTGGCCTACTTTAAATCGAATTTGTTATTCCGTTTTAACTGGGGATGAGACAGAAAGCCTCCCCCATCCGCGACAAGCTCTAGTTATTACTTCACACCCTTAAAACAGATCCAATTAATCGTCTTACTGTTATATACCTTGAATAAGTTATCACAATGGTTTAAAACCCCTTTCAAAGGACAATCGATAAATAATTCCTTGCACCGATGCCGTCAGGGGAAAATCTCAAAGAGAAATTGTAATTAGGATGCCCTGCACAGGGTCAGAGGGGCCTAAATGCCATAGGGGAAATGGGTTTGCTTAACCAGAAAATCCCTACGGATTAATTTGACCTAAAAAGTTTCATAGAAAAAAATGACAAAATCGACTTTGCTATTATCGTTATTAAATCTTTTCTATTATGATTAACCAATAAAATCAATTTAATAAAAAGTTTGTTGATCAATCACAGCATTACATTCTTCTTTGCTAAAATCAATTCGATTCTTCTTTAAACCATAATTCACTACTTTAACCATCAATCACGAGAAAGCTCGCAGGATTTGAAGCTGATTTATTAATGATTCGGCAGATCCAATTATTAATCAATCAAAAATTAATCCTGCATCTATTATATTTATGCACTCCATCGAATTATGTGGAGTGTTACGTGCGCTCGCGTGAGAGTAGTGGGTGAGAAGATACACACACACACACAGGGTGTCATTTTTAGACTAGTTAAAAATTTTACAATTTTTGTAGAAAAATTATACTTCAGGTGAAGTTCAGAGAGAGAGAGAGAGAGAGAGAGAGAGAGAGAGAGAGAGAGAGAGAGAGAGA
>CM077109.1:1530771-1550936 GCA_039619505.1 Cimex hemipterus
CCCTCTCACTCTCTCTCTCTCTCTCTCTCTCTCTCTCTCTCTCTCTCTCTACCTCTCATTCTCTCGCTACATATTAACTTCTCACTCTGTCTTCTTTTTCATTCTCTATCTCCCTCTCTTTCTTTCTTCATTCTACTCTGTCTGTCTCTTTCTATTTATTTCTATCTTTATAGAAATACTGTAAAACATAATTTGACCCAATTTTCGACCTTAGATAAGTTATTATTTCTTCGTCCTTCTCTGTCTATTGATCGCTTACTTTCTCTTTCTCACTCTATACTCGGTCTATATTTCTATGTATGGACCTAAGTCACTTTATTTTCGTCACGTTTGAATCTATCGTAATCTCTGTCCTTGCCTAGTTACATATAACTTATCTTTTCCTATATTTTTTAATTTTCTTTTTTCTATGTGTTTTAACATTACCATACATCAATATTACTGATTTTCATGCAATTTTTCTTTTGTCTCAAAATATCTTTGTTATCTATTTTACAATCACTAATTCTCACAGATCTCATACGGTATTTTTGTACATCAGAAAAACTCAATTGAATATGTATAATTCAGGCGATACAACCACAGGATCCTTAATGACCGTTGAATGCAATCCCTCGTCCAAATTGGATCCGCCTTTAATCAGCAATGACACACTCTTCTTACGTTCTGCACATCATACAAAGCATACCAACGCAGCCCGCTTTACCATCAATCTCTCAATCGATTATGAGTCAGGTTAAGTCCACAGTATTACAACAACCATTAACGCATCCATCATCCATTCTCTCGAATGATCGATAAGACGTTTGATTTATAATAAACCTCGCGAAAAATTAGGCCGGTGAGTAGTGGTTACTAACATTTGGCCAAATTATAATATTTAATTTCAGATGATATGTTTTCTTTCTTGTCGGCTTAGTAAAAAAAAACCAGAAAACTTGAAAGAATAGACAATTTAATAGAAATCATAAATGTAGGTTAAGTGTGATCACAAGGATTGATCTTAATCTCAGTTCAAAAAGTATATAAAATAAAATAAAACTGTAAGTAAGAATCATCCTTCAAAATGTGAAAGTGTTTTTTTTTCTTTGATAACGGATATCCTTGACTCACCAAAGAATATTAAGTTATTATACTTCAAGGTTGTTAAATGATAAAAAAAAAACAACTTTGCTGGCATTTGAGACTAAATATATATACTTAAAACAACCCCATACTTATTTGTACAGTTTCATTAAAAAAAATAAAAATAAAAAAAGGGAGAGTGCAACATAATAAATATATATACACCATAAATTTCGTAAATTGACAATGAGTTGTTTTGGAATTTTCACGTTGATGATGAATTGAGAAAAAATCGGTCCCTCCCTCACCGACCTTCGTCGGAATTTAATTTTCATCCCCTATTTGTTGTGGGGCTGGGAGCTTTTAGGGTACGACTCCAAATGGCCCCTCAGCCCACTGTTAATAAATCGACTGGTGAATAAAATTACAAATATATATGTAGAATGATTGAAAGCTGATTGAGTATCAACAGTTTTTTTTACTTTAACTTACTTGCTACCAAAACAAGACGGATCATCGTTTAGTAACATGACGTTTATCAATAATTTAATACTCGTAATTTTGTCTCGTTTTCATATTGTCCTTTTTTTACCGGACAAAGGAATGTACGTTCATAAAACCTTCAGGCAACATAAAAACAATGTAAAATGAAGTTTTTCCAACTCTAGTAGGTCCGATTTAGCCTATGATAGACAACATACGGAAACGTTAACATGGACTGTTATTGGACTATCAAATTTAACAGAAGGTTTTCCTCATGTGGTTCGGTTCTTCAACTTTCCATAGATTGATCTATCAATAAGTAAATGTTTATTTGCCGTTTATAAAGTCCTCAGGCATTTTGCCAGCTGATTAAATGAAAACTACTAGCTTTAGGTGGCCTGATGTAGCCTAACGTCACCAAAATTGATATTCAGCTTTAAACCAATTCAAGGGGACCTCCATGGCCGCAAGGTTCAGTCTTTGACTCGGCGCTCATCACTATAAGGTAAAGGTCCCGGGTTCGAATCCAGCGGCCGTGCGTTCAAACCCGACATACTTACAAATGGGCTTTTTTTTTAAAACACTGGTTTATATGACAAAAAAAATATTTAAAAAATTTCAAAAGAATGGTACTAGGAAAACATTTCTCCTGAGGTGGCCCATCATAAACTAAAGTTAGTCATACTCTAGGCTATTAACGAATGACCTTTGAACATGCGTATGTTTATTTGTAATTCATAAAGATCTCATGCACCGTACAAGACATCTGAATCTTTACCTGGCCTGATATGGCCTATCAAATTCCAAAACTGAGAAATAATTTTCAGTTGTGTTTGTGCATATATTTTAATTAAATAAAATCTAGGCAGATATATTATTTATTAATGAGAGTTTCTTGCCCTCCTCATGGTTGAATGTCGTATGTCGGATTCTCTTTTTGCCAGATAACGATTAACACTTAAAAACGGTTTAATCAGTAAAAGGGCCGAAAACTGCTCAGGGTTGAATTTATAACTGTGAGGAAAATAGGGCCGGTTTTAATGTTTTCTGGGTTGGAAGGTGTAATTTAATATCATAACTAAGGTGTGACAGTGGGAAGGGTGTAATAGGTGGGCCGAGGGATAATAAGGCAATAAACAATTCCTTTACTTGCAAATAGGAAAATTACAGTTGGAGGTACAATGGCGAGGCCATCTATCAGGGGTAGACAATGGGGTCGGGATATGTGCTAAGTCAGTTCAACATCTGCTGCTCCCCCTCCGGACAATTGGTCAGCCGCCCCCGGCTGGAAGCTGGAAATCTATAGGGGATGGATTATACCCTCGGCACGGCTAGAATTTTCATTTATATTGAATCGACTTCTTCTTTTGCCTCCTTCCCTACCCTCCGGGAGCCTGTTTTTGTTTATTAAATCCATATGCGCTTTGAGGAGAAATTCTCCCATAAAATCAATTTGTGCACTCATTGATCGCTTTGTACAGATTTAAACTGTTTTCAGATACTGTTTTCTTTTGTCTCCCAACTGGAACGGTTCTCACAAAGAAACAACCCCTATAAAAAAAACACACACAAAATATATGACGCCCTAATTATATTATCATCAGATAAAAAAACTATTTCAATCATGATATCATAATATCATCTCAACTTACAAATGGGCTTTGTTCAAAAACACCGGAACCCGAGGGCTTAGATAATCTCTGCGCTGTTTCGAACCCTCGTGAAAATTAAAAATAAATAAATTATATAAATAGTATACACTGCAAAATAATATGAATCTCTGTGATTATAAATTATTCTAAACGGTTGACAGAAGCATACATTTTTTTGAAATAAAATAAATAACTTAGTAGATATGAACAAAATGAATTAGTTAAATGCAATAAACACAGTAATAATAGATTAAGGAGAAGAAACAAGTGTAAACAAAAATAAAAGTAAGAAGGGAAATAAGTATATAAATATGAATTAACAAAAAAATAAAAATAATAATGACATGGAATAATAGAATAAAACAATATTATCATACAACCTTTCCAATACATCCAGGCTGCCTTCACCAATCAAGCCCATTTGGGTCCGTCCAGCAAACTTAAATATTATTTTCTTGTAAATACACTTCACTAGAAGAACAATCTTCTATATTAAAAAAGAATAGGGGTATAACTAGAATATATAAAATGAAAAATGTTCTCCCTTGCTTTCATGTTACAAAGACGACATTCTTCTCGATCAGAATATTCGTACGGTATCTGGCTCAAGTTAAGTAACTCGCCCCTTAACTGCACCAACCATCTGATGGATTGAGGATCAAAGTTTTGCTTGTTTTTGTCCTTTGAAGCTTGCAAATTTTACAGTCGGATTTAGTTCCCTGTATTGCGTTTAATGTTAGGACATCACCCGTCTTGACGAACTCTTCCCCCGATAACGTTAAAATGTAACAAATATAGAAGAAGAAAAATAACTTTATTCTGAGACTGGTGTCCCCTAAGGATAATATACATAAAATAAATAAATGAACTTCCTTCTATGAAATTAAAATTTAAATGAGATAGAAATCTTGGCACAATGTATACCTGTAAGGCAGGCCAGAAGAGAAACTAACAAAAATATCAAATATTAATGTAAGGTCTCTTCATAGAGATGGGACATAAAGAAGGAAAAGGAGGCAGGGTGGCGAATAAAAAGGGGAAGGGTGGCCAAATTTAGGGGCTCGGGTCAGAAAAGAACTTGTGAAGGTATGGGTTGTATTTTGCGGAAGGATAAGGTGGATTGGGATGAGCGGGTGTTAAGAGTGTGATGTGAGAAGCTGAATGGAGGTATTGCGAGATGTAAGGAGGACGAAGAGTGTGGATGGCCTGGAAAGGAAAGCAACCTAGGAAGTATTGTGCACGAAGGGAGGGGTAGAGCCAAATACAATTGTGAATACAACCCCGACACCCGGGTCGAATCTTACGCAACAATTCATGATACTCTTTAATCAGCGTTCCGAGAGAACCGTATGCCGCCAAACGACTATAATCGAAAAAGAGAAGATACAAGGAGTTTGTGGGTAAGAAAAGCCAGGACTGGCGAAACAGGCTGAGGGAGGCAATACAATGGCAGGAAATTTAGGTAATGTGGTAATGCCAGGCAAGGTTTTGGTCAAAGACTACTCGTAGGTTTTTAACCGAGGAGCAGGAGGGAATGGGATAGTTACTTAGCATGAGAGGTGGGATGCTGGGGATGGAATTGAAGATTTACCTGATCCTGGCGGTGGATTTGGACGGATTGAGGACTAGGGAACTTTTGTGTGCCCATTCGTCGATGGAATTTAAGTTGGAGCTATGGAAGTATATGCATATTTCGGAGTCATAAGTGGTAGTTACAGGACTGGATGGAGTAGGGTAGGTCGTTGATATAAATTGAAAAAAGGATAGGAGAGATGCTAGACCCTTGGGGCACTCCAGATTGGGGAGAAAGGAACAGGTTCCATTAGGAAGGGAGACAGCTTAGTGGAGATTGGTAAGATTTGTAGGTGTCTTTGCGTGACATATTCTATTGTGGTTGATGGGTAGATTATTTAGCCTTCAGAGTTGTATTTTACTTTTTGTCTTATGGATCTACTTATGTGTTTAGATTTAGATATTTCGTACAAAAAATTATGTTATAAGGGGTTGTTACGGTAATATCTTCTATTTGACCCAGTTCTGTCCCTTCCTTTGTTTCCGCCGGGTGTACGTTGATCCGGTGCTCTTTTCACGGTCGGTTGCACCCAAAAATCCGACCCCACCCGATCGTGAGACGAGGAATAAATTAAGTGTCATTTCCCGTCCCAGCCGTCCGGGGCTGTCTAACATGCCCTGCGATTCCACAGTTCCAGCCCTATCGCCGATCGCATTCCCCTGCTAAGAATTCCAATCACAACCCCCTTCCCATGGGGGGTACGGTGAGCCCATTAAACGCGAGCGACATTGTTTTCAATTTGCCGGTTAGGAATTTCGAATTAACCCGGGGCCGACTTTGGCCAGAATGAAATTGGCCCAAGTAGAGGCCAAATCAAAAACTTTCCTTCTAAAACGGCATTGCGGCCCCTTCACCCCCTTCAAACCCTCAAAACTAATCAGTTTGTGGAATTTGACGAAATTCGGTTTGGTACGGCTTCGGTACAACATTCCGAAAATGAGATGGAGCTTAAAACATAAAGGATTTTAGAAATTAGTCAGGGGCTTATGGTAAAATAATGGAAAAATGGATAAAAATAAGAAAATGTGTACAATAAATAACAAGTGATTAATAGTCAATTTTGAATGGCAAACGGCAGCCTATACGGCAGTGAAATTAATATATGCTTTAATACTATTGATACAAGTATTTCAAATAAAATTCATCATTTTACCATTTAATTTCAAACTTTTGCAAATTAAAGCCACATTTTAAAAATTTAATGCACTCGTTTATTAATCAATTCCACATTTTTATAAATTACATTCACTCTTTTGTATATGGAATCCATTCTATTGCAGATCAAACTCCGCCATTTGGAAAGAAAGTTCAATCTTATTCAAATCAAAATTCACCCTTTTGCAGATCAAATTTACCCCTTTGCAAATCGAATTACGTCTTCGGGGAGTCAAATTACAATTTTTTTCCAAATCTTTCGGAACCTTTGTTTGGTGCAACCCACCTTTTTCGCGAATCTAGCGCAGCCTTTGGCAATAAATTTTACCCTTTTACAAATACAATCCACTCTTTGCCAATAAAATTGTATTTTATGAATATTAAATCCACACGTTTTTTAAAATTCAAGTCATCTTTTTCCAATCAAATTCTCCCTTTTGTAAATAAATTCACTGTATATCAATTTCACCCTTTGACATATAAAATTCACTCTTGTTTAAATAAAAGCATTCTTTTGCCAACAAAATTCATCCTTTTCCAAATAGAATTCAGCCTTTGGCAAATAAAATCCTATCTGGTTCAAAGTAAATTAATTATGTTTCAAATTAAAGTAAATCTTTTGGAAATTAAATTTTCAATAAAATTTAATAATCATCAAAACTACTGTTTTTTTAATAGTTAAATTCAGGTTTTTGCAAATCGAATTCCTTCTTTTGTAAATAAATTCAAACTTTCACCAATCAACTTCACCCTTTTGCAAACTTAATTCTGCAAATTAAGATCAATCTTACGCGTATTAAATCCAATTTTTCAAAATTAAATTCACCCTGTAACAAATGATATTAATTCTGTTGCAAATTAAAGTTACTCTTTTGCAAATTAAATTCACATTTTTGTAATTAAATTTACTTTTCCGCCAATCAAATTCACCCTTTTGCAAGTTGAATTCAGTCTTTGGTAAATAGGATCCAATCTTGTGCAAAGAAAATTAGTTATATTGCAAATCAGATCACAATTTTGCAATTAAAAGCCACATTCTTTCTAAGAGTAATTTTATTCATAATAAATGCGATCAGGTAGATTTTTCATTTCAGACCATCTTATTTCTGTATTCATAAGAAAGTTGGTGTTAAATTCTCCTTTGTCGATCGATGGAAATGTACTTATAAGGAAGTCAGTGTCAGAAGCGGGATTCGAACCCACGACCTAAATACGCCGCTGCTCCAATCAATCCATTTGTTGCCGAAAATAAAATAGATTATACAACATCTGAAAAAATGGGAAAATTCAAAGTGTGAGATTGAGATGGGAAATTAGTGTACGAGTGGATCGAAGTCTCGATAGCTCAAGTGGTTTAGTAGCGGCGGATCTGGCCGAAGGTCGTGGGTTCGAATCCCGCTTCTGACACTGACTTCTTTATCTCAACCAATAACTTAAATAAAGATTAATTAGTTGAAAAGAATTTATTTAATCAAGCGGACCGCGAAACCTAATAAATGTATTTATACTGGTGAAAATGTTTGTGGTAGAAAAACTTAAACTGCGGAATATCATTACCGATCGAGGTAAAATTATACCCCATGGAGCTAACATCTAGAGCTAGCATCAGACTAATTAGTATGAGTAGTCTTATAATTATAAAAATAGGAGGAATGACGACTCCATGATTGAGAGAGGATTAGTAAAAACTAGTTCCATTATGTCCGAGGAGCGATTGGCATCATCAATTAACAGGTTCGACAAGAAAAATCATACATCAAATAATAATTACCATTAAACAAGGAGTTAACAGCCAATAATCTAAATGGATGCACAGGTAACAAGCGGAAATCAAAGCAAGTAAAATATTTGGCGTCATCCCGTGGGCTTATTGTGACTAAATTTCGAACCCTAGGAGGGTTGTCGGCCCGAACAAAGGCACACTGAAGCAATTCACAAATGTCATTAAAGACAAACTTGGTAAACAGGGAGCTCTTTGTTCTTAGGGCCTAATGACTTCTGCGGCCCGGACGACCCACGAGAACAAATAATGAGATGATTAATCTTAAGGTTAATAATCAACTTGATAATTACTAAGTTTGTCTCCGTGAGCAATTCGAGAGGGGTGTCGTTATGACGTCTTTAATGTTAATTTACCGACTGCCATGAGATGTTATCAAATTCCATATTCGCTCGGCTTTCCACTTGTAAAACACTCTCGAAAATGTACTACGAGAGGAATTGAATAACCAATATTTTACTTTACATTTATTTTATGTTTATTGCTATTCATTTTATGAAATATTGATGTTTTTATGTACACCGACTAAACAACCTACATATTAAATGTGCTTTTGTAGGTAGTTTGTGTTTGTATTGTTATTTTAGTATTTTTAATGATGCCTGTGACACAGGAAAAAATAAAATTTTCGAAATATCCAGCCAAATACGGTAAAAACGAGTTGAAGACGTTGGAAAACATTCGTTATGATTCCGCCAAGGCTGTTTAGCTCGACTGCCAGCTTATCACGGCTTAATGTTTCAGAATCTCGACTTAAATGTTAGCTTTAAAAACCATACATTTCATTCGTTGCTAAAAGCTTCGTACAAAGGTTCTGTAAAGTTTATTTGGAGGCCTTGAGATGCGGTCTGGTGTTACGTTAGTTTTAGAAAAATATTTTTTTTTTATCGTGCCAACGTTTCGATCTTTAATGAGATCATCTTCAGTGCAAAAAGTCCGAGCACACCTGACCTCGTCTCACGATCTACAAATAATCATTAACTCTCAGTCACTAAACACTATACAAACACATGACACAATTCAGAAGTCTGGTCACATTCATTCCTCGTGGCGGGGTTTAGCAACGCCTCCCTTTCACGCTAATAAATTACATTTTTTCCAATGAATTAATATAAACACATCACCTGACACTAATAGAAGTCTGGTCAACGCCTCCCTTTTATGCGAATAAATTACATTCATTTCAATAAATTAAGATAATTATTCGGAGATCGTGAGATGCGGTCTGGTGTGATGTAGGTTTTAGAAAAAAAATTTTTTTATCGTGCCATCGCTTCGATCTTTATTGAGATCATCTTCATTGCTCACTGTTTTCTCTGTAGATGTGTCCTTCTTGGCTGTCGTGTTGAGAGTGCCCAACAGAGACTTGACATTGTGTTTTGTCAAGCCTT
This sequence comes from Cimex hemipterus, assembly GCA_039619505.1. Taxonomy (NCBI): domain Eukaryota; kingdom Metazoa; phylum Arthropoda; class Insecta; order Hemiptera; family Cimicidae; genus Cimex; species Cimex hemipterus. The sequence continues at coordinate 1,539,871 of CM077109.1, forward strand.
ATGTTGTCACTGTTGAAAAATGAAAAGGATTCAAAGTCAAGGAGTATGGTGATTTTTGTGATTTAATAACCCAAACATTAAATTGAAAATCTTCTCGAGTTACGAGTTTTAAGGTTAGACTTGTAATATTTAATATCTGCCCAGTCATCCCAATCTTCGTGACGAAACAGGACGTCATAATATCAACGCTTGTCGAATCAATTATTATAAGTTCCAATTCAAACCGTAAACAGATGACACTGGCTCACAGTCAATCACGACTTTATAAATATATTTGCACAATATAAACGCTATAAAGAAAAGTTAAGAAATGATGACTGACAAGATAACGACCACCATTCCTTAGTCGTCTACAAACCTTGAGACTGTGATTTGAAATCGCATGGATATAATGCACAGTCAAAATATAAATTGCTACCTGTCGAACTACACGTTTTGTGTCGCGGAACAGGGATCAGAAAAAACATATATTACCTTTATTGCCTAAATTAACCTTATTACTTATTATTACCAATTTAAGTTCCACGGGAAGGAATCTGAAAAGCAGATTCTTACTGATAACATTAGTAGTTAGTAGTGGAAGTTTTAAAAATTGTGCTTGTTGTAGAAGAGTCGTACAAATGTTACTAGTAATGGTAGTACTGGTAGAAATACTTTTAGTAGCAAAGGTGGTAATAGTTGTACTTGCAGTAGTGGTGTAGTAATAATGCTATTATCGATATGGTGGTTGTAATGTTGATAAAAGTGATAGCAGTAAGTAATATTAGTAATCGTAGCAATTGTTCATAGAAGTAATATTGTTAGTTTCGGTGGCTGCTCTACCATTCGAGCTATCGTGAGTTCGATTATTATCATTCATTGTGATGTTAGCAGTAGTAGTAGTAGTAATATCGGTAGTGATAGTAGCAATGGTGGTAGCAGTCGTGGTGGTTGTAAGAGGTACGTAGAAGCGGCAGGAAGAGTAACAGTACATCTTTATTACTTTTTTACTTATCCCACTGACAGGTACTTATAAATATCCTTTTTTTTTTAATTACATGCTTGTTGCTCCTCGTTAGTTACTTTCTGACAAGACATAATAACTCCAGCCTATATTCTTTAATAACAGAACCCTTTCATTTTTGGCACAATGTAGCCTAGTTACAGTAGTTAGAGATATTGTTGTGGTTGTAGCTGATGGAAGAGAATAGCAGACATTAAAAGAGTTTTTTAACCTATAAACGCACATTTAAGTCATAACCAGCCAACTGCAGTGATCGCTGTTAACGGATTGTAGCATTTTCCTCAGCTGTGATTCTACGTGATTTCTACTTTTTATGTGAAAGATGGGAGGCATGAGTTAGCGTCGTACTATCTGATGGTTTTTGTACATATTACTGACAGAGAAAATTATCATGCATTATCTGATGTACTGTGGTTCGGTTTTTACACTTCTGCGTTCACAAAAGCCGTTATAGCGAAATTTCCGTTCGATCGCCATTAAATATGTATGGCCATTTAAAACAAAAGTTTGCCAGTCGCGTGATCCGATCCCCCTGCATACGGCAACCCTTTGGGAAAATCAGCCCATAGGTCGATCGGTACAATGTCGGAAATTCTCTCCTGACCCCCATCGGTAATAATAAATATTGTGATCAAATTATCTCCCGTTTTCACACCAGTTTTAGCCTCTATACAGAGAATTAAGACCCGCAACGGCTGAATAAAAATTACCAGTATTCAAAGTTTTTAAACAAATAGGTCCCAATATTGTTTTTTAAATAAACAAACTTTTTTTACATCAGCTCGTAAACGTCCCCCACGAAGAAACCGACATAACAATAAAACCAATAAATAAAATATATGACCAAAATAGATCAATCTGTGAAACCTATCTAAAAAAATAGTTATAAAACAGGAAATAATATATACTTAAAAGCTTACATTTAAATAATATTTGCCGGCTGTAACGTGTAAAGCTCTTCGGGTCTTAAGGCTTTCTATCCGAAACTAACGATTTGTTCAAGAGTGCGAGTGTGCCTCTTTCTGTCCTATATTTTTGCTTCTCCGTCTCTGTACTAACAGAGACTTACTACCCGTACAACTACAAGTTCAGTAGTACTGCTTGTAATTAGCGAGGTGGTAACAACCTTTAGGCGCTCAGGCGGAGATGCGTCATTTTGAGAATCGGCCACGTCCGGTAAGAGCTTTATATAGCTTAGGTAAGGACGGTAAAGATCCTCTGGTCTTCCTATGGCCAAGTGTCCGGAAAGAAAAAGTTCTGCTTGTAATTTTTTCGATTCGGTCCTTTGATGAACGTTTTCGCGTTCCTATGCCTTGTTCTCATAGAACCGAGGACTTAAATTGAACAATCACTACTACTATTACTACACTACTTCTACTGATATGCTACTACCACTACCATTACTGCCACTGCTACTTCTCCTACTGCTAACACCGCTACTGCTACCATTGCTGCCCCTACCACTGATACTACTACCACTGCTGCTACTACTGCTACTTCCCTTACTACTTCTCTACTGCCATTACTACCACTTCTACTACCATTACTACTACTAATATTATTATTATTGCTACTACTACTGCTACTTCTACTGCTACCACTGCTCCTGTTATAACTGCTACTGCCACCACCGCTATTGCTACCATTGCTGCTCCGACCACTGTTACTCCTACCAGTGCTACTGCTACAACTGCTATTTCTACCACTGCCTACTATTACTACTAAGTAGTTGCTAGTACAACTACTGGTGCTACTCTTATCACTACTACTACTACTACTACTACTACTACTACTACTACTACTACCACTACTACTACTACTACTACTACTACTACTACTACTACTACTACTACTACTACTACCACTACTACCACTACTACTACTACTACTACTACTACTACAATGAATTGTCATAACCCGAACTATATGTAGATTATGCGAGCGTTTGGCTGGGCCTTCTTCGCACGTAGCAGCCTAGACTTCGTCTTGATATGGTCTTGGTATAACCAAAATGTATTATTAAAAAAATATTTTATGGTATAACACAGAAAGGTACTACCTGTAAAACATCTGTAAAAACCATGGAATTGCAAGTAGTAAGATATAAAAAACTATTTCATATTATTATACTATTCGATTTAAAATTCAAAAATTGCACAAGAAAACTACTAAAATTTTAAATGTAAATTTTAACGACTAACTACACCTACTAAACACTACCATTTTTAAAGGTTGTTCATTCTGCACATTCACAAAAGGATATCAAATTTTATCATTAAAACGAGAAACACTGACCATAGTCTTGGAATTTTTACACTTATTTATTGAAATAAACGGATATTTGGATTGGAGAGTAGATCGACATGACTTCTTTCTCGTGAAAAAATGCTCTTGAAAAAGAATCAGCTAGGATGGTTGAGCGAGTTTGATTTGGCCTGGGTCTTCAAATAGGCCAAAGGCGCCAAAGGGGTGAATTAAATGTAGAAAGAGGCTCGAAAAAGGGCCCTACCTGAAGTAAATATTCCCTTCCCTCAAAGCTACAATTTCCCACCTTCGATTTCATCTGAGGGTTGTCGGCTGTGGGGGCGGGGGAGCCCACATCCAATATTCACAAGAGCTGCCTTTTCCACGGATTTATAGCTGTCTTTCTGTCTCCGCAGGGCCACGCTTCGAGTTTATCACGTCCCGCTCTTATACATTACTCAATGATAAAACGGCTGAACAACAGACAGGCCGAAGGCGATACATCAAAATATGTCAGCATTGAAGAAAGAAAAATTGAACCTAGAAAGGAACGTTCAACTTTTAACGCCACCAACTACTTTTAACGAAATAATAACCATTTGAAAACATAATAAAGCTTTTAAACAGGAAAATTTTTTTTCACTCCTTCCATCTTTTATTTTTCTCCCCCCTCTATCACTCTCTCCCTCTCACCCTCTCTTATGTAGATGCTACCCGCTAATCAAAACATGGTATCAGAAAAACACCACCAACTTGCTTTGAATTGTGTTTCTCGCGATGTTTAGTTGTATATCTGTGCAACCTATCTTTTGGCACGTCCTGTATATCCCAATTATAGACATAATAAACGTGGAACTAACTATTGTTTCTATACTGTTCTTTGACTAGAGGTAGTTTGATGGAAGTGAGTTTATTCTCTTTCACCCTCACCACATCCCTCTCTCTCTCTCTCTCCCACTCTTTCTCACTCACTCTCCAAAACCCAAACGTTTCCTCTGTTTTCAGATGGAGTAAATTTTGTGTTTAGTCGCCCTCTCTCTATTTCTTTCTTTTATCTCACTTTCTCCACCTCTCTCTCAGTGGAAAATTTTTTGAATTTTGCAACCTTTCTCTTCGCCCGACCATCACTCACTATATCATACACATACACGCACACTTCTTACGCCTTCTCATTGTGATATCAGGTGTAAGAATTCTAAATGTTTTATTATTCCCTTTCTCGCCCGCCCGTTACATAATTCATGATCTCCATTTTTCTCTCTCTTCTCTCTCTCTCTCTCTCTCTCTCTCTCTCTCTCTGTGTGTGTGTCTTTCTCGCTTTCTCTCTCTATATTTATATCTATCTATCTATTTGTCTACCTCCCTCTCTATATGTCTGTGTGTCTATCTATATACCTTATTTATATCTGTCTAATTGTTCACTCGTAATATAACATAAGCTTTGATTGTTGTGTATTGTATACAACAAGCACTATATGCGTGTCCATAAACCCAAGACACCTGATCAGATGATTTGGATATTAATTAATTAGTAACGTAATTAATGGTAAGTTTTTTTCTATAATAAGTTGAAAAGAAAATGGTTTTCGTGACCTTTTCAAAAGGGGCAAAATACGTTTCAGAAACCTCGCAAATTCGTGACTAATAGCAGGCTTCGCAGTTTGGGGGAGAAAAAATCCCCGAATTTACAGCGCCCGTAAAGCGGTTTAAGCGGTAAACTTGGAGCGCGCTGTCGTTCCCTTTCTTAATTACGATCCGTTTTAGTGGTGAAGTTGGGCGCCGCTTTGTTCGAGACGCGTTTTCCTTTAAGAAAACTGAACAAGTTACGGCGGGTTGAAGTGCCAGTGGGACCTCTTATTTAAACAAAGTTCGAAATTTTAAAAGTCGTGATCTCAAGTTACGAGGAGTATATGTGTGATAGTTATTCGTATAATACAGAAAAGTGGGGCGGTTAGCAAAAAAGCATTTGTAGAAGTGGATGAGGGCTTAGGTCCATAATGTGTACATTCTTTTGGAAAAATTGTTCGTGATCCAATTCTGCAATTAACAACTGTTAGTCGAACCCTGTCAAAAAATGATTGAATCATGATTAGCATAAATACACAACTAGTTGGCCCTTCCCATGTTACAGTAATATAGAGTTGAAAAATTACCAAATACTTCAGCTGAGTACAATTCACACTACTTCCGCTATTCAATACCAACGAAGACTTAAGGGTGCTAAAACTAAAAACTTTCATTTTAACTCCACAAGTAGGAATATGTTTCAACCAGGTTAAAAACATACGTTTCATTCGATTTTGTGTGGAGTTGGTCGGAAAGTGTTTTCTGTTCATTCAACACTGTTTGGACCATTGTGCCGCTCTAGTTTTGACCGAAAGGCTGCGAAACATTGCGATCCCTTAAAACGAAAACATTTTAAACTCTAAAGTCTGATGGGTTTTCCGGGATATCTTTTATGACGAAAAAAAAAAAACATGGCCAAACACTCAAGGACCTGAAACAATATACTGTCTGCCGTATAAACACATACTATTTTAAGCCTGGTGATTCTAGACAAAGGAAAATTATAACATTCCAAACTTAACCGGATAATACGGTTTTCCAAACCGGTTGTAAGGACTGCAAAAGTACCACTTACTTATGATATTAAACAATTTTGTAAAGAATTAATCATAAATTTCATTGTTATTGTAAAAAAAGAAGACCTTAACAATACAGTCTCCACTGTCACAGTCTTCCAACTAAAAAATAAACAACTACAAAGAAAGAAAGAGAAAGATAGGGAGGGTTAGATAGATAGATGAAGAGGTAGGAGAGATAAGAGGGAAGGAGAGAGAGAGAGAGAGTGTATGAGTGTGAGAAAGAATTTTTGGCGCAGAATTTGGTTTATGGCCTAAGATTTGTACGAATCTCAAATGACGTTTTTCTGTCATTCATTGGCGGGTTAAAAAAATATATTCGAAAATCTTAGATTCATTGCATGTACCTATCTTCTTTTTATGGTATTTTTGTGGTTAACGATAGCCCATTTTAAGGGATTAAAGATAAACAGAAAGCCAATAAAGTTGGCAATTTCAGTTTAGACAGGTGGTGTGATGTCTGAGGTCTGTACGAACGGCAAATAAACGTATTTTTATTGAAAGTTTATTTCTTTGTCGGATAATAAAAAAGAACAATATGAGAACGAACTTCTGTTTATATTTAATAGGACACACAAAGCTGACATTTCCGAACGAAACGATGATAGGTTATATCAGGCTGACTAGAGTTGGCAAATTTCATTTTAGACTAGCGTTCTGATTCCTGAGAACTTTATAAATATGATTTGTATGTAGGAAAATCATTTTATGGCAGGCACATTTTCGGAGGAACGGGAAGATCGGTACCTGTCTTCCAGCGGATATAAGAGTATTCTACAAAAAGAAAAAATTAAGTTTGATTAAGTTGGGATATGATAAGCTGTATCAGGTCATTTAGAGTTCGATAAATTTCAATTCATGTTGTGCGTCATGTTGAGAGTCATGAAAAACGCAAGAATGGCACAGGTACCCAGAAGAAAAACACTTTGAGCCCTGAAGATGATCTCAGTAAAGATCGAAACGCTGGCACGATAAAGAAAATGTTTTTCTGAAACCTACATTATCGGTTAACGGTAACTAATCTCTACACATTGTTACAGTGGTTGTATATTTTATACTTTATCAAACTTTTAAATAAAGGGTGTGATTGTATATTTGTGAACATTTCGAAATTTTCACTTCGAACACTTTCACACATTTGTGAATACATTTTATTAATGAAAATGGTCAATTTAGAAATTTCGTGATGAATCTGTTTTAGTTTGAGGCTATAATTCGAATTAAATTGATATAAACAAAATATAAATGTGATGGAAGAAGGAGAAAATACAGAATGCCTTCTTACAAAAATTTAACAGTTGATTAAGCAAGCATTACCCTTTATGCATTTTGTTAAAGTTGTAGGAAGTGATATAAAAAAAATCATTAATAACCGATGGGAACAACGTTAGGCGATATTGTTCCGTTACAATTGGCCCGGGTTGAAAGAAGAAAAGCGGAACGCCTAGGAAGTGGAAGAGGTATATCATGAAGTCTGCTGAGTTAAGTGAAGACTTGGCAAGTGGGATGTTGTGATCTACTGGGCCATTCCATTTACATTCTGCCCATATCAATTGCCTCCTAATCCTTAAGAAGGCTGTAAATCTGTTTGCTGTCCCTTGTGCTAAAGCGAAGAAGGGCCGGCCTTTTCCGCCTTGACCTACCAGGCCTTTTTTGCCCCGTCCACTAAATTTATACGATATTTACAATAAAGAATAATAATAAAAGGCTCTCTGTCTTTTTTTATGGGCGGTGGTCGTTTCTCTTTCTCTTACGTACCCTTAAATCATCACATCGAAAAAATTTAACATGACCAAATTCGATTGATTTAACCATTTACTTCTTTCTATATTGTATGGCTATTTAAATATTCTAAGCTCACAGTTTATCCCGCAAATGTTTCAGAAGCAACTTTCATTCTAATTGGAGTGTTTTGGGTTCAATTTCTTAGGTTTTGTTTAAAAATGAATATTCGGATATCTTAAGATGGGGTCTGGTGTGACGTAGGTTTAAAAAAAATCTTTATCATGCCTATGTTTCGACATCATTTTATCATTGTCGTGTGTCCTGTTGAACTGCCACACACAAGAATGACACAATTGCGCAGAAAGCACTTCGGCCCTGAAAATAATCTAAATAAACTTCGAAACGTGGCGGAAAAATATTTTTCTATGTTCCCTCTACAAAAACAGTTATTTCAGGAAACTTGTACGCGTCCAGAAGTGATGACATCTTATTGGATATTTAACGTAGTTTTCAATGGTATCAGCGGATTTGACCAAAACCGTTTAGTTTTGTAGTGATTATTGTTTATTTGAAGCAAGATTATGAAATCTTAAACAATCAGAAAAAGTGAAATAAATCAGAAACTATCGAGATAAGGACCATAGTTAATTAGCATTTTTTAATTACTTTTTGAATGTAGAATATAGTGGCCAAGTGGTAAAGGAAACACGAGTTGCCGGACACCCTGTATAAGGTTCTAATTGGGCAAGAGCTTTGTCTAGCGACAAAACGTCCTTAAATTTTTAAGTTGAAAAATTTAGTAAATATAAGCATTAGGTAAGTATAGAACCTTAGGTTTTCTACATATATAGGTGTATTCTTATAATTTTTACAAAATTGGTTGATAGGTATCAGCTTTTCTAGGTTTCCAGGAAACTCTCCCACAACTAAACAATAATTGCATGTATTAGCTTTACGAAAAAATTAGAACCTTATATTTTCGAAAAATGTTTTTTTTTTTTAATTATTTATTAAACATTTTCTTTATCGTGCCAACGTTTCGACCTTTATTGACGTCATCTTCAGGGCTCAAAGTATTTTTTTTCTGCGTAATTGTCTCATTAGTGTATGTTGTCTTGAACGACGTCACTCATGTGTGACACTACGCAGAAAACAAAAATTTTGAGCCCTGAAGATGATCTCAATAAAGATCGAAACTTCGGCACAGTAAAGAAAATGTTTTTCTAAAGCTTACGTCATACCAGAATAGGGAAACCCTCATATGGATACCAGCTCATAAGGGACACTACGGCAATGAAGAGGCCAACAGCCTGGCCAAGAAAGGATCAAATACTGCGTTTGTCGAGCCACAACCGGTATTACCCCACTCTTTAAGCACAGCGAAAGAGAGTATAAGTTGCTGGCGATTGAAACAATTCCTCAAAGAATGGAATACGTCCCTCGGATGCAGGCAACCGAAGGAGGTTCTGAAGGAAATCAAACCTAAGGAAGCGAAATGTTTACTCTCCAACTCTAGGAGGAGAATTAGGAGGTTGATAGGTATCCTAACGGGCCATTGCCCCTTGAGATGACACCTCTTCATAATGGGCACCCTACCAGACCCCTTCTGCCGCTTCTGCGAAATAAAAGAAGAAACGGCTCGACAATACCTAGCCGAATGCGATAGGTATGCCAGGGAAAGATTCGACACTTTCGAAGGAGAGGACATAACCAAAACACTCCCCAGGATAAAATGGTCCACAATCCTGGGGTTTGTACATAAGTCCAATAAGTTTATGCAGGACTCGTGAGCCGACCAGGTCCCGGACCTTTTAGGGATTGGGTACTGGCCTACCCAGGATATATACGTCATACCAGACCGTATGTCACCATCTCCGAATAATCATTGACTAAACACCACACACGTTTTGTTAAAAGTTAAAATATGTAAAATTCGTTGTAGAACCCTTTTGGAGATAAGTAACTACAGACATGCCAGGTTGGTTGCATCTTAAGTAAGTACAATAGTTCGAATAATAGACGCTTTTTAGTTTCATAATTGGAACGAGTAAAAAAACTGACAAACCTTCATCATCATCAAGATTAACTTCTACCGACTAAATATTATGGTTTTATTTGCTAATTTGATCAAATTTGCCTGGTGGAATTTGGAAGAAATTTTCGTTGGATTTGTATAAAAATGTGTTGTTGAGAAAGTTCTTTAAGAGATTTTGCTCCATGAAGTGTTACTGGCTTTGTAGTGACGCTATTCCAACTCCCTCAGACGATTTGAAATAGCTTATCGATTATCAATCCTTAACATTTGTTAATGTTCACACAGCCATTACACGAGCCGGGGTGGTAACATACTTTCCCACTTTTCCTCCTCTAATCCTATAAGGGCTTTCTGTTCGACATGTCCCGACGGGTAAGTAACCTCGTTCCCCGGCAACTATTCCCGATTTCCCCTTTGACCGGGAGGGGGGGGTGGTTCACGTCAAAATGCAAATTTACGATAACAGAGATAAGAGCGCTTTCTACTCATTGATTTGCCTCTATCAAAAAATGGAAACGGTTCATTTGGCCCATTTGCTGACAATGAAGTTTAATATGATTTTCCCGCTGCTCAATCGGCCGGGGAAAATTACACAGGCGAGTGAATAACACGGTTCCCTGAAGGATTTTTTCCTCCCCAGTTCAGAACAAACCAGCCGCAACTTTGCGTCAGGTAGGATTTGTTTGATAAAAGGATTGTTTAAAAATTGATATAATTCGCCTGAAGGGTTGTGAGCGTTGAAACCTACAGTTTATCACGTCAGAGTCTGTTTTCACAGTGGTCTCATTATTATTTTCCCATCCAAATAAAATCCTGTGCACGGTGAATTCCTTCCAGCCTGTTTTTGAAAAAAAAAATTCTATTTTTTCATAAGTCCGGTTTTCTCGGCTGTAGTAAATAAAAAATTAAAATCATTGTTACAACCTACCAAAGTCATTTCTTACAATAGAATCAAGATTATTTTCAAATGTGTGGTGATTAGTGACCGTTAATCGATAATTATTCAGAAATCGAGGGATGTGGTCTGGTGTGAATCCCAGGCCCTGAAGATGATCTCAATAAAGATCGAAACGTTGGCACGACAAAGAAAATGTTTTCCTAAAACCTACATCACACCAGACCTCGTAGCTCGATTTCTGAATAACGTTTTTTTTTCAAAGTTGAAAAACTTAGTATACGACGATTCTAAAATACTATTTCCAAACCTAGAGAACAGCAAGTTTCTCGAAACGAACTTCATTTAATATCCGCTTTAGTGGTGCAATTGCTTATTTAAATTACTTTTTCAAAGATGAAGAAATCGATGAAGGACAAGAAAATACCGTGGTTGAAGGAACGGTAAGGAGATTTTGAATGTAAAATCTACGGGCAAAGTTTGAAACATCCAGTGTATATATATATATATATATATATATAT
>CM077109.1:1555936-1576191 GCA_039619505.1 Cimex hemipterus
TTTTTTTTTTTTTTTTTTTTTTTTTTTTTTTTTTTTTTTTTTTTTTTAAGGGAGGGGGAGATGAACCTTTTTTGAACATTTTAACGATAAAAGGTGTACAAGGTTACCAGCTTGCAGCCAAATCTACTAATCTCCGACATTTATTAGTAGCCTGTGAGGCCCAGTTTCGAATCGAGCGGCCCAGTATTAGAACCCGACAAATTTATAATTACGTTTTTTTCAGCAAAAACATCGACACTCCTGACCTTTGCTGCTGTGAACAATTCCAAACATTGCTGAACTAATTGTAAATTAATTATTCTTTTTTATGGGAAAACTTAGTTGGGATGAAAAAGTTAGCGCGACTAGAGGGATTCGAACCCACGGCTTTCGCCTCAATATGCCGCTGTAACCTGAAGCGCTTCGTCAAGTTAGAACCCTGCTGGTGACGATAACTTTTTCCATCTCAACCAAACCCGTACATGAAAAAGAATTTACAAATTCAACGATCTATCAAAGTTGGCTATTTGTATGCTTTATTTTAAAAATACTGTCTAATCATAATTTACATATTCATTGATTTTCAAATTGACAAAATCATTTAAGAGATCACGATAACAAAAAAAAAATAAAAAATATAGTACCTACAAACAACAATTGTATAAATAAAGAGGTGGTGTACAATTTTAAAGTTTGATTTGAAGCATTTATCTCGCCCTACAGCTCAATGTGTATAAAACCTTACCATAGTTAATTATTCAAACTTGCAAAAGTCTTGTCTTGTCTATTTTGAGAAAATTACTCTTTAGATATTTAGCTATCCTTATTTTAAATTATTAAACGGTGTGACCTTATAAAGTTACTTGTTTTACAACATAGCATCCAAGTCCGATATAAATTGTATGATATAATCTACGCTAGCTCAGAACAAATGAGATACTTTTAAGAAAGTAGACTCTCTATATTGTAATATTTTAAATAGGACATTTAAATATAAACAAGCATTTTTCTTTTATGTCGTCGTATTTTGTGGAATAACAGCAAGAAAGGAGCATTGACGATAGGTTTGTTGAACGAGCAAGTTCGATGCCTATGTCCAAATGGGTTTCAAAACGGTTATATAAATGGATTGTTAATTTCGTAGTCAGTTTTGGTCATTTGTTCAGGAATATTTAATAAGTCTGAAACGTCTGTGTATACCAAAAAGTTGTTTGTTTTAAATGGCGTTTGAGGGGTCCGTGTAAGTCGTTTGTCAATAGGTAGCCATGGTAGCCGACTGCATTACCTTGCAAATAGGGATGCTATTGTAGTAGATGGGAGCAGTAGTTCTACGAAGGTGAATGACTTGTTAATTATTTTTGTTTGTTTATTATTGTCTTCCATTGCTTGAACCATTCTCGAGGGTTGTGACACGGGGTTTCTAGGTTTCTGGTTGGGATGATAGCACGCGATTGCTGTTTCATCCGCATAAGGATCGTTTCAGGAAAAGAAAGAATGTCTGTAGTAGGAGTAGTAATCACTAGTGCATGAAACTATTTTTTTACGGAGCGGAATTTATCCCCCGGACAAGGGCATTCGAAAGAGTTTGTTAAGTTGATCAAACCAGCAGAATCGATATGGCTATTATTCATCTCAAGGAAGTTAATTAGGAGGCAGATAGGTGATGGGCCTTTCTCCAGTGGGAAGACACCATTCCGGAATGGGTATTCTACCAGATCAATTTTGCCGATTTAGCGAAATAAATGAAGAAACAGCAAGGCACGACCTCGCAGATCGGTATGCTGGTCCAGATTTGAAGGAGTGGAGATCGTCAAAACACTCCCCGAGATTAAATGGTTCACAATCTTGGGGTTTATAAATAGGTCCAAGAGGTTTATGCAGGACACGTGAGCCGACTAAGTCCCGGACCTTTAGGTTAAGGGGTACGAGTCTACCCAGTCATTTAACCCCCTCGGGTTTTGGTCGCCAGCCCTGCGTAATTTATATATGGTCATGCGTGTAGATGACACTCCTAACATACTTCATCGTGTAACCATTCTATCTGGACCGCTTGTGGCCACTGATGATTTAAAAGTATCTGACGAATAGATAAAAATTTAAGATTAGGGAGTAGATAAAAGGGAGGACTTTCTTAAGTTTCCAGAGCACACTTGAGTGTCATGCCAGATCAGGGCTGCTTCATACTTGGAATGGGGCTGCTTCATACGAACAACACTCCTTTGGTACATAACAGTTGAGACGATGTCTACTACACGATGCTGAATACCATGCTGAACAGTGGGACGATTATGTCTAAGCCCAAACTAGTTGTCAAGGAAATGCAGATTGTGGAAAATGTGTTTAAGCAGTTTTTCTAGAAGTTTGCCCATTGAGTGTGAAATAAAGGAAATGGAGGCAAGATAAATTAATTGCTTGTACCCTGATGTAGGATGCAGAAAGATACAGAAGAAAGGATTTTTTGGTATATTTCCAATAGTAATTATCAAGGCCATCACACCAGCCGACCGAAACGTTCAGAGCAAAGAAGACACAGAATTAATTCATCTTACATTGGCTAACCAACAAAAGAGTTGTCATTATTATTCTGCGTCCGAAATGATTAAGAGATAGGGCCTTTCTTAGACGAAAAACGAAGCCTGGAGCCATAGCGACACACAACAACTATTTTCAAACTAAACAAAAAACATACTAAAAGCATTTCAAATAAGAAAATTAGAATCTTTAATCTAACGATGAAGAATTGAAATATCTATTTTAATAATTGAGCCGTACTCCTTTATTATATATCTTTATACCGCAAAAAATACTCGGAAAATCTACAACTACTGTCTTGCCTGTAAAAAGTGCACGATTAGCATTATCCCTGATGGCAAATTTTAACCTCCGTAACTAACACCCACAATCCACCAAAATACCTGCGTAACTAGCTCTGCTCTGGTGCCGTTCTAGATACTGGGAGATCAGGTCACGTTTTGCATCAGCCTGCTGGATCACAAATCCTTCCATTTTGGTACATCTCACCGTAAAAGTTTGGTATCCTCCTAACTATCTAATCGCTTATTATTCATGTTCTATTCTATATTCTCTGGTGTGTAAAATGTTAGATACATCGGCCATTTTTCGACTCTTGAATACTCTTGATCTCGGTATGGATCTCGGCTTCATCCTCGGATGAAAGTACAAATTCAATAATCTCCCTACCTTTCGTTCTATTTTAAGGTGATCATCAGGACAAAACGATACTAAATAAGACAACAAATGGATTAATTTTTGAATACATCATTAGTCAGATATCGTGAGATGAGGTCTGGTGCGATGTAGGTTTCAGTAAAACATTTTCTGCCAACGTTTCGATCTTTGTTGAGATCATCTTCAGGATTATTTTAATACATCGTTGCAAATTTCTGCCCTTAAAACCACAAATCATTCTTATTTGAGGATGAGCCAGTAATCCTCCTGGATTCTGTCCTACCAATCGATCTCTTCAAGGCTTCCTCCTTATCCAGGAACGATGGGTTTGTAGATGGAAAATAATAAATGAAAACAGACCTCTCTTGTACCCTTAAAAGAAGAATAGCCCTTCCCATTTATATAAATATAAACTTGGAATAATAGGTGCTAGATTGACAAACTGTAGAATCTTATTATTAAAGGTATTTTTAAAGTCTGGAATGCATAGACAATGAAAAGGAAACTGAAGACTTTGTGGTCGTCAGAAAAAATCCGTATTTTTGAACTCAGTTTGCGGGATTCTTACAAGGTAAAAGATACCATCAGTGACAGAGAACATAGGTCAGGGATTGTAAAGAAGAAGAAATAAACAATCAATTACTCTCTATACATTTTTTGAGAAGTCGTAGAGCGAAGCATTGGCGTTCATTGTGAAAAATGCTCTTGGTCTGCTGAGATTTGAACTTGTTTTGTCTTCTGTTCATCTCACTGTTGTCCTTGTTTCTTATTTTGACAATATTTACGTTTAACAATTTATAGAATCTGATCAACTATTTCTGAATATCCTACAAATTTATGCTTGTTGGCGCTTTACGGCTCTTTCTTGTCATCAGCGGTAGTTTTGGGAGATCAAACCGCAAGTTTATCACCGCCACCTGGAGTTTGGACAGCCTGGCTTATGCCCGCAACTAAGATTTCAGCAGTTCGATCGCTGTACTAGGAATCATCGCAAATTAAAAGGACAGAACAGAGAAACCGATAGGATCGGCAGTCGGGAGACCAAACTAAACTTCGTTGCAGCAGAACAGAAGTCTCGGATTGAAAGGAAGATGTTATAAAACAAACTTGTTAGTGTGTTAAAAAAAAGTCTCAATTGTATTGACTGAAGAAACTAAGTTTTTTTTATTATGTTAATCTCGTCTGTTTCGTGATCAAGTAAGCCAATAATATGCCAAATTATGGATATTAGTGTTATCGGGTTCTTTGTCAATGTTCATAATTCAATGGTTTATACGAGCTTTCCGTTGTAACAGATTGAAACTTTTCACATAAAAGGGGATGTGATGGATCCCTTGTTCGTTCGTATTTAACAAGGTATGTTTGTCACGTGCTAACCTGTCCTGTGCGATTTTATATCACCACCCACTGGGTCAACGGCTTTGACGGATTTCTAATCCCTTTCATCCACGGTAACCCATTTTTTCCCCTCTAACAAAGCAGGGGAGGTCGTAACAGAAAACTCGTCAGCCGGTGCATCTGGTTTCCCAGATCCGCCCAATTAGGCCGACCGGCAATTACCTAGGTCATATTCACCCGGTACAATGAAAGCGGTAAGCTTTGTGGGAACAGCTGCTCGTCAACCCTTGAAAAAAAAACTAAACTAAAATTTCTGTGTGACAAAGGGCTTTATGATATGTTTCAAAAAATTTGAATGAAGCCTGAAGAAAAGCTCGTTTTTTTGTAAAACAACAAACTTTCTCAAATTTTTATTCGTGAGATGCGATCTGGTGTGATGTATGTTTTAGAAAAACATTTTCTTTATCGTGTCAACGTTTCGATCTTTATTGAGATCATCTTCAGAGCACGGGATTTTTGAACATTGTTTACATTTTAGAAATGCATGTTGGGTGTGAAAAAAATGAATTTATACAATGCTAGAAATTTTAGATTAAAAAAATTATCGTTGGCACAATAAAGGAAATGTTTTTCTAAAATCTACGTCGCTCCTGTCATTTTTTAATCTAATATTTTCTAGCTTGTATAAACTAATTTTTTAATCTAAAATGTTTAGCTTTGTATAAATTTATTTTTTCACATCCTACATGCATTTCTAAAATTTAAATTATGTTTATAAATCCCTGGTTCTGAAGATGATCTCAATAAAGATCGAAACGTTGGCACGATAAAGAAAATGTTTTTCTAAAACCTACGTCACACCAGACCGCATCTCACGACCGAATCGTTGATTAACGGTCAATAAACGCCGCACATTTTCCAATAAGAGAAACTTTAATGTGTCGAGGACTGACGGGCTGACAGAAGTGACAAAACAATTGATGAAAACTGGCTGGGAAATCGGAAAATCGGATCTGGCTCAACTCGCGGTTTCATTAACGCGATTACGTGACGGCCGGATTTCCTCCAGGGCTATTTTAACCGGGTGGCGTTGAATCGATATCAACTAGTAGCCGACGTTTATACATGAGTGTATGGCCGAAAATAATTGGCGTATGTCATCGTGGATAAGATCTTATTGTGCGAATGTCAGAAGGGGACACGGAAAAAGGGGAAAACGTGGCCTGAAAACGGCAAAAATAAAAACATTATTGATCGGAGTGTGTTTTTTTGCTAGCGAATATATCGAATAAAAGTCTTATCTTTTTATCTTAAACGTAAAAGAATATAGTTCGAGCATAACTGATCATCTCACATATTTTTTCTTACTGTTATGGTGTCTAAACCGTCAACATTACGTTGATTGATATTTATACTTAGATCTAACAAGATATTTCTTGTGTGCTATCCTGTTGGGCTGTGCTGAATGATGAACCAGTAATATAGGTTTTTTGGGGAATTTTGACCTTCCCTATAATCGCCATATAGCCTTCTCGCCATCTTCAGTAGTTGCTCTGCTTTTATTGTATTAGTATACTTTTTTAAAATTGATTTGATAATTTTTGGCTAGTTTCACAATCTACTGAATTTTTCTGATCAACTTGGTCGGTAGGCCTTTGATTTTGGCAATTTGGCCTTATCGCTATTTTCAATTATGACAATTATTTAATGTTTTTAGTTGAGATGAAAAAACGTTACCGGCACTAGTGGGATTCGAACCCACGATCTTCGGCTAGATACGCCGCTGCTCTACCATTTGTGATCGTGACCTCGATCCACTCGGACATCAACTTCCTATCTCAACCCGCCTGATGAGTTTTCCCTCCTTTTGCCAATAAATTTTTTTCATCTCAACTAAAAACTAAACAATTTCCATGTATCAATTGGTCAAGCGGACTACGAAAATATTGAATTTTCAATGATGTTCATGCTAGCTATTTTGACAATTTTGCATGTCATGGTTAATTCCTTTTGAAAACGGACCCGATAATTGGCCCAATACGGGTTGAGCGTGAGTCCATCGATTCGCATAACAGCACTCATGATCAACTCTAAATTTGCCTGTTTAACATTTATTTTCAATCGACTCTGATTTAGTGGGTCCGCCAAGCCATCATGGAGATTTGCATGTTTCTGATACCGAGACGATTTCAAACGTTCAAAAATTCTGAAAAAACAGTATTGAACACAGCAAAACTAGGAGAACCTGAATTGTGAAACATGTCAAAAAAAGAAAAAAAAATTACAGAGGATCAAATTGCCAAACATATAAAAATGTCAACATAACGGAGAGTATGGCCGCTGAAGAAGGCGAGAAGACTCTGACAGATCTACCAAAAACAAAAAACAGGGTAACTATCATCACTGAAGATGTCGAAAATTCTAAGCTATGTCTGAGATATCAAAACAGCGTGGCAAAGCGGACATATTTGAGCAGGCACCATTCTATAAATTTTGACATGTAAAATTGTCAAAATAACAAACTGGGCAAACAGAGAGATGAAGAGAAGATAATGAGAGTATGATGCCAAATCAATGAAGCAAGATGCATGCCAATCATGCAAAGTCGACCAAAAACAGGGTCGTGAAGATGGGAGACATACAAAATAGCAAAAATGAGAACAGCGAGATTATCACGGTTGATTCAGAATTCCCAAAATAATCAACGTATATAATATAGATAACATAACCTCCCTGACTGACTCGGACAACAAAGGCAAGGTTGTCTAGTTGTTCAGAGACGATTCTACAAATTTCGAAATCTTCTAATTCGTCAAAATGCCTAAAATCCTACAAGACCTACTAACACCTACAATTTTCTGTCTTTGAATTGTGGCCATATAAAACTGATGTATATATTTTTCTTAGTTAAACCGGTGAATAATTTCGACGAGCGAGACTAAACGGACCATATTGTAATAAAGGCATTTAAGTGTTTATTGCCAATATTTATGAGATCGATTCTGTCAAATATGCTAACCGGCCTGCAGTACAATTTTAGTGAATGAAATATAAGGAACCCTAACGTGAATGTTATCACCGCAGTCTTCCCCTCCCCCCCTTGCGCAATCCCTCCGAGGATTCACCCTCTCATACATTCACAATACTATCTGTAACAAGACACTCTGAATGCAATAGGTTTTATTATGCAACGCCATTTTATCAAGGAGTCTACCGACGTTTGCATAATTCAAAAATTAACAAGTTTCGAATAAGTTCAAACGAGGTTGAGTAGGAGAGAGTGAAGCGACGAGCTATAAACAATTTGAACGACTGTTTTAATTATTCAGGCGTAATTGTTAGTTAGTACGCGAGCTGGGTAGCAGTTAAATGAAACTTTCTTGTACTCCTCAGTATCGATCTTAGAAAAACCCTGAAGTTATTTTGTTAAATAATTCAAATCCTAACTAAGAAAAAGATGAAAAAAATTGTAGGCATGAATGAATAATAATTATAACCCTACTAATTACATATTACATCTATTTTAACAACTATTACATGCATAATGACATTATTGTAGTAAGAAGGGTCATTTTAATTTTGGTGAATAGAATTTCTGTCAAGATTTTTTTAACGATGATAGTTGAAATTAATGTTGCATGAGCAGGTGGGTGGCTAAATGGCCGTACTGGGTAAGGATAATATCGCCGCGGTTCATCATCAATTAAGAACAGGTGTCACAAAGCCTCCAGGTTCATGTAAAACCAAACAATCACTTAAACAACCCCCTAATTAATTATTTGAAAGGGGTACAAAGCCGACAGCTGATCCCATGCGGCTTGTAGATAAAGATGTTCGAAACTGTCGGGGTTTTTTAGCGGTCCACTTTTTTAATCAGAAGACCCCGATGGTAAAAAGTCCCTGAGGAATCTCCGGGGGTGGTTTAGTGGTTTACAACGCGACGACCCGCTGGCCAACACATAAAATCACTTAGTCACCCCTGGCCTGGTAGTGTCCTTCCGTCAACAAAATTATTATTTACGCCCTTGGCAAATAAAATAAGGTTTCTTTTCTGAGAACTTTTACTCATAAACTTATTTATCTGAGAAAAGACTCCTGACATAACATTTCGCATTTTATGAGCCCCTAAGTGAAACGTTTTTGCTGCTCCTCCAACTCAAAGCTCGTCTGTGAAAGCCAGACATACATTCATATCTTGCGAAAACGAAATCAGGCTGGCAGGACAGGAGGGGATCAGTGGAGAGAAATACCAGAAAGTACTCAAATACTTCAAGGTAGTGCCTCTTTAATAAAGAAGCGGCGTTTCCAATTACAATATAATCATACTACCAGGAATGATACTGAAATAGTTCTACCAAACCAGACGAAAACCCAGGATGGGGACATAGCCAAAAGGTGAAGGCATATGATTGAACCACTTCAAACACCTTTTTTTTTTTTTTTTTTTTTTTTTTTTTTTTTTTTTTTTTTTTTTTATAATATCAACAGCAAAATAAAAACGAAAATACGTGAATTTTATACATTTCAGCAAGGGTCAAGTCTGGACTTCTGGCCATAGACGTAGTACATGATAATAAACTGTAGATGAACTGTCATATGCGGTTCACATCTAAAATTTGTGGAATTAGATGAGGGTCCAAAAAACAAGAGCAGTAGTTTTCGTAGGAATTCTTTAGTTATTGTACCATATAAAAACTGCCTTTACCAAGTTATATTCCTGCTCTTTACTTTTGTCAGGATGACTGGTAACGACTTTTTTTCATGCTTATTATAGGTCACTTTTGGTAGTACATCAGCTAATTCGTTTGCTGGACTTCCTAGTTTGAGCGTTACCCACGAAGAGCAGATACAAGAAAGCTCATTCTTCTTTCTCATTCTCACTTTTGGTTTGTGCTTGTGAGTGTGTGTGTGTGTGTGTTGTGTGTGTGTGTGTGTGTGTGTGTGTGTGTGTGAGAGAGAGAGAGAGAGAGAGAGAGAGAGAGAGAGAGAGAGAGAGAGAGAGAGAGAGAGAGAGCCAAGGCAATATATGACGGAAGAATCGATGAAACTACTTTTTCTAGTTTTGACTTCCGTTGAACCTCTGCTTGGACAGGAGGTGGACCTGGAATCCACTTACTTTGAAAACAGAAAAGCAATCTTAAGGGACAACAACTTTCCCAAAGATTATCACAGCTCACCTAATTCTGTACATACCACAGCGACCACTTATAGCGTAAAGAGAGGAACTGCGCGTTACCATCAAGCCATTCAATTTCCTTCATATTCAAGCTCACATATTTTAACATATACACGGATTTCCTCTTGAATACCGTGAGGAGGGGCTGATGGTGAAATATCATCTCAATCGGCCCTCGAGCTGTGTAGCTGAAGCTGTGACTTGAATCGATGGCGGAATGTTTATTTACTAAAGTACCCCAGACTTAGACTAGTTGATTACTGTATACGGATCTATGGATGGATATTGATTATATACTCAACACGACACGCAAGAATGGCACAAGAACACATTGGGCCCTGAAGATGATCTCAACGAAGATCAAAACTTGGCACGATAAAATTTTTTTTCTGAAATCTATATCACACCAGACCGCATCTCACGATTTCTGAATAAGTATTTATACGGACAGTGTGATTGTATTTATTTGTGAGAATCAATGTGTGTTGTGTTCGCATGTGCTCGGGGCTGAAATGTCCAAGAACTGGCCAAAAAACCATGAAGTCCATCCAAATGATCTGTTAAACTGACGGAGCTGCAAAAAGATAGATATGAGGGTGTTAGAAATGTCAAGAGCTATCTAATTTTTCTATATAAATGTGTACAAATTAGTAACTGTTAATCGATAATTATTCAGATATCATGAGATTCAGTTTGGGATGTGGGGTCGAAACGTCGATCTTTATTGAGATCATCTTCAGGGCACGAAGTGTTTGTCTTCTGTGTACTTGTGCCATTCTTGCGTGTCGTGTTGAGTGTACTTCTAAATAAAAGCAATTCTAAATTTTCATGTGTATCAGGACGACAGAAGCCTTTAAAGCGCCTACCCCTACACGCTCGATGCCTATGGTACATACAAAGTAACAGCAGCTCGATATCAGGAAGACATAAACCTTCGGGAGATCCATATTAAAAATTCATTTGATTATTGGTGCAGTTACTTGGAAATAAATCTCTTGAAATCTGACGAGTCAACGGGAGTACTGGGTGGCAGAAGGAGTTTGATATCAAGATGACAGAAGTCACCAGGAGCTCGTATATTTTAAAGTTACTTGAATATCAGAATGGCTTATTTTGTGCATCAATAATTCTTGACCATAACTGTATGAAAATGCCCTGCTTGATATAATTAATGACATATATTCCCCCCCCCCAAGTATACATTTATAGAAATGTTAAATGATGGGGTGAGTGTGGTGTTCAATACTTTCCAAAAGGATAGTTCCTACTCACAGTAAGTTGATCTGCAACGACCGGATTTCGAGCCTCTTAGCTCATCATCAGGTTGAAGGACTTCTACAACCACGTCTCTCGACGTGCGTTGCCAAAGGGAAACAGCTGATACCTCCGCCAACGCGACGTTCCAATTAACAGCTGATTTTTAATGACGCTCAATTTGAACGTGCGAAACGCGGAAATTTTAACACAAAAAAATATTAGAATAAAAATAATAACAATTAAAATAATTAGTTTAATTATTTGGATGTTTGATATTATTTATATACATATTTAAAATGGGAGGTAGATCAAAATCTGTTATATTATTAATGCATTTATCTCTATGTTCAATTTTACATTTTTTAATTTCAAATTTCTCAAACCAATCTAGTTCTTTCCCTTTGTTGAAACTATGTAACACTCTCGTATTTAGATTTGGGTTGAATTTATGTTTTGTTTCTTTTAGATGTTCCTTAAATTCCGAAAATTTGCTCGATTTAGGCAAGTGTTCTTTTACTCTCGTTTTTATTTCTCTGCCGCTTTGTCCTATGTATTTAATATCACAATCATTACAATTGAGTTGGTAAACCCCGCTTTTTGCCAAATTGTCTACTCTGTCTTTAGGTCTTGAAAGGATGTTTCTAAGTGAGCCCGTACTTCTAAAAGCTATTCTAAACCCTTCTTGTTTAAAAATTTTGCTAACTTTTTCTGATAATTCCCCAATGTATGGCAAACAACGGAAACCTAATGATTCTTTTATAGTGGGGTAACTGAGTTCTATTGTTGTTTCGTTTAAAGTTAATTTTTTTATTCTTTTAACTAGCAACCTATCAATAAATATTTCTTGATACCCGTTGGTTTTTTGCTAAGGTTTTAAAAGTTTTTCATTCTTTTTTGTAGTTATCAAGTGTTAGCGGAAGTTTCAACATTCGGTATATGAGCCAAATGAAACCAGCAGCCTTTTGGGACCATGGGTGGGAAGAATCCGCCGGTATAAATTTATAACGAGTAAGAAGTTCCTATTGGGGCGTCGGTGGCCCCCAACGGTTTATGGGCTGACACGGCGCTCGTCGCTATTGTGTAAAGGTCCCGAGTTCGAATCCAGCGGCCTTGCATTCAAAACCGACATACTTATAAATATGTTGTTGTTTTTCAAAAACTCCGGCACCCCGAGGGTTGATGTAACCTCTGCTGTTGGGAATCCTCGTTAAATGAAAACAAAATTATTTAGAATGTGACGATCGTTTTTTGAAATTCGCGCGATTACTCTCCACCGACGCGAAGAAAGGATAACTGAGTGGGGAACTGGGCGCAGACGGATCCGGCGCAAGGAGTTTTATTTTTATTTTTTTATTTTTTTGGATGGTGAGAGCTCTCGGAAGAGGTTGTACAAAACGGATTTATACGATTGTAATTATTTCGATTAACTTTTTGTGGGTACCCAATTTTATTGTTCATTTCATATTTGTTGTACATAATTCTAATAGCTTCAGCGCTGGAAGTTTTTTATTTTTTTATGTAAATATCCATTTTACAAGGTATTTTTATTTGATTTTATGTATATTTACTTGATCGAAGTTTCAAGGCAATAACATTACACAAGGAACAGAGTTTGGTAGAGTTTTAACCTTATTCAGCAACTCACGACCACGTGTAGGTGCGTGCTCCTTTCATAACACAGGTATTTTTTTTTTATTGATAGACCGTCTTAATTTGTTATTAAAAAAAGCTCCTTGATCAATGGGGAAAGATCCACAAATACAATTCAAAATAAAACCTCACAAGAAAAAAAATATTTTCTCTCTATTTACGTTTCATTAGTTATGACCCAAGCCAATGCTTTTATTTACGACCATCTTGTCTGAGTACAGGTTCATTTTGCAGCAACAGTTTAAGCCAGTGACATTAAAAAGGGTAAAATTGACACTTCTTTATTTTGTAATATGTATTGAATATTTTGACCGACAAAATGGTAGGAGGGTAAAATTAAATGGCCATTTGCACACTGTTGTACACTTGTCTCGATCATTTTCTGAATTAACATAATACCACTATAGGGTTCACCTGCTCTTCAATGTTTAATGTAGGACCATCTAGACTAATTGAACGTTTCACTCTTTTAAAGCTCAATTTCCAAACATCCTAAGAGGAGGGGGCTACTGTAATTTCAGTACGGGATAAAAACCGTCTATCAGCCGATTTTTAAAAGTTCTCTATGCACCTGGACTCGTAAGCTAGTTATTACCTCAGAGGTCGGACGGAAACGGTGCATTTTAAGACACTAACAGGTATCATTTAGATGCAACATTAAACGTTCCGGACCTTCATTAGAAAGTCAACCGAAAAAACATCTTTTAGGAAACAATAATTTATATACCATTTTTTTAAAAAGGTAATAGTACCTAATGTAGTAATAACAACTTTGCTTTCTATTGTAATTTTCTGAAGAAGGGAGTAAAATTATATTATGATTTACGATTTAACAGTAAGTACAAATACCAACAACAATTTGACAAGAAACTGACGAACATTGGCAGAAAAAATACAAATTAACATAAATATATCATCATATTTTTCTACCTGAATAATTTTTAAGTTTACGCGTAAAGAAAACAACGATGACTAAAATACAATTCAAAAACTCGTAAATTGTTAACAAATAAATACAAAATAGCAAGTAATGTATACCTTCTAATTGACTAAAATGAATATGAATTAAATAGTGTAAAGAAATGTGTAGATATTAGAGACCGTTAATCGACAATTATTACTTGAGCCCAACACGGCCCACAAGAACGGCACAAGTACACAGAAGAGAAGCACGTTGAGCTCTGAAGATGATCTCAATAAAGATCGAAACGTTGGCACGATAAGGAAAATGTTTTTCTGAAGCCTACATCACACCAGAACGCATCTTACAATAACTGAATAATTGCCAAAGAAAATTTAAGACTATCTGACGAATCTTCAATTGACTCGTACAAAAGAAAAACTCTGACAAAATAGATTACAAAACCCTATGACCTACAATTGACGACAAAGTAACAAAAACAATTAACTTACCTTCCTTTTAATTAACGATTGGCCCAAAATATATTTACCTAAATATTTAAAAGAAACATTAAAACCTCTTGAACAAGTTCAAATTGACCGATATTACAGAACCCCCCCCCAGAACATCTATCATGAAGCATTAACAAAGTAATAAAACAAAGAACCAATGAATTATCGAATTGACTATAGACTAAAATAAATAAGAATTTTCTTAATTATTATTCAGGTATCATGTGCTGTCTTTTCTATATCGAATTTCTTCCCTACCCCTTCAAAATCCAGCATATATAAACATGAAACAGCAAATTCTCTCGACACGTCACGCAAGAATGGCACACGTACACAGAAGTCAAACACTTTGAGTGAGGAGAAATACTTTGATTGAATCTAAAATATGTTTTGCATAGTATAAATTCATTTTTTTTTGCACATACTAAATGTAAACAATGTTTGTAAACCCCGGGCTCTGAAGATGATCTCAATAAAAGATCGAAACGTTAGCACGATAAAAAAAAAATGTTTTCCTGAAACCTACATCACACCAGACCGAATCTCACGATATCTGAATAATTATCGATTAACGGTCTCTTATCTCTACACATTCTTAACTATTGGAAAAAATACTACACAATCATCAAATTGACAAGAAAAAATTTGAATTTACTTACAACTAACCAGAACCTTAATTGAATATTGAACGCAATCCATATGAATAGACTTAAGTATTGAAAAGACACTTCAAAACTACTGCAATATTTTCAAATTGGCGGTACTACAAGAAAAAGAAAAGTGGAGACAAAAAGACATATAAATAAAAAAAAATGAACTTAAGGTTTTCATTTGAGATAAACAAGTAACTGCCACGAGCGGGATTCGAACCCACGACCTTCGGATTGATACTCCGCTACTCTACCACTTGAACTATTGTGACATTGATCCCCTCGGGCATCGAAAATTGGGGTTGAGATGGGAAGTTGGTGAAGTACCGGTGGTAGAGTAGCGGCGTATCCAGCCGAAGGTAGTGGGTTCGAATCCCGCAGGTGATACTGACTTTTTTTTAGTTACTACAAAAAAAAAGATGGCAAAGACAGGACAATAAAACATTAACCTTAACTGGCTGTAGAACGCAAATAATATGAATTGACTTTAATATTGCAAAGATATTAAATTCACTATTTTTTGAGGTCCGCTTGAACAATTAATAACATTCAATTAATTAAGGTTTTAAGTTGAAATAAAAGAGCGATAAAAATGGAACGATACATCTGTGCATGGATATGTCTTATGGTGGCTATTTAAACACACTCGCAAATTACCAGGAAACGATTGTTTATTAATTTGAGGATCGTTTTTATTTGATAGCTCATTACGTCGCAGGCGTCAATCGCGTTGCGTCACATGCGTCAAAAGCGTCAATCGCGTCGTGTCATAAAAATCAATCGTGTCACGACTTTAAAAACACCTGCCCACCTGTTCGTTCTCGCGTATCCTTGGTAAACAGTGCACCGACGCACGGGCGTGGTAACAATTTCAAAGTGTTAAACATTCGGACTGACCCCCAGCCGTAAGACATACCCATGTCAAAAAACATGACAAGTTTGGGACGGTCCAATGACCAGATCTTCCTGCGACGTGCATCCAACGAATAAATGTTTAAGCATTTACAATCAATTTAAAAACACTAATGTAAATTGGTACTGGTATAATTTTGTGAATTTTCCTTACCATAAGAAAGTCCCTTAGAATATTGGCTAAGTTAAACCGAGCCTACATTGTTTCCAAGAGCAGATAGAAATTTATAGGAGTTGGAAAAAGTCTATTTCATTTTCTTGGTTTTAATTAATTCCTTTCGTTTCATCGTTGAAGTTGGCGTTATTAAGGGAGCGAGTTGTCGCCGGGGGTGGAAGACGGCACAAAGGGGCAGATAAGAGGAACATTGGGGGTGGTTTAGGCGGTCGGCGGTTATTGCCGTTGGTGCGGCGCCGACAAAAAGACCACCCCAAATGATATCCAGGATCGCCCTTCTACCTGCCTTTGTCCTCACTAAATAAATTCCTTTTAGGGGCTTGCAACTTGTTAAAACTCCCCCCTGTTATTGCTCCTCGGAGTACCCTCTATCATTAGTGGATCGGGCCGTTTTACCAGAGCTCCTCCTCCGCTTTTTCTAGCCGGAGACTATGCAAATTGTTGTTTCCTACCGGACCAAATTGAGCCTAATGCCCGAGTATAAAGGATGCGAGGAACGTACTTCTTTTGATGGAAGTCGATTATTATTTAACTTTGAACCCCATTCTGCCCATGTCTATTATACCCTTTCGTCTGGATACTTCTTCTTTTAAAAACGTTGAACAGCAATTAAACCTCCAACTAAACACCGCTTACATTGAACCTAGATCGAGATTACATCATTTAGACATACTAACCAAAAAAAAGCATGAATAAATCAAGGTAAACAAAAATTGCTAGAACTCACCAGAGCGACTAATGTCAAAACTATGTCACGATTACAAATTTATATCAAATCATTTGACTAAAGAAGTTTGAGTATTTACAATTCTGCCATACTATAGCTTATATAAAAGAAATAATGAGAAAAGTTCATCACAATTATAAAAAGATGAAAAGTAACACGGATAAACGTACAAGACACCATACAAATAATTTTACCTAGCGAAACAGAAAGCCACTCATGCACAATAAGGTGAAAATATTTATTTGTTTATTTTTGACAAGGATTCGCAACAGCAGAGGTCATATAAACCTTCAAGGACCCAGTATGTGGGAAAAAAAATCATTTGTATGTAGGGTTCGAATTTGCTGGTTCCAGCGGCCGGAACTTTACCTTACAGCGATGAGCACCGTGTTAACGCCAAAACCGTTGTGGCCACCGAGGTAAAAATATTAAAAATGGAAAAGAATCGGCTCCTTTTAAGAACCTAGCTCTGAGAGAAATGTAGGATATTGTGTGAATTTCATTGTTGTCTTTATCTTTTCCTTAAGTTTAAGGATTATTACCGGATCCCTAGTGTATCCCCCAGGCTTTGTCTTTTGCTCTTCGAGGATAAGGATTAGCAGTCTATTTGACTTTCGCACCTACAGAGTTCATGGGCCGCTGTTTCTTCTTTTGCCTGGTAATATCTGCATTCTGCTTCGAGTTTGTCCGAACGCTTCCTATGATTTCAGTCATAACATGTACTAGGTTTAGTAGTGCTGCCATTTGTTTCTTTGACCATCCTTCGTGAATTTTGTTGCGTGCATTTTTCTTAAGATACAGCCCCATTGGACTGATTACCTATGCGTAACCGGACATATCTAAGTATTTGCTCAATTTGGCATGAAGCAAATGCGTTCAGAGTCGATAGCTGTCTCAAACAAGCATCGCCCAATTTCTAGTTTTCCTCGTTTTCTTTCCTGTATGTCCTGCTACCAAAACAAGAATAATTTTGCTGGTTACCCCAGTGTCTGACATAGATACAAGTCTAATTTTTTCTGAATGATCGATGAAGCGTCTGTCTAGAGACGTAGATGGCTCAATTTTAGTCATAATACTAAGCCTCCATAGCATTGTCGGTCTTACAATCATCTGTGACCATATAAGCACTTCGATGCAGCTTTTGTGTGCTCTGGCACACGAGAAAGGGTAGTTGTTTTGTTTAATACCAAATCTTGATGCAGACACAAACCAGTATGGACATAACTATCGATGAGGTAATTGCCTGAAGTCCCCCTGTCTGTCCTAGTATACGGCTATTCTTTTCGAAAACACCAAACCTTTTCAACTCTTTGGCATAACTTCCCTAGATGACTCACGAGTTCCGTCTGAATGGCAGTCGCACATTGCCCAAAAATTATGAATTCCATGAGAGACATAAATAAATCCATCTAAATAAATTTATTGTGTTCCTCTGATAATTATAACTCGCTGGCCAGCTCCAAGCTATTAACCAGCTTCCACAGTTGGTATGGTTGGATCTTGTTTGTGGGTTTTCTTGTCCTAGGTGCAAGGACCTGCATCTGCATAGACCTAAATATAAAATTTATTCTGCGGAGTCCTCCTCTTCCTGGCAGTATCTGCACAGTGCTTCTTCTACTCCTATCGGGTGCATGTGCTCTCTTAAGTGGCAGTGCCCGGTCAGGAGTCCAACCAAAACTCTGGTTCGGTTGCGGTTGCCGTCCAATAATCCTTTTGTAAATTTTGCAGATGGTCCTTCTATGAACCTCTTTGCTCTCTTGTGGTATTGTTCCACCAGGTTTTGGACTCATTGAGGATCCATTTTGAGGTTTATGATCTCTTGTGGCATTCTGCTAGGGCGCAGAAGGGTTCTGGGCCCATAGAGTCCATGTTGGCCCCTTTGGCCAGTATGTCAATCTTTTCGTTGAACCCAAGGCTTATTCTTAACCCATTGTCTTATGAACCTGTTTTGTTTTTTACTATTATTTATATTCAGCGAAATGGTACAGGGCAATGATTGTCTTGATCAACATTTCTATCACCAACATTCCATATCAGCCTCCTCGTTGACTCTCTATATGCTCTACTACTCAATTGTGGGTAAAGTGATAATTTTCTTTAAAGCCTGTTTATTAATAAATGGCTTCTTTTATTATCACCGCCCAGACCTTTCTTTTCTCTGGAAAAATTTTACTGGTAGATTGTTGGTTTCCGCCTGCTGTGGCATACTGCCTAAGTATTTCAGTCCTTGGTTCCTTGGCTATTTCCGTATAACAACTTCTGACCCACGCTCGGCCTGTAAGCTAAATTTAGTCAGCAATAACTGGGATCCTTTTCTACTGTCTGCTCTATTTGATTGCATTGTGATTCGAAATTAAAACGACTGGTTTCACCAGAACATTATTCGCCTAAAGATCATCCCGAAGCTTATTCGTTTTTTTTTTGTTTGGGTAGGGTATTGGGACCTGAGAGGTTATGACGCAAAGGACTAAATAAGGAAAGAAGCAGGTAAAACTGTGAGAGAGTGATGGCCAAAGAGACATTAAATTATATATAGATTTAAAAAAAAAACATAGAAACAACATACAGCAAACTCTTAAACATATATTTATAATAATACTAACCGAAATTGGCTTATTACAGTTGTCAGTCTCTTTCCACTATTGCTGTTACGCCGGAAGAACCCTTACAAATTGCCAGGGGCTTGGGACAAATTGGTTTGTTTTCAACGTTTATTCTTAATCCACTTCCTCTACGTTTCGGGGAGCCAAGTCAATTGGATGCTTGATGGAGAAAGGAGTCGAGAGATACTAAGCTGAAACAACGTGAACTGAATAACTGAACACATCGTCAAAAAATACTGTCTATTAACAAAATAAAAATACCCCTAAGAAGAAACAGTTTGACCCAATATAATTTTATATTAATTACGCGAGAAAATAAAATCATTCCATTTCGTCCAAAAAGGTACATTTAATAAATACATTTAAAAGTCTCTAAAACAATTAGTTATACTTACCAAATTGATACATCTTTCGCCCGTGTACACACGGGAAATGAACTTAACTCAACTTGAAATATGTAGAAAGTAATTTCACTAAAAGAACTTCCACGTTTCTTCCGCAAGTTCCTTTTATTATCAACAATTTTCAAAGTATGCACTTTATTTAATGTTAATATTTTTCACTTAGCAATGTTTTTTATAAATTATTTGTAAGTATTAAAAACCGAACAAAGAACGTATTAAATTGAAATTTCAATTTTAAACCAAGACCGGCCAGAGCTAGGGGACGAGATTGCGAAAAACATTAATAATTTTCACACCTCTCATTCTTTCTCCCTTTCTGTTTTATTTATCTAATTTCCTTTCATCCTGCTATCTGGTATCTCATTTTTCCCACCGTAGAAGTAGTAAAAAAAAGTTTACAAAACCAAACATATGCCTTAACATAAAATAAAGACACGGATAAAAACCGTCTGCCGGAATAATTAGTGATAATGTTTGTTCAGTTTTTTAAATTTTCATCATGCAAAAATAAATTTTTTTACGCTTTGCATTTTTGTCATTATTTAGTTCTGTAGTTGTATTATGTTTTGTTCATATTTTGTTCTGCTTGACATTGGTCCATATTTTGTACATATTATTTGTTTGTTCCTCCCACTCACTGGATCTCTCTCTTCCACTCCCGCTCCTTTCACGCTCTCACTTTCACTTCCTTATTTTTCCACCTTCACTTTGTCCTTATCTTTTTCCCTATTCATTCTCTCTCTCTCTCTCTCTCTCTCTCTCTCTCTCTCTCTCTCTCTCTC
>CM077109.1:1592453-1615075 GCA_039619505.1 Cimex hemipterus
ACTCCCCTCACACATTCTCTTTCATTCTCTTTTATATCGTATATCCATCTTCAATTTCTATCTCTTATCCTTATCTCATACCAGCTCTCTCCCTCTCTAGGTCTCTCTGTCTCTTTCTCCATCTGACTATCTGTACGTCTGTTTATTCCTCTCTCTTGCTCTCTCTCACCCCTCTCACTCACTCTGTCTCCTTCTCTCTTAGTCCGAGTCTATCCCACTTTCTCTCTCTCTTTCTCTCTTTCCTACTTCTATTCCCTCCCTATCTTTCTACCAACCTACCCATTTTTAATCTGTATATCTATTTATCTAACTATCAATTTTTCTCTGTTCACTTTCAAACTATCCAATATCCTACACCATCACGCTCTCACCCTCTTTCTTTATCTCTCTGTCTGTCTCGCTATATTTTTTATACAGGTCGATATTCAGTTCAAATCAATTCTATAGCTTTACCGGTCCATTGTGCCTAACCATCTCTCTCCTCATTCACTCTCTCTCCCTCCCTCTCTCTTACACACACACACACACACACACACACCAGAAATGGTTTCTTCCTTTGCTTTACTTTTTAGTCAATATGCACCTTTTTAACGCAGCAAGTGGAGCTTCCCAAACATTTTCTCCAATTGTTAGTATAGTAAAACGAAAAACGTCTTATTTTTACCTATAGCACTTAAAAAAATTGTTAAACGTATATTTAGAAAATCATGGATAAATTTATTTGGTTCGTGTCGTTATCTATGAGAAATTGGTGTTCGTCGCTCGACATTTTCCATTTTCCATTTAAATAGTACATTAATAAATACTATTCTTTCAAAGAATAACGTCTTAGAACAATTCATTGATTTGAAAATGACTTTAATTAAATTCGTTGATTGAAATAGATTTTGTTGTTAAGCTCTTTTCGCTCGGAGAGATACGTTATACGGGGATTAGTCAGGAGAAGTCTTATTCGGAGAGGAGAAAACAGCGAAGAGTTGATTTAAATTATTATACAGACTGCAGTAATTGAACCGAAGAGGGGTCGAGTTATTCTTCACCCCAGGCGAGGGCATTAATATGTAAACTAAGAATGAAATTTCGCGTTGGAGATAAGAAAAACGTTTTGTGCAATGAGATAAACCGAAAGGCCGACGGAGGTCACGCGAGGCCCTAGTTAGGCCCTTTTCTTTTTAATTACAACTATTTATCAGCCGGAGCTGTGATGGGCGGTATCGGCCGACAATTAGCGACGATCCATTTGTTCAAAAGACTGCGGGGAAGTCGTCACGCCCGCCGGGCAAGCTTCACGTACCGGGATCCATTAATGGACGGCACGTTTCAAACTCGACTCCGCACCTTTCTCCAATTCCAATCACGGCCTGTAATGAGAGTCGCCAGGGCAAACGATACGCCCGAACTTATTAGAATTGTTTGAATACAGAACATAAACCTCGTGGAGTTGGTTGACGCATGGAAACGTTCCGTGCAAACAGCTTTCACATGTTAGGATTATACGAAATCTTTATTTATAAAGGAAGATCATTTGTT
This sequence comes from Cimex hemipterus, assembly GCA_039619505.1. Lineage (NCBI taxonomy): Eukaryota > Metazoa > Arthropoda > Insecta > Hemiptera > Cimicidae > Cimex > Cimex hemipterus. The sequence goes on from CM077109.1 coordinate 1,593,984, forward strand.
AAAATCGGTTTAAAACTCCGCCGAAAACCACTGCTTTAAAATGAAATACCCTCATGTTTGCAATCCTAGAAGTACCGATTTATTGGATTGCACGTTTCGCGTCTTACAACACAAGGAGCTGGACATTGCATCGCCCGTTCTGCACTTAAGCTTGTAGTTTATAACATCGATCTATAAATTTTATCACTTGCCTCGCTTATGGCTGTATTATTTCCTAAACGACTGTTTTGTCGATCCTGTAATATTTTCTTCCGCTTCTTTTATGACTTCAACCATTTAAGGCCGATGTGATGTGTCTTAGATTGCCAGAGGTCTGCAATGTTCAATTTATTATTTTATCTTTTAATTAAAAGTATACTATAGTTTAGGTTCTGTTTCAAGTTTACGTTTTGCTTTTTGTACGGTCTTTCGACATGTAAACTTCTGACTTAATTTTTGAGAGAAAAATACGTTTGTTTTATTGCTTTTTATCTCTGCGAAAACCAGCAGTACGATTATTTACAAAGCATAGTACAGGCAGAGAACCCAATCCGTCTGCCGGACGTGGGATTAAGATAAAAATAATTAAAGAAAAAAAAATTAAAGCGAAGTTATAACATTATTCGCTATAAGCTTCATACACACACACACACACACACACACACAACACATTTTAAACATAACAATAAATATAATAAAAAAACAAACAGAGGGGAAAAGCATTAATCGAAAAAACGACCAAAATCCGATATAATAAAATCAAATAATCAATGAAGGAATTTAGGGTGAATTAGAAGGGTCAAAAATTGAATTCCATAATTACGTCTCATCTCTATTTCCAGGCAAGTACTGAGTAAGCTCCCGTGCAGCTGAGCCATAGAGAAAACATGCTTTATTCCAAAGTTTTGATGATTTTGATTATATACTATTTTTCCATTAATTTTCGCATAGTTAGTGGGGAAAATGAAGGTCGCGTGCTCAAGAGTACTGAACATTTAATTTTGACAACACACCTGTCCTTGTTTTGCGTGTTCAACCGACAGATTGATCCTATCTTTTTCCTTTAGCCCAAACCTTTTGTACAGCTGAAGTGAGTCTGGAAGGTTTAATTTTACTGGAATATCTCCCACGGGTCATCACTCTGTAGTTTTAATTAGCGTATAATCTGTCTTGTTCTTCTGTCTGTCCCGATATGCCATAGTATAACTAGCAATGGTTTCTTGTTAAAATTTGGCTTTTTGAGTGTTAAGATAATCACCACAGGAAATAATTTTTGTTTCAATATTGTACTAATGTCCAAACAATAGTAGTTTATCCACTTGACTTTATTGTTATTACGAAGGCGATCACAATTCAATTAAAAAAGATTGATATCATAATTAAATATGCCAAAAAAATTTATTACGAACTTAAAACTATTAAAAAAGTTTTTTGCTAATAATAAATTGCAACTATTATTTGCTCAAGGGAAATATCTCAACTGAAGGAAACTTCCAGTTTGTGTAAAAAGTAAGCAATAAAAAAAAGGGATTTTCTTTTCCGGTCATTCGGAATGTCTAAATAAAGCTTACTGTCGATAGGTATGTTGTGTTGAACGTAGACTTAGCCCCAATCTTTCTTCCTGACAGGGGCTATCGCCTTCTGTTGGGGGTGAGATAATGTCCCCTTTAGTAGGAACAATGCTCCTGTCCTCATTGCCCGGCGAAACGTGGTGGTCCGATATCGATTTTCTTTTTCCCCCGACAGGATTTGTCTGCGAATCTCCTTGAAAGTAAATTGACGAGAACGAAACGATGAAGTTGACAAAACGCCTCTGGTCAAGAAAAAAAAAAATAAACGAAAAGTAAAATAAATAAAAATTGAAATGTATAATTATAGTAAGGTTATAAGGATGTTATTATTGAAATGTAGGATCATGGATAAAGCGAAAAAAGAGAGGTGCAGTTAAAAAGAGGACGCAAGAGAGAAATGAGAAAGAGTAAGAGAGTGAGAGGGGGTGAGAGAGAATGGAAGATACATGGATAGAGAGACTAAAATATTGTTTGAGTTAAAGAAAATAAAGCTGCAACAAAAGTAACAAAAAATGAGAAAGATAAAATAGATAGATAGATAGATAGATAGATAGATAGAGAGAGAGAGAGAGAGAGAGAGAAGAATGGAAACTACAAATCTATTTTCCTCTGTACCTGTTCCTATGGTTTCCTTCCTATATTTGGTTGACTGTATTACAAATTATTCGCGATCATTTTCCTTAATTATATAAAGAATAATTAAAAAACAAATTAATTAAAGTTTTTAGTTGAGCTAAAAAAGTCAATGGCACGAGAGGGATCTTTGGCTAGATACGACACTGCTCTACCACTTGATTTATCGTGACTTCGATCCACTCGGACACTAATTCTCCATCTCAACCCCAGCTTTTGAATTTTCCCTCCTTTTTGGCATTTTTCAAACGTCGTGTAATCGGATTGGATTCTCGGCGACATTAGAAAATGTCCACGGTGAGCTTTTGTGAAGTATAACTTCAGTTTAAATCATTAATCGGTCAAGCGGACCACGAAATTGGTGAATTAAAAAAAAACTAAGTTTCGCCTCATTCAATCTATCCGTCAGCACTGATATTACAGGAAAATCTCCCCCATTTTGGTCTATTTTTTTTTTTCAAAATCCATTATTGCAGGTGCGCTGGGATAGTGTTGGTCAGAGTTGGGAAAAATCTAACTAATTCAATCATGATTAAGATTTTTGATTGAATTTAATCATGAATGAATTAATCATGATTAATTTAATCATTGTATTATTTAGTCATGATTAATTCAATCACGAGGTATGACTAAATCATACAATGATTAATTTACTCATGACTAATTCAATTATGATTAAGATTTTTGATTGAAGTTTAATCATGATTGAATTAGTCATGATTAAATGAATCATTGTATGATTTAGTCATGATTAATTCAATCACGAGGTATGACTAAATCATACAATGATTAATTTACTCATGACTTATTCAATCATGATTAAACTTCAATCAAAAATCTTAATCGTGATTGAATTAGTCATGAGTAAATTAATCATTGTATGATTTAGTCATATCTCGTGATTGAATTAATCATGACTAAATCATATAATGATTAAATTAATCATGACTAATTCATTCATGATTAAACTTCAATCAAAAATCTTAATCATGATTGAATTAGTTAGATTTTGCCCAATTCTGACTAAAATGACCACCTACCAAAATCCAATAGACTCAGGATAAAAATTTTGAGATGAGAGTCGTGCTTAAGGCCAACCTCAAAAAATGTTATCCCAAACGAAAACCTTAGAATCTTTTTTAAATGTGAGAAAATTGTGTATTTTTCATCTTTTGTGCACCCATACGAATATGATTTATCGAAATTTAGTCATGACTAACTATATTATGACTAAATTAGTCATGACTAATTTAGCCATCAATCACATATCATGACTAATGACTAAATTAGTCACTTACTACTAATCATGACTAACGTTCTGAGTGATCAATCATTAATCATTAGACATGAACAATTTTTACCCAACACTGGTGTTGGTCAACCCAAGGAGGGCAAAAAATGCGCATTTAGAACAGGAATTATTTCAATTTTATTTGGAGAAATTGTATCTATGTCACTGTGACAAAACAGGTCAAATTGTTTATTTTACTTCGGCAATAAAATAACTCCAATTTCACGCGACCAACTCTGTTTAAAAAGTTAGGCTGAAAGTCGCTTTTCAGTGCCGTATATGATGTTATAATTTCGACAAAAGATGTCTAAATAATAATAATAAAAATTGTGATAATTTCATTTGATCATCCAAAATCAAACAATTATCCGACGCAATTATTAGTAATGTTCATTATTGTTAATACAATTAAACTCCTTTCTGGGTTTTTTCTTCTTTCAATTCAAAGCGATACGTGCACAGAAACGGCAAAACAACCAGGTAGTAATTGCAAATGGCTTTCCGTAAGTGGAAAATTGATTTGAATTAGATTAAGGATCGTTGAGAAACCGATTTGTCAGTTTGTTTATTTATATTTTTTACAAATAAATTTGTAAACCAAATAGATCTCGGTTTGAAAAATGGAAATGTCATGGCTTGCACTTAGCCGTCAAGAAACCGGATTGTCAATTGACGTAACATCATCGCTGAGATAATAACGGAAAGATCGGTACCACCATTTCTGTATACGTACAGCCTGGTTGTAAATAAAATATTATACCCCACTTCTTTCTTGTTGAATGCAATTTCAAATTATAAATGTTTGTGAGTGTGCGGTTTTTATTTCGTTTTATTCGATTTGCTCCAACAAAGTAATTCCAGACCATTTAACAAAATTATTTTCATTCTGTAGAAATCATAATCCATAATAATTTTTACACGATGAACTTGCAATAACTTACGCAGAATTACTTCGAATAATAAAACAAAGTAAAGGGGATTGGAATGTTTCCCTCTGAGTGTGGTAATCTCATTAGAGCAATGAGGTTATTTAACGTGCGCTCCTGGCACATGCGCTCACGGGGAGGGGTTGTGTTAATCCCGTGAGATTGGTGTGGAAGCCACCGAATCCACAGACTAATTATACAGACATGATGGCTTACCCCGCATAGCTCTTCAGGGGAGGTAGGTCATCATTGTCCGTCTAACCGTGTGCCCCGCAGAAAGGGATAATGTGGTGGCCACCTGCAGTTATCGTTAGGTGCCACTACCGGTTATGGAATGTTTCCAGCCAATCAGAGTAGAGCCCTTTCGAATATTACCAGGGCACCAACCCTACTGAAATCACATTCGTCGGGGACTCGTCTCCTCAAAGAGCTCTCACCAATCACATCGGCAACGACGTCAGCAAGAGTACTCGTAGCATTAGACTGGATCTCGCCATCTCAACACAACCGACTTCGCTAAAATCGCCAAGTGCTGAACTCGGCTAATTGCTGATCCCCATTCCCTTCAACAGACTCACTGCCACCGGACCACAGTCAAAGGTTCTCTCGGTCACGTACCACCACCAACGGCACACACAAGGTCCCGGCCTCTACTCATCGTCTCGACGCTAGGAAACAACGGCCCTTTTCAGAGTCACTAAAACTATCAGTCACCAAAGAGAAAATGTGGTGAAGTACATCAACCGGTTTCCCTCCGCGCACTCCTGATAGAAAAGCTATATCTAACTGAGTGTAGAGGGCCGGGAATAGCTCCGACCGTGGTTTCGTTTAACGTGAAATTTCTAACCACCCCATATAAAAAAGGTGCCCTCAGTAAAGGAATGTTATAAAGGCACCACCGAACAACAAGCTCTGTTCTAGGCACCCGCCAGGGCTTCACCTACAGCGAACGTCGATTCCATTCCCACATAGCCCGCTAAGAGCTTGGAATTTGACACACTGTGATATCCCATTGGGGTCGCAATGCCATTTAACATTAAGATTCGTTAGCGTGTGCACCTAGCCGTCAGGCCTTATCACACGTTTAGATTCTTAAGTTAGCAGCTCACCCCCGCGCACGGAAAATCTGCTTTTTCCGTGAGGTTTGTTGTAGAAGCTCGCAAATCACACACACAGTGCTATTCCATCTTTTCTCATGGGTATGGAGATCATGATCTTTAACGTCCGGACTTATCCCCGAGAGGGCTTGTCAGAAGGCTAATGTTCTCAAAGAGAACACCAGGAAGATTTTACATGCATGGATGGCGAGATGGTGCAATCCTAACTAAGTTCAAAAGTACTGCTACTGCTACTGCCCTCTCGTCGCTCAGTTGGTTATGCACCCTCCGCCTTCTTTGCAAACAGGTACTTGCCCTAACTCCTATGTGACACTGATCAAGCACCCGCCGTCCGAAGCTGGCTAAGAAACCAACAACTCTCTCAACGCATTGTGAAGGAATTGGAATATGTCTAACTAATTTAAGTCCATGTTTAGGGATGGTTAGGGATGGTTAGGATTAGATTAACACATCAGCTAACAGCGGAATTGCAAGCGTATCGCTCCGACAGATTCAGACGATTTACAGAATCTCTAACAACAGAAAACAAATCTCTCTGGGCGGCAGCTAAGAATCTTTTATCTTACCACAAAATATCTACCCCGCTTCGCCAAGTCAATGGTAGTTGGACCAAGACAGATGAGGAAAAAGCGAATGCTTTTGCCTCTTACCTGAACACAGTGTTCACCCCACATGTCAACATAGTAGACCATACCTATTCCGAACTGATCAATGAATATTTACTTTCACGGATTCCATTATCCCTCCCTCCAAAAGCTTTTTCACCTTCTGACGTTCATTCTACCATACAACACCTAAAATCCAAGAAAGCCCCAGGTTTTGATCTTATTACTCCAAAAATTCTCCAACACCTTCCCAAAAAGGCCATCATATTCATTACATATCTATTTAATTCCGTTCTTCGTACAACCTACTTCCCTATAGCTTGGAAGCACTCGTATATTCGAATGTTCCCTAAGCCAAAAAAGCCAACACATTGTACTACTTCATACAGGCCAATAAGTTTACTACCCACTTTGGGTAAAGTTTTAGAAAAACTCCTACTTAAAAGAATTCTTCCGATTTTAAACTCTCAAAACATAATCCCAGCCCATCAATTTGGTTTTCGCAACCGCCACTCAACTGTCCAACAGTGTCACCGCGTGGTAGACGTTATTTCGTCCTCCCTTGAGATGGGACAGTACTGTTCCGGGGCCTTCCTTGACGTAAGCCAAGCTTTTGATCGAGTTTGGCACCCGGGCCTGCTGTTCATGCTCAAGGACATCCTGCCATCCACCTACTATCTCGTACTACACAGTTTCCTCACTGACCGATTCTTCCAAGTCATTGAAGGCCATTCCGTCTCTTCATATTTTCCTATCCATGCTGGTGTTCCTCAGGGTAGCGTTCTGGCCCCTACACTGTACCAGATTTTCACAGCTGACATGCCAACTCATCCCGAAACCACCACATTCACATTTGCAGACGATACGGCAATTCTCTCTAGCAACCCCGACCTCGTCATTTCCAATCGAAACCTCCAACAACACCTCATACTACTAGAGTCCTGGTGTAAAAAGAAAAGGATAAAGTTTAACACGGAAAAATCCACCCACATTACCTTCACTCTTCGTAAAAAGATCTCTCCCCCTGTTTTCTTAAACTACACTCCCCTCCCAACTGCGGACAAGGTGCGGTACCTCGGATTGTACATCGACAAACGCCTGACGTGGAATCCACACACAAGATTGAAACGTCAGGAGATTATGACAAGATTTAGAATTCTTGCACGACTTCTTGACAAACGCTCGAATTTACCTCTCAAAAATAAAAGACTGCTTTACAACACCATAATTAAACCGATTTGGACTTACGGACTGGAAGTGTGGGGTTCAGCCAAACATTCCAATATCCACCGCATTCAAACTGCCCAGTCTATAATACTACGAAAAATATTAGATGCTCCATTTTATGTATCGAACCAAACTACACATACAGATTTACACATTCCGTTCGTACAAGATGAAATACGTTTCCGTTACCGTAAATTTCATAAAAACCTCCCAACTAACGTAAATCAACACATCCGAAACCTCGCATCCCGAAGAATCCCCTCAAACCCACCTCGCCGACTGAAGAGACAATGGCCGCGAGATCTTCTAGGAAGTGATGGTGATAACAGTGAAAGTGAAAATGACACACGAATCGATTGAACACACAATATTATTGTAACATTGGAGTAATACCAATGGGTGTTTTCTCCACTCTTGGTTTTAATTTTGTTTTGTTTTAATTACCGTTCTCACTGTTACTTATTACCTACTTTTAGGTAGTTGTAATGTACAACAAATATTAAAAAAAAAAAAAAAAAAAAAAAAAAAAAAAAGTCCATGTTGTTTGTAAAGTTCAAAAAGTTACATTTGTTAACTAAAACTTGGTGTGATACTGGTCATGAAGAATAACGTATTCTCCCTTCGAAAATGGTACAATCCTGAATATGTTGCGATGTCTAATGTTACTTAGAAGAAGTGATCGCGTTGTGGGATATGAAAACTCGCCAAGTACGCCGTATTTATGCCTCTCCGCTTATACCCTGGGTAACTTTATAATTAAGTACGTTGGGAAGAATTTTTTGTCGGATCCTTTTGGTTGTGGTATTTTGCTATCTTCTTTGAAGTCCAAGTTGCTCTATGTAGTGTTTTAGCGTCGTACTGCGCTGTGATCTACCACCAGATCTCCTATTGGCACTTCTGGTCTCTCGGAATCGGGCTAAATCCCGGGAGACGACTATTTTGGCATAATACCATCTTCATTGAAAAACTCGGAAATGGGCACTTAAACGAATAAGCTAAGATAGAACTGTACAATAAAATATAAAAATGCAAATTAACCTGTTTAACTTCCTCACACTTCATAAATGTTTTTAAACGTGAACATTTTTGATCAGATAATTCATTTTACCGACTATTTAACAGCGTTGGTTTTCTTACTGGCTACAAGCAAAAGCTTTGAGATATTTCATGTACCATGTTTACATGCGTGTTATAAAGTCGTATTTAACTTGACAAAAAAATTTTTTTGTTTTCCAGCTTTACACGAATTTATACTAAATTTTACATTCTAATTCAAACATTTATCGCTGTGTGAACGGTATGGCAGGTTTGAATATGGCGCAAGCGGCGGTGGAAATTGTGTTTCCAAATTTGTCCTTGCAAATTTTAAATTTAAAATTGTAAATATATATATTTTTTTTTTAATTAATTTTTTTTTTGTAGGGTTAATTTAAATTCTACCTCGTCATCCGCTTGTGCGGAAAATGTATTCAATTAACGGGGGAAGTACTGACTTTTCGATTTTTTCGCGTGATCCACTCTCGCCACAAATGTGGCACCAATTAAACTTTGACGTACAAAGTACGGGCTTCCTTTTGAGGCGGGTGACGGGCAAAAATTGGGAACTGCTGGTCCACTGTCAGCGTTTTCTCTAAGTGGGCGGGCAAAACCGACCAGGCGGATTTGAAATCAACGTTGTACAACAATAAAAAAATTTAATAAAAATAACGATAGAAACATTCTATCTTAAAAATATTAGTAAATCGCCACATTATTTTTTGATCATTCATATTCACAAATCATGCTTAATGTTCGCTTCTTTATATAATTAAATCAATTGTTACAGGTTCTGCACCAAATTGAAAATAATTACACGCAGGCAGAGTAAAATGAGTGGCGATACAACTGCCTACAAACAAAAAATAAGAATAAATGGAACAAATATTGACATTTTTTAAACAAACCGCTAAAGACAATGCAATGCCTGAACGGGCGTGACAGCCCAAAACAAATCAGGAAGACGACAGATAAATATATATGCCCAGAAACGACCAAACACATAATGCACCATACATCAAAATGAAATCCCACTATTCTTAGTTAATTATACCGTTTTTTAAAGAGTTTGTTTGTATAAAATTGTAATTTTTTTCAATACTTATTATCAGTGAAGATGTAGAGAAGAGGAAAACGCTCCTGACGGAACCAAAGAGGACAGAAAAATAAAAAAAGTCGGAAACAATCGAACTACTAGTTTCAACACCCAGGGACCCAAAGAGGAAATCTATCGACAATTAGTCTATGGACAATGTTTTTAAAGATCTATCTTGTTTAATTGAACATTTTTATCCTGAGACCCACACTGGAGAAGAAAAAAGAATTGATGAACGATGAAAGGATCGGTATCGACCCAAATTACAGGTTCATAAATGAGCAAACCCCTAGGGGAAATTTCTGCTATCCGACTCCACTTTAACCTTTTTCACCGAATGGTTTGGTACAAACTTCCTATTGAGGACCTTCACTGAAAATGGCGGAATGCCTAGGTGCGACGAATCCAAAACAAGGAAAGAAAGACAGACCGAAATGATCGGTGGCTAACCAATTTGAAGATTCATCATTGAAAAGTGTAGAGAATAGTAACCGTTAAACGATAATTATTCAGACATCGTGAGACGCGATCTGGTGTGATGTAGGCTTCAGAAAAACATTTTCTTTATCGTGCCAACGTTTCGATCTTTATTGAGATCATCTTCAGGGCTCAAAGTGTTTGTCTTCTGTGTACTTGTTCCATTCTTGTGTGTCGTGTTGGGAGTGCCCTCCCTGTGTCACACCAGACGCCAAGCTGAATCCAACTTCATTTTAACGTTTTTCAATTAATGGTTTTATATAAAATTGTGAAGTGTCTTGTTGAGAATTTTCTCTGAAGAAGAGGGACTGCTTAAGCGCGTCTAACATCAGACACGAATAAAATGTAATAACAACCTTATTTGCAGGTTCACCAGCACAGAGGGCTTGGAGAAAAATCACAATGAGTTAATATATTATAGTACATATTTGGTAATATATTCGGAGACAAACTAACACCTTACTTTTTATTAGAGTGAGACTAAACGAACCATTTTTTTAATGTTTAGTCAAAATTTAACTTCGGTTACATACAGCCTTCCAAATGTGTTGCCAGATCGGCAGTATTTTATTACATTGTAACTATTTTCTTCAGTAAGGAATTCCGAAATGACCCGGAAAAGTGATCAGTTCAACAAAAGGTAGACGTGTTTATCTTAAGAAGCGATTAGTATAAATAGTTCCAAACTAAATCGTTCCATTTTTTGCCTTCTTCTCGCTTTAACAACAGCATTAACCAAAACGTTTTTCGACCTGTGAGAACCGAACAAGGCTGAAATTACTCTTTTTTAAAAATTGAGTAATTGTGGGGGATTTTGGCGGATGGAAGGGGGATCCGTAGAGTGGGAATAATATCTAGAATCATGGCCACCGATTATAATTAAGGGTAGTTCCGAAAGTTTTTTCCCCACCGACTCTGACCAGGGGTGTCCGTCCGTCTTTGAAGATTCAGAGAAACGTTTAGGCCGTTCGTTATTAGAGTAATAAAGGTCCTTTCCCTGACCTTTTTCAGGCTTCGAGAACGGCTGTTATTAAACCACTTCATGCGATTCCATAATAACACGAAGAGGAAATGGTAATTATTAATAAATAGCTCCTCTGGCCGTACCACGCAATCCGGGCATTACGCACCAAAAGGGCTGTCATTAAATCTTTTACCCTGATCACTTCTAAAGAGGAGGGATGTTCTTTTAGAGACAATAGAAAAAAACGTCAGGCACACACCGATTATTCAAATTTATTTATACAATTAATTAGACATTTTCTGGCTCCTGCTAGTTTCACTGAGCAAAATCATCATGTTAACAAATAAATAAAGTGACAAAGACAAAATGTACACTAACCTAACAATAAAGAACTCATAAAAAAATATCTTTTTTTATATACTTGGGCCGATTTTTTTTTTATTGGGTTGTCCGGAAAATAATGCAGGATTTTAAGTTTTCATTAAAAAAAATCTATATAAAATATTCTGTTTACGTTTACAGGATTACTCATTTGTATGAATGTCAACACTTATTAATCCTCTTCCAAATGATATTGTTTGTTTACCTCTGTAGCATTCCGCTTCTTGGAAATAATTCAGTCATCCTTATAATGTCAAAGCGAGAATTTCGTACGATTTTCTTTTACGAGTTTAAACTCGGCCGAAGCGGAGCCCAAACGGCTAGAAACATTAACCAAGTCTGGGGCGAGGGTTGTGTTAATGAGTGCACTGTGCAAAGGTGGTTTAAAAAATTTCGGGAGGGAGATTTCAGCCTTGAAGATGAAGAAGGTCGCGGAAGGCCTTCCTCTCTTAATGATGATGTTCTGCGATCAGTGGTGGAAGAAAACCCCAAAACAACTGTTCGAGAACTTGCAGAGCAACTCAAAGTCAGTAAAACGACCGTCGCTGACCACCTCAAGGCGATTGGAAAAGTGAAAAGAAGGTAATGGTTACGGTATGGTGGGCTTCATTTGGTTTAATACACTACAGCTTCTTAAATCCTGGCGAAACCATCAATGCTGAATCATACTGTAACCAAATTAATACCATGCATCAGAAATTGGCAGTAATGAAGCCCTCTTTGGTCAATCGGAAAGGGCCCGACGCATGACAACGCTCGACCACATGTGTCACGTGTAACGTCACAAAAATTATTGGAGCTTGGCTATGAAACTTTGCCTCACCCACCCTACTCTCCGGACCTCTCGCCTACTGACTACCATTTTTTTAGACACCTGGACCACTACTTACAACACATAATATTCAAAAATCAAACGGAACTGGAAAATGCATTTATTGACTTTATCAATTCTAAAAATTCTGAATTCTACTCAGACGGAATTAATAAGTTACCAACACGTTGGGAGAAATGTATTGAGAGTATGGGAAATTATTTTGATTAAAGAACATTGCTTTAAAGTAACTAGTTTCTTTTTTTTTTGTTTAATACCAAAATCCTGCATTATTTTCCGGACAACCCAATAATAATTCGTAGGAATGTACCGGTATGTAAAAACATACCATGTTTTATAAATTATTATTTTTGGCTCGCGCCGTGGAAACCTCCGCTAAAACAACGAGAAATGGCAAAACATCATTACATCCACTTATTGTCTCATACTGCACATTTATCTCATTGACCGATTTTTCCAGGACATCGAAAGCAATTACCCTCCTTGCATATTTCCATGCTGGTGTTCCTCAGGGCAGCGTTCTAGCTCCTACACCATACCAATTGTTCACAGCTGACATAATAGCATATCCCGAAACCACTGTATTCATATTTGCAGGCGAAACAGCAATTCTCTCTGGCAACTCCAGTTTTGTCATTTTCCCTCGAAACACCTCAAACTACTAGAGTCTTGGTGTAACCAGAATAGGTTAAAATTTAACACAGAAAAATCATCCTACATCACCTTCGCACCTGTTTTCTTAAATTATATTCCTCTCACAACTGCGGACAAGGTGCGATACATCAGATTGGGCATCGACAAACGCCTCACGTCTAATCTTCACACACGATTGAAACGTCACAAGGTTATGACGTAATATAGAGCTCTTACACGACAAACGTTCCAATTTAACAATCAAGATTAAAAGGCTGCAACACAATAGTTAAGCCGGTATGGACTTATGGAGTGGAAGTGTGGTGTTCAGCCAAACATTCCATCATCCAGCCCATTCGAACAGCCCAGTCCTTAATCATACGAAAATTATTCTATTTTATCTATCGAACGTAACTACACATACAAACTTTCATATACCTTCCGTTCAAGATGAAATCCGTTCTCGTTACTGCAAATTTCATAAAAACTTCCCAACTACCATAAACCAGTTCATAAGAAACCTCGCGTCCCGAGCTCTCCCCGGGTGATTTTTTACTCAGAAATAAATAAAACATTTAAATTATCAAATTTAAACACATTTTTATTAAATCTCTTACAGCATAACAAAACATTTATCTAACAAAAGCTGTATTGACTCCCAATTGACCAAGTTATGATCACCAGAGGTCATATAGACCCTCAGTGTGCCGGTGTTTTTGAAAAAAGCCCATTTGTAAGTATGTCGGGTTCGATTGGATGGCAGCAGGATTCGAACCCGGGACCATTACCTTAAAGTGACGAGCGCGGTGTCAAAGACTAAACCTTGCGGCCAACGTCGCTCATAAGGAGGTTTGCGCGTCAATTAAGAACCGTCCCTCTCACCTACAGGCATAATAGATTATACGTAATTTTAGTCACGAAAACAAAATCTTTTTATGTTTTTTCTCTATGATTTCAGTTGTCAAAAAGATGATGAAAAGATAACTAATTTATTCTGTCCTATCTGCTTAACCTTTACGCCCTAGGGTCAAGAAGACCTTTCAAGAGTGTCGTTTATTGATCATTAATTATCATTAAACTAAAAATTTCACCATCAAAAATACCGTCCAAACTCTCGAGGAGTTTAGTGATATACAAAAGGCTTCATCCAGGCCGAAAACAGGTCACAAAAAGAGCAGTAAATATTTAAGAAACGCGACCCCGTCCGAAATTGTAAAAGACAAAGTACCCTTTTTGACGGCCGGGTTTATAACACACTTAAAAATACCCCGGCGGCGGCCCTAATAGGCGAAATAAAATAAAATAGTAAAAACATTGATGCTTGCCATAAACATTTGATATTGGTCTAATGAGGGCCGCCCTTATGGCACAATAAAGCTAACGCTCTTAAAAACCGTTTAATAGCTCTTAATGGCAGCTTTTATCTGCCACTTTTATCCCACCCAAAAGCCCGAGGGTTAATTACTTGAAATGTATTTTAATAATGAAATAAATAGGACTGTTCATTATCTGAAAATATGCAATATAATTTTTATACCGTTATAAACGAAATCATGGTAACTTTTATATTTTGCTCCTAAATGTATCACACGTCAGCATTAAATATGAAAACTTCAAAATAGAAATGTATTAAAATTATATTATAAGTAACTAAACAAGTTCCCTTTCTCTAATTTCTCTTTTCCTCACTCCCTCCCTCTCGCTGCCTCTTTCTCTCTCTCTCTCTCTCTCTCTCTCTCTCTCTCTCTCTCTCTCTCTCTTTTGCATACTCTCGTATTTTATCGACAATTTTCAAGTGTACAATAACCGAGCTCGAATTTATAACAATTACGGTCATATCGTGGCCGGATGTGGGTCCTTTATTGGCCCCTGTGTTTGTTTACACTCATGGTCCATGGGCCGTTCAGGGTATTGGCAAGCCATCGAAACCCCTACCCGTTATTAAGACCCATCCCGTCGGAACCCCTAGGATATATTATACGAAAGGGCTGCATAAAGGGTTATAACAATTTAGTCCTTTATATCCCAATATTTATCCAAGGACAAGTGGATTGTGGCAAGGGGGGGTTTAATATCTCTAATATTAGTTTTTGCCTAAGGGGATTTATTAATGTTTGTGATAGGTCGAATAATGTATGGAACTTTCCGATTATATTTTTACTCTAAATTATGAGATATTTTTGGTATGTATTGGCCTTCCTAGACCTGGGAAAAATCTTGGATATATACAACAGTAAACAGACAAATTGAAGGTAACCTCTGTTGTGTTCAAAAATGGAAAAGCTTGTCTTTCGTTGTGAAAAGATTACAATCCACATACCGTAAATATCAACTATATTAGTTTTAACTCTGACAATTATGAAGACGGCATATCTGCTAAAATGGAAAGGAGATTCAGCCAAGCAAAAATTAAAAATATAGGATCGCAACAATCCTAGGCTATACTTTGGAATAATTATTTTATATAAAACTATGACGTTAAAAGCGAATAGTGATGATAGCGAGAAGATGAAACGCGTCTGAAATGCCCAGATCGGAAGAAAAAACCAGAAGACCTGACGAGGATTTCCGCAGATCTTAATTCATTTTAATATTTTATCGATTTGTCGAAAATGAGCCTGTTGTGTGACTAACTTGTATATTGGTAGACCAAACTGTTGGCGGTAGGTAATTCAAAATGGTCGATAACGAGCAAATTTATTTTGAAAGCTTTTAACAAATTAACTTTCCCAAAATCATGAGATTTCGTCTTGACACCGAGCACTGAAGTTGTGGAAAAGACGAAACCCTCATTACAGACCGAAACAGCAAAGAGAGTCAGAGAAAAAATGACAAATAACGACCAAAATGAATACTCCAAGAGGACAGTTAGTTCAATTTAATGCTCTTTATGAGTCATTTTTTTAAAATGGTAGATGAAAAGGCAAAACCTGTTTGGCATACCAGAACAACGAGGTTGCTCACCTAACCGTAGATTCATAATATCCAAACATTTGGCAGATTTCATGTTCACCATAGAAACATAAGCCGGAACGCAGATTACGTCGGTTTAACATTTCTGACGAATTGTTTTGAACGAAGTTATAAGAGTTTGCCTTGTGATCAATCATTGATGTGAGAAACCGAAACGCGTTGGATAGACCAAAATCAACAATGGCAATCCTAGTACAAACTCATCAACACAACCCGAGGGAAAACATACTAATCTAACGCTTTTAACGGATTCTTGGAAAATTAACACTCATCACTGAAGGGGTCGAGAAGGTGAAAAATGTTGGCAGACCAGAACAGAATAAACAGTATTAAATTATTACAAGCGATCTAACTACAGGGTCCTCATCATCGTTCACATTAAATCCATTATATTAGTGGTTTGTTCGACCAAAATACTTCTTCAATTAATTAATAATTGTATGTAAAGTTTCGGTTGAAATGAAAAGTGTCCCGAGCGGGATTCGAACCTACGACCTTCGGCTCAATACGCCGCTGCTCTAACCACTGTAGGTTGGCCCATTGAGCCGAATGTCGAGGGTTCGAATCCTGCCCGTGACCCTAGCTTTTTCAATTTCAACCAAAAGCTTACATAAAAAAAGTTAATTATTCACATCTTTAACAAACAGACCCCATGAGAAAATCTCAACAATCCCATTTCAGTTTAACCGTAACGAATCAAATTTTATAATGAAAATCTGCCCGTCGACATCTTTGTTAGTGGGTTTTTTCAGTGCGTCAACCTGCTTATGGACCTAAAACCTATAACCTGGAGGACGTAAAATTTTAAATACGAATAATTTAAATGAATCTAATTTTGATGTCGTTATAATGTCCTTTCTGATTTTTTTTTTTTTTGCGCTCGTTTGGTTTACAAATAAATGTCCTCCAGGTAAGTTTTCAAGCTGAGAATTTGCATGGAAGATTTGTTCAACGGGTTTTGAAACGATGTTAATGTATGAAATTAACCCGATGTGGAAAAGTATTGGTAATGTTCCTCAAACGATAAACCGTGTTCGATATTTTTCCGTTGAAGTGCATCGCCGGTTGAATAATTCAAACGAGCAACTGCATTATGATCTCTTAAGAAAATCGGTGCCAAGTCTCCCCGCGGGGAAAACAACTGCATAAATCGCACCACAGTGTAAACGGTTCAATTCTTTTGAGAAAAAAAAATCGCAAATAACTAAGAAGAAAAGAAGACCACCTCCCGAATGTGATGGAGAGGAACACTCGTCCCGGTGATAAATTTCGAAAGGCGAGATTTTCATAAATCTTAGAAAAGGATCAGGAAGAAAAGTGGAAAGGGTGGAATAAGGATGCGTTTTTAAAGATTCAGAAGGCGCCAAGTTGCATTAGGAGAAGCCCTAAATGTATATTGATCCCGGCTGTATATATTTGTCTCGTTTCCCCTGAGAGAAATTCGATTTGAACGGGCAATTCTTCGAGACGAGCCCAGCAAATGAATCACTCACTCAGAAGGAACCTGCGGAAACCCTGTATAGATTCGTGAAGGGAAAACGTTTCTATAATCATTAAGTTAACCATTATTTCATAATCAAAAATATATAGGTAATGTATAATTTTAAAAAATATTCAAAAATAGTTTTAACCAATAGTTATTTCACATGATTGTACTATTTCTTTCATATTTTCTCCCCAATCGTTTTTTTAAATATTTTATTTATTTTTATTTTTTGGCAAAATTGTTACAAATATAGAGGTTTAAATAATTTTCGCTAGAAGTAAAATATGTAAATTGCAAAGTGGCCGGAGTGGAAAATGATGTTGTGAGAGGTAGGTCCAAGGCGAAGTGCAGCAATTTTTGCCGCCTCGGCGACGAAATATTGGGTTGTCATGGTGGAAAATGAACCCGCTTCAACGGCAAAATCGGCCGGCCTAACTTCAAATCTGATTTAAACTGTTTACTCTAATAAAAAATAAACAAACGAATAAAATAAAATTTCAGCAAAACCAAACAACTCTAAAATTGTATTTTTAATTGTTCCGGCAACCTATTGATATCTTCACATATAATGAAAAATACGAAATTATTTCCTTTGATGCCTTCAATTTTCCATATGAAATAATCTGCAATATTTATTTTTGAAAATACTAGGACACACACATGAAAGAGAGGGAGAGAGATAGATAGAGAGAGAGAGAGAGAGAGAGAGAGAGAGAGAGAGAGAAAGAGAGAGAGAAATGTGTGAGTGAGGGCCTGGAGCCGGGGATGGACGTGAGAAAAAGTTGCTAGGAGAAAATAATAGCCCACACCCAAATAGAATGTATAAAATAGTAATAAAAAATTATAAAACCAAATAAGAAAAGGAGCAAAGTTGTAAAATCGCCTGCTGAAAAAAATGCCAGAATAAACCGACAAAGGATAAAAGAACGAGAACAAGATCAACAAAATGGCCAAATTAAAGTTGCAAATGAATAAATAAATGAAGAAAGGTATCTGATGAAGACAGAAAGAGAGAGAGAGAGAGAGAGAGAGAGAGAGAGAGAGAGAGAGAGAGAGTGAGAGAGAGAGAGGGAGAGATTGAATGAGAAAGAAAAAGATAGATATAACAAGTTAAAGAAAGAATGAGTGAGAGAAAGTGAAAGGGGGAAAGAGAATGAAGGACGAAAAATGAGAAAGAGAGAGAGAGAACGAGTGAGTGAAAGGAACAAATAAATCATACGTGCAAAATATCAATGAACCTCAAGAAGAAACATGATAAAACATAATACAACTGCCGACATAAATAATGAAAAGAGTGAAAATTGAAAATTTTTATTTTCGAATGAAGAAAAAAAATGAACAAACAGGGAATGAAACAACGAACTAGAGACTGAAGGAAAGCCATAACTATTTTATATACTATAAGCCCACAGAACTAATATTGAGGGAGATGTAAAATTTAATTTGTAACTATTTTAAGAAAAATCAAAAGACGACAAGATTATGGATACAAAGGGTAAAACAACGGTAAAAAAGACATAGCGGCAAATCGAAAGATGCAATGAATAAGATTACAATGCAGGGGAAGAGAGAAGGAGGGAGGGAGGGAGGGAGAGAGAGAGAGGGAGAGAGAGAGAGGAAGAGAGAGATGAGATGCCAGATAGCAGAGACAAATATAAATAGCAAGCAAGACAGGAAGAGTAAGTGTGAGAGAGGGAAAAGAGAAATAAAGAGGAAGGACGTAGCAATAGCTGAATAATTAAGCAACGGACAGAAAGAAATATAAAGAGGTAAGAGTCATAAGAAGCAAAGATTAATAGATAGAGATAGGTAAATAAATAAATGGAGATAGTTATAGTAAATTGAAATATGGATGTGCAGAAATAAAGGGAGAGAGAGAGAGAGAGAGAGAGAGAGAGAGAGAGAGAGAGAGAGAGAGAGAGAGAGTGACTGAATGGGAGTCAGGCAGACAGACAGGTATTAGTTTAAGAATTTTGGACAGTTAAAAGGTTATGGGTGATGGATCGTTAGAGTGCTGTAGAATGCTGTAGAATTGAATTGAACCTAATATAGATCATATAGAATATACCCAGACAGACAAAGAGATAATGATGATTAGGGATTTTTGGATAGATTGAAAAGGATTGATAAAAAATATATATATAGAATTATAAATAGATATATAAATAAATAGACAGACATAATGAAAGAGAGTGTACAGAGAATAGAAGAGATAGAGAGGGAGTGAGAGAAAAAGTAGGAGAGACTCTGGCAAAAGGAGAAAAAGAAAAGAAATATGTAGCAAATGTATATTAATAAGTGGAGAAAGCGATTATAATTGACTTATTAACCTGATACCGAACGTTGTTCAAATTCCAAAGAATGGTTGTTTTTATTAAAAAGAATTGTTTATTTTTTTATTGTTTTTTTATCGATAAGCTACTACGCGTAATATTTTACAAAATATCGCGAATGAAGTAGGTTTTGCATTGATTTACATTGATACGGCAGCCAGGGATAAATACGTTGTTTTAAAGCCTAAGCGTTGCACGTTTGCCATCCTCAATTTGTCGTTATGTAACAGCGAAAACTGTAGGAGAGGAAATTGTTTAATTAATTATTTCGCGAGTGATGTTCATAATGACTTAAATGTGCGGAAATTTCATTTTCCTGTAAACCTCTGAGAACAGGCATTACAATATATAATTCAGACAAGGGCTTATCGTAGGGCCCTGATTCGTTTAGTGTATGCCGGTTAAACGGATTTGTCTCGAGATGAGGACGAGGGAACAATTAGTATGTAGCCCACGAAGCGAAAGGGGAAACAAACAGGTCTCAGTTAGTGCTGCCGTGTAATTAGATTAAGAATGCGATGGCAAACACTAGTTAGTGCCCATACCTTAACAAGGACCGGAGGTATTCATCTCGACCACCACAACGGCAAGATAATTAATCTTATAAAAAACAACTGAGAAACACACCAGAATGGAACAAATTTGCATCATTGTGAAAAAAAGGAAAAACAAGAATAAGAAAAATGGGTCAGATGATTAATGGATTCAGTGGACATCAATCAGATTATTTCGACGGCTGTTTGATAAAAATTGACCCTAGATACGACTCATCTCCCTCAAGATTTGAAACCATAATTAATTTAATTTTCCGCTCATAATTCGATACGAAATGATGTCTCGACAAAAATATTAAAATTATGATTAATGGTAAATGTGTCTCTCTTTCTCTTTTTTCTTCTTCAACTTTATGCTTTTTTTGTGTATTTCACATTTATTATTTAATATAGTATTATGGCTTTTACTGTTAAATACTTTTTTTTGCCCAAAAGCACTGCATCGATCTGCCTTGTTGTACATTGGGTTTATCTTTTACATTTTATTTTACTTACTATTTCGTTTACGTGCTTTTTTCCGTTTCTTAATATTTATTTATTGTTTCCTTTCTTTTTTCATTTGTAAGAAACTTCTTCCGATCTTTTATTAAATATGCGAACACGTCCATAATAGGTTGCCTCTGTGACTTCTACATCTCAGTCTCTTCTTCTCAAAGAAAGTCCAGGTCATCTTTCACGTTTTTATTGCCTGTTGTGTCTGTTTAGTTGAAATTTTCTTTTCTTTTCTCTGCTCTTGTTCTTTGTTTTTCCATTTTTACTTCCTGTGGTTTGCTTGTTCTGCTTTATTACCTATTCTTTTATTGTTTCTATGTGACATCGGTCTCATTGTCTTTGACAAGGTGCAATTCACCTGTCCGTATATTTGTTACGGTCTCTTTATGTTTCTCTGTCCTCATCAAAAAATCTCCTAAAGCACTTTTATCGTTCTGTGATTTTGTAAATTTGTTCTCTCTCTCTCTCTCTCTCTCTCTCTCTCTC
>CM077109.1:1620534-1632805 GCA_039619505.1 Cimex hemipterus
ATTTCTGAATGTTAATGCAAGACCTCAGCAGCAGCGTTGTCTTCAGACCTCAATCCCGTTGGGCACATGAGGGATGCATTACAGCAACTGCTTTTCTAAACATCCTCCGCAGCCAGTTGATCTGCAACGACTGAGTACAGCGTTGCAACATCTACGGGTGAAATTCCTTATGAAATTAGTGACAATCTGATCAATTTACATTTTACACATGAATTTATTTCGGTTTGTATTTCATAGCCTTAATGCGAAGATTTTCTATTAAACTTCATAATATATACAAAATAATTTTTCAGTTCAATTTATTTTTAATTTGTCTTTTATTATTTATATTACGCTTCGACAAGAGCGTAAAACCTACACTCTAATTTCAAAATTTTATTATGATTTATTAAATCTAAATATTGTGAAGAATTAATCTAACCAGGATGGCTACCATTGTAAATTTTCTATTGATTCAGTTTAATTTTGTCAATTCTCTCCTCTTGCTTAATTTATTGGTTTTTCAATTTTCCCTCTCTTTGGTTTCTTGTAGTACTATTATATCTGTTTGTTTTAGTTACCCAAGTCTTTTTCTCAATCATTCTTGCCAAACTCTTACAGCAATTCCGCCTATGTTTTGAGACTCAGTATGTCCGTTGTCATCGTGCTTTTTTCCTTTTATCTCAGTCCTCTGCAAGAAAATATTTACCGCTTATTTTCACAGTTTACACTTCCGTCCGTTCTCTTTCTATTTCTCCTCCACATCTTAAAAACACAAACGACCACAAGCACACCCCGTCACTCTGTCTCTTACTTTCAGAAACGGTCAACTGGCTTTGAATTTAAGATATTTCAATAAGTCTGTTATTTTATTGAGATACAATTTGTTTAGTATTAACAAAAGTGTTGATGTGTGACAAAAGACATATGTTTGATCAAATAAACACGTTTATTCAACAAAAATTCAAACTCTTTTGTCAAATTTGCCATATTTTCTTCGGTAATCACGGCCTGGCTTCGAGTCCCAAGCAACGTCGCAGCAATGTTTGGAATTCGATTGGCACCGCCGCGTAAACGGTCAAAACGGACTGAATCCACTTGGGGGTCACCAGGTGGCCGTACCTGCCCCGGATGATTCTTTTCGTCGTGAAGAAAATGTAAATCGAAACGAGATCGGCGAAGATGCAGCCGATGGCCAGCTGCACCTTCATATTCGGGAGGGCGTGTACGAGGACGAAGGTCACAGTCCAAAGGTACAGCAGGATTTGAAAGAAAATGACAGTGTTGCACAGGCAGAAGACATTCGAGATGATCGTCAGAATTGTGATTATCACCATGATGTTGGCAATTAGGGTGAAGGAGATGAGGACGAGGAATTCATGGAGGTCGTGCTTAGCTGCGAACAACCCGAGAAAAACGGCCAACGAATACGTGAGGACGATGAGCAGCAGCAGGTTGCACGGGTAGCTCCTTCTCGCCCTTTGCAAGCACGCCGTGACGAGGATGACGAGGAAAGCCACCCCGAGGAACGCGCACGCCGTCCAGTAGACGCTTTTCGCAAATTCCTGCACCGACGGGACGTAAAGTGCGATCGAAGTTGACGCGAAGTAGAACAGAAATTGGAAGGTTAGCCCGGCGTAGACGTCAAAGAAAAGGACCCGGGCGGAATCTTGCTCCCTCAGGCTCTCCTCGTTCGTGGCGATCTCGCTGAAATTTTCACTCGGAGAAGGCTCGGGCAGCGGCAGGATCATCCCACCAAAAAACCAAAACTACCAAATACAAAACGTACATATGTTAGTTTTTCATTCCACTAAATAAAACGATCGTCTTTTTATTAAATGTGTAACCCTCAGTTTTACCCGTTGTAACCGTTCAACCTTCACTCATTATAATTTAGAAATCGATAAATCATCCACTGACTCGAGTAACGGCTAATTAAGCCTAATAAGTAATGTTGCAAATTTATCCCAAAGAACTACCACAAACAATGTTCACCCGACATGCAATATATTCTAGTTTGTCTAAGTCTACTTGTAAATTATGCAAATTTTTACTATTTATGAATCCAATTACTTCCACCTTATAAACAAAATAAACTGCTCAAAAATGAAAAGGGGTGTTTGTAATTTATTTATTTGTTAAATTAACATATAGATTATTGTTAATTGCGTAAAATAAAATAAAAAGTTCATACCAAAAACAAGCAAATGTTAATCGTCATTTCTAATAACAGATTTATTTAAGAATAGTAAACAAGAAGATTGCCCATTTTTTGGCACCTTTTTTCATATTTTCTCCATGTAATCCTGTCATTATCTTAAACCAGAAGTTTCGAATATGATTGTCAGAATATCATGCAAGTCACCGGGAAGTGGAGGCAGTTGGCGTGTCTTAACGATTCTGAGGACTGGAAGTGCCAATGCGGATCTCTGCGCATTCGACGCTAAGGGAGGACAGAAATATCGTCATTGCTTCATGAGGGAACTCTTTCCATAGTGCCCGCAAGATTCTAAATTAAGAATATTAAGAAAGATACTTTGGCAACACAAACGATTCGTAATCATTTGTGAGAAATCGATCTTATCAGCAACAGCCTGTCACAAGCATCTCAGGAGAATATGGTGCAGCGAGTGGCAAGAAGAGAGCACCAATTGGGATGATGTTAATTTAATGATGAGTAGCTGTATAGTAATAGCGGGAGCCGAACAGACTAGAGAACAGGGGATACAAGTTAGTTCGTGCTACTTTCAGTGTGTAAGGTTACAAAGTCCTCGGTCGTTAGGTATTATGTAACGTTTTGATTTTCAAGCGCACCTCCCCTCGCGACCTGGTGTATGTTTCAGCCGCGAACATTTGGTATAGAACCGTGCCCCGCCACCAAGGTGGCTGAAATGCTTCAGCCTGGTCTCCCAGTCTCCCACGCATTCTGAGTATGAGGGCCCCTTCAGTGTAAGATTTTCCGGACCCGCTTCTGCCGCGTTTGTGTTTAAAGTTGAATTGTTAACCACCCTCTAGAGGAGAATGCCTTCAGTGGAAGACAACATTCGTGTAGGCACCACCTACCACTGGTGGTTCCAATCCGCAACTTTTCACGCATTCGAGGAACTCCGTTAACGTCGTCAACGCTATACGCTTCGATGGCCCGATCCTTTTTATCCCTTGTGGCCGGGGTTGCAACGAAGGTCATACTCAAATACTCAGGCGATGGTCACATATAGAGAGAACAGCCTCTTTTCTAAGATCTCGCCACTAACCACTACGAGTCTGTTCCCTCTGTAACAGGGGCTGAACATGGGTACATTTCTCCTACCCTGTGTGTGGTTATGCACCCTCACCCGTCTATGCAGACATGATCTAGCACTCTTTCGGAGTTTGGAGGAGGCGACGTAATAGTCTTGGCTGGGATGTACGCTGGAGGACGAACTGGACTCCACATTGTTGAAGGCGACCTCACCGCAGTCTCTTATGTCCAAGAAATTATCGAAAAACTACATCCCTCAAACAAGGGATCTCATTGGCAGGAATTTTCGATTTCTGAATGTTAATGCAAGACCTCAGCAGCAGCGTTGTCTTCAGAACCTCAATCCCGTTGGGCACATGAGGGATGCGTTACAGCAACTGCTTTTCTAAACATCCTCCGCAGCCAGTTGATCTGCAACGACTGAGTACAGCGTTGCAACATCTACGGGTGAAATTCCTTATGAAATTAGTGACAATCTTATCAATTTACATTTTACACATGAATTTATTTCGGTTTGCATTTCATATCCTTAATGCGAAGATTTTCTATTAAACTTCATAATATATACAAAATAATTTTTCAGTTCAATTTATTTTTAATTTGTCTTTTATTATTTATATTACGCTTCGACAAGAGCGTAAAACCTACACTCTAATTTCAAAATCTTATTATGATTTATTAAATCTAAATATTGTGAAGAATTAATCTAACCAGGATGGCTACCATTGTAAATTTTCTATTGATTCAGTTTAATTTTGTCACTTCTCTCCTCTTGCTTAATTTATTGGTTTTTGTTTCATTTTCGGTATACTATTAACGTATGATGCATTGTAAATTACCCCTATGACACCCTAAGAACAGTACCACACATTCCTGATGATGGGCTGAATAAAGGTTGAAACACCGGCAAAAAATGAAACAGTTAAGTTCTCAACTACCTCATTCTTTACCGCTCCTCACATCACCAAATCATTGCGTTAAAAGTTGAACCATTCGAATTGTAAAAGTACAGAGCAAATTGTTTATATTTTGCATAGAGCATAATGAAGTAGATTGTACCAAATCCTTTCAGGAAGGAAGTTGTGTGAAAAAAGGATTAAGTACAGAAGCGCTTTCCTCGTTCTCCGACAATTGTAAGTTTGGCCCTTTTAGGATGAAATCCTAACCGGTTGGATGGCTCCGTGTGCAAATTTTCCTTCAAGACGGCGTATGGGATTAGGGAAAGGTAAATGAGAGCCCTTACTAATTCTCACATTGTAATTACAAATAGGTGAGCCGTGAATTAAACATGACCTGGCCCGACAGTTGGCTCCGTTCACACACACTCCTTCATTAATTCCGTCCTGGCCCTGCCCTTGATATATTTGGGAAAACAGTTTTCCCCCTTCAGACGTTTTACTGTTATTCTTGGGGTCCGTGTTTTCTTTCGCGGATTCTGGAACGCGCCGAGAAAACCCCCTTTGTTTCCGTCTTATTTGTAGGCTAAAAAATTAATTAAACCTCCCTACCCCAACCTACTTTCTAAAGGGCTCGGCGGAAAAGGGATTTTTTTTTAGGTTTTTCAGGTCGGGCATTTAAAGCCGGTTATTAAATTAGAGGGGGGCCCGGGGATTGTTGCAACCCTTTTATGCCACAGGGCACCCCTATTTATGTTTGACTCTTCTGTGTTGGAGGTCGTGAATTCGTTTCTGTTCCATTACGATAGCTTTTGTTGGACGTCGTAACTTTTTAAGCTCTTTCCCTTTTAAAAGCTTCGAACTATGCTGAAATTTGCTCCCTTTCTTGATAACGGAACGATTGTTCAGATTCAACATTTGCTTCACTCCGAGAATAAATAATGCTACAGAGAAGAAGGATTTACCGGGAGAACAATTGTATACAAGTAGAAAACAAAAATTTTAAATAAACCATTCAAGCAAAAATACACGTTCTGAGTAATTTCTAAGTGATGGGTAATATTTTTTTTTCGCGTTTATCGTTCGGAAAAGTTTGCCGGATCTCTAGATACTCAATATTCCGCTGAATTTCCACCATCAATCACGCTAATAAATACATTCGCACTAACTAGAAACTTTAACAATAGATGTCCAATTATGAATGGCTCTGCAACTCCTGTGCGTTAACGTATTTTGGCTGGTCTCAGGCTACCTGATACCCTGTTGACAAAAACAAACTATTCACGCTAATAAATAACTAAAAATTTCCATATTGTAAAATGTGTAATAGGTAAACGTTCTAGACCTCACGTATAATAAATAAATTCTGGCTTAACCTAAGTTTGGCTGGTCTCAAGAGGATACTCCCCCGTCAAATCCCACTATTATGCACATAACTAGAAATTTTCGAAATATCTGTCCAATTGAAAAAGGCCCTACAACTAATGACACACGTACGTTACATGCATATAGTGCGGTCTAACCAAAATTTGACGGGTCCCTGGTTACTAGATTTACCTTTGTGAAGAAAAAAACATGCACGCTAATAAATATATCACACTAACTAAAAGCGTCCTTATTATCAAATTTCCAATTAAGAACTAATCAATAATTAATCCTCAATAGGCTCTGGATCACACACACAGGGGCCGCGGTAGCCGAGTGGTTAAGGCGTCAGACCACGCGGTCGGGGGTTCGATCCCCACCGTCGCCTCTGGAATTTTTCTGGCGCCTAATTGAACCGGTGGCCGCAATTAAAAGAAATTGACACGGCACTCATCAATGGAAGGGGCGGGACCCGATCTCAGCGACCCTGAAAAAATGATTTTCTTCGATGGAAGAACACTGGTACAACGAGGGCTCAAGTTCACTTAGTGTTGCGAGCCCTCCCCCAAAAATATGGAGCCAGAGTATAGTACAATAAGCTGAACAGCTGCAGTTCAGGGGGAACTCCTCCAATCCCTGGTATCCATCCATCCACATCCACATCCACACACACATAACTGGACATACACATTGTTGCTTATTCTAATGTTTAGTGGGTCTTAAGATACTGCAAACACCCCTCATATCCCATCATCAATCGTGCTAATAAATATATTCCTACTTACTAGAAACTGACCTACTATTTACTTGTATATTATTATTAGTATATTCACTTGTGTTACAATTCCCGCTTTTCGCACGTTCAAATTGAGCGTCATTAAAAAAAACAGCTTCTTATTGCAACGTGACGTTTTGGTGATAGTATCGCGGGTTCAATTTTGTAATTCCTGTCGAGAGAGGTGGTTGTAGAAATCCTTCAACCCGATGTTGAGCTAAGTGCTCCAAATCCGGATCATTGGAAAACAACTTACTGTCTTACTGTGAGTAGGAACGATGTTTTTTTAAAAAATAAAGGATTGATCACCACACTCATTCCATTATTTCTATTGTCCTACTATTTGTTATTTATAAAAAATTCTGGAACTTATTTACCCAATATGAATGAATGAATGAAGGCTTTATTTTCACAAAGTATTAACGTTAAATTTACATTTCCAAAGGAAAAGCTAAATTGACAATGCCCTTAGCCTTCTGTCGAGTTGCTTTATCAATTTTTGAATATTGAATGAATCCCCATTTTTGTATCTTTAGAATGACCTTTGATTTTAAAAATTGAATTGGTCAACTAGGTATTTTCCAGTTATCCCATCCGTTGAGGATTGTAATGACTTCTTCTGCATCCAGCTTCAGTTTCGCAAAGTACCTTTGGCCGAACTCACTCAGAAATTCACCCCGATATTTGCGTACATGTATTTTTTATTTATTCTAAGTTCTGATGGTCTCAAGGTACTGGTTATTCCGCTGAATACCCACCAACCTTCACGCTAATAAATACCAACAATTACACTATCTAGAAACTTTCATTTTTGAACTAGTGTCTCGTGTGTGTCCACTAAAAAATTAACCTAGGCTGGTGGATCCGTGAGGTAGTGTGTATTTCACCACACAACTATACATAAATCACATTCAAACTAATAAATACATTCTTACAATAAATGACATATAAATTTTGAAGAGTATGATAGGCCAGTGTCTCCCTGTTTTCCGTCAAAAAAGTATTTTACCCTCGAAAACTAGCGCAATTTTTTCTGTAGTCAAATTTGATTAACTTTGGATTAGGTTTACTTTGGTTGAATGATTATTGCGGTTTACAAAATAGTTCCAGATTGACAATTGTTATTTGGCTACTGCGAATTGTTCGTAGATTTTTGACATGGTTTACCACCTTTATTGTGGATTAGGTGGGTTTTAAAGTTAAATTAGATCTACTTTCATGTCCAGGAATTAAATTATTTTAAATTTAATGTAACCCGATTCTACGTACGACTTTAGGCTCATGTTGATTAATTTATAAGTTGAGGTGGGTGTCTAGACTTTGTGGCCTTAATTTTGTCCATTCTTTTGATATTTTCTATACTTTGAGCTGAAAACAAAAACTAATTTATATTATTCTTTTGTGTATTGCTGTAAAGAATTGAAACATTTGTATTTAAAGACTATAAATGGGGAAATTGATTTCCCAACCCTCATCAATTAAATGAAAGCCGAAAATAATTCCGTACCACTTTTCTCCCTTCATAAATGTGTTATACCCTGATTCGGCCCCGTTGTAATTAACCGTCCTATGAGAAGGGATAATTAGCCCGAAGGGCACGAGTCGCGTTGGTCAATCAGGGCCCCTTGTTTAAAATCAATTTATTTTCCGGACAGGGTGTGCGGGATCGTTTATGGTATATGTAACCCATTTAATATGATTGAAGGGCGAATGTGGGCGCAAAGAGGCTGCGGGGAGCCCTAATTAGGAAAACCTTTTAGTTTGGCAAGGACAAGGTTTCATCTGCTACCCTGATCGATCCACCCCCTTGTCACATTTCCCCACTGTCGCCCGATCCCGCCGACGAAGTCACACGAAAAGCAAATTTAAAAAAAAAACAAAAAAACTTTTGTATATGCTTAAGATTTTTGTTTAAAACCGTTTACAGCAATTACACTGCCATTGAACCCTGAGTAAAAATAGAGGAATCGTGTCAAAAGAGCTTCAAGGAAACTTCATTAAATTGTTACCTTCTGACTGGAATAAAAAGAGAGAGAAAATTGCAATATCAGGAAAAAATCCTGTCCTCATGGCGGGGTTGACACCCTAAGAACAATGAGTGGCTTTTCCGACGGAGGTCGACGACACCTTGAGCACCCTCGAAATTTTTCCGCCAAGGCCCACAAAAATCTCCGAGGACCTTGTTAATCAGGAAGAAAATCCAGCATGAAAAGGATTTTCCCTGTGGCCGATATAATTATTTCTTTTCATTATTTTGAACAAAATCAGAATCCTTAGAGATATTTCTATTTCAGTTAAAACAAACATCTTCGATAGTTACTGTGTAAGTGGGTGGGGTTTAGTAAAATAAAACAGTTCTATTTTTAGATACATTCGTAATAAAACAACCGGATGGCACATTAATCACAGATTGGCATCAAAAACGAAGAAACACAGACTTCACCTTTACACTTCACCGTCTTTTTCATACAATAATAAACACGGCCAAAGGGCTACTTCACAGAATTATTACCCTAATCAATCATTTCATCACCAAGAATATAACGATATACAAACATATCCTACATAACAATCACTACCCTAAAACCATAATCAACAACTACAAGTCAACACTAACACCATCCACTAGTACTAATAATACATCAAATCTATCAAATACAGACAAACCAACATGCATTTCCATTCTATATATTCACGGCCTATCACATAAATTAAACACATTTCTCTTTTCCAATAACTTTAAAATAGCTATCAAAACTTATGAATCAGGTTTTTCCAGAATTAAAGATCCCATATCAGAAACAAATGAATCTGACATAATTTACAAAACCAATTGTTTAAATTGTCCGGCAACTTAGATCGTTATTACATCCCGATATCTGTATGAAAGAGTGTTTACTCAAAATATCTATGATTGCAAAAAACCCAGACAAAATCCTACAGCAGAGGCTACCCACCGTTTTGAACACCAACTCAATTTCGACTTCATCAATCCTTTTTAGAAATGGTTTAAATCGACAAAGATAAACACGGGATCAATTACGGAACAGGTACGCATAAACTCAGTCGCAGCTCCGACAATGTCATTAACCAAATTCAATATCGATAACATCCACATGTCATCACATCGCACAAAACATATAATATGACATACAAACCAGTCATTACCTTCCACACATCAAATATTTCTACATAGTTTCTTCAACAATTTGGCTTCCTTTCTCTAATTATCCCCGTCAGTATATCCAGAAAGGTGAATCATGCCGAACCATTAGCCATTTTTCCCACTTTCGGCTCCATTCATCTCTAAGAAGCCGACTCCTCATACAAAAATGCCTTCCTACCCTGATTTCCTTCCCCACCCCTTCAAAATCCAACAAACATAAAACAGCAATATCTCACTGCCATTCTCAACACGACATGCAAGGATGGCACAATTACACAGAAGACAAACACTTTGAATAGAAATACCTTGATTAAATTAAAAAAATATATTTTTGCATTGTATAAATTCAATTTTTCATCCTACGTGTATTTGACAAATTGAAACAATGTTTGTAAATCCCAGCCTCTGAAGATGATCTCAATAAAGTTTGAAACGTTGGCACGACAAAGAAAATGTTTTTGTGAAAACTACATCACACCAGACCGCATCTCTCAATCTCCAAATCATCATTGGCTAACGGTCACTAAACACCATACTCTTTTTAGGTACTTGAAGACAAAACATTTTATAAAAAATTACTGAAATTAAAAGTGCGAGGTGTGGCGCGGGAAAGAATTGTGAGTTACCAGAATTTCAGCATGATTTTGGATAAAATAACATTACATTTGTTTTAAAAAGTCGTGATTAATTTCAATTATAATTTATAATTTTTATATTTATTTTTTTTTTTAATGGTTGGGACCAAATTCCAGGGAACAGGTTCAGGGTCGCTGAGATCCAGTCCCGCCCCTTCCATTGATGAGTGCCGTGTCGATTTCTTTCAATTGTGGCCACTGGTCCTCTTAGGCGTCAGAAAAAGTCCAGAGGCGGCGGTGGGGATCGAACCCACGACCGCGGGATCTACTCACCGAGAGTCTGACGCCTAAACCACCCGACTACCGCATTTTGGCATGCACGGATATTTATAGCAAACTATAGGTACACCATATTTCTGATTAATCAATATTTAACAAATATTTTGTTATATTTTAAAAATTTGCATTATTTTGATCCTTTTCCCAAAAAATCAAAAGGGACTTAGGACAGAAATCACTTATGACAGAATTACGGCAGGTTTTTTTGCATGCCTGGATGATTAGATCAAATTATGGGTTGACGGTATATATGATCAATGTTGAATAACGATACGGTTCGCTTTCAAAAATTCGAAATTCTTAGAAGTTTATAGGTGAACGGGTGAAAATTGATTCTCCGCGCAGCAGTACAAAAGAACTGAGATTAGAAAACAAAGTAAGCAGGAACGATGTAGTGAATGTTATGAGGGGTGTCTGCAGGTCGGAGATAAAAGGAAAAACATCCGTTCAAACAGCTCATCCGGAATGTTATAGTTTACCAATAGTGCCAAGTGTTTTGAAAAGGGCTTTATTAGGTAAAGAGTCGAAGTCAATAAACATAGCTCAGCAGGCGGTTTCCTTCCTCGGGGCCATCAACGACCCTGTTTGCCCAGCCGGGCGTCGGAAAAAAATATGTTTTGGTAGTCGAAGAGGGTGCAGCACTTCCTCCACGGAAGCAGGCGGTGCCCAGAAATACAAACACGCCCTATATCACGCTGTCCACCTACCTCGTTTATCTTCCGGCCCAGGGCCAATATATTTTAATGAAGTTTCACGCAACCTCCTGGAAACTTAACCGTACAAACTTGAAACAACGAGTGGAATTAAAAGGAAAGTTTGCTCATTAACGTTTTATTAACTCGCTTCGTGCCGGCCGTTAATATTTTCAAACACAGAATGGCGGGACTGTGTGATTTTAGTGTCTCTTGAATACAATCGACTTATTATCCACCTTTCTGAATTATAACTCTACCTTTTACTATATTAAACAATAAACAATAAATAAGAACATCGAAGAAAAGAATAAAAGAATAGTTTTATATATACATTTTTTTAGAACATATTGATAAAAGGAATTAAAAAGATTTTTTTAAATTTGGGGCATGAATAACAAAAAAGCACAAAATTCGACACAATTCCATTTTAAAACGAATACATAATTAAAAATTTAAATGTAATAGTGGATCAATAAATGAAACATCAAAGAACTAAATAAAACAAGAGGGGAATTAATAGAAATTAAACTTATTAAAACAATAGAAAACTAACCATGCACAATATTTAAATTTAATATATTATAATAAGATTTCTAAATTAGACCGTAGGTTTACTGATTTTGTCAAAACATAACATAAATAATAAAATACAAATTAGAAAAAAATTTGACCTCGAAAATTTTTTGTGAAAACAATTTTTGCAGTGAGGCTATGACGTACAAAACGAGCCAAATTCATATGTAACAAAAAAAATCCACGCTAATAGTTTCATTTTTAATTAAAAATTCACATATTTTCCCATTTATTTGTTAAACGATTTAAAAAAAACAAAAATAAAAGAGAAGAATGAATAAACGAGAGTGTGTTAATTAAAAATTAACCCGGATCAGTTTGCTTCATTAGGTCGTTAATACCTTTATTGCTGCGGTTTTGAAAACATAATTTTGTTAGATATATCCATAAAAATGTAACTCTATATTTTTACAACCATATAAGGAAAAAGTAAAAAAAAAGGCAAAAATATAAGGTAACTTTAAAACACATTAGGAAAATTTTAATAAAAATAGTTAACATGAACAAATTGTTAAAAAAAAAAATGAAGAAAACAGAGAGATTAATCGAAGCAAAAGTAGGGCAAGTGACAAATTCATATTCGCTCAAACTACCCAAACTGTAGATCCGAGAGAGAGAGAGAGAGAGAGAGAGAGAGAGAGAGAGAGAGAGAGAGAGAGAGAGAGAG
>CM077109.1:1649258-1664449 GCA_039619505.1 Cimex hemipterus
ATTAAATCAGGTAGTTTTCCTCAAATTTGCTGCCTTCTGAGACTAAAATTAGAAACTCTGGATTACTTTATGCACTTTCCGATTTACACAATTTTCCACTTATTTTGTAGTTCTGGCTGAAATAAAACACCAAAAATTAGCCCAAACGTTTTGCCACCTTCATCTTCTTATTGAAAAATTAACGGGGATTTCAACGGTGCTATTAGATTTTCAGAGAAATGTTTAGATTGAAAGATATCACGATTTTCCGATGCCAGGACGTGATATCTTTCAAAATCGATAAAAAGCGAAATTACTCTGAAATGGTTGAGAATCGGACCATGGACAATATGAACTTTTTTGTTCATTTTAGGGTGAAGAATCTACTGGAGAAGTTTGGAGCACGAGTATCAATTCACCCTGTATACACCCACATAATCTGCCACTCATTCTACATTTTTCTCTCTCTCACACACTCTTTTTCTTCCTTTCTATGTATCTATGTATACTTCTATCTTTTCGAACACTCCAATATCCATAACTTCGACTCTTATTCTTTCTTTCTCTCTACTTAGTTCGTCGCTGTACAGAATGTCCAAACCTTTAATTATCTGTATACCCGTATTCTATGTGTCTGTCTCTGCCTCTGTTTCTCTCCCTCTTCCTCTCTCCCCTTCATCTTCCTTTCTATAGCTAACTATCAATTCTATTTCTATGCTTACCTTGACGTTTTACATCTTTCTATCCACTTAAATTTTTACTTCTTATTTATCCAACGTTTTAACTCAATATTTGCCTACATTTTTATTTGTTTATGTACCTAAACATAAAATTCATTTCTAACAGCTCTATTTGTCTTCGTTTTACATGAAAATAGGGTGATAGATTAGTAAAACTTACTTGACTGACGATTCTAATTTTCGTGTAATTTTTCTTTTAACATATGAAGCATTTTGTTGGTGTCAGCACTGTGACCTAATGAACCGGATTTCCTTCGTTGTTTTTTTTTTTAACTCATCCTCTCCATTCCCATACTGTCAAGCTGAGACATCTGCCCATTTGACATTCCTTGTTAAATAAATAGTCAAAAAAGCATAATTAAATGACGGGGTTTAAAGAAATGGACGAGCACGTCACGGTTTTTGTGGCCGGATTGCCGCCAGGTCATTTCGAACGGGCAATTAAACCTTCTTGAGCAGAAAGAGGAAGCCGGAGGAAACGGTCGAAAAAATCCCAAACAGAAAAAAGGACAATGACTGTGTCAAAGGATGAAAAAGGGCGATGTAAAAAAGGCCGAATTAAAAGAAAGCCAAAGGGAGTTGATTTTATGTGTTAAGCTGACAGGTGTACCAGCCGACGAAGACCACTTAGTGTCAGACAAGGACCATTGTTAGACCGGTGACTCGCACAAAGCGCACACTGACACAGCTACTGTTATTAGTCTGTCAGGCTTTTGCAATCTACCACTTTCCCCTCCCTACTAAAATCAACCAGCAATTAGTGGTCGATCCTCCATTGCATTCAACAATCCGCT
This sequence comes from Cimex hemipterus, assembly GCA_039619505.1. Taxonomy (NCBI): domain Eukaryota; kingdom Metazoa; phylum Arthropoda; class Insecta; order Hemiptera; family Cimicidae; genus Cimex; species Cimex hemipterus. Next base: position 1,650,772 of record CM077109.1, read on the forward strand.
CAAACGGGCCCTTTTTCCAGAGCGTCCAAGTGACAAGTGAAGATTTTCCAACAGATTTTCCGAAGAATAAAGGCAAGTAATTTTGTGAAAGAAGATTAATTCCGCTTAACTTCAGCAGTATCGATCCATTGTCTATTTCACGTCTGTACACTGTATGACCAGCTCGCCTAAGCTCAACTTCACGGTATAGAATGTTTTAGACCGATCATGCATCCGTTTCACCAATCTTCATAAAACCTCTCGTCAAATTAATTAATCAATTAATTTTTATCATGAAATCAGTATTTTATCCAATTCAATTTGCATAAATTGTAGCATTATGTTTGAAGATGGTGTCATGGCTTGTTTTCTTATTTGTAGAGTTTGGAAATAGAAAGAGGCGGCCAGAAGCCCGTTCTGCATCGCGACCTGAGTACATGTATTGTGCTCATCTGTTTTTGTAACTCACTAGCCCAGCTTTAGCCAGTGATCTAACATCCATCACCTTTCCAGCGGTTCCTGGTGTAGGATCTTCCTTGTGGCTTTTCCTGTCTTAATTGCAAGAACCTGCACCTACATAGGCATTCATAAAAACATAAAATGTGTTCTGCGCCCTCCTATCTTGACAATGTTGTTGCACAGTGTTTCTTTTGCCTGTAATCCTATCCAATGCATGTGTTTTCTTAAGTGGCAGTGTTGTGTCGGGAGTCCAACCAGAATCCTGGATTGGGCGCGGTTGCCTTCCAGTAATTATTTTAAATGTTTTGCAGATGGTCCTTGTTTGAATCTCTTTGCGTGTCTCATCGTTCCACCTGAGATGTATCCTCTTTTGGGGGAATATGCTAGGCCAATGTAAGATTCAGGACTTAGAGAGCCGGTGTTTCCTTTTTGTCCAATATGTCAACATTTTCCTTGCTTCTATACCTCGAATGTGCACGGACCTTTGCTATGATCAGATCAAAAGTATCGCTGACTTCTGCCAGGGCCTCCATGTTGCACACGTTTTGCTTTCACCTCGCATGAGGCTACGGCCTTTAGTGCTGCCTCACTATCAGAGAAGAGGGCTATCTTCGGGGATTGTATTCCTAGTCCTTCCGGGCGCAGGGGGTTGAATCGCTATGAATTCCGACTTAAAACTGAAGTATACTTACCTAGGTGTACCGTCAGTTCCGTCTTTGGTTTCATTCCGAACACCTCGCCCGGAGCTCTGGTTTGTTTTGGAGCCGTCACTGTACAAGTAGGAGATTGCCTTTTGCGGTCTTCCTTTGCCTTGTCTTCCCTTTCTAGTATCAGTACCTTGTCCTTTTTAGTGAAATTGTGTTTTTGGAGTGGTGGCATCGATTGGCATGCCTAATGTGGCATCTGCAAGTGTTTCTTTCCAATGTTTATTTCATAGCCTATCCTTGTAGATGGTTGTCCACCTGTTGATAATTAATAACGATGACATTTAGTTACATGGATTACATGGAATATCTCCCTATTAAGCACTGGCCTTAAAGTAGACATACAGAGCTTTATATCACACATGTTCCTTTCAGCAAGCTTATTCTCGTAAGGTCATTGAAAAACTGAATTAACAATGAAAAAAGCCATCTAGATTTGAGTTTTGTTTTTAAAGGTGTTCAGCTTGTAAGAATTAAAACGTCAAAGTTATTCAAAAAGCACTGTTGTCCGTAGCCATTGAAACCATCATACCCTCAGTTTACAGTTGTTCAACCATCTAGGAAAACCATAATTTATAGTCATATGGCTTTCTTATTTTTCTTACTTGACATTCGTACATAAACCAACACATTCTTCATAAGTTATGACATTTTGGTGTCTGGTGGATTGATGAGTTGATTTCTTGATTTATATAAATGCAGTGACGTTTATGCAGTTTTCAAGGATAACGATCAATAATCGATATATGATGTCGGTGACTTTTAAGCACTTCTCTGCGTCTTAGCAAGAAAGATATGATCACGTTTTATTTGTCAAGTTTTGGAAATTTCACTGACTATTTTTTTGTCACAGCAAAATCTTTAAAGATTTTCTAAAATACCTACTTTAGCTTGAAAAACGTAGGTGTACTTACCGAAATGTCTGTTTGCTAATATCAAAACATCATTGTAGACGAAATTCTTTAGGCTCAATGGAACGTAATGCGGTATACAACTCGAAACGTTGTGCTGCGGATGCTAATAGCAAAAAACTCTAAATGGGAAAAATGTAGAGTTTCGTTTTTCATTTCTTTTAGAATAATATTTTCACATGCATGAGAGCTGATGGGGGGCAAACTAGGAAAATACGGTGTGACTTTTGTGAATGCCTTGTCTGGTTTCTGAGAGAGGATTGGTGTTCGCATATTCAGAGCAAGGGGGTGTGGAATATACAATTGTTAAAGTATGTGAGAAAATATATATTTTTTTTTTAGGAAAATATTTTGGGATATAACCAGCTCACGATGAGGAAACTTGCGTTTAAGTAAAAGACACTATTTAACAGGAAGAGTGACAGTTTTTAAAGAACATATAAAGGAGGACGCATGAAATATTCAGTAATATACATTGATACTACTTGACGGTATGTACAGTAAAATCATAACTTCCACAGAGGCGGTGATTAAAGCACCCAACTCGTACTTGCCACGCTAGCTGTACCGAGTTCGAATCCCGAAGCTCGTGAAATTTTATTGTAATTATATTAAAAATTGGCAATACCAATACCAGTCTTAAACCCCATACAAAAACTGAAATAATCTGCCTAGTCTTGCTGATTTATGGCAGGTTTTGCAAATTCGCCTCGAGTAGGGTGTGTCTTCCTCCTTTTGACATTCCTGTCTTGCTTTTAGAAAGAATAATTTTATTTTGTCGGCTTTAAGTGCCACCGACGATTCACACTTTAATATAAACTAGGCGTAGATTTGCGGACCTCATATGCTCGCTGAAATATTATTAAAACTTTTCACAAAAAATTATTTTGGCTTGCTCCGATTATTTCGGTATGTCTACCCTTGCCGTTTTGGCCTCCTTGCCTTCTTCAGTGGTGGATCTGACAAAACTACAGACTCCTCTACCTAACAGAAGGCTTATATTCTTGACGAAACATACATCTTCAAACCAATATCATCTTATTTTCTTAAGATATTTTGTTGTTTGATCAACTCGCTGAATAGAACCAAATTGATAGTAGTTCTTGTATGGAAGATTTTTAAGCCTGGGTCCGGACTTTGTTTAAAACAGTAGATGAAGGCAATGTTTAACATTTTTGCCATTCGCGATATGTCAACGTCAACGAAGTCGCTTTTCTCTTGAAGATTGACCTTAATGGAATGCCGTAATAAAAGAGCTTTAATCAAAGGGTGCGATCTACATCTAGGCGTCTACTCTCAGTCTCACCGGGCTTCTAGATCTTAATCAAGTTAATAAAGTGAAAAGGGGATCGGGTCTTTTTAGGTAAAGTTTTCTGAGGGTTGGAAGGGGCGAGGTCCTGGTTTTATTTAACTTTTGAAGAGGGGCCGAAGTGCATTAGGGGAAAGGTCTTGGAATTGATGTGACAGATCGGAGGGAGATCGCCGAGGAGGCGCAAGACCCATTTGTCCGGGGGCGTGACTCGGCCCAACGCGATTTGTACACTTCGCTGCAACCCCGGGCGAGTGGTCTGAATACGAAAGACCCGGGGAGAATAATCGCCATCGGCGCGAGGAATTATTTATTATTTTATTTAAGACGGTTTAATTCGATCGAGGGGGACGGAGGCCAGTTTTACATAAATCCGGGAATTTGCGGATGAGGAGGACTTTCGTTTCCCCTAATTTGATGACCTTGCATCGGAAGAACATAATGCGATGGTAATACTTTTTTTAGTAGGAATATTAATTCAGAATAGTATTCAAAAGTAGTTTCACCTCCAAGGTAATTTGGGCATTAAGAACCTCCGGAAAGAAGCAGAAGCAGAGAAAAGTGCCATCCGGAGTTAGATAACCTGGTTGCCTTTATTGTGTCAAAATAATAGAAAGATCTTTCTTACTTCAAATCAGTATCAGAAAATGCAACAAAAACTGAGCCCGTTTCTCAGGTAAACCTAATCGTTGAATGCACTCAAAATTTATAAAAACCTCGGAAAACACGATTACACTTCGATGCGAGAACACAATAGAACTCTGACTAATAAAACAAAAAATAAACTGGCCAAAGGAGGCCAAAACATAGACTTCTCTCGTAATGGGCCCACAAATAAAAGGAGAAGAGGAAGAATTTCAGTGATGCTGCCAGACCCTCATAGGGATGGATGTGGATGGATGGACACCAGGGACTGAACACTGCGCTGTACAGCTTATTGTACTATACCCTGGCTCCATTTTTGGGGGAGGGCTCACAACACAAAGTGAACTTGAGCCCCCGTTGTACCAATGTTCTTCCATCGAAGAAACTCATTTTTGAAGGGGGGTTGGGACCAGGTTCAGGGTCGCTGAGATCCGGTCCCGCCCATTCCATTGATGAGTGCCGTGTCAATTTCTTTTAATTGCGGCCACCGGTCCCCTTAGGCGTCAGAAAGATTCCAGAGGCGACGGTGGGGATCGAACCCACGACCGCGGGGTCTACTAGCCGAGAGTCTGACGCCTTAACCACTCGGCTACCGCGGCCCCTCCCTTATCGGGATAATAAATGCGTTTATAAAATCAGAATATTTGAAGCTATATAGAAATGAAATGATGAAGATAATTTTGGCACTGCACTTTGCGAGGATAAACGTTAAGTTGGTAAATTTAGCCTAATTCCAGTACCTTCATTTTTCTATGTTCACATATGGCACATGGGACCCCTGTACAAATTAATGCGAATCGTACCAAATACTATCTATCTAACTCTCCGCTCTTATCTAACAGCCCTGGCTTTCGGGACCGACACGGGTCAGATTACTATGAATACTGCTCTCTGGCAGCGGGGACTTCCGCAGGGCAATGTGCGCGGAACTTCTATATACTTTAGACAGCAAATGTTTCCATTTCACCTACCACCCTCCTTGCACCTTTTGCCGATGACACCACTTCATTTTATCCAGTACCCTGAGATTGAGGAACACCTACACAGACATATCACATGTACTGATTGGAGTAAGCAATAGAAAATGAACATAAATAAAAACAAATGCGTCCATGTCATATTAATTATGCTTCGAACAAACCTCCTCTCACAACATACTACAACATGTTCCTAATTTCTTGTGCTTGTGGTTCACCTAGACTTACATTTAACGTGAAGGGACTATACATGACTGAAACGACAAGTCCTTCACAGACGTTACAAACTTAGGATGGCAATGTAAGCTACCGACGCAAAATAAACTTTAAGCTTACAAAACCGCTACACCCTTGGATATACGGAACAGAACTGTTGGCAATCGCTAAACATTCCAACGTCTCCAACCTTTTCAATCTAAAGTCATCAGATCCATTATAAATGGTTCTTATTATGTCTCCAATACTACCCTCCACATTTTCTCCACATGCTCCCATTTTTTCACCAATTCATTTCCTAAAAATTTACCCGGTTTCACAATAATCTCTCCCATCACCTTAATAGTTTTTCCCAAGTCATATTCAACAGAACCCATCCCTACAATCCCATAGGCGAATCAAAAAGAAATTAATCAGTCGTTTTAGAAACTCGTATCCAAAAAAAGTCCATTTTTCCGCGAATTTCGATTCATTTTAGATAGATCCACAAATTGCAGCCAAAACCCATTGCTTCAACAAATTTATTCGTTACTTCATTGTTCCACATTAACGATTTTAATTAATTTTTCTTTTTATGTAAGGTCTTGGTTGAGATGAAAAAGTTAACGTCACGAAGAGATTCGAACCCAATACCTTTGGTTCAATACGCCTTTGCTCTACCCACCACGTCCTGGGTTCGAATCCCACTCGTGATGCATTGTTCATCTCAACCAAGACCTTGTATAAAAAATACTTATATACGACTTTAAAAACAGGTTATAGTTTTTGGGAAGGAAAAAAAGGAGGGGGGGCTTTGTGTTTCATTCAACTAACTCAAATCAAACTTTAACGCGGATATAGTCCCTCCTCATGAAATTGGCATCAAGAACTGGGTACCAGCGTATTCAAACTGAAGTTATCAATATTAAAAAGGTGGCCGACCATGCCTTTGCGTGCTGCCAAAATTGGTCAACTTTCCTGTAGAACTATCTTAACAGGCCACAACAACTGAGGACACAAATGGCGATTTTTAGTTGATGATGTTTAACGTAACCAAAAAACACAAATTTCCTTTAAAAAAGACGAACAAATGTAATATTGTACACAATTTTGACCATTAAAGCACTGTTGAAGAATATGTGAAGAAGAAGAATATTATGATTTTCACTGTATTTTGTTTTGAAGGAAACATTTTTCAGCAAATCTCTGGTGTCTGTTTCAGTTGAAACACGTCATATTTTGGGCGCTTCTGGCCAGTTTAAAGAAACCAAAAGCATACACATTTCAACGCCCTTGATAAACAAGAAATGAAAAACCTGAAAAATGCCCATATTGAGAGCGTTTTGTTTGGTTTTCCGAACGGTTGACATCTTGGTTTGTCGATTTACTGTACGAACTGATTCAAATGGCCCCATGACCTCCTTTCTGAGGAGTAGAAAGTGAGGTTTAATTAGTGAAGTAAAGTGGGGGAATAATATTGATTATCTGCTTCCCTCAATGTACAAATGTAAATACATAGCTGTAAATATGTCGATGTATCATCGAGAAATTGCACCCTGCGAATGTTGTTTAACAAAATAAAATTAAAACAAATTCTATTTGTCCGCCTTTTTTTAATATTTTATTTTTCTTGAAAATTTACATTTTTTATGTTTTTCGACAAAGATTCAATTATTAAAAGTTAATAACAGCAGAACGTTGGTTAATATATAAAAATAGATACAAATCAAGTTTTATTCCAAGTGGGAGAAATATTTTGCCTTTAAATGTATATTTAAATCCTCTACAGCTGTTAAGTAAAAGGGCCTTTTTCCGTTGTATTTACATATTGCAATTTATATATCACATTAATTACTCTATATGGAAGGTGAAGGTTGATATAAAAAAGGCAGTATTACGAGCGGGTTTCGAACCCAGGACCCTTGGCTACATACGCCGCTGCTCTATCGCTGAGAAGAGAGGCATATTTAGTCAATGGTTGTCGGTTCGAATCCAGCTTGTAACACTGCGATTTTTATCTCAACCTACACCTCACATAAAGATTAATAAATGAAAAAACGTTATCCGGTCAATCGGACCAGGACCTCTAAGGCATTATGCATTAAATTAACTTTAACTAAATAACTAACATATCGTAACGAAAAATTGCAGTTTTCAAGAAAATATTGAAATTTAAAAAATATCCTAAGTATGTGAATGTAGTGGTTTGTGGTGTCGTTTTATTTTCTTAGTATGTTTGATATTGTTTATATTGGAGCTGTTATTAGGTGTATTTTTTTTTATTATTTTTATTATTATTTATTTTTTTTTTATTTTTTTATTATTTTTTTTTTTAAGTTCGTCGTTTTAGTCTATTTGTTATTTTTTGGTATTTGCTGGATTTTATTGTATGATCGGTTTTAGCGACTGTTTTGACTATATAATTGTAATAATTGAACTATTATTTTTACTAGCACATACTTCCATACGTTTCCTTTCCTTGCTTTATATTTTAACGTTTTGTGTTTTTGTGCTCTTTTTACATATTATTCGAATGATTGAATGTATTTGGCTTAAAAGTTTACAAATAGAACTGATCCTCTTGTTATGATTTATCCACCGTCTTAAATCACTTCTAGATTTATTAAAGACAGCTCCGGCGTATAAATTAAAGACGGGCTTACCTGGTTTACCTGTATATTAGTCGTTGTAGCAGTTTAATCCTCGGGACGTCGTTGTTCCGTGTTTCAATTGAGTTTGACGTCGCAGTGAATTATACGGAGATAGAACCACCCACTGGGTGCAACTGGAGTGTGTAATTAACCGATGGATCTCTTGTTTCCAACCGGACGGCTTTGCAACGTTCTTGACTCCGGTATCCGCAGTACAACTGCAGTGCATCGATATTTTAATATCCACGCGAACTTTTAAACCCCTCTCTAGACTCGGGGAAAAAAAATACTGAAACAAAAAACATGCTGAGAAAGAATTGGGGTACGTTTCACAACGAATTTATCGCCGGCCGTGTGGAATGGGGCATTTAATACAAAAACGTGTGTACGTAGGGTGTGTAGAGGGAGGCAAACGGGGCATTAGCGAGGGTAGCCGGACCGCAGGCCATCTATCACTTAGCCGCTAATTCTCTTTCTCTCTCGCACCACGCCCTCGCTTTACCTGCCGGAGGTCGTTAGCAGACGTGACCTCATCATCACAAGGGGATTCTGAATGTAAGGGGAGTGGGATCAAGATGATCGCTTTTCATCCCCTAAGAAAACCCCATAAGGGTGGAAATGTAGTTTTCAAGGGGAAACACGTGTATAATATCAAATTTGGAACAGTTTCTTTTCCCTGTCACTGTAAATTTCTAAGACCTGACATTAAGAACAGTTCATTCGCGCATACTCGATCATTCTAAAACGGACGCTGGTCATCTTTAACGTCCGCACCTAGCCTATTCGGCCTTCTCGGACGTTTTGTTTCTCAAGATGAGTGCTGACGCACCTCCGCACACGATAGAACGATGTTACTACCGCAGCGTTGGTGTACAGGCCGAGGGGCCAAGACAACCTTGCTCGCCGCTTGCCCATTCCGAGTGGTCGGGTCTGCATTGAGAATCAGATCGTATGCCAAGGGCTACGTTGGTCGTCCGCGCCCTCCCTAAATAGAAAAGGCGACTCTATCTCCCAAAGAATTGGGGCTTCTTTAGCGTATAAACTACCGGATCCGCTTCAGCCGCGGTTTCGTTTAAAGTGGGATTTCTAACCACCCCCCAGAGCCCTAGAAGAGTACCGCCTACGCGCAAAGTATACTCTAGTACGAGTAACCGACTCACTACCCGTTTCCATCCGCTACTGCTCATGCATTTGTGGGACTTTCCAGCATAATTATACCGCCCTCAACGCTAATACGCTTCGTGACCGAATAACGGTGGTCATACGCAAGTTTCTTGCGAAGGTCACAGGTAGAAGACATCCTCTTCTCGAAGTTCCCGTGAGGAGCGTCACCTCGTGTAAAAGGTGTAACATTTGAACATTTCTGTTACTTTTCTTTCCCGGCTCATAGTCGGGCTGACAGGGGGATCTTTAATGTCCGTACCTAAGCTATATAGAGCTCTCACAGGACAGTCTGATTCTCTAAGTGAGAGCTGACGCACCGTCGCTTTAGCAACGGTGTAGAGGTTTCACACCTCGAAGGGTCGCCATCGAGGGGATAAGGTATGATACTTACGTTGTCAACGCTTACATGCTGTCACCCGACCAAAGTCCCACGCGAATGCGATACGCTGGTCATGCGCAACTCACGAAGGTCACCGATAGAAGACAGCCTCTGCCTAAGTTCCCTCCAGGGGCGTCACCACGGCCAACCACGAATCCAACCTCACTTGTGAAGGGCCGAATTTTAGAAACATTTAGTCACCCCGTGGTACAGATGGCCATACACACTCCCCCATGCATACAGATGGGATCCTGTGCACTGGCTCCTCCGTGCCTCTGATAAGGCACTCGCTGCCCGCGCCGACCTCGGGCCGACACGAGTACAGCTTGTGCTTTAGAGAGGTCGCCACGTTCTCAGGGCTGCACCTTTATTTTGGGCCCGGAACCTCCCCCCCCCCCTTGCAACCAAGGGTTGGGAATCACAGGATAGAATGAAGCTTGAACTGAGAAAAGGGAAAACTGAACCTGACTGGACCCTTGCGGGTTCTCAGGCCTTGTGCGTTCAAAACCTTCCGTTGGTATCGCAATCCCGCGCGAAGCGGACCTCGAATCGCGGGGGATGGTGGGGCGAAAAGACTTTTCAAGAACCGAGGTTGTCGTTCCTATCCCAGCCGCACGCTCCGAGGGGAAACCAACAGACCGGAAATTAATCCCGTCGTCGGATGGGGATCTCAATCACAAGCATCCATTCTCCACAAAAACAGCTCTTGGTGTCGACCGGTTCCTCAGGCTTTCGTAGTTACCATTGCAGGTCCCACTACTCCCCGAAAGCCGAATGTCACTCACCACTGGGCGCGAGAGACTGCAACTGGGAGGGAACAGCAGAACAGCAACCCAAATGCATGGGCTCATTTTCCCTTTAACCTCCACTCCACCACAGTCGAGCTCTCGCAGGTCCCTTTGGACCTGTTACTACTCAAGGGCAATCCCGAGACCTATTCGGAAGAGTGAAGAGTCTCTCCTACAAGAGCACGGTGACTTGAGGACCTGTCAGTTTCCTCGGTGTTCGCTCTTATTTGAGTCAAATAATTTGCATGAGCTAAGTAACCGCCGAGTCGCGACTGTATAGGAACGCTATTTAGAGGGGCGTATTGCCGATCTCGTTCACTGACCCACCCAAAAGGTCAGACTTTCCTCATCGTCACCGCCTACGCCCGGCCATCCGTCCCGGGGAGCCCGACTCCTAGAGCTGAGCTACCCCAGTGAGAGCCGTCCGCTGCGGATAGTTGTGTAGGAAGATATTTTGCGGTTTCACTTTTATGTGCTCCACCCAGTCGGACCGCCGGTGCCCCCCATAAGCGGAAAAAGCTTGGTTATGCACCCCCAAGTCTATGCAGACAGGATCTGGTGCCCTAACTCTCGTGTGGCTCTGATAAGGCACCCTCCGCCTATGCCGACCCGAGTCGAGGAAAGCTTTAGAGAGGTTGCCACGCCCTGAGGACTGCACATTATTTTGTGCCCGGACACTCCTCTTGTAACCAAGTGTGGGAATGAAGGAACCCGGATTGAGAAAGGGACATGGATGAGGATAACCTGGTCCGTTGTAGTTTGAAGCAGCCCACAACCTGTTCTTCTGGAAGACTAGAGAGCATCGAACCATTCGGAATACTTAGTAACTCCCATTGCTTTCCTTCCACTTGAGCGCGATGTAACGCTTGCCCATGGAAAGTATTCTTTATAATTCAATTACCATCTCCATAACGAAGATCGTTCTGTAGACCTCGCAACTCCTCTTCCAGTACAGAAAGTGTGTACATCCGCCATTGTTGCAGAACATACGGCTGTTGGAAAATTCTTCTACCACTTAGCGTTCGGCAATCTGGTGAGTGGAGCTCTTTTGGAAGACTAGCAAACAAAGAACCATTCGGACTACTAAAATGAACATTACCAAAGTGTAATGTGTTCTGATCGCAGCTTGAGTATGAATGAAAAGGAAAAGTAGTTTCTTAACCATCGTTAGGTTGTGAATATCGTACACAGTTTTCAAACGGTCCTTTTAAAGGACATAGGCCATTCTAACATACGTTTAACTTCAATGTTCAATGTTCAACAAGCATGGCTACTTTAGCAAGGAAGGAAAATGACAAAAATTGGATGTATACGCCATGTAACCTAAGCCTTTGTACACGCTGGGACTCATTGAGACGATTTATGACGATTCAGAATCTACATAGAATCGATGCAATGTTCAGACCCATTAATTTTATTAATGAAAGAATTCTCAATGAAAATTTATAAAATAATATGTACTACTTTTTTCAAATCAGTAATGCAATTTAGAATTACTGCTTGCGGGATTATGTATAGATATATTATTTAGCCCGTATATATCACACAAAAAAGATGCTTGAAAATTTTATGGAAAAGAAATTTCACATACAACAAAATTATTATTTGTTTATTTGGAAATCTCGTGAGATCCGGTCTGGCGTGACGTAGGTCGTAGAAAAATATTATGTTAGAAATGATGAATGTTGTAGTGAGTGCGGTGCGAACCTGATAGTTTCTACCCACAGCATGTTGTTTTGTCTTCGCGACGGATTGCGAGCTTTTAGTTTTTTAGCTCATCATCAGGTTCAAACCGCATTCACTACACCATTCATCATTTTTATGAAAATATTTTTCTGAAACCTACGTTCCATCATTTCGCACCTCTCGATCACCAAATAATCATCGGCCAACGGTTACTAAACCGCAAACTAACCCCGCAATAAACGCACTGCATCGCGATCACATTTTACAAATATTTTTTTCTAAAAAATCAATGCTTTTGAATGAAAGCTTCAACTGACAAGGTTAAAAATGCTAGGGCGGAAAGTTACGACCAAATTGTCTACGTCTTCGCTATTAACCGTCCATATACCTTTCCTTAAGTCACCTGGCTTAGGGTGGCGTCTCTCGTGGAATTTCGACTTTATCGAAAAACCTGCCTGGGGGAGGGGGTTCCGCCACTGAATAAAACATGACAGACTTTAGAAGCAATAAGAATTGGTCGGCCTATCCCTCCGGAATGTCAAATAGGCGAGTTAGACAAAGGGGTGGAACGGATCCTCGTTCCACGTCATTCAACCCCCTGGAAACCATTATAGCTTCTCAATAACGGCTTCTTTGCTAAACTGATCACGGCTTATTATCTTTCTTGTGACGGGCTTTAATCTCTCCTGAAAATGAAAGGGGCTTCCAACTTCATTTGCATGGGGTATTTTTACATAAATTCCTATGGGCGCGCTTTAGAGATATCGCGGGGGATATGTGCCGTCAATATTTAAAGACGAAAGGTTAAAGTAAATACATTCTTTGAATACCCCCCTTCTCGCAGAAAACGGTGAATAATTGCCAAATTACAGTAGTACAGGGAGTAATCATTGAAGAATGGATGTCCTGGCAAAAACACAACCACATGATCAATATTTTAATCACTGCTCAGGAATAAAAAAGTTCGAGACTTGAATGTGAATGAAGAGTAATATTTAAAAAATACCGTTGGGTTTTTAAGCTACAAAAGGCTTTACCGATATTGAAACATACAAATACAATAGATACAAACCAAGATTGCTAAAGAATATAGTCAATTTTTAGATACCCTCTTCGGATCCGTGAGATGATGATCATAGCCTTTTCCGAGCACTTTGATCTGAGAAAAAGTATCAAACGAAAGAGCAAAACATTTTCTTCGTCATGCCAACGTTTCGATCTTTATCGATATCATCTTCAGGCTCAAAGTTTTTCTTTTCTGTGTAATTGTCTCATCAGTGTGCGTCGTCTTGAAAGTCAAGTCCCACAAGGGTGACGCAATTACGCAGAAAACAAACACTTCGATCACTGAAGATGATCCCGATAAAGATCGAAACATTATCATAAGAAAGAAAATATTTTTCCCAAATTAGTTCACACCAGAGCACCTCACGATCTCTAAATAAACATTGGCTAACGGTTCCTAAACACCACACAAACGAGAAAAGAAAGAACCAATGGAATTAATAAACGATTGACGCAGTACTGATGATGGCAAAAAGTTCAAGATCGTCTGACAGACATAAAAATCGATAGGTTGTCTAAAATGGTCAGAAACAATCGAACTGGAAATTAAATTGAAAACAACTTTTTTAATTTATATTTTTTTTCAGTTTAAACTATTTATTGAAATGTTTATCTTTCTTACTAAGTTGCCTCTAACTGTCTGATTCTCATTCCTTATATTTGTCTATTGATCCTCTCTTTATAAAATTTATTTTTCACCCTGATTATCTCTCTCTCTCTCTCTCTCTCTCTCTCTCTCTCTCTCTCTCTCTCTCTCTCTCTCTCT
>CM077109.1:1721694-1741615 GCA_039619505.1 Cimex hemipterus
TTTTGATTAAAGAACATTGCTTTAAAGTAACTAGTTTCTTTTTTTTTTGTTTAATACCAAAATCCTGCATTATTTTCCGGACAACCCAATAGAAACAAGGCCAAACTGTGAACCACCTTAGGATGAGGAGAGTACGTAATTCTCGTACTTTCCTCTGCCCACGTTCAAAAATTCCAAAGGTTTTGTATGCCATTAGAGGTGGTCTTGGGTTAATCAGTCTAAAAGCTGTATGGAGGAATGTTTTCTTCAGCCTCTCAAATTGACATTTGTGCAAGGTGTTTTAATCACGAGTCTCGAAGTAGCCGGTGAGGGAGATACTGCTTAAAATTGTAAGTGCGAAATACATTTCGATTTTTTTTTCTTTTTTGAAAAACCCAAGACCCTTTCAATAGTTTTTGGAAAGGAATTCGGATTTTACCGAACTTACAGTCAAATGACAAGTAATTAAGGTTTTTAGTCGAGATAAAAAGACAGTGGCACGAGGGGGATTCGAACCCACGACCTTCGGCTAGATCCGCCGCTGCTCTACCACATGCGCTATCTTGACTTCGGTCCACTCGGACACTAACTTCCCATCTAAACCCCACCTTTTGAATTTTACCTCCTTTTTGCCATTTTTTCCGCTTGTGGTATTGACTTTTTTTTATCTCAACTAAAAACCTTAATTACTTGTAATAAATTACTTGGCCAAACGGACCACGAAATTAGTGAATTTACAGTAAAATATTGAGCTCCTTGTCGCAATTGCGCTGCCTGTTTTTTTAACATTAACATAAATTTGTCATTTTTCCCTCAACTTAAAATACGATTGTACCATTTTTTCTGCTTAAAAAATCATTTGATATGGTGTCTCAGGAAATGTAGGGTCGTATTTGAAAGTCTGAAGTTGAATTGGCCGTAAGGTACCCTGCCCTGTATAATTTTTTACAAAAAAAAAAAAAAATGTAGAAATTGGAAACTAGACTAAAAACCATTAAACAAACCTTTGGCCTTAAACAACAACATTACCAAACATGGGGTAATTTGTAAGTTTTATGATTTAAATGTATATTTGGAGATCGTGAGGTGCGGTCTTGTGTGAAGTAGGTTCTTAAAAAAAAACCATTTTTTTCTTTAGAGTGTAAACGTTTCTATCTTTAGTGAGATCATCTTCAGGGCTCAAAGCGTTTTTTCAACGCAACACACAAGAATGACACACGGAAAACAAACACTTTCAGCCCTGAAGATGATCTCACTAAAGATCGAAACGTTGGACCATAAAGAAAATTGTTTTCTAAAACTTACGTAGCACCAGACCGCACCTCATGACCTCCAAATATTCATCAAGTAATGTTTAACGACCTACACGTAAATAAAAACTATAGATAGATAGATGGGCAAAAAGATAAAAGAGAGATGGATGGAAGGTCAGGTAACCAGGACAGGAAAATTGATTTAGAATTGATTCTAAAATTTTCTAGCAGTGTATAAATTCATTTTATTCACATCCAACATGTAATTGTATAATTTAAACATTGTTTATAAAACCCAGGCCCTGAAGATGATCTCAATGAAGATCGAAACGTTGGCACGATAAAGAAAATGTTTTTCTGAAACCTACATCGCACCAGACCGCATCTCACAATCTCCAAATAATCGCTGGCTAACGATCATTACCACATCATACCACACATTTATGGTTTAAAACATAAAATAAAGAAATACTTTAAAATGATGTATGGAATCATTGTTTATGCGGATAAACTGTTTATTGTTTACGTACGTTCATCTAAATTCACCTGGCGTATAACTCGTTAATTCAATTAACTTACAAGGTGGCATTGTCCCAAGACGTCCTCCTCCGCTCTGGATTTATTATCTTTATTCAAATTAGCGCATAACTAGGTGTGTTATTTTCTAGAAATTCCAGCCTCCTTTTATTTCCTCCGCCCTGCGCCAAGATTTTACGAGGGTCGTAAATAGGAAAATTGTGATTGTAATGGTTTGCGCCGTGGGGTGTAATTTCTGTAAATATTCAATGAACCTAGGCCTGTTTATTTATTTACGTTTGACGTTGATGGGTAAACGCTTGCGCACACCCTCGCCGACCTTAGTCCACTTATGAATGGTTTTAAGAATTTATTTCATCTTTAAATTAATAGATTAGAAAGAGAGGAA
Organism: Cimex hemipterus; assembly: GCA_039619505.1. Lineage (NCBI taxonomy): Eukaryota > Metazoa > Arthropoda > Insecta > Hemiptera > Cimicidae > Cimex > Cimex hemipterus. Next base: position 1,723,852 of record CM077109.1, read on the forward strand.
CTTATCGGATTTAGTTTTGAAGGAAGGAATTTAGCAAACTATTTTCTTATTGTTCTAGAAACAAATTCACATTGATATACAGCCCTGTAAAACCGGTGTAAAGTAAAAAGTAATACTATTGTTTCCGTGATTATACCTATTAAGCCCGCTTTAAAGAGGCTTCCGTTACCGTTAATGCCGTAATAGATCTAACACCTGCCGGCTTTTATTGCCCATTAAGCTTCACAACTCACAAGCAGTCCATTTTCCGCTGAACAATTCCACCGTCGGAGAACATTGTTGCTGGATTGAAATACAAATTTCCTCGAGTTACAAGAGGCAAATCGAGAAGGGCCTTGTTGATTGTTGATTGTTGATTGTCGGCCCTGAGGGATCCGGATCCAACCCTTTGATCTGTCATCTCCAACGAACTCTCGGATGTCCACCGCAAACGTTCCTGCCACTTCTCCAATGGACAAACTGTTATTACAATCTCCCCGCATTAATTTGTCCGTTGGCTGGGTTCATTGTGTTTAACCCTTTTCAAATAGACGGATAATCTATTAAATCCATTAATCAACATCAAACACTCAATATTATACGTACAAACAGATATTTAATTTTAAAAAAAGAAAAAAAATGCGGAAAAACGACGGCATTACATGATATCAAGATTTCGGGAAACGATCAATTTTTTTATTATATCATTCTTCAAACACACACACACAGTGCTCTGATTATATCAATTTTTTATTGAAAACCCTGCGAAATTGCGTTCCATCATGTTTTCCTATTTAGTCTATTATTATCTTTCTCCTTCTGTTTCCAAAATTACATGTAACATTATGTTTGTCATCTGCCACTCAGTATTTCTTCGGAATGTACGATTCTTATACCTCGCGCTCTTGCTCGATTCTCTCTCTTTCTCTCATCTATCTATCTATCTATCTATCTATCTCATTCTCGTGCTCTTTCTCTCTCTTTCTCTTTCTTTCTCTATCTATCTATCTATATATCCACTGACCTATCTATCTACCCATCGGACGGTCTAACAATTTTCAAATCCCTTTCTTCTCTAAGCCTAAATAAAAAGTAAAACATATCAATAAACGTGTTTACAAAAATTTAACAAGAGAAGATCAATTAATTTAAAACGGTTAATATATTTCAACTCATAGTAATAAGAAAATTATATTAAATAAAAATTCTCTCTCTCTCTCTCTCTCTCTCTCTCTCTCTCTCTCTCAATCAATCAATCAATCAACGATCGATTCGATCAATCAATCAATCAATCAATCAAATCATACAATCCTTAGCACTACTCCTTTTCCTCAAGTAAGTTTATAACACTTACAACAACGTGCAAATAAACAAACTTCCAAAAGTGTGCAATGCATGAGTCCCCTACATTTTTAAAAATAAAATTACTTCACCACGTCCCACCTTTCGAGAGGAAACATAGTTGGCTAAAGTGAAAAAAAAAAAATTTAAAAAAATAGAAGCCAAACTTCCAAAAACCGCACGTAAAATGGCTAAAACAGAAACTCTAATTATTTAAAAAATAAAATGAAGTTGATGAACAACACTAACAAACATAACACACGATTCTCAAAACATTTATTTGTCATTACAAGACATTAATTTTCAATGTATCATTTATTAGATCGTAAAATTAAATTAAAACATTAAATCGATTACAGATCTTGGTCCGATTGACTTTTGGACGAATTTTTCAAATAATTAATGTTAATGAAAGGTATTGGTTGAGATAAAAAAGTCAGTATCACGAGCGGGATTCGAACCCACGACCTTCGGATAAATACGCCGCTACTCCGCCACATGTTCTATCGTTACTTCAATCCACTCGGACAACAACACCTCATCTCAACCTCACCTCTCAAAATTTTCTCTTCTTTTTGCCATTATTACTCTATAGTTATCATTTCTTATCATTTATAGTTCACGCGACTTAAGACCTAAACAACTTTCAGGAAATTATAAATGTTCAGCGCCAGTTTCACTGAGAAAAGCAATAATGAAAAGCAATGGAATGATGAAGTTTGTGTTTTTTGTTTTCAAAAATTTAACAAAAGAAAATCGATTAATTTAAAAAGTTTAATATATTTCAACTAATAGTTATAAAAAAATTATAATAACTAAAAATTATTGAACTTTTTTACTCATTTATTATTTTACTGATGTATTTAGTGCAAAATAAATATTGTATTATTTATACAGTGATAATGTCCAATGAGTCCAAATAGAATGCTTATGATATATAAGATTTTTTATGTGCATTATTTCTATATATTTAAAAAAAACTATAAAATTTTATGAAATCTATTAATATACAATTTATGCCTTATAATAAAACCTCTGAGAACACATTTGCAACTAATGTTGAGTGCATAATTATAAGAGACGACAATATCGATCTAAATGTGTAAATATAAAAAATAAAGTTCAGTTCAGTTCTCTCTCTCTCTCGCTCTCTCATATCTGCCTCTCTTTCCATTTGCTCAACAAATTGCAAAATATATTAAACAAACTCCTATTACAGTTCTCCAATTTTGCTTGTATCTTTCTTTTTTTATGCTCTTAATCACCCTTATGCATTAAACCCCCTCTGCTTATCGTATCTCTCCTCTTCTCTCCTAATTTTCTTTCAAGGTAGAAGGTAGACAAGTTGGTAAGACTTAAGTTTTTGTGGATAGTTCAAATTAATCATCATTATCACTACCATCATCTCTCTTCCGTTATTCTAATTTTCAAGGATATCACTTTCCCATTTCTCACTATTTTTTACAATTTTCAATTCCAGTGTGAATATAAAAGTTTTATATAAAAGAATGGCCTAGACAATTTCATTAATAGTTCCAAAAGAGTTCCTTCCCGATAAAATTTGTTTGTTTATTTTCTGTGAATATTGTTTCGAAGCAACATACCCCATATATAAATCTCTAAACCGAGCGGAAGGGAGAGCAATAGCGAAAATAATAAATGCTTATAAATATAATCTATTACCATTTTTAATGGGTTATTACTGTTGGCCGTATATTAGGTGGCAGGGGCGATAAATCCCGCTTGTCTCGCCCCTTAAAAGTAGGTCTATGTCTTAGGGCCAGAAGCCGGAGCAAGGGATTTCACTTTGGATCTTACAGCCCTTATCTCGGTAATGGAGCTTTAACAAAAAAAAAAAAAAAAAAAAAGGCCCGAGTTGACTTTGTGTGCACGGCTATTTATTACGCGGGGAGGGGGCGGCCGGTAGCGGGCCACCAACCCCGACTGACACCTGCCCTTCGAGGCCGTTTGATTTAAAACGTACAGCCCTTTTCGCTCCGGGTGTCGACACCCAGGAAGGAAAAAACCGACGCCCTTCCCAGAAAGATTGGCCCACATACGACTTCTGGCCCGGTTGAAGATTTTCTAACAAAATCAATGTTTTTATAATCTGTGGATTGTTAGTCGTTTCTGTAGATCTAAGAGGAAAAAGAGCCAAAGAGAAAATGAGACGGTGAAAGGTAGAGATAGATAGTACAGAATATTTTTTTTAATTTTACATGTGTACAACAATATATACAATTCAAATAATTAAGGTTTTCAGTTCAGATAAAAAAGTACGTGTCACAAGCTGGATTCGAACACACGACCTTCGGATAAATACGACCCTGCTCTACCACTTGGTGATTTCGATCCACTCAGGCCCTAACTTCCTAACTTCCCATCTCATATATATATGTAATACATAATTTTAAAATGTAAGGAAAGTGACGTTTTCCTATGGCTTCCTACTATTTACATCATTTTTATATACAAGTGGAAATGAAAATTTCCATAATAGTTTGTGGGAAAAAATTAATTTTCAATAAAACCACAACCGAAGGGACGAAGTCTATATGCAGAATTAAATAAATTAATATAAAAAGTGTAGATGAGAAGAAATACATAATTAAGCACATAAATAAATATATAAATATTAATGTAAAAATAAATTTGGTAACTATGATAAATTTATAAGCCGGGTCATTGTGGCTGATCCTCTTTTGTTTCCAATATGCAATTGTTGGATATGCCTCCTCCACCCATTTCATGTTAGTTCGTTCGTGTAGGTCTGTCAATCTGTATTATTTGGAGGGCAGTGGCAGCAGAAATTTATTTTGAATTACCTGTAATTTATTTAGGTTTGTTTGATAGGCAAAATTCCATAATTTATCCAATAGTACTCTATTGTATTGGCTCATGCTAGAATTCTTTCTAAGCAATGGGACAAGTGTTGGAATAGCCGATTTCCCGTTGCCTACTAGATTACTTGTATGAGCACTAAAATTCTATTTCGTATCAAGAGAGATCCCTAGATACCTTACAGTTCTTAAACAGTTAAACAACTAATATATTATAGGAGAGAGGCAGATAGACACATAGATAGATAAATAAGTAAGTTGAGAAAGAGAGAAAGAAAAAGAGAGGGAGAGAGGGAGATCACAAAAGATTATATAAAAACATTCCGTTACACAATATAATAAAGAGATAGATAATACATTCAAAGATAAATGGAGTGAGTAGTAGAGAAAGAGAGAGAGCAAGAGTGAGAGTTGTTGATCACCTCGATGTGATCCTCATAATTATTATTTCTAAAAATGAACATGAGTGCTACGTATGGTATGATGGTAAGGCTAGGAATCCGGGTTTGTACTCCCCAGGCACTGCAGCTTTCTGGCTTATTGTACCTTCCTAGATCGTTAGTTAAGTTCTTAGAAGTATCAGGTCATTGGCTGTCGATGCTATAATTTCATTCGCTAAGTTTTTTCGTGTATTAGGTTGAATCTCCTATATGGTCATATTAAAAATCCCAAAGCACTTCCTTCTGCGGGAAAGTGTAGCACCGCAATAAACACCCAATACAAAAATATAAATCTGGTCATTCTGGTTGTGCTCGATATGCCTCGGGGCGAGGTTAAACAACCCCTTTCTCTTACCCTAACAAATTGCATTCATTCAGAGAAAAAAACACCTGATACAAACGTAGAAAGCTGGTAACCTTCAATCCCTCAAAGTAAATGATATTGGTTCGGGAAGAGTTGAACCTTCTCCATTTTCGCTAATAACTTACCCTTGACGCACATACTCATCCTAGAGCGTCCATATTCGTTGGTAGGGAATGGCATGGTGGAAAGGATAGTAGGAAGCGGGGTTTGTATTCTCCAGGCACTGCAGCCTTCTGGCTTATTGTTCCTTAGTTAGTTCAGTCAATAGACTCAATCCTTCTCCTTAGAAGTATCAGGTCATTGACTTTGTAGCTGCAAATTGATTCCCTAAGACTTTTCTGTAAATTAGGTTAAACCTCCTTTGTTTACGTCATTGTTGCTTCGCAGTCGAAGATGATATGGGTGGCTGTTTTCTCTTTCCCATTACATATTCTGCAGATGGTATCAAAAATATAAGGATACGCCCTGTTGTGGAGATGTTTCCTCAGATGCCAGTGACCTAACACTCCTCTGAGTTTAGCCCTCTCCAGTTGGAGCAGTGATTTTGCCACTCTTGGTGAGGGTTGTTTCATCATAAGTTTTCTGAGTTTATCACCGCTAGCGTTTATCCATTTCTCCTTTTGTTTTGTTTGCATCCATTCTGTAATGACGGCTTGGTCTTTTGTTATCCCAAAGATAGGCTCGGGGTCTTGTAGATCCTCTTTTGCCCAGTCTGTATGCTTTCTCGTTACCCAAAATTCCCCTGTGCCCTTGCACCCAAGATATCAGGTTGTTGTGTTTCCATAGGTTTTGGAAATTTTGGATGCATTCACTGACTAGTTTGGATGTGATTCTTTTACATGCTAATGCTTTAATAGCTGTCAGTGTATTGGCCGGAGTGTACTTCCATAGTCAGTTTGATTGCTCATATTTTAGGCTAGTGATCTTCCTACGTTCCTTCATTTGTTTCGGACCCACCTGTGTACCAAATCATTGTATCTGATGCTGTCATGTGTTCTCCCTTTCGTCCGTTGACACTTTGGAAGATGTGGTGAAGATTGTTTCTGGGATCATATATACAGTTCAAAGAATGGGCATCTGATTTTGTTAATAATAGTTCTATGCCGGAATTGTTTAGTTACTATCCAATTTAATTGGTTTTGGAGCATAAATGAGCTTTTCCTAGCCTCGCCTTGTATATGACTTGAACTTGATTGAGAGATGGAAGAAGATAATATATGGTAACATTATCGTGACGCAAACAGAACACAGAAAGATTACAAGGAGAGATAGAAAGTGGCAACCGAAAGAAAATGTACGATATGTATAGGGGAAATGAACGGGATGTAGAAAGATGAAGAAACATGTAGAAAGAGAGAGAGAGAGAGAGAGAGAGAGAGAGAGAGAGAGAGAGAGAAGCCAATAATGAAATAAGATATTAAGAGGGAAAAGGGGAGAGGTTGAGAGAAATAAAGTATAAGTGAGATAAGCTAACCGATATAAATAATGAAACATTAAATACATTGGAAGTAAAATGTTAATTTTCTAAAGATTTACAAGGTATTTTTTGTATGTGTGTTATTTGAGTGAGTTAGCCGAAATATGTGGTTTTAAAATATTTTTAGCCTCTATCGCTGTCGAAATATTTTTCAAGTATTCAGAATTTCATTTAATCGTGGAAATTGGATACCGCTCGAATTTATTTAAATACCGTTTCCAACTTTTCACCAGCATGACTTTTCAATTAAGACTTGTTTGGACGGTACGGGACCGTGTTTATCCGTTGTCTTTTTTTCCCTGTTTCTCCGTCTCCAATCTCCATTCCCAGAGAATTCCTATCCGGGGGTGACTTTTACCTGGGACCCACTCACAGAGCCATTTATCAAAAACCCTCTCATAATCTCTTTTTAATGACTTCACTCGCGCCTAGAGGAAAATGGTCCGAAAAAATACCGGTTTCCGGCCTATTCAAAAAGTATTTGACCTTCTTAATCCTTAGGGCCGAACCGTGATGGACCGAAGCGGCTTCTACATCTTCTGGACTTAGCCGTTATCGTCCTCTTCCCCCGGAGATTTGTTCAATCATTTCTTCTTAAGATGGATTATGTGATTGTGTGTTTTTTATTCTTCCTAATGCTTCTCTGCTTCCTTTATTCTAAATACATTATACGCTAGAAACAAAATTTTCTATAAAATATTCTGATAATTTTGGTCTGCATGAAAAAATACATAGTTTAAATCGGACCGCCAATTCTTCAGATGACTGGGTAAAAAGGGTTTCAAAAATTTATCTTTTGAAATTTCACTTATCATAAACGAACGACCGTGTTGGTGGTCTCTGAGTAGGAATGTAGGAGCTTTTAGATGGAATTTTCCAACATGTGAATTCTTTTCCTCCCGAATTCATCTTTATCTTGATGTTAAAAGAGACTTATGTCATTAGTTTCCAGGCTTTTGTTAAATTCTGGTTGGTAAGGAAGCTTTATTTCTTCTTTCTTCTTAAATATAATTTCTATATTTAATAAACTAAATATTTTTAAATCGTTTTTATATATAAGTCAATGTTCGAGAAATATTTCGGCTCGTGATTACAGAACCGGAGGTGTGCTTTGTTAGATTTTTCATATTTCAAATACTTTTACCTTGTTTTAACTTGTTTATTTTCAATGTACCAAAAAGCTTTCTCTCCGTGGCCACCCGGCAAACCGCTTAATTTTTTGTCCCCTTTTCAAACCCGACAGATCTTAATCGATGTGACCGAGGTTTCGGCCCAGATTGCCGGTGGAGATTCCCGAGGCAATCGACAAGTCCCTCCTCTCCGGTGACGGATGCTCTTCGGGACAATTAAGGACTCGGGAGATGCTATCTTGAGGGACTGCGACGGTGGAGGTAGCCCTGGAAACAAGAGGGAGATCAGATACACCGGATTCCCTGAATTTCCCCCTGATCCAGGTTTTCGATTTTATGACGAAGAAGACGAGACGAGTTAGATGAAAAGTGGCTTTTAACTGAGTTAATTTGGCAGAAACGATTCCAATCGGATTCCGATGTTAGTTCCAATCCTCCAGAAACTACTGGCATTCAAACAATTCCATATCTTATCGATCTTCGCTCTCTCGAGAAAACAAAAATCATCTCTAGTAACTCTGGTCCAGACTTGAAGGAAACATTTTTCATCAAATAAATACAAAATTGGACTTTGATTGTAAAAAACACTAAACACTTTTTAAATTTGTTGACAAATTTTCATTCGTATACGATTTTGATTTATTATCATAAAACGAAAAACCATTCATAAAATTAAGTAAATACTAGGCTCAAGGACACAAGGAAAAAGAGTAAGAGAAAGATAAGATAATTTTATACAGACGCCAGTATTTTCGTTTTGAATATTTGAACGAATAATGTTCTATAGTCTTTACAATTTTTTTGTCAGTGTATTTATTTTCACTTCATTCACCATCATTTTAGTAAATAATCATTATAGAAATAGCACAAATTAAAAGAATGAAAGGGGAACAGGTGAGGAAAATGGATGTCAAAGAAAAAATGAAAAATTAGGAAAAACTGAAAAATATAAAAGAACGACTGAACGAGAAGGAGAAAAAATAACATGAAGAAAGCCAACATGACAGAAAGATGAGATAGGAACATCTAAAAAGAAAGTGAGAGACAGTCTGATAGCGAAAATTTGTGAAGTGAGTTTCAAAATATTAAATTTAAAAAATCTCTACTATTGTCGATGAAAATATTTCAGAACAACTGAGCTATGATATAACGAGAAAAAAGGAAGAAAGAGAAGTAGATAGATGGATAGATAGATAGATAGAGATAGATAGAGAGAGAGAAAGAGAGAGAGGAGCATGTGTGTGTGTGTGTGTGTGTGTGTGTGTGTGCGTGCGTGTAAAGAGAGAGTGAGAAAGAGAAGAGTGAATAGGACAAAAAATCAGCGTGAAAACGTGACGTTAATGAGGTAAAGACAGCAGATGAAATTGCGTAAATAGATAGACAAACAGAGCCTGGGGGGCCAGACGCACAGACAGAAATAAATAGTAGGAAGGACACATCTATAAAGAAATTGAGAAAGCACCAGTCTGGGATGGATAAAGAGAAATACAGACATAGTGAGACGGGCTAAAAAATGACATAGAAAGAATGGCTGAAAACGAAGAGAAGCAAAGAATGAAAACAAAGCAGGAAAAATATAAGATCAAAATGGGTCTTTTAGTTTTAACATTTAATAATTTAAAAAATCTATCACAGATTCTACAGTCGTATTTTAAATCAAATATAAAACGGAAAGAAAAAATAGAAAGAGGGGAGCAGGAAAAAAAGAGAGAAAGAAAGGAAATAGGGATAAAGACAGTAGAAAGAGAAGTACAGCCAGAAAACGACGAAACAGATACATACAATAATCATATACATAGTTTTGACGGAAGAAAAGGAGAAAAAGATACAAAGATAGATGGAGCTAGAGAAAAAGAGAAAGAGAGAAAGATAGATAGATAGATAGAGAGAGAGAGTGAGAGGAGGAAAAAATGAGAGAAAATAATAAGTGAATACGGGAGGGTGGCTGAGTGAGGTGGCTACGGAAACGTTCAGAAAGTAAGAAAATGTGTGAAAATGGAAAAAAGAAAATAGGGTTAAAGACAGTGGAAGGAGAAGTACAACCAGAAAACGGTCTAAGATGAAATTAAAGGAAAACAGATACAATAATCATATAAATAGTTTTGACGGAAGAAAAGGAGAAAAAGATATAAAAATAGATAGAGCTAGAGAAAAAGAGTAAGAGAGATAGATAACAAGAGAGAGAATGAGAGAGTGAGAGAGCGCAATAACGTAAATACATAGATAAAATAAATAATAAATAACCACAACCACCTACACCAAAAATCAATATGAAAAATTGCGAAATCATAAGTGAAAAATATAAGTAAGGTTGAGACATAGATATTTACAAACTTCTGATTCCAGCCTTCTTTGAAATATTACCTGCTCGTTACAGTAAATATTCATAACAAGCGCTAAATTTTTATTATAATGTAGTTTGCATAGACTTGAAGTAAAGTTTTACATTTACCTTTTTAACTTAGCCTGTTTTATTCAAAGCTTATATTATGTTGCATTCAATATCAAAAAGGGATGGGTACAATGTTGAGTTTTTATTCGAATCTATGTTTTCTCACGTGTTGTACGTCTTTATTGAACACCCCAGGGGATTTTGAATTAATTAATTAAACATAAATTAATTTAACAGAATAAAGTTAGTTGTAGATTTACATGCAATATCACGTACGAGCTCGAAACAGAGAAATTTCAAATTAAGGAAGTACAAAACAGTTTATAGTGAGTCAAAGGAGCCATTTGTTTGTTGTTTGACAAACTGTTCAACGACTAAAAAAAAAAAAAAAAAAAAAACCATACGTATCAATAATGATCTGCAAAACAATTTAGACCGGATTTTGTCGTGAAAAAGATATACTTGCGTAGAAAAAATATAGTTTGAATTGAATCTTTGTTTCGATAATTATTAATTATTTTGTAGAATAAACGAATGTATTTGAATTTTTATTTTTTCTCATAATTTATGTTTACCATCGAGTCGGACAGCCCGGTATGCTTAATGACCAGTAGCTGCTTAAACAGGAGAAGAATCTTTGGATTTTCCTTCTTTTTTACCACACGTCGCTCTTAAATAAATTACGACCCGTTTCCTGATAAATCGACTCGGTCTCTATAAACCCGGCCTAATAGCCGTTGTTGTAAAACTTTTTGAAAAATAATTGCCATCTGTTAGTTTTAAATCGAACCGTTCAACTAATAGTCAACACTGGTCCTCGGTTATTCATGAGATGGATTGTGAATGCAAGTAATTTAAGTGGACAAAATTCCTGTGTCGTTTTAGCCCATTTATATTCAAGTTTTTCTGAATTAATTCACTTTTTACACCGGACAATGTTCAATGCTAATTTTCTGCTCAACGTATTAATAAATTCGCTCATCCCAATAAACCTGTGAAGAGAGAAAAAAATGTTACACGAACTAATTGCGTTTTAATTATAAATACACAGGAAAAACACTCTTTAATAATAAAATGAACACAATCACACAGGTTTTTTATTAAATCAAGCTCTAAATAGAATAAACCACCATAAATACATATTTAATATCTTCATTACAGAAACCACCACGCCTCAAAGTCAAAATTATCAAGCCTTTTAAATAATTAACAAATAATTTATATTTAATGTCATTAAAAAAGCGTGATATTTACAAGAACAAAATAAAAGAATACACTTTTATACTTATTATGAAGAAAGAAAAAGTAAAGGATCGCACAATTGAATAGCGAGAGCCAAAAACGGAGTACCGCCGCGTGATAATCTGAGCTGTTTGTCAACTTGTACCTTACTACTTTAAAAAGTTCCACTATATATACACACAAAAAGGAAACAAACAAATAAAAGATATACTAAAAAGAGACAGAAAATGAGAGAGATAGTGGTTTAGAGGGAAGTGTGGAAAGGAAGAACGTAAACAAAAAAGAGTGTATGTGGAGTGGGCGATAGAGAGATTTCGAGAGAGTGTGTGGGAGAGAAAAAGAAGTGAGACTGATAAAGTTCAGAAAAGAAAAAGTAAATAAAAAGATTCATTTTAGGTCATCAGTTGCGTTTGGAGTGACGTAGGTTTTAGAAAAACATATTCGTTGTCGTGCCAACGTTTCGATCTTTACTGAGATCATCTTCAGGGCTCAAAGTGTTTGTTTTGCATTCTTCAACAGGACACACGAATGACACATCTACACAGAAAACACTTTGAGCCCTGAAGATGATCTTGATAAAGCTCGAAACGCACACGTTAGAGACAGTGTTTTGACCAAACCTACGTCACACCAGACCGCAGACCGCATCACACGACCTCCAAGTACTCATCAAGTAATGATCACTAAACACGACACACACGTAAATATAAAGTATAAGTAGATGGATAGGCAAAAAAATATGAAGAGAGATGGAACGTTAGGTAACCAGGGCAGAAAAAAATAACAAATAAAATGACATATTGAAAAGTTAAAGCTACTAATAGGTGAAGGAGATAGAAATAAAGAATAGAGACATAGTGTGAAAGAGATTCATCGAGGTTTCTGTATTCCTAAACATAAATGTATTCCCTTTTTAAAAAGGGAAACAACAAGGCAAATATCAGCTACGATAATTTCTTTGGCAACAATTGAAAACTACATTTTCTTTAAGACAACCGAAATTCTTTCTCTCCTCCTCTCTCTTTCTCTCTTTCCTTTTTATTTGTATCTCCCTCACCTATTAGCAGCTATAAGTTTTCAATATTCCTATCCATATTTTTATTTTTCCTACCCTGGTTACCTGTTTTTCCATCTCTCTTTATTTCTTTTTGTCCATCTTTCTACTTCAACTCAGTCAATTTCTACCCATATGTGTCTGTTTGTCGTTCTCTTCTTTTCCTTACTTTATCAATCTTCCAGAATGTGGGGCGTATTTAAAATTCGTGAAAACATAGTTAAAAAATCCAGTTAAAAAGTTGTAACAGACGGAATCCCTAACTAACTGATCGGCCGCGATCTCCCTCATAATTACCGTGAATTTCAAAGCTAGTAATTATAAATTTACAGTAAATATTTTAAAAAAATTTTATTTAATAGATAAATTCATCGAACATATTAGATTAGTCTCCGGGTAATGGAACATTTCAATTCCGATTTGTTTTATTTGTTGTTTATTTCTTAAGTTTTATTCGTTTAAATTTCGATACCCCCGGAAAGCGAACCGAGAATTAAATGTTCAACCATTCACGAGAATTAAAGGATTTACATACACAATCGTCGAGGATTAATTGAATAAAAGAATATCCCCTTTTTCTTTTTTTTTCTCCCCCGACAAATGCAAATTTCGAAACACCACGCGTCTCGATAAGGCTGTTTACACAAGGCGGTGTTTTCCGACTGTCCAGGGGAGAAGGATTTTCCTCTCGGATTATGCCGACGTTAGGGGGAGGAGAATTTCAAAGTTGGAATAACAGAGGATCTCCTCGTCTAAGAGGATTCCGTACAGGAACTTTACACGACCGCAGTCCTCAAGGGGGTTGAATTTGCACCCTGCGGTAAATAAATGATGGGGAGGCGTCAGTCGCCACAATATCAACACGGCTTGTACAAACGGCCTTTCCTAAAGTAAAAAAAAAATTGTTATTTGTGGTTAAACATAACAGGGTGTCATTTCGGAAAAAGGAAGATTTTTGACCTTTTTACATAACGGTGATAGATGAATGAGATTTTCATTTCGGTCTCCAATCTGAGCATACAGACCTGGAAAAGACTGACCAATAGCAAGACTGAAAGCAAAGCACGAAAACTGGCAAATAGATGATAAAAAGAGAAAATAGAAAGATACATACATTAATGATACCCTCTTAGGTCATAAATTAAAAACAAATTATATCGAAAATAAATAATAATTTTGAGAGGACATCAAGAGTAAAGGATCGATACTTATAGTAGTGGTCCCCTTTGAAAGATTCCACAATCATGGGCAGATTTTTGACTTGACAACTTTTCTACATGTGATTTTATTTTTCATTGAATGGTTTGCAGACGGTATGAGTTCAGTTGTAAATAGAATCTTGAAACTCATCGTACTACATTATAAAAAAGTAAGAAAATAATTTTCATACTCTCTTTCACGGAAGAACGTCGGAAAAAATCTTGGACCGTTTAACCTCCCGGGGGTAAAATTGAAACCGAGACTTACCGACGTCGTAAAAATGACGGAGAAGAAAGGTCAGAACAAACGAAAAACGGACGTTAAAACAAGTAATGGCCAATCATCGGCAGTTAGCACTGACCGCCATTGTTTGAAAAAAAATTTGAAGAAAACACCCTTTAATTACTGCTTAGGACCGTTCTTTGGGGGGGGGGGAACTGAAAGAATTCTAAGCTTCAATTCGGTGTAACAAATTTGCAAATACACAAATCTATCGAAGAAATGCAAAAAAAACTTCATTCAGGGAACATGGCAGACACTAGAAGGCAGAACCTTAGAGGTGCTAGATATGGAATGATAGATAATATGGCTACTGGACGCAGCAGACTCCGGATACGTATAAATTTGGCCTGTACTACATTACTAATACAAACTAGGATCAATGGAGTTTTCAGTAGACCGTCATAGGCCTTCTCGAATTACTCTTTCACTCTAATAAATACATTCACTCTTCGTATGTGCAAAAGATAACTTAAATCGCTCAACTTACTAAATACGATACACAAAAAAACTCTTTTATTTCGGGAAATTCATGGGCCCAAATACGCACAGTTGGGTTAGGACAAGAAGCAGTTTTAGTACAGAATCCGAAGGCACATATATACACTCGGACGAGCAGAATTGGACCTTCTTCAACGACAAAATAAAATATGAGATAAATTCATTTGATATCGCGGTCCGATTGATCTTAGCCAACTACACCGTCCCTCTACCACTTGAGCTATCATTGAGCTTCGTAGTGGTAGAGGAGCGGCGCGTTTACTCGAAGGTCGTAGGTTCAAATCCCACTCGCCATACAGACTTTTTTATTTCAAAAATACCTTACATAAAGATTAATTAATTGAAATATGGTGTAAATTTCTACGAACAATTAAATATTTATATAAAAATTATACAAATTTATTACAGCAAATAACATATTTTGGGTAAATTCACTTTCTCTCTCTCTTTCTCTCTCTCCTCTCTTAATTCTTCATTTCTATCAATCTCCTTAACTGTATCACTCTCACAATATTTCTTGTCGCTGGTGATTGAATTTTTCTTCCTCTCTGAATGGCAATACCAGCCTCCCTACCTTTCCATATTCACGTTAATAAATACATTCACTACCATTACAAAGAAACTACATAATAAACCAACTGTATAAACAAGTATATAATAACAGTATCATTTCGTTCAAAAATGGAAACAAGGAATCCAGATACTCACAGTTTGAAGAAATTATCATATCGAATTTCTTTCATCCTTGCTCGCTCTCTATAAGGAACCAAGGAATGCCACTTTTCAAATACGAGTGCAAATCCAGCAACCTTTCTCATACGTAAGTAAGTTTGTGTATAGATTCTACCAGTTAGTTTGACATTATGTCAGTTATTTTCTGAACATATCAGGTATCATATTTGTTACACATTTTGACATTAATAGGTAATTATCTGAATTTTTCGTAGATTTAGTTTAATATATATTTCGACTGATTTGATTATGACAAATTTACGTTACGATGTGCTGTATAGCCAAACAGTATCTACGTAATATTTTGAAACATGAACATTTTTTTATTGCATTGTGCTTGAAACCATAAGTTTTAATATTATGAGGTCGTTTTGGAATAAATTATTAACTGTCAAAAGCATTAATAAAATTTTAAGGTCCTGGTGAAAGGGATTATTCTAATTATGTACAAAGGAGTCTTTTTTGTACAAAATTGGCATTATATTTCATGTTTGGTTTTTCAATAAATAATAACAGCTTGATAGTCGTGTGATGACGATCTTTTATTAGGTACACTGTGCACGTGGGCGTTTGGCAAAATGTTTTATGGGGCACATAATTTAGGACTTTATCTCACTTTATCTTCGTTGGCTTCAAAAAATCAGACTTTAAACCATTATAATAGTCAAACCAAACAGCCACAAATAAAACCGAACCAGGTTGCAGTTCAACTACCTGAGTTTCTGCCAGGATTATGAACAGGTTTCTGATCTTTATTTGTGTTCTTATTATGAGATGATTTGTATGCCTTTTTTAAAAAGGAAATATGATATTTCTAAATTTATATGAATCATTTGTGAACGAGTATCTTCATACATTTAATATTGAAACGACGAAAGTCCCCATCCCAAAAGACGTCAGAGTCCTAGCCGTGAAGTTGATGAACCTACGCGGCCCGAGCCGGTTAATTGTGTAAAAAAGGAAGTCTTTCGAGTCTGATTATTGAACTGATTTCACTTCTTATGTTAAGCCGTTCGTCGGTGCATTTAAACCCTCGTCCCGAATCAATATTCCGAAACGGTCCCACACAGGGATTTGCATCTACATTGCAAATTATCGGATGCACAAAATGGCCCGTACAAATGCAAATGTCTTCAAGATTTCTGTGATTAGTTCGGCCGCCGGTGATTAAAGCCATTCCCGGAAAACCGTCCTTCGCATCCCATTTCGATATACGAGCTCTTCGCCTTGCGCACTAAGCTCTTCGATAATTAGATAAACAAATTACTGATAAGTGTCGGTCGCCGACAATCAACTATTTATCGTAAACGTAAGCCTTTATAATCTCGCCGAATTAGCTGAGACTTCAGATTCAAAACAATCGGGGTTTCATATTCGTATTAGTTTCTTAGTATTGTCATGTTCCAAAGCGTTACACCTGGGGGATGGTTTTTTCAATAGTTCAATGGTTCAATAAAAAAGTTGGAAATAGAGAGGTTTTTATTTTAATTACAATTTTTTCTCCAATTCAGCTGGGTGGGTAGAAATAAATATATTATATCTTTAGATCTTTATTGAGATCATCTTCAGCGCCTGGGATTTACAAACATTGTTTACATTTAACAAATATATTTAGGATGCGAAAAAGTTAAATCTTTTGAGACCACGATGACATTAAATATCACTAAATATAACTATTTATGGGACAAGAGAATGAGCGTTACACACACATTTACGGCAAAACCAACTAGAGATACCTGGGCAACAAACCAACCATTATGTTATCTTGGTCCATGATGGGCGAAATTAGTTGTACTTTGGTAGAAGTGTGTGTGTGTGTGTGAGAGAGAGAGAGAGAGGAGAGAGAGAAAGAGAGAGAGAGAGAGAGAGAGAGAGAGAGAGAGACAAACAGACATAGGCACACAGAGAGTGTGAGTGAAAAGAAGGTAAAATCATTTAACGACAGAAAAAGGAATAAAAAAGGCAAAAAGAAAGAATAAAGCATGAAAACAGGCACTGCTACGAAGATCTCGGCTAGCAATCAGAGAACCTTTTTGTTGAAATTCAGACAGCACAAGGCCTGAAGATGATCTCAATAAAGCTCGAAACATTGCACGATAAAGGAAATGTTTTTCTAGAACCTGCGTCTCTTAATTATCCGTTTTAATGTCTATATGAAATTTTTCTTTTTTTCATAAAATATGTATGGAAATAAAATTTGACCTTTATTTAAAGACGGGATAAACCAAAACAAATAGACTGACCTTTGCCTTTATTTAGCGTTTTGTATAGTTTTCATTTTTATTTATTCAATAATTTATTCATACCTTTGGTCTTTTTAAAATGTCCAGTCCTAGGTGACTTGTCGAGGTCTTCCTTCCAGTTGACTTTGCTGGTACATCCTTCGGTAAAAATACGGTTTTTCCAATAAAAACAACAGATAAGCTTTCTTCCTGTCTGTTTTTTGTTTGTAAATTAACTGGACCAATGTCTACACATTAGGAATCCGTTCTTCCAGATTTTCTACATAAAAACCATCATTCAACACAATAATAAAAACGCTCCCATTTGGGACTAGGGAACGCGGGCGGAATGTTTTCACTCTGCCAATTTGGGCATTGACGGCTCTCGGTTGATAATGGATCGGTAAAAGGTTTCTGGCCAGTCTGAATGGGTTCAGTTTGAACAAAAACCCTCCCCCGTTCTCGTGGGAGATATATTTGAAATATCAGAGGATTCAGTCACGCGTTCCAGCCTCGGCGGCCGGCTTATTAGTCAGCCCGAAGGCTCCAAAATTGGTGGACTGTGTTGCAA
>CM077109.1:1741715-1761370 GCA_039619505.1 Cimex hemipterus
AGGTATAATATAAAATAAATAGCAATATAAATACAGAGTAAACAGATTATAAAATTAGCTTTTAAAAGTATTGCCAAAAAGATAATACAATATTTTATTAGGTGTTATAATTGATTTTTCCAAAAGTGTTGAAAAGGATCCGAAAGGCATTTTCTCGGCTAATTTTAACGAATTTAATACAACAGTCGCCAATAAGTCGGATTTGAAGTCAGTAGGAAGGCGAATTTCGTTTCATGCCGTACCCGATGTGGCATTCTCTTTGAAACAGTCATATCCTTTCATTAAACCAAAAGGGTGGGCGACCCTTTTCCAGGGCTAAGACGAGACATCAAGCAAATTGGTTTGTTCGCCCGGGGCGGGTCTGCACTTGATATGCTTATAAGACGAAGTCCTTGCCCATGACACGCCAACCCCTTTAAAATCATCCGGTGTTTAAATCTTGAAACCGTTTCGTAATAGAAGACCTGATGAAACATCATTTGGGGCACTCCTTTAAAACACTATTGTATTTTAATTATGAAAGGTGAAATATATTAAAGATCCATACAGCCCCATCGTACCATTTGGATGATAATTAAGTGACTCTGATGCTAAAACAAATTAAGGGCACCACCTGCCGTAATGTTTGTTGTTAAATTAAGTCAAAGTCGTTTTATGAAAAAAGAAGCATATTAAAGAATCTTATAATTATTTAAATTTTTTAGTAAAATGACATATTTATTAATCAGGTTAAGAATTAGGTGCACTTTGGTAATACTATGGCTCTTAATATATTTATTTCACTTCCTAGGTATTTTTATAACTCTACTGCACTTTACATATACTTAAATATTTCAAATGTGGTACCCAATCACCTGGAAAAATAAATAAAAATGAACTGTTAGAGGAAATGGGTTAGGTGGCTCCCTGGTCGACTCCGCCATTGGCCATTCCGATTCTATCACGATAATAAATAAATATTTGGCCATCGCAGCTGTATAGCTGACAATCATAAAATTCAATTAAAATAGAATAGGGACAGGTTGTATTTTTTACGTGCTTGCTAAAAACAACGTCGCACCTGTGGCAGGCCTGAATTCCACCCTTTCTTCCTAACGGTTCTGACATGTTAATAAGCCGATGGGAAGGTGGTAGATAAAAAATGAGCCCGGTAATGAACAGATAAGGAGGAAAGTCGTTAAGGTTTAATTGGAAGAAAAGGAGGACCACACATCGGCAGACGTCCTGATGACACCGGATCTTGGAACACTTCCATGCCGCGCCGGCCGTTTAACCCCCTGGAACAACACTTCGGCCTTAAGGGGAATAACCCCGGATCACTTGTCAAAACCAGAACTTGGGAAACTTTCAAGCCGAATTCTCCGCTCGGCCCCTCCACAAATAAAGTTTACTACCTAGATTATTATGGTTCCGAGCTTGATTCATGAGTACAAAGTTCCCGTAAATGGGTATTAAACGAGAAAGTGGTGTTTTCCGAGTTGGATTTGTGAACTACTCGATGTCTCTGATAACTATAACGTATAAATAGCTTTCATTACAAAAACATGATGAACAATAGAGAAAATAATTTTTAAGGAACATGCCATACCACAGAAGATGAGGCATTCTTGGAACTCATAGTATTTACGAGGATTAGTTTAGGGTTAGGTAACGAGGTTACTGTATTCTTAGGTGGTCTTTTTATTTTCTGAGTGATATTGCAATGGGACGTTGAAGAGTGGTCTTGTGCTAGTAGTTTGTACGGAAGTTTTAGAATGGATAGAAAAGTCTTTATGAATTGGTTGGTTAGTGAGGAAAAATAAGGGTACGTCGGAGATTGGATGAGCTGGATTATTTGACGGTTAGAAGATTTGTCTGAGTCCCATGGCGCGATTCAGTAAGACCAAACCGCTGATTTGATTTTGTATATAATTTTTTTTTTGGGGGGGGGGACTTACTGTGTATTTAGGCCGAAATAGCGTCTGTGTTGTCCTATCGTAGGATGAGTTATTATAATTATAGTTTTTTAGGTTGGTATGTGGTTCCAAGTACGTCTGCTGAACGACCCTAAGGCAGTGGAATGGGTGGAATGGTGGGGTTATGTGAGCTGATTTGTTTTGTGTGGCGGAACGTGACATTGACTCTTTTATTGGTTTAATAAAATGAGCCAACGAGTGTCATAGCATCAGTAAGGCATAAGGTAAAGTCAGAGTGCAAGGAGAAGAATGCGAGGTCATGCGAGAATGTGAAAAGAGTGGTATGGTGTATAGTGTATTTGAGCGGTGTAAACTGCCACGATAATCTGTCTTAGGATATTCCTCTGAGGAACGCCTGCAATGATGGGCTCGATATCCAAGTGGATTTGGTTGGATAGGCCTATTGTTTTTTGTTTATTTGCACTGGTGGGCAGGTTCATCTTCTGAATGCCAACGTTATGTGACGGAGCCGTTATGTTGATTTAACCATGAGCACCAGTTTGTACTGAAGTGTAGGTGTTGGGCTGCTTCTACTGCAAGGTTATGGTTAGAGTATGAGGTTAGGATTGCTGAGCCTTCCCCAAATGTGATTAGAGGTAAGGGTATATAAGAATATGGTGCAAACCATGAATATGATTGGGCCTAAGATACTCCACTTCATTAAAGAGTAATATCGATGTGTTGGGTTGCTTCTGCTGTTGGAGTGGATTGTGGTGTCTTCCGTGATTGTTTTTTTGAGTGGTTAGGTGTATAGGTAAATTATGTAGATTGGTTCTAAGATATACATAAGATACACCCTTGAAGAACGCCAGGGTTGTTGGGCTTATGGTTTTTATGCCATTGAAAATTCCTACCTTAAACAAACGATGCATGATTTCTAAAATATAAAATTGAGGTTATTTCAACTAATAAACATTTGCGTTTTGTTGATAGACCACAGTTTATGTATAATACCAAGCTAGTACCAGCTAATAGGACTGAATAGTACATAATCTTTACATGTTTAGTTTGGGCCCTTCTTTGCTCAGTTAATTTACTATTGATTTTAGAAAATGGAAAATGTTTTACTTTTTACTTTGCATGCAAAACCTGGATTGCAATAACCAAAGTGTTATAAGTTTGTTCATCCTGTCTTTACACCTATCCCATGGAATTTCATAAGACGTAATACTCTAGCAAACATAGTAAGAACTGTAAATATAAATTCATCGAAGCGAAAATTAATCCAAGTACAGATAAATAATAAACCTTCAGGGAGGTAAGAAAAAGACTCGGAGGGGAGGCGGACTTGACGAAATTTATCGTCTGTTCGTCAAGTGGATGTAGTCATGTCCAAAAGCTGCGTTCTGCTTTTCGAGCTTGTTTTCTTCTTTTTCCTCTTCACAACATGAGAATGGTGATCAAGAGCGGCCGATTCTAACATGACCCCAGAGGTATTTATTATTGTAGAGATGGTTAGGGAGGTCAGCGAAACATCTGGCAGGGATTATTCCAGAACAGCGATCTTGAATAGTGAAACGTTTCGTCGTTAAATGATCCACGTTAATATTCTCAAATATAAATGCAGTATTGATGGCTTTTGAAGAATTTAGGATTATGGCCGGATATCGCCACCAAACGGCGATTGTAAATCAAAAATAATCTTCACAATTTGGCGTTTTTACTGGCGATTTCCAAGGGTTGGAAAGAGGTGAGAAGTTGGAAATTGTCGACATGTATCTAAAATTACAGCTCTGAAAGGATAACATATTAGAGTGGCCGGGGGGCGAGGTAGATTCCATCCTCCGATGAGATGATAACCCTTGCACTCGTGTTAGCACAGCGTTGATAAATGCCCGCCGAGGAATTAATGGCCTCTAGGACCGTCCTCCGTTTAACCCATGACCCGCGGTTTTCCTAAACACAAATATAATGTTTTGAAATTTACCATCTACGCTGTTGCTACCAAACTTGGCATAATTAATCGGAACAATGTTCCTCCCACTTTATATGAAAAGTGAACTGACAAACGTGGAAGGTGGGGAGTTATTAAATTAATGTATTCACACCAAAACAGCATGGCATTAATATAATTTCATTCGTTATGCTTGAAGTATGATGATATTGTACTGATGTATACTGTTTTTTTCAAATATTTTGCATGGCTATATTGCCTTTTCTTAACTTAAAAAATATAGAGAAAACTTTTAGCTCTAACAAATGTATGAATATCTACTTCTAACGACAATACAAAAGTATATGCGTAAATAATAAATCTTATGAAAAATAATTGTCATGGGGGGCCAATTATAATTAAACTTCTCCATTTATACTAAAATACTGTACTATAAATAATTAATCACTACTTTTTCCCATTTGACCCAGGGTGACAATCCTAGTACAGTCTATGTGCTATGAGTCGCAGCCCACCTGGTCGCGAAGCTGCTGTCGCTTCAATCTCGTTGGGAGAATATTGAGGAATGTTCAGCATGTCAGGTTTAAGAATATCTACTATTTTTCGGAAGATTTTGTATTAGGAAATCTCGATGGGATGAGAGTTGGAAGGTTTGGTTGAACCCATTGGCTAGTTTATCATTGGTTGTTGTGAAGCGCCAGTTTTTATCGTTTTTTTAGAATCGTGAAATTGTTTTGAGTGAATCAGCTCCTGCTTTTTTAGTGTTGCATGGGGATTGCAAGGTAGTCTTTTGTCAATATACAGCGGAAGTGATTAGCTGTAAGAAAGGATGTATGTTGTAGGTATAGTGATGGTACGTCGGAGTGTATGGTCATATGGATAATAAGAAGCAGGGTTTGTGCTCCCCAGATATTGCCTCCTTCTGCCTCATTATAACTTCTTAGTTCCTTAGTACCTTAGGGGGCCGCGGTAGCCGAGTGGTTAAGGCGTCAGACTCTCGCCAAGTAGACCCCGCGGTCGTGGGTTCGATCCCCACCGTCCCCTCTGGAATTTTTCTGACGCCTAAGGGGACCGGTGGCCGCAATTAAAAGAAATTGACACTGCACTCATCAATGGAAGGGGCGGGACCGGATCTCAGCGACCCTGAACCTGGTCCCAACCACCTTCAAAAATGATTTTCTTCGATGGAAGAACACTGGTACAACGGGGGCTCAAGTTCACTTTGTGTTGTGAGCCCTCCCCCAAAAATGGAGCCAGGGTATAGTACAATAAGCTGTACAGCTGCAGTGCTAAGGAGGGAACTCCTCCAGTCCCTGGTATTCATCCATCCATCCATCCTTAGTGCAGTGCAATAAAACAAATCCTTCTCCTTAGAAGAATCAAGTTATTGACTATAGCTGCTATAATTCCCCATGTTTTTTCGGTATGCTAAATCTCTATTGAATGTTGGTCCGTATTCAAAGATGATATCGGTGGCTATTTCCTCCTCCTCATTACATATCTGCAGATGGGATCATCATTGTGTTTGCCCATGTGGTGTAGATGTTTTCTCAGATGCCAGTCGCCGGTTAGTACTGCTACCACTCTGAATTTAGCTCTTTCCAATAACAGCAGTGATTTTGCCAGTGTTGGTGAGCGTTGTTTCATCATAAATGTACTGTGTCCAGTGCTGCTAGAGTATCAATCACTTTTTGTTTTGTTTGGATTCATTCTGCGATGGACGTAACGCAATATAATCCCTCAAGGTGCCGGTGTTTTTGAAAAAAAAAGCCCATTTGTCGGGTTCGATGCAGGGCCACTGGATTCGAACCCGGGACCTTTACCTTACAGTGATGAGCGCCGTGTCAAATACGAAACCTTGCGGCCACCGACGCCTCCTTGATTATTTGTTTGTCTTATCCGAAGTATAGATTCAGGGCCTATGGACTTGCAGATCCTTCTCTGGCCAGTACTTTCTCATTACCCAAAATTCCTCTATGCACATATCATCAGGTTGCTGTTTCTCCAGGTTTTGGAGATTTTGGATGCATTCGCCGAATCATTTTGATGTGATTCTTTCACATGCTGATACTGTAATAGTTGCTTGGTTATCAGCTTTTAAAATGACTATTTTTGCTAGTGTAACATCTTTTAAGATTTTCAGGGTACAAGCATGATGGAAAGACCGAAGTATACTTCCCTAGTGAATTTTATCGCTCATGTTTTGGACTTGTACAGTAAATGCCCGATCCGGTTCCTGCGTCTGTTTTGTAGCCGTCTGTATAATGTATCTGATGCTCTACTGTGTTCGTCCTCTTCTATAGTCCGTTGAGACTTTATAGGAAGTGGTAAAAGATGTTTTCGGGATCATATAATCAGTTCCCTACAGAATTGTTTAGCTCCTATCCAATTCGACTTTTTCTGAAGCCTAAATGAACTTTCCTTAGCGTCTCCTTGTAAATATATTTCCTGTGAAGGTAGGATTAGCAGAGTTTCTAGAGCGTTCGTGTGGGTTGTTCCCATTTCCCCTGTGATACATAGGTTTGCTAGTTTTTGAATGCCGCCGAATGTTTCAGTAGCTCTTTTCTGTTGAGCTTCGACCCCCCCCCCCTCCAGATTAATGAACCAATGTTATTCTTATACGTTGGAGGGTAAAGGTTATGAGATTGCTTTTATCTACATTTATTTTTATCAGCCACTTTTTGGGCCAAAGTTTTGGTTCAATTAGGAGACCCGTAAGGAGCAATGTGAGAATCTTTATTCGGAGGATAGGCTAGCAGTATCATCAGCCAAAAAGTGAATGGATGTGTCAGAATGGCAGGCCAGCAGGATACGTTGAATAAGGACCAAGGATACAACACTGCGTGATTCCGGTTTTGCTACGACTGACTGACATGAAAGAAGTGGCCAGTCAGGTATGTTCAGAATATGAGGAAATAGGACAACGGAAGGCTGCACTTGAACTTCCACATCAAATCCGGTTGCAGGATCAAAATGAAAAGCGTAAGCCGTGGCTCCTTCTAAAGGATGCTTTTCCCAAATGTTGTGAAATTTAAGATTGTAAAATGAAATTATGAAAAAATGTATATTTCAATTTGTAAAATCTTACTTTGACAGAAAAATCTATAGTTTTTAATATTCGAGAATTATCCATAACAAAAAAGCCATTTTTCTTTTAACATTTGGGAAGCATTCCTTTAGAAAGAGACAAATTAAATAGGTACTGCAAAAGTAGTGACTATTATCTGCAGCACAGTACAGTATTTCAGGATAACCTAGGAATTATAGCTGGGCTGAGACCTTTATCTTACTTAAGACGGATTATTTTCTTTATGTATTTTATGAGAATTAATTTTATTTAAGAAGATATTCATAAATATGTTTGAGCTAAACGGGTTCTATATATTATCTAAAATAATAAAACTTGGAATTATACTCCTGCAATTTAGAAATTAAATTACACAGTAGAAATTAGGACAATACCATCAGACTGTTTAACGGTTGGGCCGATATAAATGATGTTTTTATTTGCACACATCAATTTATTTTTTCACATACTTCGGTATTCCATTTTTAATATCAAATTAACAATTTCTTTAGGGACTGACACGGCGCCCAACACTGTAAAATTCGCCCATACGTCCCGGGTTCGAATCCAGAGGCCATGCATTCAAATAGAATTATTCAGATATCGTGGTGTGGTGTGATATAGGTTTTAGCAAAACTTTTTCCTTATTTTTCCAACGTTTCCAACTTTTATTAACAAAACCTGCGTCACACCAGACAGCACCTTACGATCGCCAAATAATCAAAATATAACACGTTGGTGAAAACAATAAAAGAAATTAGGCTAGACGGATAGACAATAGATTTTACAATAAATATATTTTAATAAATTGTCTAAAATGAAACTATTTCGGTGTTTATTATTCAGATATCGTGAGATGCAGTCTGGTGTGGTGTAGGTTTCAAAAAAGCATTCTTTATGTTAAAAGAAAATGTTTTTATGAAACCTACATCACACCAGACCGCATCTCACGATATCTGAATAATAATCGATTGACGTCACTAATCTCTACAAATAATTATAATTTTTTTTTCAAAAAACCGGCACCTTGGGGTTGCGATCCTCGGGAAAAAAAATTCTTTAAAATATCATAACACTTGAGAAATCACTTAAACATAAGCACATTCTGTAATTTACAAAAATGATCTTTGAAAGCAATATAAAAATTAACTACAATTAAATTTAAAAATCACAAAAAATATTATTTTTGCCTTACTACTTAAATATTGGCTACATTTACAAAAATTGCATATAAAAGTAAATGAATCTTCTCTAAACTGGAAATGTTTTTTTTTTAATTCAAAATAACTGAGCTTATTAAAAATTGTGGTGTTAAGAGCCCAGTTATTTTATATAAAAATATCTCAAAATAAAGTAATTTGTTTTTTACGTGATTTTAATTTTAATTAAAAATTATTTCCCTATAGTCTTCTACGAGGCTTTTTGTAAAACAAAAATTTTACTCTATATGGTAATATTTTGTACCATTTTCTGGTGCATTTTGATGTTTTACAGAAAGGGATAATTAGAAAAACCACTAATGTTAAATTAAAAGAAAAATAACTAATTTCAAATGAAAAGAGATAATTTGAAATGAAAAAAAGACTAATTTCATATATAAACAGTAAATTTGAAATCAAATGGGGCTAATTTGAAAGTTACGAAGGTAAATTAAGGGGCTAAAATAATAATAAGGTTATGTTTGTAAATTGTACTAACTTTGAGAACATGTAAGAACTGGTCGTGGTCGAGCCGAAGAGAGCAGAAAAGGCAGACACCTAAAACAAACAGTGGCCGAAATGTGGCGACATGACTAAAGGGTTTAATTAGATTTCAATAATTCCCACCATTCCGTTGGTATCAGGTTGTATTTATTGTTCGAATCGCATGTACGTCCAGTTGCCAGCTGGGATGACATCTGTCGTCTTGACGACCCGATTCCGGGCTGACTCTCTGTCACGACAGTGGGACATAATTTCACAAAACCGCTCGGACACAAGGGGCGTGTTACGGCTATTTTGGATTAAGGGCCATTCAAATTGCTAGCTCGTTACGCAGTGTAACGACTCGTTTGTACTATTGGTTCAACGGAAGCGTTTAGCCGGTGTTTAACTCTTAGGAAAAACATTTTAGTAAGGACAATTTGCCTTATGAAATTTTTCTATTATTACACTGCGAGAACTATTCCGACTATTCCAAAATAGGGTTACACTAAAAGTTCGTTTTGTAAATCTCAGGTGTGATTATGTTGACTGAGAGCAGTATTGGCTAAAGATTAGATGGCTATAGATTTCTGATTGTAAAACCAAAAAATCTCATTTTTAAATGTACCATGAAATAAGATTAAAGTTTAAGAGCAAACACATTTCTTCTCCAAGACTCGACTTGGTAACTATGGATGAAAGGAAGCCTATACTCACCAGAGTGAATCCTGGGAAAGAAATATCTGTACCTCTCCCTGCTTATAACCCTAAGGAACCGCATAAACTCGTTATTATAATTGGCGAGAAGCGATTTAACAAACCGAATCGGTGAAGATAGGCATACCTAAATGATTAAAACGAGCAAAGACATCTGCACGCAGGCTCATAACTTTTGTTTTTTACGAATTATTTTGGGCGGCAGGGAAGGAACCAGCTGAATCTACACGTTTTTAAAATTGATCCGGGATTTCTTTAAAGCTGATTTGTCAACACGTCTTGTGCAAAAAAATGGTAGGCGACCGCTTTTTTTGATCGAAGGGACAAGGAAGTTTCATCCCAGCGAGTATTTGCCGCCCAAGGGAAAGAAGAAAAGAAGCGAAGAGGTTCGGCAAACAGTCGTCCCCCTCAAAAAACGCCTCGTGTAATTCTGGTGGGCTGCAAAACGTCCTGTTTAAACATTTGTTACAAACATCTGTCCCCGGGCACAATGTAAATCCTTTTCACCGGCCGAGGATATATTTATAAGGGTCTGTTTGCATGAGATATCTCATCCGCTAGGAGTCTTCCCTAGTTTTGTTTGTTTTCTTCCGATGCCCTTCTTTCCTTCCAGACCGAATCTGTTTCGACGTTTACGAGCTGGAATCCTTACCAGCTGATCAAACTCCAGGGGGAAAAAGGATTCCTCTCCAACGAGGCCCTCCCTCAAAAGGAGAGCCCACTGCCGTTTCTGCAGGGCTATTTACAGAAACGGGTTATTAACGATGTAAAATAAAGCGGAGTTTGCTTTTCGACGGGATATTCTCAAAGAAAAGAAATTGATAATTAAGGAGCCGCAAAGATTAATAGAATAAAGATAGCATCAAATTAAAAAAATGATTTATTTTGTCAAGCTTTGTTTTAATAGAAGAGTTGCCCGCCCCCATTTCCTTTTCTCGTCCCAAAGCTTCTCTTTAATGAGATATATTTCTTTCCTCAATTTAATTTGAACCAGAAGAACAAAAAAAAAAGAAAACACCAGAAACGATTTACAATGCTCGTTTACAAATATTTGAGTTTTCTTAGATAGATTCGCGATTTTGTCTATTTACGTAAAACAACCAGTCTAACAAAAATTGTCAAAGAAATTCTCATTCTTACAATCTTTACCTATTATCATTTGCTCACAAGATCTTGTTATCAATGCCTTCATTGACTATCACTTTGTATATCTATGTTTCTTTCATGGTTCACTTTGTCATTTACCTACTTTCTCATTCTATGTTTCTCTCACGCCCACTTTATCATTATGGTGTTCTCTTGCTTGAGAATTGAAATAAGGGACATTCTAAGTAATTACTTCACTTACATCGTGGCCATTTCAACGTCGCTGAGAATCGAATTTTGATTATTCGACATGTGACATGTGGGAAAAAGAGATTGCTCGTAGGTTGGGATGAATAGAGGTGACCGAGGGGTTAGAAACCACGATCAGAGCAGCGACGTAATGAACCAAAGATCGTGGGTTCGAACCTCGTTCGTAATTTCAATTTTTCATCTCCACCAAAAACCGTACATAAAATGGATAATTAATTTGGATTTAAAGTAAAGTTGTTTGACTCTTGGTATAGAGAAATATAAGTCAAAACAATTAAAACCTTATAGTGTCATGAAATCAATAGAATTTTAACCTCTATGCTTTTTGAATCAATACGAGACGAAAAATTGATCAAACTAAAACAATTTTTGATTTTTGTACAATAAGAAAACAGCTAATAATTATTCAGTCGAGTTTGAGCCGTCGTGACGGGTTTTTCACCGACAAGTATCGAGCAAATAGAAGTCCGGGGCGGTTTAATTTATAAATATTCCATGAGACCTGAACAAATATGTAGATAATTAGTGGTGTGACTTGTAGATGAGGACGGGCCGGTCCAGTGTTGTCAGGGCATTTACTTAAGTCAACAGAGACCAGGTCGTCCACTCGATATTCCATTAAGGCGTGTATTTAACCACAAGAGGAATTCCATGCGTGTTTGGAAAAGTGTACTCACAGGATGGCAGTGGAACTAACTGAATTTTGTTTCGGATGGACACGAAAACTTTATCCCTTAAGTGAAAGGAGTTTTAAATGTTGCTTATTTCACATCAACCGATACGTTTCGCCACAAGAACGACCTTTATGATATTCTCACATTTGTTATTTTATTGTGTTTCGTCGCCTCGAATGTTATGGAATTTCCTCGTAGATAAAATTGGAAAGGCGTGGCGCGTTGCGACACGAGGCATGAAATTCGCGCGGTCGCCGGTTGTGGTGCGTGCAGTGCCCGTGGGAGGCGGCAACTCAGGTGTGAAAGACTTATTGCTGGGAGGTGTCGGTCATGATGATCTTTTACACTTTCGGTTTCTGGCCGGCCTTTACACGAATTGTATAACCGGAGGATTCCCAGTGCCCTTATCTACCCGGGGGGTCAACGAGCCCTCACACCCTCGCCGAACGTAGAACGTGCATTACGGAAAAAAGTTCGACGTATTGCGAGATTATGCAGTTTTTTATATTGTATTAACGAGGTAAGAGAAATGGAATTCAATCACGGTTGAAAATATATTTGCGCGCGTCTGAGACAGACTTGGTATTTTTAAGCAATCAAATAAACACTTTTTCTTTCTACAATCCTTTATCATCATTTGTTATTCTTCTAATATCACATTGTACTACATCTAGACCAAACATACAGCCCATTTTTGAAAAATGAATCTTAACTCTTCCGGCCAAAAACTATCTATTTTACAAACGCCTTTCACAATCCCAGTGTCATCGCTTCGTGGCTATTACCTAATATTAGCGTTTTTTGGGCCTTTCTTCACATGAGACAGATTTAATTACGTTGCACGGGTTTCTCCTCAACTATACTACCTTATACCACTGATTTTTCTGAGCCATTGAAGCACTTGTCCGAATTTCCGCATAACTTTTCCAAACTGGTTTTCGTCAGGGTAGCATTCAGTCCCTCACAATTCCAGCTATACATGTAATGACTTCCCATCCTTTCCCATCACAACAAACAACACCTCAAACCGTTCGGTATGAACATTTAACAGAAAAATTTACCTACATAGCCTTTTCCACAACAACCATCAGCTAGACCAGCGTGAGAAAACACTACAACCTGACGCTATCTTGAATGACGGATGACTTCAGAAAAAAGGGATCGGTATAATGAAAATGCAGACAAACTAGCCGGAGGAGGAACTGGTAGAATAGCGGTCTTCCTGTATGAAAAAAAAAAAAAAAACAGTTTCAGGACTATCTACCACTGTCCAACTACCCTTGATTTTAAAAAAATTTCTGTCATGGTTTGGGTACATATCGAAAAACTTTTGACGTTATTTAGTACAATGGTATAATCAGCAGAATTCCCTTCTTAAATGGTAAAAATAGTTCACTCCCTTTCCCAACCAAGAGACATTGTTGCTGGTGTTCCGCAAGGCTCTATCCTTAAACCCATCATGTTTCTTATTTATTTCAACAAACTCTTCAGAATAAGAACGTTACGCTGAAAATACCGCTCTCTACTTTTCCTCTTACACAGCATCGAACAGGTTAGACAACGCTATGCGCCCCGTAGGAAGTTTCTCCAACTGTTGGAAAATTTAAATTAAGTATAATAAAAAGGGGACATAATTTTCAATAATCTTAGACAGTTGCTGTATAAAAAGAACCTGATTAAAGAGTCGGTGGTCTGTGTCCGTCAAATGTCTTGGGGTGTTATTGGTAACACCCTTTTCCTCTCTTGCTAATCATAAAGTTATCAAGGGACATACTACTTTAAACAAAATTTTCTTTTCTCTGTCAGTCCAGTCAGTAGTTTGTCAATACATTTCTTCTGTACAAGGCGGTGATCAGGCCGTTGCTGCTATATCCCTGCAACTCCTGAAGTCTCGCAGACAGATCTAAATCCGGTCGCACTTGCCAGACTTCTGGAACCTGCCTCCGCGACGCGCTGCCAGTCTAGCGCCGTGGCGGATGAAAACCGTTGAGTATGAGTATGTTCGGCTGCCCTAGGACGCCATATTTGTAAAGATGAATGATTGTGACGTGTGACTCCTAGATATGTAAAATCAACACTAAACCGCAGCGCTAGTCAGGTGGAGTAGGAAAATTCGACAAATGCTATATATGCCCCACCGACCTAGTGTTGTTCCATCGCCAGGCTGCGGGTTGTGCAGAACAAGTTTCGGAGGTTTGAAATAGATTCGCCACGATAAACAGGCACATCGGCACTGCTAAATGTGGCAAAGCGAGTTATTGGTTTTGGAATACGTGATAGATGTGACCAACCATCGTGTAACTATGCGCGGCTAGTACCAGAACCATCTTTTGTCTAATAGGTAACTGTAGATTAAACGAAAGGTACATGCATATGAGAATAAATAAAGCTATACAATAACTTAGCAATGATGGCTGGGGCATTTAATCCTTCTGATAGAAAAATGTGATAATAAATAATTTAGTTATTACTTAACCAGCTGGAGGTAAGAACCGCTGGATAGAAACGACATCGAACTACTGTGTTTAATGTACATATTTGAAACTAAAAATACTTTTTCTGTTCCGTTTCTATTAATAATAGCAAATCACTATTCGGGACCGAGCGAAAAGCACTTGCCTGTAAAAAAAAGAGAAACGTTTCCTGAAAGTCCTCTCAGAAGAGTAACTATAGTTTCAGGCCGGAAGATTGCTTTCTGACGGCAACCCCGTCCCCCAGGCCGGCAGATGGAAAGCAAATTGGATGTGGGTTTTGCTCAAGCAAACGGAGATGGGGAACAAAGGAAAACCGATCGGGTTTCTCGGGCAACGAATAATAATTCAATCAGTGTCTTGTCGGGTTAAAGGATCCCCGTTATCCGAATAATTGCCTGCAACCCTAGCACGATCGGCTTTTTTTCCCTTCCATGTCAATGAGTACGGTTAACCAGGGAGGGGTAATTGTGTTGTCTATCAATTTACAATATAAACTAAGAAAAAAAAATCAAATGCAAGTACTCTACGCTCGGAATTAATTCAAATAAAAGGTTTTTTAACCACTCCTCAGAGGGACAAAGAACTTACATGCAACCAATACATACAAATATTTTTCTGGAATAATTTATAAGAGGATTGTGTATAATTATTATAAATATAAATATGCTCAAATTTCTTTCATATTTTCCAATCTGCCTTCTTTCTTTTTTCTAATGCTTTTTCATTCACTCTTTACCTTTCTCGCTACACATACCCTTTCTTTCATTTTCTTTATTTCTCATTCTTTCCCTCCTCGTCTCTCTCTCACACAATTACTCATTTTTGTACCTCTTACTGTACTCCTTCTTCTTTTAGTCTTCACTTTTTTCTATGTTCCTATTTATCTACCTATCTCTCACCCTGCCACTTTTTCGCGTTCTCTATTTTTCTCTCTATCCATCCCTCAATCTTTCCTTGCCTTTCAATTTTCTCCCTTCCCTGTCTCAAACTCTTTAACCATGGATTTATTACAGAATTACTTACAGGTTAATCACAATTAATTACGGTTTTTAGATGAGATGAAAAAAAAGTTAATGGCACGAGAGGGATTCGAACCCACGACTTTCGGCTAGATACGCCGCTGCTCTGCCACCTGAGCTATCGTGACCTCGATCCTCTCGGACATCAACTTCTCATCTCAACCTCACCTTACGAGTTTTGCCTCCTTACAGGTTAATGCAGGACTTGGACACCTATGAATGTTTACAGGCCGGAAATCCGTCTTGATTGTGAACGTGATTAATAAAAATTGCCTTAAATAAGCCAACCCTGCGACCATTTTGGACGGAAAAGTGGTACTGTGTAGTACTGTAACCAAATACAATGATATTTTAACCAAAAAACTGTTTGTTCAGTAATAGTTTATATTAAAATACGATAAAAAATAGACAGTTGATAAGAAATAACGTTGTTCAAAAACAAAAACAAGGGCTGTGGATTCATAATGGATCTCAAATTGGCTATTAATAAAATTACGTATTTTTCCGACCTATCCGGTCTGTCAATATCCTCTGGAATTGTGGAGCAATTTCGCCTCACGACGGGCCCTTCAACGGTGGGTTTGGAGAAAAACTATCATTACGCTCGCTCCTGGCGTCACTAGTTAGTGTCAAAGTGGGCGAGCCTGACAAATTACAGAGTAATTAAAATACGACATGAGGCAATATAATAAAACCAGAAATTAGTGTAATTACAGGAGCCGCGCTGCTACGGTAGCGTGGTTGGGCAGGGTACAAAAAAACAAAAAAAGATCCCGTCATCTGTTCCAAGAGGCATTGTCCTCCAGAAAACCTCAGGCTTTACATTCGAATTCCGGGGAAATTACAAAAATCTGGTGTCTTCCACGTCAAGAGAACCACGTCTTTATGTTACTAAAATTATGAAAAAGGAAAAATTAATTTGGATGTTACTGGAATGGATTACAAAGTAATGGAACTGTTGTGATCAAGTTTTGTTAACATTCCATATGGTTGAAGTTAGTTTACTGATGTACAGTTGAATATCCATATTTTATCAACAACGTATTTTGAATATAGATAGATTAATCTATCTATGTATAATAAATAGAGAGAAAACTAGAGCGAGAAATACATAAATAAGCGGAGATAATAAAAACAGTAGAAAAAAAACATAGATATGACAAAATAGAAGATGGAGACTAAGGAAGAGAGAAAGAGAGATAACGAAAGTGAAAGTGTGAGAGAAAGAAGTAATGTACTTTTTATAATTTGCTCTTACGAGATGGATAACGCGCGAAAGAAGTAAAGACAGGTAGACAGAGTGAGGGAAGAGAAAAGAAAATGACACAAACAGAGAACAACTGAAAAGAGAAAAGTGAAAATGAGGAGAGAGAAAGAGAGAGAAAGAGAGAGAGAGAGAGAGAGAA
This sequence comes from Cimex hemipterus, assembly GCA_039619505.1. Classification (NCBI taxonomy): domain Eukaryota; kingdom Metazoa; phylum Arthropoda; class Insecta; order Hemiptera; family Cimicidae; genus Cimex; species Cimex hemipterus. Next base: position 1,757,960 of record CM077109.1, read on the forward strand.
GCAGAGTAGCTAAGAGAAAGAGTGAGAGAGAGAAAAAACATTAGCAAAATCATTATAAAACAGAGAATAAAACAATCAGCTCAACCAATCTTCCAATCAAGACAATTGTCCTTACAACGTCGCTAACCTCACTATCCATAACGACTTCAACATCCCTTTTGTCAGCGAACTGATCCCATTTTATTCATGGGTGATGAAACTCATAAGGTTCTTTAACTTCCCGACTTATCCTCGACGGGATTTTTCAAGCGCCCAAAGAAAACATTAGGTGGATGTTTCAAACATGGACCTGTCACAAACTTTGGCTAACGAGGTGGTGTAATGGTAACCAAGTTCATGAGTGTCCTAAAAAGGGCGCATGTGCTTTGAAAAAGTCAGTTTTGTGGTTTCGGGCACGACCTTTCAGCAGCGCCTTTCGCAATCCCCCGGAGAAGGCACTCCAGCTCCGGTTGGCCGGTACCCTCTAGCTAAGGTACAATTTGCTTGCAAACCACGACTACCACGAGTTCAACCAAATTTTGTGGAGTCGCTTGGATCCTCTCATGATTATTTAACGTGGAACTGATCGCTCACCCGGGGGTTCATACACGCCCACTACGGATGCACCAGTTGTCTGAAGGGTGCGAGTTCAGTAACCCAGGAAGCCCCTGCCAAAACAGGGGGGAGGGGAAGGTAAAAAGGAAGGTAATAGGAAATTTTACCTCCCTCATTGGTTACCGCTAGTCACCGAAGCTGATGGTTGGGCTTGCGCCCACAGGCAATCACAGAACTTCAATAATGCATCGAACTGATCCGTTCCCGATTCCGAAAATTTCACACTAACCAATTGGATTAATTCTAACCCTTCTGCTCGAGTCCTCTCCACCATCCCGAGAATCCGCACATCGCCTGAATCATCTATGTCCTCTAGACCTCTATGCCCATTAATCCTTCAACTGAGTGCCATAGGCTAATTTCTCATGGAAGTCCTGTTGTCCTGTCCTCCATTGTCCTGTTTGTGAAGCGCTGGAATTACTGTCCTTGTTCTTGTGACCGCGGGAAAAAACGTTTTATGATAATATTTGTTATATGTACAAAACGTATGACCATCTTTGCATGGATCCCCTTCACTCGAAAAAATAAGTGATCTGTGACACACAATACCTTCCCATTTACAGTGCCTTCAACAACTTGAAAGAGAGTACTTCTTCGTCATTTTCTGTCTCAGCTCTTAGTGACGAGCCTGCGGATGGGATTAGCTCATCCTTTGTGATAATCCTTGTTGTTAGAAATATTGTTACAAACGTATAGGATACGTATAAAATAATTTCGCTAAACAAAGCTCGTGCGGGAAAAAATGCAAATGTCCACCAATCCCTTCTGAAATCCACCGTAAATCAAATGGTTAAAAAGTAATTCCATATTTGCCAAAGCATTTTGAAGAGAAAGTGCATCAGATAATACTTAAACTAAACTTACGTGCAGATGTACTGGTATGTTTCTATTAGGAAACACCTTGATTTGTTCATTTTTTGAAAATACTAAAGGTTAACGCCTTTATTAAATTACCTTTTAAAAGAATTGAGAAAACAAACCAGAGTTGGGAATCGGAACTGGTATAACACAAAAAGAAATTAACGTCCGTAAAGATTTTTCCTACGGTGTTTCTAGTTATTTTATACATTAAATATTTAAAAATCTGGGCTAATAAGGAAAGAGCTACCGGTTTTCCGACTTTACAGTTTAATTAATTTAATGACGGCGTCGTGTGGTTAGGTGGGACTCTGAGCTACAATTAGGGAGCGGCTCATTATTCCAAAAAATAGGAAATATGCTAAGTCGCCAATTTAGTTTAATTATATTTTTTTCGGGAGAGTTTGGAAGAAGATGAAAGAATTAAGGACATTCAAACTAGATGGTAAATATACATGTTATTCAATTACCATCTGGTGTTAAATGAAAAAAATACAACTTTGATAAAACTATCTTCAAAATTTTCACTCATTTTTATTTAAATATTAGTTGAAAAATATGATTTTTTCCAAACAAAGTTATTAATTGTTGTAACGTGGTAGGATGGGAGAATGTCTGCAACGGTGTTCATTACACAACGTTATGATCTTATCGTTCCAACTAGTGCAACTAATTACGTTGTAAATTAACAACCACTTCTCCCACCGGCACAGACAGCTTTAATGTATATGCCTAACGAATATAGAATATCATCGGCGGTTTGATCGGAGATTGGTCCCAGGTTTTATTAACCCTGTTCCAATAGTTGTACAAATACAATTAGCAACGTTCGGCTAGTGTTTTATAAAATTTATTGATACATTAATTTACTAATTCGGCCAGGTGGTATTATACCTACAACTACCATGAATTACCTGGTACAAGTTAGTTGTTCTGAAAATTAGACGCGTTTAATTTGACTTGAAACGTACAACGTCATTATTCCAGTTTCTAACCTACTGCCTATCCAACTATTGTTCTTTCTTTTATTTTTGCCTTTTTTCCTCTTTTCTCTTTGACTCACTCTGAATGTTTTACTCTCTTTCACTCTCGATCTCTCAGTTTGTCTATTTCCCCCTTTCTTTCACGTTTTTTTTCTTACCTCTTTTTTCAGTCAGTTATTCATTGATATTTTCTTTTCTTTTTTTTCTGCCTCTTATACATTTTCAATTTTCTTCTCTTTTTCGCCTTCTCTCTCTCTCACCCTCTCTGCCCCACCTCTTTCTCACTATCGTTTTTCTCACTCTTTTCGTCCTTCTTTTTATTTTCTGTCAGTTATTCATTGACATTTTCCTTTCTTTAATTTCTGCCTCTTATACATTTTCAATTTTCTTCTCACTCCCTCGCTCTCATTCTCTCTCCCCCTTTCACTCTCTACCTCTCAGTCTGTCCCTCTCTTCCTCATCTCTATCTCCATTTCTTTCATGTTTCCATTCCTTCCTTCTTTTTATTAACTGTCTGTTATTCACTGAAATTTTCCTTTCTTTATTTCCTACCTTCTTATACCTACCTCTTCTCAATTTCCTTCACTCTACACTTTTTTCATTCTCTCTCCTTCTTCCCTCATTCTTCCCCATCACATCCCCCTTTCTTTGCGCGTTTTGTTTCCTTCCTTCTTGTCATATTCATTCCCATTTTCCTATCTTCATTTTCTGCCTCTTATACAATCTCAATTTCCTTCTCCTTCGCTCTCACTTACTACCTTCGTCTCTTACTCTCTTTGTTGTCACAGTGATCAAATTATACAAAATTTTAGGATCGAAAGTAAATACTTCATTATCTTCCCTTATCTCAATTTTCCCCCTTCCCCATCTCTCTCTCTCTCTCTCGCTCTCTCTCTCTCTCTCTCTCTCTCTCTCTCTCTCTCGTTTTCTCTCTCTCTCGCATCTATTGTATATATATTTTTTTTCTATCTATTTT
>CM077109.1:1761770-1773129 GCA_039619505.1 Cimex hemipterus
TCTCTCTCTCTCTCTCTCTCTCTCTCTCTCTCTCTCTCTCTCTCTCTGCGTATATATATATATATATGTGTGTCTATATATGTTGTTTATCAATTTGTCTTTCTCATTACTTTGTATCCCCTCTCATCGTATGACCCTATCTATACATCTGAAAATCTATACATTTCCTTTGGAACGGTTCATGTATACAAAGAGAAAACGATAGATAAACAGCTGCAAATTAATGAGTGCTCATCAACACGACACACAAGAATGACACATCTACACAGAAAAGAAACACTTGGAGCCCTGAAGATGATCTTAGTAAAGATCGAAACGTTGGCAGGATAAAGAAAATATTTTTCTGAAACCCACATCACACCAGGCCACATCTCACGATATCTGAATAATTATCGATTGACGGTCACTAATCTCTATAGACTTTTTCGGTGTGTAGGGAAAACAAATCTACTAATTATGAAAATTTCATAAAACGTCAATTTTTGAAAAAAAAAGGGAAAAAATTTTCCGTTTTGTGGATATGAAATTAGCGGCTTTTATCAGGTCAAATCATAAAACGAGGGCAAGTTTGAGGAAACGGTAAACAAGAATTTGGGCCGTTATGGTACGGCGGGCTTTGTTAATTTCAACGGTATTAAATCATTCTCATTAATGTGGGGTTACCATTTGGTAGTGATTTAATGCGTGGGCGTGAGCCCGGTCTGATGGGCCGGCGATTTATCGTGCCGGTAACACTTGAATCCCCTTATAATTAATAACACATAAAATTAACCTGGAGTGGAAAAACAACAGCACTTTCCCTTTTATAAAAGAAATCGAAAGGAAAAATAATCAAGCCGGTAAGCGGCGGGTTTCAAAAGTGGCCAAGGTATTGCTACTTGCAGTTTTTGTCTAAAACCCAATTAAATATCCTCAGACGGCTGGGTCCGACTTTCATCGGGTTAAACCGAGTATGAAATTACGAGTAACAGGCCCGAAGCGTGGAGATATGTAAAATACCATCGCGGATAGACAGAGTACGCCGGGCTTTCATCAATTTGTTCAACTTCAACTATCTCGAGTCGGTTAAGTTTGCTCGGATGATCCGAAAACGGATGAACTTCCTTTCCCGTCCGATCCGGCACACCTTCCTATTTTGATTACACCCAAATTGGGCCACGCTCGAATATAATTTATTATCGTGGTTTAGTAGGTCTTAGATAAATCTTATAACGTGGATGAAACCCTTTTTGTACGGGTGAAAAATATATGCCCTATATAAAGAGAATTACGACTAAATATAACGATAGTAAATTCATACATGGCCGATATTTGTTAATGTTTATTGCGTAAATTAAAATTACATAAATTGATTGGTCGTATACCACATATCAAACGTCATACTATCCCCCAAGCAAATAATAGGTTCATCAGGTCCACTCTTATTAAACGCAAAATTGAATAGATTTAGTGAGCTGTGATTATTTACATACAGAACAAGAATTTCTTTTTCAAATCAATTCCAAACTATTGGACAGCTAATAAAGACTGAAGTTATGAAATAACCGTATTGGTTCTAGAAAGAGTAATTATTTACAGGAACTTCCCACAATTATACATTACAACGAATCACCCTAGTGCAATTTACTATAAATTCATTTACGTTTTTGTGGCTGATTGACCAAGTTACATCTACATGGCAAAACACATTGAGCCCTGAAGATGATCTCAAAAACGGTCGAAACGTTGGCATGATAAAAAAGACGTTTTTCTAAAGTCTACGTCACACTTGACCGCATCTCATGACCTCCAAATAATAATAATAATAAAGTTTAAGTTAGATTTTTAATTGAGATTTTTAAAAAATCAGTGTCACGAGCGGGATTGGAACCCGTAACTTACGGCTAATTAACTAATACTGACGGTAAGTTGAGATGGAGAGATGTCCGAGATCACAAGTAGATCGAAAACACGCTCAAGTGATAGAGCAGGGGCCAAATTTTAGCCAAAGGTAGTGGGTTCGATCCCGCTACTGACATTGACTTTTTTATCTCAACCAAACCCTTACTTAAACATTAAATAATTTATTATTATTATTATTATTATTATTATTATTCAAGAGATGCGGTCTGGTGTGACGTAGGTTTTAGAAAAACGTCTTCTTTATCGTGCCAACGTTTCGACCTTTGTTGTTGAGGTTGTAACAGTATTTAAGGTGATTTGGCTTTAATACTGCAAACGGAAGCGGGAAAACTAAAAACATGAATTTACTAATATTATCTCTTTATTTAGGTTACCGTAAGGGTTAGGGTTAATGTGTGTGTGTGTGTGATTTTTATTAGAGTGAAAGAGTGCAAGGAAGCGTATACTTATAACCCCGAACAGAGGAATATCGAATACTGTGGGGTGAGTGTGGGACGTCTGGGGAGTAAAAGGAAGTTATTAACGAGAATGGAATGGGTTCAACCCCTCCCCGAGGAATATCGATTGGTCTGAGGTGAGGGTAAGATGTCTGGAGAGTAAAAGTAATTTATTAGCGTGAAAGGAAGAGGTACTTGTAACCGCGCTCCGAGGAATATCGACTCGTGTGAATGTGACCAGAGATCTATGTTTATGGTGATATGTATGTGTGTGTTTTTTTTTGTTTCTATTCTGTATTGAAATCCTGCGATACAAATGAGAGGTAGGATATAAACTACTATACGTTCATAATATTTAGTGGTCTGATATCAAACATTCATTTGTGTTGATCTAATTTACATATATATGTTCCTTTCTAGCAATAGCAATATGTATATTCAAAAGAACAACTTGGCCTGAATTATTTTATAGTTTTATTTGAACAGTTTAAAGACTTAAACACAAAATTTCAACCGTGCTTAGTTTCCTAGAATAAACAAATTCACCTGAGACTGTATTAAACCAAAGTAACCTTCGAATTATTTTTTCCTCATCCTAACGCCCATCATTAAAACGCATCCAAAATAAATTAAAGATATAAAACTTACCCATGTGGGTGGGAGAAGTGGATGTTAATTTACAACGTAATTAGTTGCAGTAGTTGGGCCGATAAGATCGTGAAAAGTATAAATTACGATTCTAGGGCAAAGCTACCGCCGGCTATCAAAATTTTATATCTTTACTAATTAATCACGTAAACTTATCGTGTATCGGTATTTAATTGACTCTTTATATACTCCCGTGGCATACCATTAATCTCTTGGCTGTGTACGAGGGATCGAAGACCTCGGACAAATTGGTAATCTTAGGCTAGACTTGATCAAACGTTCTCCTGCCACGTGACCGATTGCCGAGTTCTGCAGATTGTCGATTATAACAAAGCGTCCAGTTTTTAGATAACAAAACACTCCTCCATAATTGTGAAACGTACGTATAAACATCTACGTTCATGGATGCAAAACGAAATTTTGATTATTATATATGATTATTTATTTTATGCAAGGTCTTGGTTGAGTTGAAAAAGTCAGTATAACAAGGGGGATTCGAACCCACGACCTTCGCCTCAATACTCTCTACCCATTTGAGTTATCGCGACTTCGATCCACTCGACACTAACTGTCCATCTCAACCTACAACCTTTCGAATTTTCCTTCTTTTTGACATTTTCAAATGTATCTTTAGTGGTATTAATGGCAAAATTTCTCCTTTCAATTAATTGATATTTTTATGCAAGATCTTATTTTCTGAGATGGAAATAATTCTATTTCTTCCTTTTATTTTTCTTTCAACCTTATACTTTCTTATTTTTCGCTCACACAATTTTATTACTTCTCTCTCCATTTTCTTATCTCGCGTTCACTTTATAACATTATCTCTTTCTCTTTCAGTGACTGCTGCTTTTTTCTCTCTTTTGTTTTTTTTCTTGCCATTCATTCTCGTTCTTCTTGTTCGCTATTCCTCGTGGTTTAATCTATCTCATAGTAGCCGCAACAATAGTCATAAAATTGATGTATAATTTCGGTGTAGCTCAGGGATATTTTATAATCTACCATGCCCTCTATCTTTCTCTCTCTCACGATCTTCCTACCTCCTATTACGATTTTTTGTGTTCGCTTAGTTTTTGCGTCTATTAACGGTTATCACCTTCAGATGGTTATTTGAAAGACGCGGGAAACGTGTATCAGACCGGGAGCAGAAGGCCGTACGATCAGCTGACAGCTGTGAAAACGGACGCCACAAGTTCATGAAAACTCTCTTTTTTGTAAATCCCGACGCCCATTAATTAACACCCATTTTATATTCACTAAACCCTCCCGGCACTAATAAAAACAAACTATGAAAGTTTCATCGATATCGGTTCAGTATTTTTCGTTTTAACCATTAGCACATATAGGAACGTTCATTTTTATATATAAACGCTTATAAGTGAGTCGATTTCTGCCTGCGTCATTCCTGATCCCAAAGCAGATTATCGTGTCCTGGATGGAAATTGAAGTCGTGTTAATTGTAATTGTTTCGAACGGGCGCGAAATGTGTGAGAAACCTCGAGATACGGAGATACAGATGGAACTCACGACGGCCCTTCAGAGTGTGAACCATTAAGCGCGAACACGATCCTAATAAAAATAGAAATATCCTGTACCGAATTTTTTTATTCAACTTATCGCATCGTTCTGGGATGGTTATTTAACCCCTTAAACACAGTACAACTTATAGACTTTGTTATTTTTGTTGTGGACTTGGTTGTTGTTACTAGATGGGCTGGGAGTCGAAAAAAGTTTTCTATAATTAAAATGGTTCATAATCCGAATAAACCTTCTGAACTTCCTGGTCCCGACTCACTACTCTTCATTCTAACTTTGCAAATTATAAAAAAAACTACTTATCGGATGATTATTGTCAATAATTGTACATTCTATACATTCCAGATCATCAGTTTGGGTTCCGCTCGTTTCACTCGACAAATTACATCGTGTGGCTGACATAACTTTTTCTGATTGAGGTTTCTTGATTTAGAACAGGCTCTCGATCGAGCATGTCACACGGACTGACTTTGGAAACTGAAGAATATCCTCCCCCATACGTACTATCCGAGTCCGTCAAGGAATCCTCACCTTATATCAGCACTAGGGTGGGTGTTCCTCTTGGAAGCATAATTGGCCTATTTCTATTATCAATATACACTGCAGATATTCCTGCACATATAACAATTCACCACGTTCATGATCATGCAGCGATTCGTACGCGTAATTCAGACGCCTCAATTGTCAATCAACACTTACAACACCTGAACGAATTAACAGTATGGTTCACAAAGTGGAGAATAAAGATGAACCTAACAAAAAGCAAACAGTTAAATTTTACATTACGTAAAAATATCTGTTCTGTAATGAGCTTAGATGGAATCTTTTTGCCTACCACGACCTTGTGCGTTATCTTGGAATTTTCATGGATATACAACTGACTTCGAATCGACACAAGACTCAAGCATTAGCATGTAAAAGAATCACTTCAAAATTAATCAGTGAATGTATTGAAAATCTCCAAAACCTGGGGAAACTCAACAATCTCATGTATTTTGGGTGCGAAGGCACAGGGGAATCTTAGTTAACGAGAAAGCAGTCAGACTGGCCAAGGGAGGATCCGCAAGACTATACATAGATCCAAACCTATTCTTTGAAGAACAAAAACAATTATAGAATCTTTATCGAAGAATGGATCCAAAACCCATCATCAGAATTCAAACAAAAGGAAAAGTGTATAAACTTTAGCGGTGGTAAACTCAGTAAACTTATGATGAAACAACCCACACGAACTCTGGCAAAATCATTGCTGCAATTGAAGAGGTGTGGTAGGACTACTAACCGATCATTGGCATCTGAGAAAACATACACAACATACATAGGCATATACAGCGATGATCCCATTTGCAGATTGTGTAATGAGGAGGAGGAAACAGCTTCTCATATCATCTTCGATGTGAAGAAACAGCTCAGTGGAGATTTAACCTAACGTATGGTAAAAGCTCAGGGAATCAAATTGCAGCAGCGACAGTCAATGGCCTGATACTTCTAAGGAGAAGGATTTGTTCTATTGCACTGAGCTAAGGAACAATAATAGTACAATATGCCAGATGGCTGCAGTGCCTGAGGAGTACAAATCCTGCTCCTTTTTTGCCTCTCAAAACGAAACGCACAATTACACAGAAGACAAGCCCTGAAGATGATCGCAATAAAAGATCGAAATTTTGGCCCGATAAAGAGAATGTTTTTCTAAAATCTACATCACAACAGATCGCATCTCTCATAATCTGAATAATTATCGATTAACGGTCGCTAATCTCTACACAAACGAAGAATCAAAAATTCGCGTGAAAAATAAAATAAAGAAAAATACACTAAATTTTATCTTGTTTGAAAATTTCGAAGGAAAAAAAAATTAAAGCCCATTCATCGGCTGTTGGCCCAAACCGGTAAGCAAATCTCCCTGGGGGGTTTCATAAATTCTTCCAGAGCTCCTAGGCTACGCACATAACTAATAAATATTCGATCGTACCATGCCATTGTTAATGATAAGTGGAAGGGGCGTTGTCTTGTATATTAAACATAGAAACCATTAATTTTAACCCTTCACATTAAAAGATGTTGGACAAGTTGAGGATTTGCATTTTCTGTATTATTTATACCCATGAAATTTTAGTTTTAGTTGTTATATAAACTAATAACCGGTTGGGTACGGAATGAGGTCTCAATTATCAAAGGAAAATTATGAAAGATTGTAAATTAAATATTCAAATAGGGAAAGTTGTAGTAAAACCTGTACTCTTTTAGATTCTCCTTCGCATGTGTGGGTGAAGATAAACATAAATATTCCTCCGGTTATTTTCCGGGTACGGGAAGTGAAAATAGATTCCGCGGTCGGAAAACAGGTGTGTTTATTTATAATGAGCAAATATGCTCTGGCGAGAAAGCACGTGCATTGGATTAGGGTTTGAAAACGAAAGTAAACGTGCATGACCCCGAGGGTGGTGCCGGTTTTACCCATTTGCATCTAAGGCCGTTTTGACCCTCATGATGATGAGAGATAACAATCCAATTCCGCGACAGAAAATAACTTATTAATATTAATCATCACGTTGTACAAACATAGAGTATAATCCAAACAGAAGGGTTTTTTCACCCCCCCCCCACCGAGTTATTTTTAAGCCCGGGGAAAAAAGTACAAAAACACCCGTGGAAGACGTAGTACATTATTTAAGCGGAGGATCTTGAGCCGCCCTATCTTGTCCGGAGGTGGAATTAATTCATTATTAAATGAAGAGGATCCATCTCGAACTGGGCTGCATTATTAAAGGGAGATTCTGTTTAAAAGCGGGGCTCGACATCTCCCCTGACAGAAAACGTCTGCACCTTTAGCCCTCGTCCTTAATGATTTCATAACTCGGCGAAAATCTCATTGTAATGGTGAGAAGTCGTTAAAATTTGACGTTACAAACTCTACACCTTCCGTCTAAATTAACACTACAACAACTAAAGGTTTTGGGTTTTTCAAATAGAAAGATCAATGACAAACTTGTTAGTAATACGTTTTAGCACTCACTAAGAGTGAATAGAGAAGGAGAGAGCGAGAGAGAGAGAGAGAGAGAGAGAGAGAGAGAGAGAGAGATTTGTTCTATGAATAATAAAAAACTAAAAAAGATAAATAGTTTTAAATTATTATTCATACAACAAATCTCTCTCTCTCTCTGCCTCTTTCTAGACTCTCCTCCCTCCCTCTCTCTCTCTCTCTCTCCCTCCCTCTCTCTCTCTTTCTCTCTCTCTTATTCTCTCTCTTTCCCTCTTTCGCTTTCACATTTGTTTTTTCTCTCTTCTGTTTCTATTTCGCTTCGAGCAGTGGGTGTTGTTTGTGCTGACTTTCGTTTGTTATTAGCTGTTAATGTTTGCTTGCGTGCGTGATGGTTTGTTAAGTCGTTCTCTATTTGTTGGTTGTTCCTCTCTATTTTCCCGTTTTCCTCATTCCCTCATTGGTTTCTACACTTTCTATTTGTACTTTCTCCCTTTCTCTTTTCCCTACTTCTTTCTCTCTTTCATTTGCTGTTCTCCTTCCTCTCCTTTTTCTAATTATCTCTATCAATCTCAGGCGGTTCACTTTTCGCTCCCCTCTGCTGCCTATAGTCAAGATATAACGGTGAAATGTATCTTCCTATCTTTACATCGGCAAAACCAATTCTATAGTTTTACAACTATAATCAATTCAGTAAATTTTATGATTTTTTTTATGTTCTGATAGTTTTCGTATCTATTGACTGTTATCAAATCCAGATGGTTATTTGAAAGACGCGGGAAACGTGCATAATACCGGGATCCGATGGCCGTCGGAACAGCTGATATCTGTGAAAATGGACGCCACAAATTCCTGATACCTCTCTTTTTTTGTAAATGTACCACGCAGCCTAACTAATTCTAAGTCGAATCGGTAAAGACAAGCATGAAATCACCGTGATGATTATGGGGTCAATTGAGGGCAATACGCCAGCTGACGTTCCTCAGGAAAAAACTACGACATAAACCTAATTAATATGTACACTGCTCATTTCATTACTCGAACCCGGGCCAAATATCCTAAAATAAAGCCACACACGGGAATAACAAATAAACGGCGAGGATCCTCGTTTAAACTGTTTTAAATAAACGCCTGTTAATTTCAAAGGTGTATTCAAAATGTCGTTTGAGTACATTTGTCATTGGCATACGGGTGAATCTGACAATGTGCAAATTATCCCCTTACCCTCCCGGCAAATAACGTACGTTAAACATTATCTATAGACGGTTCTTAAAAGATAGTCATGTACTTTAGGTAATATAAAGTAGTATACATGTAGCATATCTCATGTTCAGTTCACATCGACATCAATTATAATGATGATGAAGAAGAAAACGACCACGACGTTTAATGTATTGAAGATCAAGTAGAGAAGAAAGTAGATTCTGTGATCACTTGCCAAGCTTTCGCCGTTTATAAGACCTCTACTAGCATGAGAAATAGGATGCCGCTCTGATGATGTTCTTCAAAAAGGCCGAAAGCTTGGCAAGTGATCACAGAGTCTGCTTCTTTCCCTACTTGACTAGAAACCCGATTCCAAACACAGCAATTACAATATTCTTTCCAGAATCCACAGTCCACAAAACACAGTATAAAACCGAAAAAACATTGGGTTACATTATTCTCAAATAGAATAAAATGCAACCACACGAACTGTTCTATCTCAATCGGTCGAAAGTTTTGAATGTTTACGGGTGTTTTTTCTTCGAAAAATCTCGACCTTAAGCTATAAATTACATTTTTTTCAAGACGTACATCATCTGTTCCAATTTTTAGCACATTTGAATTCTGCATTAAATTTCCTATACGGAGAAGCTATTTTTAGTCTGAACGCTGATATAGTTTTATTAATTCAACCAAAAAAAAAAAATTTAAAGGAGAAACTTTTGATAAATTTCGAAATATAACTATAAAGTTCCTACTCAAGTAATTTTTATGTCATTTAGTTTCATGCTTGTTTAATTTATCTATCTTGGGTAAAATTTAATTGGATTTTTCTTTGTCTTTAGGATTACTTTTATTTTTCAATTAATTAATGTTTTTATTTCAGATAAAAAAGTCAGTATCACGAGCGGGATTCGAACCCACGAACGTGGCGAGTCAAATGTATTACACTAAGTTTGAAAAATGGCAAAAAGGAGGGAAAATTTAAAAAAAAAAGTGAGGTTGAGATGGGAAGTGTCAGAGGGGATCGAGGTCACGGTAGCTCAAGTGGTAGACCAGCCGCGTATAACCGAAGATCGTGGGTACGAATCCCACTTGTTACATTGGCTATTTTTATCTCAACTAAAAAAAACCTTAATTAATTGAAAGATATTAATTGGTAAAGCGGACCATAAAAGGGGTGAATTATTTTTATTTTTAAGTGTACCATGATTCATGGTTTTAATTTTTTTATCTAATACACTTTGTAGTTTTTTTATCAATGATAAATTTAACTTTTGATCGCGTATTATAATCAAATTGATCCCATTCCCATACTAGAGACAATAATGAGACAAGCCTAATGAGTACAAGCTATTGACAAAAATGTTTTGTACCTCTTTGACTGTACTATTTCTGTAATTCATTATTTAATATGGTTTTTTGCCATTTACGTTATTGTAGAGTTGAACAGTTCCTAATATTTCATTTAGCAAGACATAATTTTGGCTTTAGGTTTAGTTTTAAATATTGGGAACTGAACCAGATTGTTGATTTTTGAGCATGAAAATCTTAATTTATAATAAAGATTTAAAGGGAGTCGCGGTAGCCGAGTGGTTAGCTTGAGAGACTCTCGTCTAGTAGACACCGCGGTCGCGGGTTCGATAAAAAAAAAAACGAGTACTCATCGTCAAAAAAACAAGAGGATCTTTAGCGTCTGCACCTAGCCTGTGAGGCGTTATCGGACGTTTTGATTCTCAAGATGAGAGCTGAACCACTTCTGCATAGGACGGGGTTGTGTTACCGCCGCAGCATTGGTATAGAGGCGCCCAAGCCCATTAGGGTCAAGGACAACTTCGCTCTCCGCTTGTCCACTCCGAATGGTCGGTTCATTAAGCATCGGGTCATATGCCGCACACAAAGCGCTAACAGGCCGAAATACATCAGCTTGCTCTCCCGCGTACTCCCTAGATAGAGAAGGCACTCTCCCTGAGTGTAGGGACTTCCCCAGCGTAGAAACTACCGGATCCGCTCCGGCCGCGATTATTTTTTACGGAATTGCTAACCACCAGACGAGCACTGCCTACGGTCAAAGGTCTCTTGTCGAGCTCAAACTGCACCTGTCACGCGCATTCAAGGGACGCCGTAGGCCTAGGTGGTCCGATCCTTCGCTTCCCCCAGGGTACCACGCCGGATAAACGCACAACAATGCAAAGTATACTCGAGTCAGAGAAGCCGATTCACTACCCGCTTACTCGCGAATTCGACTATTCATCGTAATCATCCCGTCCTCAACGCCTACGCCCTGTCGTCCGGTCGCAACGTGTCCCGTGAGGCCGGGGTAGTAACGCTGGTCATACGCAAGGATTAGTAACAGTAAAGGTTATATCAACCCACGGGGTGCCATTGTGTTGGAAAAAAGCCCATTTATGTAAGTATGTCGGGTTCGACTGCAGGGCCGCTGGATTCGAACCCAGGACCTTTACCTTACAGTGATGAAAGCCGTGCCAACGACTAAACCTTCCGACCACCGACGCACACTCCATCCTCTATATCTTTTCTATTAATATAAATGTTTTTCAACAAAAATACGCATTTCTATTATTTTTTATTTATTTATTCATTTTCAAGAGAGAGAGAGAGAGAGAGAGAGAGAGAGAGAGAGAGAGAGAGA
>CM077109.1:1787537-1799017 GCA_039619505.1 Cimex hemipterus
GTAGATATTTATCACTTCTACCGGTAAGTGTTCCTATTTATTTTTTTAATTGTACCATTAATTTTTATTTAATTTGTTATTTATTTTTTATAGTTTAGAGTGGTTTTTTTTAATAGCCATGTCAAGCAATAGAATTGCTTCGTTGACTTGTTCAAGTGAATCCAATGTAAGTATAATAATTTGTTTTAATTAAATAAAATTTGGTATATTTTAAATGTAATTTCTTTTAAGCCCTCATCAGAATCGTCGACTCCTCCCAAGTTTAATAAAATGCCTATAAAGCGGGAATTATCTGATTCTGAGGTAGTTTCTTAATAAATATTTTTTTGTTTAGTATGCATAAATTATTTTCATGTTCCAAAAAATTCTTTTAGGACGAGTATGAATCTGCTAAAGATTCTTTCGCAGGAAGTGAGACGTCGAACATAGATCATAATGAAGTCGAGGTTGATCAATGTATTTTATGTTATTATATAAATTATTAATTTTATTTTTAACATTGTAATGGTAGATGTCGGAAGACTCGTTTGAGACATGTACGGAGTTCTCTCAAACAGAAAATAAATCATTGGTCTGCCAATTCTGCGGTAAAATATTCGTCCTTCCATGTCATCGAACGGTTCATGAGACGTCGTGTAAAGGATTGGTCAAACCTTGTAGCAGTACAACTCCTCCGAAGAAAAAACCGTATGAACCGTCTAAATCATTACTTCTACAAACGACTGAAGACTTCATTGAATACGAGACGGCTTTCGCAAATCGTCTGAAATCATATTTTCTGAAAAACAACAATGCGCAAGACGTAAATATGTTTTTAAATTCTATAAAACAGAGGGTAGCTAATAAATTAGACGAACTGTTAAATGATCACAACTCCATAAAAGTTAACATGTCTTTGGATTGTACAATGAAAAATAGTGTTGGCGAAGAAATTGATACTGCTTTCAAAACATCAAATGAAGCAATATTTATCGCTTCAGACATTTTTGATATTATCGAAAATCATTTTAAAAAAATATGCAAAGAATTTGAAGAATCCCAATTGTACAAAAGCGGATGGTCATTAAAACAAGTAGACGGGCTGAGGATAAAAATCAATAAAAACAATCCTCTAAGAACTTCATCCTATATTAAGTTGCCCAGTGCAATAGCAAACAAAAAGGCATGCATCAATATTAAAAATTCGGATAACAAGTGTTTCATGTATGCCATATTAGCCAAATTAATTAAAAAAGATCCTCAGAGAGTCAGTAAATACTCCAATTTGAAACATAATTATGACTTTTCAGGTCTATCTTTTCCAACCCCTTTAAATGAAATTCCAAAATTCGCTAGGAAAAACAAAATTTCAATAAATATTTTTGGTGTAAATGAAAAGGATGAAATTTTTCCTATAACCGTTACAGACGAAGAATTGAACGATCATAGAGACCTTTTATTGCTAAAAGAAGGAGATGATAAATATCATTATTGCTATATTCAAAATTTTGAGAGACTGATTTGCAAACAGATATCAAAAAGAAACAATCGAAAATTAGTTTGTAAAAAATGTTTTACTCACTATGATTACCGTTACAATGGTTTAGAAAAGTTTTCAGAACACAAACGACTATGCAATAAGAATAAACCGGCTAGGGTAGGTTTTCCAGAATACAATTTTATACAATTTTCCAATTTTGAGCGCACATTGCAAGTACCATACGTTGTGTATTGTGATTTTGAATCTATTCTGGAGCCAACAGACAAAAAATGCAAAACGTCTAATTCTGCTACAACTTTTGTACATCGACATGTTCCCATGAGTTTTGCCGTATACGTCGTGAACACACCGGAATTTAAAAACAAAACTCTTTCTAGTTTTGACACTCCTTACTTATATCGGGGGGAAAATGCAGCTCTTCACTGTATAGAATATCTAAAACGAATTGCTGAAGAGGTATCAACCGTTTACTCGCAAACACTACCTATGAATCCATTGACTGAAATAGAAATGATCGCATATAGAGAAGCTAAAATTTGTTTTATTTGCTGCCAAAATTTTAGCCCTGGTGACATAAAAGTTAGGGATCATAACCATTTAACCGGAGAGTATAGGGGTGCCGCACACAATCGATGCAACATCCGTTTTAGAAACCCTTCATTCCTTCCAGTTTTTATACACAATTTAAGCGGTTATGATAGTCATTTTTTAATTAAAGAATTAGGTTATGATGACAGAAAAATAAACGTTATTCCTAACACAGAAGAAAAATTTATTTCGTTCTCTAAACAAATAAATAATAGGATATCTTTAAGATTCATAGATTCATTCCGTTTTCTACCCACCAGTATTCACCATCTTGCTTCGAACTTACCAAGTTTCCCTCATTGTGAAAAATTTTACTCCAATGAAAACATCCACCTTATGACTAAAAAAGGCATATTTCCTTATGAATATATCAAATCTTGGGATGAATTGAAAGAGACTATACTACCAGATAAAGAGAAATTTTACAGTAAGTTGTCGTGTAGTGGGATAACAGATGAAGAATACAATCGAGCCCAAATGATTTGGAAAGAATTTAATTGCCGTACTCTGGGAGAATACAGCGATGTATATCTCAAATCGGATGTTCTTTTGTTAAGTGACATATTTGAAAGATTTAGAACTTCGATTTTCCACTCTCACGGATTGGATCCTGCACACTATTATACACTGCCAGGGCTATCATGGGATGCTATGCTCCGTTTTACGAAAATTAGATTAGAGTTAGTAAAAGATTATGACATGCTTCTAATGATCGAAAATGGAATCAGAGGTGGGATTTGTCAAGTTTCTAACCGTTATGCCAAAGCCAACAACCACGAATTGGAACATTTCGATAAGAATCAAGAAGAGTCTTATATTTGCTATCAAGATTGCAACAATTTATACGGTTTGGCTATGACCTATTCGTTACCTTATCGTGATTTTTCGTGGGTAAAAGATCCTAATATGATAAATATCAATGACTTAAAAGAAGACGATGATTATGGTTATATTTTAGAAGTTGATGTCGATTATCCTGTTTCTTTGCACTCTATACACAACGATCTTCCATTTTTACCAGAAAAATTGATAATTGATAACCACCCTAAATTAATAACACATTTCAACGATAGAGTAAAATATGTTTGTCATTACATGGCTTTAAAGCAATCCATAGATCACGGTTTAGTTTTACGCAAAATTCACCGAGCTATAAAATTTAGTCAAAAAAAATGGATGTTGCCATATATAAATTTAAATAATAACCTTAGGCAGCAAAGTAATTCAGATTTTGAAAAGGACATGTATAAATTGTTTAATAATGCGGTGTATGGTAAAACAATGGAAAATGTTCGAAAAAGATTGAATATAAAACTAGTTTCTGGAATTCCTCAAATTGAAAAATACGTGGCTAGACCAGATTTCAAAGACCGAATAATTTTAAATGAAAATTTGGCCTCTGTTCACTTACAGAAAAAATCAATTACGTTCAATAAACCAATTTATGTTGGCTTGTCTGTATTGGATATTTCAAAAACTGTGATGTATAATTACCATTATGATGTTATGATGCCAAAATTTGGAACGGAAAAAATTACTTTACTTTATACTGATACGGATTCCTTCATATACAAAATCATAACACCAGACTTGTACTCCGACCTTCTAGAAATAAGTGATTACTTGGATATGTCGAACTTACCGCTCGACCATAAATGTTATTCCCTAAAAAATAAAAAGGTTTTGGGAAAATTCAAAGACGAAACGTGTGGCAGAATAATTGATTCTTTTGTCGGGCTTCGCGCCAAAATGTATTCCATTTTATTTAAAGATGCGTCCGAAATTAAAAGAGCAAAAGGAATTAAAAAATATTCCATAGAGAAATCCCTATCTTTTCAGCAATATTACAACTCTTTGTTCAATGATATCAGTTCAAGGATTAGTATGTATCAGATTAAATCTGAACACCATCAAGTTTATACCATAGAATGCAATAAAAAATCCTTATGCTGTTTAGATAATAAGAGAATTATATGTGAAAATGGAGTAGATACTAAAGCGTATGGTTTTAAGACTTTAATTAATAATGATGATAGCAGTAACATGAGTTCCTAAGATTTGAAAAAAAAATGAATATTAATTTAAAAAGAAATGTATTTGTTTATTTTATTTATTTCGTTGTATGTATTTAATTGTTCCTAATGTTAATGTTTTAAAACGGTTGCTCTGTGATTTATCTTATATTTTATTACATGCAATATGTATATAGCATACAGAAAAAGAATGTAAAAAAATATCAATAAAATAATTTATGTAATAAAAAAAGTTGCCTTTTTTTCTCAATGTGTTTCATGAAACGATACCATGGACATCGACGAGTCAGTAAAAGTACCCTAAACCTGTGTGAATCATTGGTCACTGGCGAGGTGGTAGAACACTGTAAAGTGCCATTATTTTATTGAGTATTATTTCACTTAAACCTTCTCCTAATCTATGTCTAATCATCAAAAACTGAAGAAAATCCTTTTAAGAATACACCAATATATAATATCTTAAATCTGCGTTCTATCCTCAGTCGTCATTATGCGCTTAAAGAAGCAAGATTTATCTTTATCGATAAGGAATGTTGACGTCGAATCAGATGGAAACGGATATATTAGGCACAATCCCTTATTACCGAATAGCATTAGGTGTTTAATATGTGGTCCTTCCAATTGTGGAAAAACAAATTTAATATTAAATTTGATATATAATGTAGATGGATTGAAATTTCAAAATATATATCTCTTTAGCAAATCTATTAATCAGTCAAAATATGTGAAAATGAAAAACATTTTCTCCACATTTAATGAAATTCGTTTATTTTTGTTTGAAAATAATGACCAAGTGCCGCAGCCAAACGAGGCCCTCCCCGATTCTATCATTATATTTGACGACATTGCCTGTGATAAGCAGGATCGGGTTAGATCCTATTTTTGTATGGGACGGCATAGTGGTATAGATTCGTTTTACCTATGTCAAAGTTATACGAGGGTCCCCAAACATTTAATAAGAGATAATGTCAATTTACTTATCATTTTTAAGCAAGATTTATTAAATATGAGAAGGATATACGAAGATCATGTAAACTCGGATATGTCATTTAAGGAATTTTCCAATATTTGTCGAAAGTGCTGGGACGATAACAATTACGGATTTCTTGTGATTAACAAGGATTCTCCCTTGAAAAATGGGCGTTACCGCAAAGGTTTCGATATCTATATATTGCTTTGAACGGAAAAATAAAAATCATTCGTTACTCTACGATGGAAGAAACATCATCTCCTTGTTTGACACGAGAAATAACGGAAATAAGAAAGAATATTAGACAAAAATATGACGCTCTTAAACGAATGAAGGAGGAAAACGATGAATACCTCAAAGTTAAATACAAACCTATTGTCAACGCCATAATAGAAGCAAGCAGCAATCAACCGAACCACCTAAAGCGAGAAGCGGAAGATGACCATCAACCGAAGAGACCGAAAAAATTATACATCCCGTCTCCTGTAGAAAAGACGCCTGTATCAACTCAAAGTGTATTGAACGTATTTAGATCCCAGTTACAAGACATAGATTCGGCCCCATCGTATAAGGGTGAAGAAGAAACAGAGCCTACAAGTCCCCAAAATTCCCCCGGAAACATTGAAAACACCGACGAAGAGAAACTTCAACCGATGTTCTCTGGAACAGACGTGTTTGAATTCACTCCGTGTAAACCAATACTGGAGCAAGTGAGCGAAGAAGTTAGAACTCCTGAAGGAATAAAAATGGCTTTCGATTTTTTGGAAAAAGTTGGTGAGACTCCATCCAAGTACGTTATGAAATTTTTAAATAATGACCTAGGAGGGTTGGATCAAACTTACGGGGTACGTTACGATGGAAAACAATTTACGATGGGTGACAGTATAGTCACGATTGGAAATAATGAATTAGAGATTGGTGAAGAAAGATATATAGCTACACCGGGACTCATGGAATTGATATTCATGAAAAACCCGAATTTCACGCTTATAGATGCTGATGATAGAAAAACTTATAAAAATATTCTAATGCACACAAACGCTCACAGAAAACGTTACAGTAGCAGTGGAGATATAAACGCTGTTCGTTCGCATCCGAAATGGCCTGTGATTTCCTCCATGTTTAAATACCAGCCTCAGAGGACAAAAACGGGGCTGCCTAAGATTCCGCAACCAAAACGAGGTTTCGGGGTAGTAGATTTTAATCACATGATTGAAAGGTTAAAAATTTTATTAACCTCTTCAGAGCACAATAGTAAATCTGAAATCGAATACATTGAAAATAAACTTCGCGATGCTCGTATAATTGTATAAAACCTTCCATATCATGCCAATATGAATCATTTCCTTATTTGAGTCCACATAACAAACATGTCGGAGGTAAAAAGACAAATCGTAGAAGAAATTCATCGACCTGCTAGAAGAAATTTCAAAAGGCGTAAGGTAATATTGAAGGGAATCGACGATTTATGGCAAGCGGACTTGATAGAGATGATACCTTACAGTAAACAAAATAAAGGTTTCAAATATATATTGATAGTAATTGACTGTTTTTCAAAATACATTTGGGCGGTGGAAGTAAAAAGGAAATCGGGCAAAGAAATAAACGCTGCGTTCAAAAAAATTTTACAATCATCCGACGGTCGTGTACCAAGAAATTTACAAACTGATCGAGGGAAAGAATTTTACAATAAAGAAACAAATTCTCTGTTTAAAAAATTCCGTATAAATCATTATTCTACCTACAGCAATGTTAAAGCATCCATAGTAGAACGAGCGATTAGAACCATAAAAACAATGTTTTGGAAAAGATTCAGCCTTCAAGGATCTTACGAATGGTTACCATTGATGAAATCGCTCCTCAATGAATACAACAATAAAAAACACCGTACTATAGGGATGGCACCGGCAGCTGTAAAATCGGGCAAAATTGAAACCCATTTACTAGAAAATATTTTCGTCTTAAACGATAAAATTAATAAAAAGAAAATTAAATTCAAAATGGGGGATCACGTGAGGATATCGAAATACAAAGCGGAATTTAGTAAAGGTTACACTCCTTCTTGGTCCACAGAGATCTTCAATGTATGTAAAGTTAAAAAAACCAATCCTGTGACGTATATCTTGATGGATTCAACCGGGCAGGAAATAGCAGGAGGGTTTTATCAAGAAGAATTGCAGCTAGTAAAATATCCAGACAGCTACTTAGTAGAAAAGGTCATTAAGAAAAATAAAGGAAAAGCCCTAGTAAAATGGCTCGGTTTCGATTCCACTCACAATAGTTGGATCGATATGAAAAATTTAAACATATAAAACAATCGTTTTTTGATTATTTTAATCAGTTTGTGTGGAACCGTCAACGAATGAACATGATCCGAAGACGCAAATCTAAACGGATAATTCCCCCTCCGAAGAAAATCGGCGGATGTAAATTGTACCCATTGTCGAAGAAAGCGAAAGATCTATTACTCACTTTTCCGAAGTGGAGTCTAACAAATTTTGATATTTCTCGAATAGCTCGTTCGAAAAAAATTTCAGGTTTTAGGGGTGTTTTTATGAGAGATAATCTGCCTAACCAACCGCGTACAAACGAATGTGCAGTATTGAATTTGGATAAAAGTTCCGGCCGAGGCACTCATTGGGTGTGCTATAAAAAAGTTGGAAAATGTGCGAGATATTTCGATAGCACTGGTAAAGGAAAACCTCCTCCCCAACTCGTAAGATATCTGAAAAATGTCCGCATAACTGTGAACAAAAAGAGGTATCAGTCTCCCAATAGTAATCTGTGCGGCCATCTTTGTTTATTGTTTCTGTTAGACCTTATAAAATAACGTTTTTCTACAAATAAAGTTCAGTATCCTCTTTGAACGCAATGGGGTTGAACTTTAAGAAATTATATAAAAAGGGAATGGATAAACCTAGGTCCAGTCTTCCTCAGGAAGTCAACGAGAATACACCTCACGTATCGAAAGAAAACGTTCAATTTTTGAAAAGAGCCGGATATAAAATTTTACCCAAATCACAATGGAAATGTTAAATGTAGAAGAACGTCCAAGTTTCGATGAGATCATAGAAGGTGTTGAATTACATTCACATTACCCGTATGCATCGACGAAATTACAGCCTGGTGATGAGATTAGAATCACTGTTCAACACCAAGATATCTACACATTACCATGCGAGAGTTTTCTCTATTTAGAGGGGAAATTTATAAAAGAAGACGGATCCGGTGTACCGGCGAATAGTAAATTAACTCAGAATGCCTTTGCTTTTCTGTTTGATGAAATTAGATACGAAATATGCGGAACAGAAATAGATAAGATTAAAAATCCTGGGATTTCGTCTACTTTAAAGGGTTTATGTTCTATCAAGCGTGACGGTATAAATGAAAACGCTGGATGGATCTCACCTGGATCTAAAACTCTAAGTTTGAATTCGAGTGAAGGCCATTTCAATGCTTGCATCCCATTACAATTGCTACTCGGTTTTGCAGAAGATTACCAAAAAGTGATCATCAACGTGAAACAAGAGCTCATACTGATACGCTCCAGAAGAGATGAGAATTCTTACATTTCAACAGATAATTCGGAAAAAGCGAAAATAGAGTTGACGAATCTCTCTTGGAAAATACCCTATCTCTATTTAAACGAATACCAAAGACTTTTAATGTTGAGGCATTTAAAAAAGGAGAAAGTTATATCGGTACCATTTAGAAGCTGGGAAATGTACGATTATCCGCTCCTTCCTACGACTCAGAGGCAGTTGTGGGCGGTTAAAACTTCTACTCAAATGGAAAAACCTCGTTTTGTTATTTTGGCATTTCAGTCATCTAGAAAAAATAATTCATTGGTAGATTCAAGTAAATTTGATCATTGTTGTTTGACAAACGTAAAACTCTTCTTAAATTCGAAATCTTACCCATACGATGATTTAAACATACATTTTTCCAATAACCAATATGGAATGTTATATTATATGTATACAAATTTCCAAAAGAATTTCTACCCTGATTCATCACCATCTCCACTACTTTCATTATCTCAGTTCAGAGACGATGCACCACTTATCGTAATCGATTGTGCCAAACAGTCGGAATCCATAAAAACTGGTCCGGTAGACGTGAGACTCGAATTCGAAGCTATTAAACCGTTTCCTTCTGATACCACCGCATATTGTCTAATCATACATGACAGAATAATAGAGTATAATCCTTTAACGAATATCGTCCGTAGAATGGTATAAATTTATGTACTATCAGCATATTCGATTCATTCACCATCATGACTTCGAACAGAGCATGTGTAGTTGAAATGCAATGCTTTGTCGACAGCACGAATGCATATATTATAAAAGAATTGTCAATTTTGGATTTGGATCACTATTCAAGTCAACATTGGGTTTTCAAACCTCCTGAGGAATGCGAATTAAACGAGTCCAGTCTTCGAGTGAATAACTGGTTAAATCGGTATTTTCATAAAATAGAATGGGGAGATGGGGATGTGGACTAGGATCAATTACATTTTATTTTACACCGCTACCTTAGCAAGTATAAGAAAGTATTTGTTAAAGGATTACAAAAGAAACGTTTCATTTCATACTATACGGACAATGTGATTGATCTTGAAGAGTTCGGTTGTCCACAAATCGGAATTCTGACACTAGGCGGGGAAGGAACACATTGCTTGCTCCATAACACTACGCCACGGATGTGTACTCATTTTCGAGCCTACGCATTGTCCAATTGGATAAATACGAATAAGTTGTTAGAAAGATTTTAAAATTTCCGCTTTATTTTTCAATTTTTTTAAAAGCAATTTTTAAAGAGAATTTTTTTTTAGAAGAAATATTTGTGTTATAAAAGATAAAATGGTTTATTTTGTTATGTTTTTTTTTTATTTGAAATGATTTTCATGTAATAGAATGTGTGTTTGTATGGTCACTGGCGAGGTGGTAAAATACCCGTAAACCTGTATGAATGAGAAATATTATATCAGTATTACACAGAAATTTATTTCAATCAAACCTCCTTGATGTATCTCCACTTTGACGTAGTGAGGGGGCTTAGACACTAAGAGAGATACAAATTTATAAAAAAATTATTAAACTCAGCTTTGTAAGGACGAAATGACCACCTATGTTAATAACACCAGTGGATAAGGCAGGGATCGAACCCGCGACCGTCAACGAAAGAGTGGTACCATATCTCGCACATCAACGACCCCAAGATGTTATTTTATTGTGATCACCAGGTAACTCCTACGAGTTAAAAAATCCATCCAAGCGAGAAGTCGGTTTTCGACCCCTAATAAAAATATATTCCCTATAGGTTAGAATTAAGGAATTTATTTTATTTAACATTACGTTAGCCATTTTTTCATCCAAAATAGGTGCCATTTATTGAAATTATTAGTGGCAATTTTTAAAATGAAAAATTCAATGAAAGTTGACAATATGCTCATGTTCATGGGATTGTGTATAGAGGGCGCGACGAGCGCATTAGTAAGAGGAGTAGGGATCGGCTGGTAAAGGAGGGGGTGAGCAAATAAACTTGTATGATCATGCTTGTCTCCCACGACTCATTCTATGAACGACTATCGTAGTGTGTACATACACGTATTGGTAAGTAAGTTTTAACCTATTATCAATTTACAACGTTACAGTTATTAATATTTTACTATAAATTATCTTATTGTTTATAGCAAAGAACAACAATATTATTAAAAAGGAACCAGCAAGATGCCGTCCTCCCTTGCATCATATTTATCGACAATTGCAAAAAAAGACAACAACATTGGAAAGATTTCTCAATTGCGAATTGGATTTGAATACGAGATCGGAAAATTCCAACGAATAAATACGAAATACGGAAATACTGTCATAGCACATATAGAATACATCGGACCTTATTCACTGGATGATGAATATCCGAGAAAGATTTTCCTCCCCAGCAGGATCGTCGATGCCCTCACAGACGTTATGATCGAAGAATACGAACAATCACATCGAAAGATTAATATAATATACAACGGGTGTGAAAACAATAGATATAATATTGATTTTGTTAGATAAATGTTAATTTTGTTATGCTGCTTTAATTTGATTTAATAAAAAATGCGTTATTTGACCATTTAAATATGTTTTTATTTATTTCTAAATGCCTAAATACCTATAATGATAAGCAAATTACAAAAGCATCCCCTCGTATCGAAATGGAAAAACATTTACATATCCTAAACATATTTTTAAAAAAGTTGTAATTAGATTGAACCAAAAAGAAACAAGCAAGTGCATGTCGATAGTGATGTCACAGAAGCAAAGGAATTTATATAGTTCAGACTAGGGCCACCAGGTGCGCTATGGGAGCCGGTCAGAATACAAGCCGGTAAGTTGGACTTTGACCCTGCGCCAGT
>CM077109.1:1799027-1820347 GCA_039619505.1 Cimex hemipterus
CCCTTCACGTGACGTCATCTGCGCCAGTTCCCCCTTCGCGTGACGTCATGAAGAAAAACGATGACGTCATAACACCGTCAGACCCAATGAAATAAGCACCCATCAGACCCCATGAAATTATCCCCCACCAGACCCCATCAACTGCGCCAGTATCACCTGCGCCAGAACCATCCTTTTCTCACTACTAGAACTGACGCACCTCCGCATACGACGGGGTTGTGTTACCGCCGCGGCGTTGGTGTAGAGGCGCCCCAGCCCCTAACGTCCAAGGACAACCTCGCTCTCCGCTTGTCCACTCCGAATGGTCGGGCCCGCATTAAGCATCGGGTCATATGCCTCACACAAAGGGCTAACAGGCCAAAATACATCAGCCTGCTCTCCCGCGTACTCCTAGATAGAGAAGGCGACTCTATCCCCCTGAGTGTAGGGGCTTCCTCAGCGTAGAAACTACCGTATCCGCTCCGGCCGCGGTTATTTTTATCTTATCAGCTATTATCCTTCTTTTGTTCTATATAGTTGTTGGGGTCCCCGGTATTGTCCCAACTGTACTGCCCTCCCGGGAAGACCGCGACCGTGAGCTCTACGGCACAAGACCCCTTTCAGGCAGGCGAGAAGGACACTCCTGAGTGGTAGGCTCTGTAGAGCCAGGAGCACTTTTAGCCCTAAAAAGGACCGTTGAGTGAGAGGCAGTTTCCACTGTCCGACTGATCCGGGCACTTACGGCCCGTGTGTCCTTTCTAATCTTCAAAGTGGAAACCCTAGTTCTTTGAGTAAGCGTGGCTATGAGAAGCGCCGGCGAAAATACAGACCAGATGTATCTCAAGCTGGCGAGGTTGAGCCGAATGACTGTCAGGCCAGTCCGATGGACAAGTCTCTTCTTTAGAGGGATAGAAATTAGTGAACGGCTTTTTTAGGTTTTACAAAAACTGCTTCTTGAGCCTTGGTAGTCCAAATACCTCTGGGAGGTATCATTTTGGAGAAGCGGGAAATGGTTATCTTGGTTTCTGGTTTTTCTGTAAAGTTTTGTTCAGTTCGTTTATGTCTCTATTTACAATCTACTGACAATTACAATTAATTTATATTTTTACCAACCACTATTATATCTTATTTATAATTCATGATTACAGTAGAGAGAAAAAAATCCTTAATGGACTGGTGTGTGGTGCAATCCATCGGCGAACCTTCTGGCAGTTGGTAATTTTATTAATTGTTAATTGTTGGTAATTTCGTTAGGTACCGCTTTCGTTGAGAAGTTGGTAAGTCACCGCAATAGTCTTACATTTTAGTCTCTCGACTTGCAAAGGTGTCCACTTCTGTTGCCTTCTACTCCACATGTCCTTGGACAAAGCAGAGGGTGTCTTTTGTTTTCCATACCTAATCTGATTTAGTTTAGTTCTTCCACCATCTTCGAGCTAATGTCATGGCTGGAACTCAAACCCTCAGTTTTCCCATCTTGGAGATTGAAGACTATAAGAAAAAACATGGAAAAGAGTACAGTTCCAAGAATAAACCCTTGGAGTACACCAGGTAGGAAGAGGAAATAGAATTTGAGGCTTTAACTCTTCCTATTAAGTATGGTAGTTGGATGGATACTCCAAATTTTAAAAAAGCAAGCACACAGCAGGATTTCAATTAATCTTGAGAGCGTAAAAGAAGGTCTCTTTTTAAAAGGAGAAGTTTAAAACATAAGTCATACACAATTGAAACATGGTTCTTCTTCTAATTTGAATCAATCAAATAGTCTTGAGGAAGACAATAAAAAAATATTAAAAAAACTATATATTAGAAAGAAATTAGTGAACAGACTTGTACTTTTGTAAAAGTTAATGCACTATAGGCCCTTCTCCCTTCAGGCCAAAAATAATTTTAAAAAAAGGATCTTTTGCTGATTCCAAATATTCAAATGGATCACTGCTTCAAAACAAAATATATATTAGAACATCACAAGTCAGATAGATAAGAGAAATTGAAATTAGTAGCAGTAGAGAAAAAAATCCAAAAAAGATTCGTCATTTTCAAAATAATCGAGTTGAATGCATTCAGAAAATCAGTACTCCAAATTTAAAGATGCTGCTTTCAACAGAAACTCAGCTGGTCCAGAAAGAGCAATCTTTTTTTTTTAAATAGTAAATCATAAGACATATACAGTAGAAACATGGACCTTTTCCTAATTCCAAATTAATTAAATTAACAGAAAAAAATATATATTTGAACTGAGAGATAGTTACAGACGTGTTGATTGTAGCACGTTTGAAGCTGAATGTCGTCAGGAGATGAAATTGAGAGAAATTAAGAACTAAGGTAAGATCTTTTTCAAAATATGGAAAAGAGTAAAGCTCTGAAAATAAAGCCTTGGAGTACACCAGCTGAAACCGAGACGAAAATAATTTAAAGCTCTAACTTTTTGCCTCATGCCAGACAGATAGGAGACTTTGATGATTAGTAATGGTACAAAAATAATCTGTCATTTTCCGAACTATTACGATTTTTGTAGTGCATTGGAAAAATTAAGAAAAACAATAATAAATAGTACTTAATATCAATAATATATGTGGTGAGTCGATAAATAAAGATATTTGTTAAATAAAATCTGAAATGTTTTAGAGAGTGATGGAAGAATGCTAATAATGGTGGATTTTTTCTGGGGTGACGATGACAAAAATGGTTTAGGTGTGAAATGGCGTTCATCGTAACGTAAACGTTTCGAGTTCAAATCCAGCAGCCCCGCATTTGAAACTGAAGGAGTGGATTTAAAGATACTTGCCTGAAACATGTCTTTTCTTTCTTGGTTCTAAACAATCAAATGGAAATTTATAAGAACAAAATACATATTGGAAATTACAGAAAGTGAGAGAAATAAATAAACTTAGACTTCTGATATTCGATTCGAGAGATACAAAACAAATTACAATGCCCATTTTTAAAGTGGAATAAAACTTAAGTCAAACACACCTTAAACATTCGTCTTTGTTAAATGTTCTATTTTCAAACTATTGAAATAAACCATACAGAAAATTTAAAATAAATAATATAGAGACTATAAAGTTAAAGTCACTTTTTAAGTAAATTTAATGCATTTCCACCAGTTCAAATTAAAAAGTAGCTACCCAAACATCATGCAACAAAGCCTAGCAAACCTATGTATCCCAGGGGCGATGAGAACAACCCCCTACAAATGCACTAGAAACCTTGCTAAACCTACCTCCACTAGAAATATTCATACAGGGAGAGGCTACGAAAAACTTATTCAGGCTCAAAAAACAATTAAATTGGAAAGGAACCAAACAATTCGGGCACACAACCATAATTAACAAAATCGGACACCTGTTACAAGAAATGGGGACTGACTACATGGTCCCGGAAACAATCTCCTAAAATCTCAACAGACTATAATGTAGAGGAAGAACACAGGAGAACATCGGATGCAATGATATGGTATACGGATGGCTCCAAAACAAATGAAGGAACCGGATCATGTGTTTTCTGCACAAACCCAAAATATGAGCAATCAAACTCATTAGGGAAGCATACTTTGGTCTTTCAAGCAGAAATACATGCCATCAGTTCTAATTGCCTGAAAAATCTCAAAAGAGGTTACACTGACAAAAAAATCCTCATAAGATCAGACAGCCAAGCAGCTAATAAAGCACTGGCATGCAAAAGAATTACATCAAAACTAGTTTGTGAACATATCCAAAATCTCCAAAACCTAGGAAAACACAGCACCCCTGATGATATTTTGGGTCCCAGGGCACAGGGGAATTCTGGGTAACGAAGAAGCAGACAAACTGGCCAGAGGAGGATCCGCAAGACCATGCACAGGCCCCGAACCTATACTTGGGATAACAAAACCAAACATAGAATCCTCCACCGCAGAATGGATCCAAACAAAACAAAGAGAAAAGTGGATAAACTCTAGCAGTGCAAGACACAGTAAACCCATGATAAAACAACCCTCACCAAAACTAGCACAAACACTACTACAATTGGAGAGGGCAAATCTCAGAGGAGTGATAGGACTACTAACCGGCCACTGGCATCTGAGAAAACATCTACATAACATGGGCATATACAATGATGATCCCATTTGCAGACTATGCAATGAGGAGGAGGAAACAGCCACTCATATCATCTTCAAATGCGAAGCAACGGCTCAATGGAGGTTCAATATAACGTATAAAAACGACTCAGAGAACCACATTAAAGCAATAACAGTCAATGACTTGATATTTCTGAGAAAAAGGATCGAGTCTATTGACT
This sequence comes from Cimex hemipterus, assembly GCA_039619505.1. NCBI lineage: Eukaryota > Metazoa > Arthropoda > Insecta > Hemiptera > Cimicidae > Cimex > Cimex hemipterus. The sequence continues at coordinate 1,803,288 of CM077109.1, forward strand.
AAACCAAGGAACTAGGAAGGTATAATAAGCCAGAAGGCTGCAGTGCCTGGGGTTCACAAACCCCGCCTCGTGGTTTCCTTTTCCACCATACCATACCATACCAACCTTTCGCGGATTTCATTTTGAGAAACCCAGGCCAGTAATAAATCTAGTGGTATTATTGTAGTTTTGATATGCCTATGTATGATATACCTATCCTTGGGATAACAAAAACAAACATAGAATCCTCCATCGCAGAATGGATTCAAACAAAACAAAGAGAAAAATCAATGATGCAATTGGAGAGGGCAAGACTCAGAAGAGTGGTGGGACTACTAACTGGTCACTGGTATCTGAGAAAACATCGACACAACATGGGAATATACAGCGATGATTATGTAATGAGGAGGAGGAAACAGCCGCTCATATTTCGAATGCGAAGCAACAGCTCAATGAAAGTTTAACCTAACGTATGGCAAACATTCAGGGAACCAATTACACCAGTAACAGTCAATGGCCAACAACTTCTAAGACAAAGGATTGAGTCTATTGACTGAACTAAGTAACTAGGAAGGTACAATAAGCCAGAAGGCTACAGTGCCTGGGGAATACAAACCCCGCTTCCTAGTATCCTTTCCATCATACCATACCATACCAGTTTAAAGGGTCCCAGATGATCATGAATGAAATTTTGAAAGAGTTTTTCTGATGAACTGCAATTTGGTTATCTTCAGCCAAACAAACAAGGCGGGACAGTAAGTATGACGTGCATGAACTGTTTATTTGTAGCAATAAATTAACAATTAAGTTAAAAGTAAGTAGTTTGTCTATTTGGTTGGAATCATCACCAAGCAAGTCTTTGATATTGGTTGGAAGTTTCAGCTGATGTCTTCTCCTTTATATTTTTTCTATTTGTGTGTTTCTATTGTTTGTTGTTTTACACAGTATTTAGGTTAGACTGACATTAGAAGTTTCTCATTCTCTTTGCCGTAACTGCCAAGACTTTCTTTTATACCAAGCTGTCAAATCGGATTGTAGGGTTTTCGTAATTTTAACTCCATTAAGTAAAACCAGTTTTGCCAAATGGCCCACCTTCTCATTGCCAAATATTCCGCAGTGTCTGAATACACCTGAATACTACTCTATTTCTTTGATTTTGCAGAGATTCAATGGCCTCCTACATCCTATTTGTCTTGTATCAGTGGATTTACAGAAAATTTGTTTTTGATTGCTAATAGCACCGACAAAGAGTCAGATGACAATTCCCTGGATGGGCCTAATATAGTGAAGCAGCTATTGCTATAATCTCAGCAGTGTAGCTGCTACGTATAGGTGGTAGAGTAAATATATACTGTGCGTTATTATTATAAGTGAAGAAGCTAAGGTTGGAGCTTAGATTATTTTGGAAGCAGCCAGGGCGGTTTAGGTGAAATTTTTTAGAGACGGAGTCAGTAGCATTTATTAATTGTAAATGAACAGCCAACCTGGATGGACAGTTTTTGTTCACAAAGTGGGCTATTTTCAAACAGAATAGGAAAAGGGACACAGAGGATGCAAAGGGCATGAGAGAATTTTCATTGAAAAGCTCAAATCTCCAATGTTTGAGGGGTGATTCTTATGCTTCGGCATATGCACTAATAGATGGACTTGATCTAAATGCACCTATGTCTTGGTGCAAATCTGTTTTTTGTATTGGCTCAATCATTGACATTCTGTATTGTCCTCACTGAAGATTCTTGCGTTCAAGTTGTTCAATATTAGAGATTTTTCCAGATCTCATACTAAGATGAGTAGGGATAGAGCTTTTAAAATCATTTTGGTTGCATAGGTTCAGGAAATTTTCAATAGCTCTACCATCTTCATCAAAGTTGCTTCCACCCTAGATCAAAGTTAGGTCACCTAATATTAGAACTTGACGGAGGCGAATGTACACATCAATTAGTTCATTTATTTTGATTTTTTGACCTGGAGAAATGTATATAGGGAGCATACTGTAAATTGGAATGGCGTTAATATTCTAGCGGTTATAATTTGTAAATCGACCTCTGTCAAAATATAAAATTTCATTTTTAATCAGGATACTCACACCACTACATGCAATTAGCCCGCCCATACGGTCTTTTCTGAGTACACCATATTGTCTGAAATAGAATTTTTGATTGGGTTTGAGGTGTGTTTCTTGTCACCATAATATAGGTTAATTTAATTTTTTTAAACAAATATTCAATATAATTTTTTTCTATGAATAGCTCCATTTACATTCCATTGCAATATTCATATTTATTAATCCTTTTAGAATGTAAATTGCCTATATTTGAAATTTACCTATTTGTTTATATTAGAACCAACTTAATAGGTGATAAGAGTTGTGTGGTTTTATACATGAAAAGATGGGTGATTATGTATATCTAATTATGGTATACGGATGTCTCCAAAACAAATGAAGGAACCGGATCAGGTATTTTCTCTACAAGCCCAAAATATGAGCAATCAAACTCATTAGGGAAGTACAACTAGGTCTTTCAAGCAGAAATACATGCTATCAATGCTTGTGCCCTCGAATATCTTAAAAGAGGTTACACTGACAAAAAAATCCTCATAAGATCAGACAGCCAAGCAGCTAATAAAGCACTGGCATGCAAAAGAATTACATCAAAACTAGTTTGTGAACATATCCAAAATCTCCAAAACCTAGGAAAACACAGCACCCTGATGATATTTTGGGTCCCAGGGCACAGGGGAATTCTGGGTAACGAAGAAGCAGACAAACTGGCCAGAGGAGGATCTGCAAGACCATGCACAGGCCCCGAACCTATACTTGGGATAACAAAACCAAACATAGAATCCTCCACCGCAGAATGGATCCAAACAAAACAAAGAGAAAAGTGGATAAACTCTAGTAGTGCTAGACACAGTAAACCCATGATAAAACAACCCTCACCAAGACTAGCAAAAACACTACTACAATTGGATAGGGCAAATCTCAGAGGAGTGGTTGGACTACTAACCGGCCACTGACATCTGAGAAAACATCTACATAACATGGGCATATACAATGATGATCCCATTTGCAGACTATGCAATGAGGAGGAAGAAACAGCCACTCATATCATCTTCGAATGCGAAGCAAAAGCTCAATGGAGGTTCAATCTAACGTATAAAAACGACTCAGAGAACCACATTGAAGCAATAACAGTCAATGACTTGATACTTCTGAGAAAAAGGATCGAGTCTATTGACTAAACCAAGGAACTAGGAAGGTATAATAAGCCAGAAGGCTGCAGTGCCTGGGGCACACAAACCCCACCTCCTAGTACCTTTGCTACCATTCCATATCTAATTTAATAGTTTTTACTCATTTTTGAGTTAGACACTAGGTTGACCTGTTGCTGGGATTTTCAGTTCTTTTAAGTTTAACTTTATGTTTGGTAGATGTTGAGTTGTTTTCTGGATTTACTGATTTTTGCCTACTGCTGAATTTTGAGAATTGGCCTCTTTATGGTTAAGTACACATTTTTCGGGTTAGCATTTGTAACCTGTTCCAATGTTATTAGTATTAAGGGCTTGTTAAGAGTAAGGAGTGGAAGTTGTTTTCATTTTTTGGTTGGTCCTTCATTCTCTGCTCTCGTGGTGGACGAGGATTCTATTTGCTTAAAAGCTTGTTCAAATTTATTCATTTTGTTAGCCTAGCTAAAAGGTTTGACCACAAAGCGTTTAGGGGTTTAAAAGTCTGAAGAGTATGGCGAGAAGGGGAGCAGGACATCACTGCTCAAAAATCAGAAAGCAATCTGGGAAGCAACCCCCAGATGGACGTACAGTCCTTAGAAACAAAGGAGAGACCACCACTCCTTTCCAACAACAAACCTCAGTCGCTAAGTGGGAAATCCAACACCACACAAAAGAAAGGCTCACCACCTTCGAATAGCGACACCAGAAAATACAGACCTCCTCTTGGGAAACCAAAAGGAAAGAAGAAAGCCTCCGCTGAATTGCCCAAACTGGGAGAACCAGGAGGGAAAGATGACCCCCTCAGGAAGGGTCTCAGCGGAGCCATGACGAAATGGTACCTGAGGGCCATAAAATCGGGGAAAACACCCGAAGAAGCAAGGAGATTAGCTGATGAAAGAAAGGCTAAAATCCAAAAAGAGAAACTGGAAACACCATCAACCAGTAAGAGGGCAAGAGAACAATCTCTTACCCCCAAAGAGCTAAGGAAAGAGAAAAGAGCAAGGCCCTACACTCCCCAGGTGCAGGTTAGAGCCAAGGAGGCGGCTGCCGGCGTCAGCTACGCTGGAGCAGCGAAAATTATAAGAGTGGCCTTGCTACCAGAAGAATACCCTCTGGTGACCCTAACAACCGAAGAGCTTACCCACCTAGAGGAGACCCTCATAGAAGAAATTCTAAAAGGATGGGAAGCTAAAATACAATTTGAAGGCATACACTTCAGGCCAGGAATGATGGTCCTAGACTGCCAGGACGACAACACCGTTCGTTGGCTTCAAGAAATAGCTCCCAAACTGGAGCTAAACAGAAATAAAAAGCTAACAGTGAGGGTCGGGGAAGATGTTCCCAAACCCCACTCGATAGCAGTGTTCTTCCCTAGAACAAAACTAGGGGAAGAACAGAGAACCCTAGCGCTAGTCAAAGCGCAAAATGATGGAATATGCGCTGAGGAGTGGAAAGTCCACTCAGTGAAAGCAGAGGGGCCTGGAATTGTCATGATCCTGGGCATTGACGACATCTCGGCGGAAACCATAAAAGCAAGAGGACATACCCTCAATTTTCGCTTCGGGAGGATCCCTGTTAGGGGCCTTAAAAAGGGAGGGGGGAGGAGGTAAATAAAAGAGAGAAATCTCACACCTCCACCCCAATCACCCCCCCATCCATTCAAACGGAACAGGTCCCGACAGCGACACTCCCACCCACGGAGACAACATCCGAAAACACCGCCGAGATGGAGGTTGATCAGATCACCGGACACGACCAGAACCCTCCTCCTCCACAAACGGAGCCAAGAGTGCTCACCGAGGAGGAGCTACTGGGAGAGGAGACACCCCCTCCTCCCCCAAAAGAATAATCACACATGAAGAAGCTGAGAATGGCCCAGGTGAACATCCACCATGCTAAAGCTGCCTCGGCAGTAATAGCCAGGATGTTCACTGCACAACACCTATGGGCAATTCTCATCCAGGAACCCTGGCAGTGGAAGGGACAAATAAGAGGTTTGTCCTGCAAAGACGGTAAGACTGTATGGGATTCCAGACAGGAAAATCCCCGTGCATGTATATTAATTAGGAAAAACACTAATTATCTCTGTCTTTCAGAATTTATGACTGGTGATTTAGTTCCCATCAAGGTAGAAATACCAATCGATGAGAAGAGACAAGAAGCAGTTATAGCATCGGCATACTTCCCGGGAGAAGAGGAACACCCTCCCCCAGAGGAGCTACGGAGGTTGGCCAGCTACTGCAACAAGAAGAACCTCCCTCTATTGGTGGGATGTGATGCCAACGCACACCATCAAATTTGGGGAAGTAACAACGATAACAAACGAGGTGAGACACTAATAGAATTTTTGGTGAAGGAAAAACTAGATATACTTAACATAGGAACAATCCCTACCTTTGTCACCAAAGTGAGACAAGAAGTACTGGACATTACCACTTGCAGCCAAGCCCTGTACAAAGTGATAAAAAACTGGAGGGTTTCAGGTGAAGAGTCGATGTCGGACCACAGAATAATACGGTTCGACATCGAATCAGATAGGACAGACCCTACACCGTTCAGAAACCCCCGGAACACAAATTGGGCAAGGTTCACTGAAGTGCTAACACACAACCTAGACCATGCAACAGTGAAAAGAGTACCAAAGACCTGCAATGAACTAGAACTTGCAGTCGAAGAATTTACAGGAAGTATACTTGACGCGTACGAAACAAGTTGCCCTGTAAAAATCCCAAAAAACAGACAAGAACCACCTTGGTGGAATGCGGAACTGGACGCATTAAGAAAAGAAACCAGGAAGATGTTCAACAAGGCCAAACTGGGAAACAACTGGGGAGAATATAAGAGGTTACTCACCTCATACAACCATGCCATCCGCAAAGCGAAAAGGGAGAATTTTCGCAAATTTTGCGGAGAAATCTCCACGGTCTCCACAGCGGCTAGATTGCATAAAGCACTAGCAAAGGACAGAATAGACATAAACATTGCCCTAAGAAACGCAGAAGGCAACTATACAGAGAGCATACAACAAAAAGCAACGCTCCTTCTGAGTACACATTTTCCAGGCAGCACCCCCAACACCTCCCTGGAAAAGATAAAAGCAAACAATCCCAAGAAAGAAAATTGGAAAAAAGCTGCTGAATTAGTCACGGAGAAGAAAATTAACTGGGCAATCAGCACTTTCAGCCCATATAAAGCACCAGGTACGGATGGAATATTTCCCATCCTGTTACAAAAAGGAATGGATATAATTACTCCAACTTTATTACGAGTATATAGAAGCAGTTTAGCATTAGGTTACATACCACAGACATGGCGTAGGGCAAAGGTAGTCTTTATACCGAAAATGGGGAAAAAAGATCCCACATCACCCAAATCCTACAGACCAATCAGTCTAACATCTTTTTTATTAAAGACTCTCGAAAAGCTGATAGACAACAATATCAGAATGACAGCACTGGTAAACAAACCCCTCCACCACTGTCAACATGCATACAGAGCAGGAAGATCAACAGAAACTGCACTGTACCAGTTAACCAGTGAACTAAAAGAAACACTGGAAACAAAAGAGATAGCAATCTGCGCGTTCCTTGACATTGAGGGAGCTTTCGACAATGCGTCCCACACATTAATAGAAGCCTCCCTAAGGAAAAAGCACGTAGACCAAACCACATCCAAATGGATTGGAGAACTGCTAAGAACAAGAATAGCTGAAACAAATATAGGAACAAACACTATAGAAATCAGAACAACAAAAGGATGTCCCCAAGGAGGGATACTATCACCTCTTTTATGGAGCCTAACGGTAGATGAACTGCTTGAAACCCTGAACCTCTCGGGTATAAAGTGTCAGGGATACGCAGACGACATAGTCCTGACAGCCAGGGGCAAATTCGAAGAAACCCTCTGTGACATAATTCAAGAGGGATTGAACATTACAGAGGAATGGTGTAAAAGTGCGGGCTTGGGGATCAACCCGAACAAAACAACCATAGTCACTTTCACACGAAAAAGGAAACTAGATCACATGAAAGAAATTAAACTCAACAACATTGTGATAGAATTAAAAAAAGAAGTCAAATATCTGGGCATTACACTAGATAAGACACTAACTTTTAAGAAACACATCAGCTCCACTATTACAAAGGCGACAAGAGCCCTGATGGTGTGCAGGAGAATAGCAGGAAGAAACTGGGGATGCAGACCAGAGACCCTGTTATGGATGTACACCGCAATAGTAAGACCTCTACTTACATACGGAGCCATAGCCTGGGCTAATAAAGCGGAACAAGTCACAAAAAGAAAAGAACTCACAAAAATACAGAGACTTGCATGTATCTGCATAACAGGAGCAATGAGAACATGTCCTACGACTAGCATGGAAAAAATATTGGGTCTAATCCCTCTACATCACATGGTAGAAAGGACAGCACAGAAAACCACAATTAATCTCATCAGAGAAAAACCTCCAACAGGAATAAAACTGAAATGGAGAGACAGCAATAAACTGTGGAAAAACTATCCACTACTCATGGCTCCAAGAGATGACATGAATAGGATGTTTGAATTTAATCAAAAATTCCGAACACATCTGGGCATAAAAAAGGAATGGGAAGGAACGGAAATCAACTCCTATAAAAATGGCACCATCCTTTGGTACACAGATGGATCAAAGATACAAGAAGGTACAGGAGCAGGGGTATTTGGACCTGGCATCAAATACTCGGAACCCATGGGAAAACTCACCAGTATCTTTCAAGCAGAGATTCACGCAATAGAAAGATGTGTCCAATTCAACTTAGATAAAGGATACAAAAACAAGAATATAGCTATCATGTCAGATAGCCAAGCAGCTATCAAAGCACTAAGTTCAAACATCATTAGTTCAAAGATGGTGCTGAACTGCAAAACCAAATTAAATTTATTAGGTACGCAGAACAAAGTAAGCCTCAGCTGGGTCCCAGGACACATGGGCGTAGATGGCAATGAGAAAGCGGACACCCTTGCAAAGAAAGGGGCAGCTACACCGCTAATAGGACCTGAACCCTTCTGTGGCATAGGAATTCACACTATCAATGAACATCTCAGACAGAAGGACAAAAAGAAAATAAGGGAACTCTGGAGTACACTTAGTGGACACAAACAATCCAAGAAATTTCTAACCAATTTCGGAAAGAAAGAAATCACGGAATGTGTCAAAGGAAGCAGGAATAGACTGCGAATCCTAACAGGATTCCTAACTGGACACTGTAGACTAAATGGACATCTAAAGAAAATGGGAATAATCCAGGATGGCACATGCAGATTCTGCAAAGAAGCAGAGGAAACACCAACACACCTGCTAACAAACTGCGGAGCGACATTAGCCCGTAGGAGGAAGTGTTTTGGGACGTATAATGTGACCATAGAAGAGCTTCAACCACTGAAACCGGGCCTATTAATCAAATTCCTTGATGAAATAGGACTCACCGATGTGCTTTAGGCACAGAACGGGGGATACAATAGCTCTTGAAGGGCGCAGTATACACACCCTGATATATCATCATCATCATGGCGAGAAGGGGAGGAAGAAGTACTGGATGTGGTTTGATCAGCGGAAGAAAGAACCTCAGAATTAAATTCAACGGGGATTTTGGCAATTGGCATATTAACATCTTGTGAGTAAGAATGCGTGCTTGGAGTTTTATGAGTCCGCCTGTGAAGAAGTGATTCGGCATTTTTGTAAGATGTTTTTTTCAGTAATTCGAATTTCTTCTATGTATTTATCTCTGATATAAACAGGGCATGACCTGTAGCAGGCTGGGTGAGGTTATGCATTTAGAAGTATTTGAGAAATCTTTGGCATCATAGTCAGCTTCTTCGCAGTTCCCACAACTTTTAGTTTGACAAAATCTACTGAAATATCTGAATCTGAAGCATGAAAAACACATTAGTGGTCTAGGGTCGAGAGGCGTAACTTGCACAGAAAGAAAGTCAAAAGCTCCTTGGCCTGGAAGTTCTTGTCTTTCCAAAATCAATATGAGCATAAGAGTTGGGACCTTAATATTTTTTTCTTTCCTAAACATTGTTGTAAACTTTCCTAAACGTTGTATTTTTATAACATGTTGTTTGGTTAGTTCTGTCTTAATTTCATCTTCATCTCAATTCAGTGACTCAGGGGAAGTTATGATTCCTTTCGGGTAATTAGGCGTTTTATGAAGATTGAATTTAATTGGAATGTCTTCAAGGGTTTTCATACAATTCAGATTTAGAAAATCCTTTTCACAAGAGACATTCAATAAAACCGTACCATTTTTCAAAAATTTTACATTTAACTGGGGATAGAAACTTTTTATCAATTGGCAAATTTTAAAAGGGGTGAAGTTATCAATGTCTATTTTGAAGGGTGGTTTTCATCTAAACTCATTATTACATACTTTGGGCATACCCATTTTATTTTTTGTTTTGGAAATTTGTTGGGACCGATATCGGGAGGTTCATGGTCAAAGTGCATCCATAAGGGAGACGAATTAAATCAGAAAAACTTCTTTTAGATGAAAAGTATATAGTTTATCTCAGAAATCCAATAATAGTTAATAAAGGCAAATCAGAAAACAGTCAACTCCTTTCCACGCCACTTGGCTCTAACCTCTCTACCCACGTGGTCAGGACGAGACGCGAATCCAGGTGAATTATTCGACAAAAATTCTTACCACGTAAATGTAGCGATTGTACATGTTATAATGTATAATAAACGTCAAATGTCGTGATGATGGATGACAACGAGATGATACTTATTGACTAAGACAACCTTGGTTTCAACTCAAGAGAACGGCGGCCATTAATCATGTGGTTGGAATGAAACTTAGGGATGAACATCGATCGTAGGTGACCAATGTTCGATGTTTCCGACATGTTTTATAAGCTTTTTCAGTTTTTCCTCATTTCCAATTTTGTGAGTCGGAAATGACCATTGTTCCTCTGATATGAAAATGACCTGTCAGAACCTCCTCAGTTGTTCAGTTTGTTACCTTATTGGCACATCTGTTCCCTCTGGACGATTATTTTCCAAACCTGGGCAGATTATTTCGAAAACGAGAAATCGTTTAGAGGATAAATTGGCTTTTTAAATTGAGTAGATGTGGTACTATTTCATTGTAAAATTTGGATACATGTACATGTTAAACCTTTACCTTTTGTGTAAGCGAGGGACAGGGATTAGGCTTGGGTGGATTATGGATGTTTTCTAAAGTACGGAAGAAAAGCAGGGAGGCATTTTGAAAAAAAATTCACAGGCGCAAAATATTTTAACAAGAGACGTCTTTTATATAAAAAGGACCGAGAGATCTATACGCAACTATAAACGAATTTGAAACAATTAACTTACGTTTCTAAAGTGGATAAAAATAATGTCTGCATAATTGGCGGTTTGAGTATTGAGTACTCAAAAAACCATCGATTTGTAGACTAAAGAGTCGATGGTCGTTCGACCTTCGATGATGAGGTTCCGATCGTAACTGTGTTTTTTTTAATTGATGCTCATCCCTAGTAGTGCCGATTAGCGTCACTGGTTGGCTGAAGGATGGTAATAATATATCGATATATCATATGTCTACATTTATCGATTATTTTTTATCGATATATTTGAGTGTATATACTTGAAATATATCGACATATTCGTTTTTTATTTTCGAAAAATTAGTTCACAAAAACTTGACTATATTTTTCTTTTTGTTATTGGATATGAGAGTTAAGAATGTGTATATAATTTTAATTGTGACTAAACCGTGGTCCATGGGTAAATCTAACTTACCACGGCCTTCTGCATCGGGATCGGCTTCTATATCTGCTACGTTTCTGCGCACAATTTCATGTACGTTTTTAATGTGGCACCTTCCTCAAAAAAAATGTGTTGTTTCGAAATATTTTAATTCGCCTGAAAAAGGGAAAAGTACAACTTGTAAAACATTCTCCATGAGTTTACAAACCATAATTTTTATAATCTTAATCTATTTCATTTTACATCTTTTTTATTACCACTTAATAATAATTAAATAATTAATCACGACTAAGAATATATTTTTACCGTTACTAATATTGTTTTGTTTTTTTTCTGTCGGTCTAGTTCTTATGGGTATTGTAAAATAGGGTTATAGAATTAAGCGATGGACGGTGCATTGCGGATTCCAAAACCATAGCTGAGACTTTTGCCGAATATTATCAAAATATCTTTTCTTCACCAAATTTTGACGATTCGTTCATGACCGTAGAAAAACAATCGAGAAATGCCACCCATAATCGTCACACCAAACTCCTCCGACCCACTGAATTACCCTTTCAAACCTGTGGAATTCGCAGTGGCTCTTTAATTCTCTTAGCGATACGTCCACGGGACCTGACGATATTTGTATTGGCTTCATCAAGAATTTGAAAGAAACTGATAAAATGGTCATTCTTAAAATATTTAACAGGATTTATTTAACTGGAGAATTCCCGAATATTTGGAATATGGCAATTGCCATACCACTACTAAAAGCAAATAAGCCAGCACACAAAGTTAAAAACTATCGCCCCAAACATCGCTCTATGTGCAAGTTAATGGAAAAAATGATAACAAACAGGCTGTATTTGGTATCTGGAGAATAAAGAGCTGTTACCATCATGGCAAAGTGAATTCAGAAAAAATAGAGCAACATGAGACAATCTTGTACAACTTGAATACTCTATATAAAAATCGTTTCTTTTTAAAAAAAAAAGTTACTGGCGGTATTTCTTGATATTCGAAATGCCTTTGATCGCACGTGGAAGCGAATGATCATAGATATCCTCTTAAGTTTCGGGATAGACGGTAATCTACTACAATTGATTTGCAATTTTCTCAATGACCGAGTTTTCAGAGTGAGATGTGGATCGTCACTGTCGGGTAGCTATGTTTAGGAGAATGGTGTGCCACAGGGCAATGTACTAAGCCCTATATTTTTCTGTGTTGCAATCAACAATGTTTTGATATGCGTAGAACCTTCCTGCGAAGGAATGCTGTATGCGGACTGTAGTGAGAGAAATACAAATTCTTTACAAACACAAATGAAAAACACCCTGAATAAAGTGAACATGGTTTCATTGTTTTACCACAAAAACAGCCGCTATACTTTTTGAAAAACGGCGTACACTCAGGTACCCTTGAATTCGACCCTGAATTGGAATTTTCATATAAAACTTTTAAAAACAAAACGCTTTCGTTCAATGAACTAAAGTCGATTAGTTCATGCTCTTGTGGTGCGGATCGCCGTGAACTCATGATATTATACAAAAATACAATTGGACTATGGAAGTAATGCATACAATTCCGCTACTAATGATACAATCGGCACGCTCGACACAATACAGAATACGAGGCTTATGCTGATCCCAGGCGCTTTCTGAAGCAGTCCCTCGTTCAGCCTTCATGCAGACGCTGGAGAAATGTCTTTAAGTTTCAGACGTGACTTTCTTGATTTGAAGTGTTTTGATAAAATCAGTAGTCTGATATTTGACAGCCCATCCGGTGTTTCTGTACGAAAAACCTTCCCGTTCCGTATATACACATTATTGCACAAATTACAAATCCCATACCTCCAGTACAAAAAGAATCAGTGGCTCCCTTCTCTCCTTGGATATTACCCAGACCGAAAATTTTATTTTCACTTGGAAAATATCGCAAAGCACTTACAACTTTTCACGGATACCAGAAGAGTTTTTGAACATAAAAAACGCACTCCCACAAGCGGTAGTTTTCTATGCGGAGCGATCAAGGAGTTCCAGGGGCGTGGGAGCTGTATCTATACGTGGCCCAGACAAATTTATTTTCTCTCTACATCATTTTTGTAGCAACTATAGCGCAGTTACTAGCAATACGTAAATCTCTATTTATATGTTCTTATAATAATAGTAGATATGTAATTTGCTCTGATTCAGAATCGGGCTTACATGCTTTGCAACACCCCTATTCAGATGATCCTGGTGTGCAGGAGGTGCTGGCATCACCGGGGAGCCTCCAACTGGAGGGAAAGAGCGTTTACTTCGCCTGGGTTCCTGGACATGTAAAAGCATTTGGCGGATGAAGCTGCAAAATAATCAGCCATTACAGACCTTCAAATCAGGAACGTTGGAAAGGGTGATATGACTGTAGTTTATAAGTCAAAAGTTAAGGGTCAATGGGAACAGATCTGGACTAACATATCTGAAAACAAACTACGGGAAATAAAGAACTTTGTAGATGCACGGTCTACTTCATTCAGAAACAGTAAAAGGGAAGAGGTAGTTCTTGCACGGAATTGGACACTCAACTAAGGGTCATCGATGGGGCGAGAGGTACTCCAATTTGCTGAATGTGCAATCAGATCGTCACAATCAAAGATATACGTCATACTCATTATTTTCAGCCCATAGACGTCAACATTCCTTGCCTATAAGCATCCAAGAAATGCTAGGCGACAACAATGATAGTACACGTAATTTGTTTGATTTTCTCAAATCAGCAAATCTACTCGACAAAATGTGAGCTCACACTGTCTGTCCTTCTCTATATATACAAGATCGGATATATAAAGATAAATTAAATAAGATAAATAAAGATAATAAGATAATAATTAGGTATGACAATAATAAAGATAATAAATAATAATAGATATAAAATAAAGATAAATAAACATACTAGGTCGACAGTCCGCGTGGAGTAGCTTTAATATGTATGCCTCTTTCTACCTGTAATGAGTTTGTGATTGGAGCAACCGTCGCCCTTGGTGGTTGCGTTCCCCCATTAAAAAAAAAGCAAAAAACAACGTAATGTACCTAAAATTAAATATATCGATTTATTTTTTACGATATATCGGTGAAGCCGATACATAATTTTCGATATGTCGAAAAACCAATAAATGGACAACTGATGGGTAAACACTGTATGTGGCAAATAGCCGAAACAGACAAAATCAGCGAGGATAGACGTTAGGTAAACCAAATTGTTCGGAAACGACGCTATTTTATCCATGTCATTTTTATTTTATTATTATTTTAAATTAATGTAGATGGGGGTTTCCCATTTTTATACTTAGTATGGTTGTAGGGTGGTATTCAGGGCACTGAGAGCTCATGAAACTATAGGAATACCGGTAAAAGTTCGTCGAGGAGACAGCCGAATTTGCAGAATTTTCTACTCTTCAAAAAAAACAAACCACCTGCTCGCTCCGACAGGTTGGACGCGATAAGCGAAATTGACATGACGGATATCTGAGGGACGGCGGTAGTTCGCGATCTTCCTTGCCTGTTTTTGCCCGGTCCGACCTTCGTTGAATGACGGCAAAGTGTCAAATCGAGGAATAAGCGAGGTGGAGGTTTGGAAGGAAAAAAAAAGAAATGTCGGAGGAAATAATCGGGCTCTTTCTCTCTCTCCTGTATATCAAGTCCCGTAACGGTTTCTGTTTCCACTTGGAGCAAATCATTCGGCCCGCTATCCATGCCAGGGTGATCCTGTCGCCAGCATGCGCACTGGCGTGTGGCCGCTTGTGTGAAAGAATACTAATATGAAGGAAGGAAACCGTTTCCGACAGAAATTCCGAAAGAAACTGTAAAAGTTCTGTGAATAATTGGGGCAAGCTTTGCTATGTGAAGCCTACCAGACGCAACGTTGATAACACAATAAAATCATGCTCATATTGCATCCTACAGTCATGGATTTTTATTTATTTATTTTTTTTATTGAAGTAATTTTCTGCCGTATAATCTTCGCCGAATATTGCAGGCGAGGTGGCACGTACTAGCCGAGCGAAGCAATTTTTGCGGCGTCATCAACCAATTACTGGACTTTCATTGTCATCGGGTACTTGTATTTGATTGAAAATTCAGTCACAAAGAAAAAGTTCAGTTGGGAACTCTAATTAGTATATACCAATGGAAGTAACGTGGGCAAACATTTCCTGTACATTAAATGTTTAATCTATAAAATTGTCCCCTGCTAAATTTGTCGTTACTAATATATCTCTGTAATATTAAAAAGTTTGGGTTGAAGTGTGAAGGGGAGAAGGACCTATACATATTTAAGAGTGTAGAAAAAAGAGATAAGGGGAGGCATATTTTAATGTAATTTTTCTTCCTGCTTTCTCAGTTTAAATTTTAGTGCCACTAATTTCACGGTCCGCTTGACCAATTAATACATTACAAATAATTAAGGTTTTTAGAAAGTCAGGTAGATACGCCGCTGCTCTACCACTTGAGCTATCGTGACCTCGACCCACTCGGACACTAACATCCCATTTCCACCCAATCTTTTGAAATTTCACTCCTTTTTGGGAGTTGAGATGGGAATTTATTGTCCTAATGGATCGAAGTCACGATAGCTCAAGTGGGAGAGCAGCGGCCCATCTAGCTGAAGATCGTGGGTTCGAATCCTGCTCGTGCCATTGACTTTTTATCTCAACTAAAAACCTTAATTAATTGTTAAATTTTAATTATACATTAAAGTTAAAGAGAAACATATTTTCTACTAAATAAATCAAATTTGAAATTGATAAAAAATTCCTATCAAATGTTAGTTTCTTTATATTTTTTGTTCTAATTAAAATAGTGAAAGAGGAGTGGGAAATAGAAATATGGAGTTATAGATAGATAGACATATAGACAGTGACAAAAAAGAGATTAAAATAGAAGAGATTACTGAAAGATAGAGAAAAATAAATAGAGAGATAAGAGAGGAAAATAAAGTAAGAGGCATGGCCTGGAAGAAGGGAATATCCATAAATAGAAAACGATATAGGTAGGCAGACAGACAGATAAAGCGATAGATAGATATAAATACATAGATAGATTGGTAGAGTGAGAGAGTGTGAGAAGGGGAAGCGAGAAAAAGAAATGATCAGAAAATTAACTGACAGAAAGGTAGGTAGAGAGAGAAAAAGAAACAAATAAAGAGAGAGAGAGAGAGAGAGAGAGAGAGAGAGAGAGAGAGAGAGAGAGAGAGAGAATGGGAGAGGAAGACAGGTTGAAGAGCGATAAAAGGACGGATAGGTAGAAAGATAGGCAGAAACATCGAGAGAGAGAAAAAGAAATTAAAAGAGAAAAAATGAAAGAAAGATAGAGATAGAGATAGATAGATAGATAGATAGATAGAAAATTGGTGAATTCAATCAGGCAGTATTGACATTTAACCCTGCACCATAATCATGAAATTATCACCTGTATAATAATATATATATAATACTAAATATATTATATATACTCATCTAGTATATATAAATATTCAGAAATCGTGAGATTCAGTCTGGTGTGGTGTAGACTGCAGAAAAAAAAAATTTATCGGGCCAACGTTTCGATCTTTATTGAGATCATCTTCAGGGCCTGGCATTTACAAACATTATTTACATTTAACAAATATATTTAGGATGTGGAAAAGTGAATTTATACAATGCAAAATATATTTTATATTCAATCAAAGTATAATAAAGTGAGTGAGTAGAAATACTTTGAATGAATATAAAATATATTTTGCATTGTATAAATCCACTTTCACACATCCTAAATGTATTTCTTAAATGTAAAGAATGTTTGTATATCCCAGGCTCTGAAGATGATCTCAATAAAGACAGAAACGTTGGTACGATAAAGAAAATGTTTATCTGAAACCTACATCACACCAGACCGCATCTCACGATATCTGAATAATTATCGATTAACGGTCACTAATCTCTACACATTCGTCATTAATTATATATTAGGTATATAATGGCGATTAATAGGATTAATAGTTCCAAAAAAAAACAATACAGTGTGTGCTTGTGACAGAGAGAGAGAGAGAGAGAGAGAGAGAGAGAGAGAGAGAGAAAGAGAGAGAGAGAGAGAGAGGGAGA
>CM077109.1:1820747-1849767 GCA_039619505.1 Cimex hemipterus
GAGAAAGAGAGAGAGAGAGAGAGAGGGAGAGAGAGAGAGAGGGCGAGGAAGACAGAACAAAGATCGATAGGTAGAAACATCGAGAGAGAAATGAGAAATTCTGTCAGATAAAGGTGAAAGAAGAAGAAATGTGACATGAAGTAGAATTCAACACTTTCTCAGGAAAAGAAATAACAGGAAAGAATTGTGTAAGTGCCAAACTGCAAAAAAAGCCCTACAACACACCATCACCAATTTTATAATCGAAAAGGAACATAACGTAAAAAAACACATGTTGAACATAATTGGAAACCACCAGCTACATAAATCGTATCGCTATGAACAAATGAAAACCATAACACCGGAGTAAATGCAGTTTGCTGGAAAAGCGACATAAAACTTATAAATAATAAATTTGATTAAAAAAAATAATTTTGACAAAAAAAACACACATGTGACGGATAATAACTTTGATCAGATTTTATTTTGCATATTGGGTTTAAGAACTATTTGCACATCTTCCATCCGGTTGGCCTCCTCTAAATATGGATTGAACAAGATTACACATTTTATTAGATGTAGATTAATTGTAAAGTCGGTTGGACGTATTGTAATAAGTTTTTCGTTTTGTTTTAAACTGGTTTCTTGGGTTTATTAATTTTTATAGTCCCGGGTTTGAATTCGAAGTTTCGGAACGGCCGGACAGGAGCCAGTTTTAAGCCCGGCTTACGTCACATATAATTTTAATCCGATCGTATAAATGTCTGTACGAAGAGAGGGCTCGTTATTCAAAAATATTTTCTTTTATCCTTTCGGTGCAGAAGTTTAAAGAAAGGCATTCTGCCAGGCGGATCAGTCTTCAATTCTTAACAGAAATGTCCAGTTACGATGAATTTAAATACTGCTCGAGCGTTAAATTAAAACAAAGATAGCAAAAGCTCTTTTAGTTTCCATACATATACTGTATCAACAACGCAGGGTGAATTTTACCTCATATTTTGAAAAGAGTATTTTTTTTACTTTCTTAAATAGGAAGAAAAAGAGAACTAACTCAGACAAAATCAAAGCACAATTTATACCCGGCGGATCAAAAATGACTAGATGAATATTTGTGAATATATATATTATGTAAAATATTTATTAAAGTTAACTAACTATCTAGGAATAGCCAAATTCTACACCAAAAAATTATTTGAAAAAAATAAATGTGGCTAATGTTATATTTTTGAGAAACAGTAGAAGAATTATCAACGTCTTATTGAGATTCATAGTATTTCACACATTTTAACACTCGGTGTTTGCAGAACATCACTCTTTTTCATACTGAGCACAGCGTTTTCTTGCTCCCGCCATCCTTTCTGTTACACAATGAACTTCTCACGCGGTTGACCAAGGTAACGAGGCATGATGAACTACCATCTCAGGTTGTTTCGTCCCCCAAAACAACTAGTATCAGTGATTTTGGTATGGTCTGCAGTTAAGCTCTACCAAAAGAGCTTTTATTAATTGGCAGCCTAAATCAAAAGAAAGCTTTCCTGGGCACTTTTTATGCCAGTTTACCACCTCGTCTAAGACAAAATATTCAGAATCTGAAGCTCTTTCTTCCTCTTCACTTTCCCAACCTCCTACCCTTTTTTTATACTTTTCATTCTCCAGCTCTTATAAAATGCGCCAAATGCCTTCAGGATCGGACTAATTTTTGGGATAACCCGTTTTCCCACTCGAAAAACCGTAAAAAACAGACGGAGATCAAACAGATCAGGGAAGAAGTTAGCCGTTTACTACATCTTGAGACGAAAATTACCCCAGACAAGTTCGCTACCTTTTCCCGGTTTGAATACGACCAATAAGACCAATCATGTTTGATAGTTGGTCCCTTGGAGGTTTTTTAGACAGAAGGGCGGCTCCATATATTACAGAAATTAAGAAACGCCGAAAAGCAAAAAAAAGCAAAGCAGATTACAATTAGCCAAAACGATTACAATAAAACACACGGCTCACATCTTCTTCGGATCCAAAATTCAATCAACTGACAGCAACCAAACATTAGGCAGCTTACAAAGACTAGCAAACCTAGGTATCACAGGGGCGTTGAGAACAACCCCCTACAAATGCACTAGAAACCTTGCTAAACCTACCTCCACTAGAAATATTCATACAGGGAGAGGCTAGGAAAAGCTCATTCAGGCTCCAAAAACAATTAAATTGGAAAGGAACCAAACAATTCGGGCACACAACCATAATTAACAAAATCGGACACCCGTTACTAGAAATGGGGACTGACTACTTGGTCCCGGAAACAATCTCCTAAAATCTCAACAGACTATAATGTAGAGGAAGAACACAGGAGAACATCGGATACAATGATATGGTATACGGATGGCTCCAAAACAAATGAAGGAACCGGATCAGGTGTTTTCTGCGCAAACCCAAAATACGAGCAATCAAACTCATTAGGGATGTACACCTCGGTCTTTCAAGCAGAAATACATGCCATCAATGCTTGTGCCCTGGAAATGCAGTAAAGAGGTTACACTGACAAAAAAATCTTCATAAGATCAGACAGCCAAAGCAGCTAATAAAGCACTGGCATGCAAAAGGATTACATCAAATTTAGTCAGTGAATGCATCCAAAATCTCCAAAACCTGTGAAAACACAACAAGGTAACCGTATTCCGGGTGCCAGGGCACAGTGGAATTTTGGGTAATGAAGAAGCAGACAGACTGGCCAGAGGAGGATCCGCAAGACCATGCATAGGCCCCGACCCTATCCTTGCGAAATCAAAAACTAACATAAATTCCTCTATCGCAGAATGGATCCAAACAAAACAAAGAGAAAAGTGGATAAACTCTAGCAGTGCAAGACACAGTAAACCCATGATAAAACAACCCTCACCAAAGCTAGCAAAAACACTACTACAATTGGAGAGGGTAAATCTCAGAGGAGTGGTAGGACTACTAACCGGCCACTGGCATCTGAGAAAACATCTACATAACATGGGCATATACATTTGATCTCATTTGCAGACTATGCAATGAGGAGGAAGAAACAGCCACTCATATCATCTTCGATGATCATCGTGCGAAGCAACGGCACAAAGGAGGTTCAATATAACTTACAAAAACGACTCAGAGAACCACATTGAAGCAATAACAGTCAATGACTTGATACTTCTGAGAAAAAGGATCGAATCTATTGACTAAACCAAGGAACTAGAAGGTACAATAAGCCAGAAGGCTGCAGTGCCTGGGGTACACAAACCCCGCCTCCTAGTATCCTTTTCCACCCTACCAACCTTTCGCGGATTTCATTTTGAAAAACCCAGGCCAGTTATAAATCTAGTGGTATTATTGTAGTTTTGATATGCCTCACCCTGCTTATGTCCTTGATGAATGGACTAACACGGATGAACACTTGCGACGGTTTAAACACCGACGATCGAAAACTACCAATATACAAATGTCCTGCCAAGACTGCATTAAACTTTAGTTTCATATCTGTTTTAATTTGTAAGGTTTTTTTATTGTGGTCTGGTGGTCGAAGTGTTTTATGTTTGGTCGTTTCCGGACATTTTGGTGTGTTTATCCTCACCGGATTTTTGTTAGTGCCTCACCCTATTTATACCCTGACAGACCGATAAACACAGGCCCACCGCTGAACATCGCGAGAAGCCGGAAAGGTTCGGACGAATATAAATCGCCGGATTAAGCTGAGCAAATTGATACGGAACGAACTACAAGCCATACCTTCCTCACCTTATACTCCAAATTAAGAATTTTATCTAAAATTATAACAAAATAACACACACAACGAAAGCTCGTGGCACTTTTATTTGTAGGTCAGGTTAACTTTCATTTCAGTATAAAATACAACAAAATGGAGTAGACCCTGATGTGTGCCTGTGTCCGTCTGTTCTTCAAGGTGAGACCCTGATACCATCGCTGAACAAAGAGAGAAGTTCAGACGATTCTGACTGACCGCAAACCAATATGATCGAAAACGACCAAAATACTATTAACCCAAGAAGCCCTAGAAGAATCTCATAAAACGCCTGAAACTATAATCAACAATCTATCTGTCCAACTTGAAGGAATAAACCCAATCGTTTTACCGTTGAATATTATTTTTTGGCTTAAATAGTCAAAAGGTTTCAATGTTCACACAGACCACCCTTGAATCGTAGGAAGACAGAATCCAAGACGTGAGATAATCAAAATTCCATAATGGACGAATTACTACGTGTGCTAACTCCTCGATCGGTTCTAATGGGTGGGAAAACGATACGAGCGCTGACACCAGTGTGAAGCGAATCCTTAACGAGCCGTTTGAAGAATGGACGTCATCTTTTTTTTTGTCACTTGATTTATTTACCTAATCGGCCCAATGACATACTAATGAAGAAGACGTGTCATTAATAACACAAACCGGCTCGTGGAGATTGACCGGATTGATGGTTTTGCGAATGATTGAACGGTCGAACCGGAAAAACATTATGGCCGTTAATGTAGAAATTTGCCAGACCGGTTTGTAACAGACGTCTAAATTAACAACTTTCAATACTTAAATTCTCCATACGGTGTTAATTGGCATTTGAAAGAAAATAATGCTCTTCAGAGACTTTTTTCACTATTTAATTGGCCCTGCCGGTTCCAGTTATCAAAATCAATTTATCATCTCAAACATGCAATCATTTTATAACAAAATACTAAATTTAAAAAACCTGCCCCGGTGGCGTCATTTTGACTAATATTAGAACACAAAATGTTCTAGCAATCAGAATCTTTTATTCCAGTACAGCGAAAATAGCCATTTTTCACCGGATTTTCTTTCTTTTTCGTGATATCCAGAAAACGTTCTCACATAGTGGGTGTAATTATTTGGAAAGGTAGAAGCACTTGACCTGTTTTCCTTGTTTGTCTATTCCACTACTAGGTGAAACGTTGACAGTCGATTGATCGAAAAATAATCTCTGGCCCCTTGGATCTCTAGTCCATCTGGTTTCGAACGACTGTTAACGTAAAAACGTTCAATATTGCGGCCTTTATTTTGAAATTTTTTATACAAGAAGTTTGTAGCTTTAAAAACGATCGCCAAACAAATCAGCATACAAAAGTCACACACATGCGTGTATATCTATGTTAAAAATCCGGAGAGAGTCCAGAACTGAGAAAGGAAGACAAAACAGTAAACAAAACGGGAGGTGGAGGGTGAAGGAAAAATTTCAAATTTTAAATTTTAATGTGGCTTGAGGTAAAATATATAATTTTTTAAAACAAAGTATAAACACAATCTAGAAATATTGAACACGTGTTTTTTTAATAGCGACATTGTTTCAAGAGAAATTCATCCGGGCCTCTAAAAAGGACAAGCTGAATAATTTATATTAAATTAACTTTAAAGTATGTATTAATTAAGTAATAATTAATTTAATTTAAAAAGACTTTCACATCACGTGGGCAAAATGGTTGGAAATTTGTTGACAATCAACCAGAAGGAAACTGCTATCCATTTCAGTTTCAATTTCTACCTTCTTGGAATCTTAGGAACATTGGAAACTTTAGGAAGGAAACTAACGGCTTTGATGTACGCTAATAGTTGTGTCGCTAAAGATTTCACAAGCACATCTGGAAAGCCTGAAGGCTCACCTTAAAAGTTGAAAGTCAGAAATGCTACAGAAAATCAAAATATTGTAAATGCGAAATTCCCGCAATTCTATTTTATTCTCAATTAATTAATCTTGGTTTAAGTTTAACCACTCCAGCTATCGTGACCTCGATCCACTCGGACACAACTTCCCATCGCAACGCCACCTTTTGAATTTTCCCTCCTTTTATCTCAACCAAGTGGTAGAGCAGCAACATATTTAGCCGAAGGTCGTGGGTTCGAATCCCGCTCATGGCAGTGACTTTTTTTTATCTCAACCAATACCTTAATCAAAGATTAATTATTTACTAAGAATTTATTTCGTCAATTTAATCACGAAGCCTAATAAAAAAAATACATAAAAGATAAAGCGAAAAAAAGAAAAATTCATGATCTTAATTGAACCTAATACCATTCCCAGTTCTTATGCTGCGTTTTGCGTTTATTGTACTAATTTTAGAATAATTTTAGTTTCCTATGTTACAAGAATCGATCACTTTTTCACGAACACTCTGGATCTTGGACCAAAAAATCAAAATCAATTGTTACTTCCAA
This sequence comes from Cimex hemipterus, assembly GCA_039619505.1. Taxonomy (NCBI): domain Eukaryota; kingdom Metazoa; phylum Arthropoda; class Insecta; order Hemiptera; family Cimicidae; genus Cimex; species Cimex hemipterus. Next base: position 1,826,926 of record CM077109.1, read on the forward strand.
GATTTCGACCTATTTTAAGGCCTTCATCAGGACCTATTTTAAAATGATAGAAACGTCCTATACTTCAATAATAAATATTGACTTCAAAGTATATGAAATAAGTAAATAAAGAAAAACTTACTGTAAGACCTCGATGTGAACACGGATTACGTTCTTAATCTTATGAATAATGGAAACATTTATGCGTGATTTAAATATCAAACAAAACCATAACTAAACACACTGATCAGATCCAATGAAAATTACATTATTGTATATTCCTGAACCAGGCAGAACGAGGAAAATTTATGAAAATTTTATTCCTATTGCGATTACGTTAAGTTTTTGATGTTTTATTGATAGCAGGTTAGAAAAACGGAACTTATTTGCAGAATAATCCGTTATTGACACTATTAAGAGGCAATCGGACGGAATGGAAGCTTGGAGATTCACAAATTAAATATTCATGGGACTTGAGAACTGAAATCCGGGCCTGGGAGTTGATAACGACGGGGGATCGACTTCTCTAAAATAAAAGTTACAACAAAAAAATTAAGAAAAAAATCATCTATAAATATCTGGAGTCCGGGGAGGCGTGTTGAGAAAGAGTTGACGAACTCAAAGCCTGCGGGAAATTATCGCTGGATAACAGTAATCGACGCCTGGTGGTTAAAGGGAGGACGTGTCACTGCAAAACTGCGTGTACCACAGGGTTCGCCAACCTCCCAAACTATTGTTATTTTTTTGCAGATGACGTTTTTCTGATCGTCACTTGCATGGCTGTTTAATAACAAATATATTTTCCTAATTTATAAATTTAATCTAAAAAGTTTAAGTAAACTGAGAGAATAGACGATAAATATTTTTATCTGCTATTAAGATGATGATTTAAAAAAATAAACAGTATTAAAAAGACCGAAATATTAATATTTTAGGTTCTATTCTCGTTTTAGAGATCCTCTCGCTTATTAAACCTAATCATTCAGAAATCGTGAGATGCGGTCTGGTGTCGTGTAGGTTTCAGAAAAAAAATTTTCACCGTGCCAACGTTTCGATCTTTATTGAGATCATCTTCAGTGCTCAAAGTGAAAGTGAAGATGATCTCAATAATGATCCAAACGTTGACACGATAAAGGAATTTTTTTCGGAAATCAAGAGCATTGTCGATAGTCCTGTTTGTATGTATGCTGTAGCCTTCGGAGGATCTGAATCGTAAAACAAAATTAATTCTCATAGATTAAGAATAGGCCATGCCAGATAGACACAATGGGACTTATTTTTAGGCCAAAGCCCGCGTAAGTGTCCGGCGGCACGCTGTGGAAGGTTGTTCCAGAGGGTGCAATTCTTCGTGTACACAGTACAACCGTAGTACAGAAAAACGACATCGGATATGAGAAATGTGCTTGAGCACGGCAGAGACTATTTGTATCCCCTGCTCCGAATGTTGGACGTAAAAGAATTATTTTATTACATACAGTGAAGATAGTTTTATCTCCGTAGCGTTATAGTAAATGAATTTATTAGCGCGAATGAGTAGAGTGAGTTTGGCGAAAAACAATGTCTTCCGCAAATAAACGACCAAGCACCGCTGGAAATTTACTAGCAAACTAAAAAAAATCGTAAAACAGAATAAAACGAAATTTTTTAAAGGAAAAGTTAAGTACAACCACTCTTTCCTCAAGCCGGGAAAACTCCTCCATGGAATGCAACAACCCAGGAAAGATTCCTCCAAACACTGACGAAACGGATTTGAGTCTAGACTCATCCTCAGTTGCATGTTCACAGAAGCGATCTGATTTATCAAACTTCGTTGCTCCAAACAAATTTGGGGTTCTCAAGATGATCTAGAAGAAGTTACGAACGCGCCAATAGTAACACCAACGGTGCAAAATAAGAAGAGGTTGATAACAGGTCGTAGAGGCCTCCGCCGAACTTTACGAAAATTTTTAATCAATTATTGAGATATCGTGAGATGCGGTCTGTATGTGGGATTTTTGGATTTTTGAAATCAAAATTGTGTGATCTACGATTGCAAAAACCCAAACAAAATCCTACCCACTTCCTTCCCCACCACTTCAAAATCCAACATATGTAAACATGAAACAGTAAAATCTCACTGGCACTCTCAACACGACATGGCACAATTACACAGAAGACAAACACTTTGAGTGAGTAGAAATACTTTGATGGAATATAAAATATAATTTTTGCATTGTATAAATTCACTTTTCCAAATTCTATATGTATTTTCTAAATGTAAACTATATTTGTAAATCCCAGGCTCTGAAGATGATCTCAATAAAAGATCGAAACGTTGGCACGATAAAGAAAAAATTTTTCTGATACCTACATCACACCAAACTGCATTTCACGATATCTCAATAATTATCCGTTAACGGTCACTAATCTCTACACATTTTTAATCAATTTCAGCCTCTTCAACAAGGGCCTCAAAGAGCTGGTCGGATGCATTGTTTTTCAGTATCAGGCGAAGACGGATACAACTATGTTAGGGTAAAGACCTGTCGAGATTACAGAACATTAAACAACGCCTACAAAGAAAAAATGTGACTTTGATACTTATCAACTGAAATAAGAAAGAACATATCGAGTAGTGCTAAGGAACCTTCACCCTACCATCCCTCCAAGAGATACCCTCAAGAACGTAAAAAAATAAATTGAAGAACACGGCTTCAACCATTACTACAGCTAACAAGGAGAAATTGAGTCCCTTCTTCTTAGGCTTGAAACCAAGTCCAAACAACAAAGAAATACTTCTTATTTCACACTTATATGGCCGGGGCATTCGCGTCTAAGAACCGTACAAGAAGCGCCAATTTGCCCAGTGTAAAACATGCCAGGACTAAGGGCACACAAGTTCATGTTGCAATCACGCACAGAAGTGTGTTAAATGTACGTGTTTCCACTGGAGTGAGACCTACCCAAAACCGAAAGAAATGCACTGGCCTACCTGTCTTACCCAAAAGACGACTTTTTATCCCGAAACTGATATGGACTTATGAACTGGAAGTGTGGGGGTCAGCCATACATTACGTATCTAAAGAGCACTATCCATAATCCTCAGAAAAATCCGTAATGCTACATTTTATGTGTCCGACCACGCTACGCATATAAACCTAAATATTCCTTTTGTATATGATGTAATCCACTCCCGCTACCGAAAATTTTGCACAAACCACCCGACCATCATAAATCTTCAAATTCAAATTCTCTCATCCCGACGAATTACTTCAGGCTAAAAACATGATGCCCATGGGATTTTCTATTTACTGTCAATTAAATAAAGAATACTTAAGAGTACTACCGGTGGGCAGTTTTTCCACTCTTGTTTACTGATTTAGTTACTCATACACTCCATACCAAAATGAAGGAAGTTGAATTATACAGGGGAAAAGCATCTATTATGTTTCGTGATCCGATTGATCGAATAAATATTTTTCAATTAATAAATCCTTAATTACGGTTTTGGTTGAGATAAAAATATGTGTCACGAGCGGGATTCGAACCCACGATCTTCGACTACAAAATACGACTGAATAATCTCACGAATCTCACCACACCTTTCGAATTTGTCCCCTATTTGCTATTTTTCAATCTGATTGATTTAATAAGTAAAATGAAGTATATTTTCATTAAAGCTCTCCGTGGCCATTTCATTCCACGCCGAGAATCGAGTAGATTGCGCTACATTTGAAAAATGGCCAAAAGGAGGGAAAATTCGGCAGGTTCGGTTGGGATGGGAGGTTAGTGACCGAAGGGATCGAAGTCACCATTGCCGAAGGTTGTAGGTTAGAATCCTGCTCGTGACACTGACCTTTTTCATCTTAACTTTAATTAAGAATTAATTATTTGAAATGAATTTCTTTGGTCAATCGGACCTCGAAACCTAATTGATTACCATTACATTTGAATTTTAAAGCTAATGTAAATGAGTCTCATGGAATCAAACATGACCAGCACCATTTCTTAGCAATTGAGAGTAGCACACATCAACCATCTTAAAACCTGCAGGCTTTCTAGAAATAAGATTATTATACATATTTTGAGAGATCTTTGGTTTTTCTTATAATTTAAATGTAAATATACAATATACAAGTTTAGGCATTACTGTTATTATTTCCACTAAGGAGCAGATTGTGGCAAAATTAGATGATATAAAAAAGAATAGCTTGGGTTTTAAGTATTTTTTCATTCATTGAAAAAATAGATATGCAATGATAGAAAGGTTTCATGGTGGCGTCTGCTTGATTTTAAACGGTACGCACGACCTGCAGGGCTCTTTGGAACCCTTGGTAACGGTGAGTTTGTATTCAAGAGACGCCTTCTTACCAGGCTTCTTGCCAGTTAAAGGTATGACAGTGGTACTGGAGAAATGAGTTTCTCGGAATACCAAATGCGCTTATTGTACGCCCTCTGCTCCTGGAGTCTCACAAAAGAAATTCCTTTTTCAATCCTCTCACCCGCTATTAACGGGCCTCTGATGAATTTTTCCCATTGGATCCTATTGGCCAAATGAAGAAAGGGAACTTCGTGCAATCGCCTGAGTACTTTTTTCTATTTTTCAAAGGGGTATCAATCGTATACGTCCTATTCATCAACATCACAGGCGTCGCTTCTCAAGTTAGAAACCTACTCTTAAGGAGAATTATTTAAATTATTGTTTTACATATTTACATAAATCTGATTATAACATACAATATTATGCAAATGAACTTTTCGGTTTACACTTTTTACTGTCTTTTACTGTAGTTAATGTACCTGGAAAACAATCGATATTTTTCATAATTAGTGACAATTTTATTCTAAATTTTATCAAATCACACTAATTTCAATAATGTATTGCCTATCTTGTTTTATGTTGTATACGTCCCACTATTTAGTCAGAAGATAAAATCTGTCCGAATCTGCCTAGTCACACCGTTCCGACGTGCTAAATATTTACACCGTTAGAAAAATAAATTGTACGTGACAGCGTAGGAGTGAATTGAGCTAAACTGGGTCAAAATCTCGAGGCGACTAACGTATAGATAATCCAAAACGGATATGATTAAACTTTTGCCCATTGTGAAACATAAAGGACATGACATATTTCCCATGTAAAAACAGAAGCGTGCTCGTGCAATGTTTTTTTCTTATTGCTTCCCATTCGGAGAAATTCAATCCGTTCAAAGCTGTCTATTACCGTTGAAAGCTCTAGTTTTCCAATTCCTTTTTTGCCGGACCGCCCTCGCAGGAAATTACCACCGTTTACTCGCGTACGCGTAAAAGCGGTAGGGGATAGAAAAACGACGACCCGATTTTGTAAAAGAATTATGAATTATTCCCATCCAATAGAACGCTTATTCGGCAATCACTTACCTAGGTACTTTTGAGCTTTTGAGGGTGATTTTTTTTTTTTTTTTTTGTAAACTTGCTAGAGCCTGAACTCATTTTGGATGATGTCTCTGTGTACGCGAGCCCTCAAGAATTTATTACAATTATTGCTGATATTTTGCCGTTATTTAAATGTAACGTAAGAGTAAGAAAGAATGAAAATGTGAAGCGTTAGAGGGATAAACATATCTCCATATAGAAGGAATGTAGAGAGGGGTAGAGGGTGTGATTGGGAGTACAAGTGAGAGAAAGAGAGAGAGAGAGGGAGAGAGAGAAAGAGAAAGAGGGAGAGAGAAACAGGAAGAGAAATAGGGTGTGTTAGCAAGAAAGAGAGAGAGAGAGAGAGAGAGAGAGAAAGAGAGAGGGCGTGAGAGAGGAAGATAAAATAATTGAGCGAGAGGGTGTGATAGAGAGTAGAAGTGAGAGAAAGAGAGAGAGAGAGAATTGTGAGAGGAAGAGTGTACTCATGTCCTTTTATTCTTTTATATCCGTCCTTCTTAATTGGATGTTCTTTATGTTGAAAAGTGTGATGATTGAAATATGATCTTAATTAATTTGCTTTATCAGGTTAATGATCTTGGCTGCTCTGTGCTTTTTAAAAAGTCTGTCGGCTTGTATAACTCGCTGCTTTTCACGGCTCATGGCCAGTTTCGATATTTTATGTACGGAGGCTTTTTTTTCGTACTATGCTCGTCGCGACGGTGATTTGGTCGGTTTTACACAATTATACCGACATTGGGCATCCATGCAGGGCAAAAGTCTGCAAATCGAGGATCGTGCGCAGTTCGGACTCCAGTTAGGAAGTCGTAAAAAAAGAACCAATTAATTTGTCACGGATTACCGCCGATACGGGCCCATCATCTACGGGGTCCGTTTAACTCTTTTGCATGGCACAGGGACCGCGTCTTTGTCTGAAATGGCAGAAAGGAGAAAAAAAAACCGCCGTTCTCGAAACACACTATTTTCCCTTTTCCGGGTTGCCAGCTGTTAAACTTCCAGTTCTCCTACGCTTCCAGAATAAGGCGGATCACGTACGTCCGAAGTGGCAATTTTGTAAACGTATAACTCTTATCTCTTAACCCCTTCAGCGTTTCCGGGTTCTGCCTTTCTCCACCTCACATTGTAAAACCTCACACATTCCCAACATATTTGCAACTTTTATGCTAATGAATCCATGTAAATTGAACTAATGTAAACCAGGTAATGAATTTTTTTATACAGTTTTTTCAACTTTGCGTTAGATCGATTTATTCACTATATATATATATATATATATATATATATATATATATATATATGCTATTTTAACTATATCATCTATCACAGTGCATAAGACATCACTGTCTTTTTAACATGAACACGTACCCATATGATATCTGGATAGTCTCGTGGAACTATATTTTACGACTTCCATCCTCAAAGATCATACTTACGAGCCCGACAAATCAGTTAAACGCCGCAAAACGCCTATATTTATTAGTAATTTTAAGACGGATTTTCCATCAGAATCCTTCATGTGAGCGAAATTACCGAGGGCAGTCTTGAAGTAACTCATGAAAAATAATGAGCCCGGTTTATTCCGATGCAAATGCACGATAGGCCGGCTGTCTAAGACTCCCTTTATGGGGCGATGGTAGCCCTGGGCAAGGCATTACCGCAGATGCTTTTCACTCGTCAGACAGTTTTACCTAAAAAAAGATAAACCTGCCCTGAAGCTTTCTTCACTGTAGTCTCTATCCCAATGTACAGTCCACTTTTCATATAAAATCAAAAGATCTACAAAAAGCTTGCGTTCTACATGAAATTTATAAATAATAACAAGAGAGGATAGTTTTGATCATTTTTCCCTTCCTATTTTGGTTAGTCAGTGACATTCGGCTTCATTGATGAGAGCCTAAAATCTAATAGCGGAAACAAAGAGTAAATTGAACTTTTTGCTGATCTGCTCTACATTGATTTTCGAATGGTCCAATCATTTGAGTATGCCTAATGAAATGAAAAAGTCAGCGTCACGAGCTGGATTCGAACCCAAGACCTTTGGCTCAATACGCCACTGCTCACCACTCACTGCTCAGGTATGGAAGTCCTCACCCTTCTTATGGAAATGGATAAATCAAAATTGTGGCAGTCCATCACCCCACAGACCGAAAAAGGAAATAGAGAAATCCAGTCAACGGACTTTATTTTGCAAACGTCTGCTTAGGAATAAAAATAGTAATAGTTTGGTTGTTTCTGTAAATTTTTGTATGATTATCTTAATTGGCTTTTCCGGGCCGATGTCAGTGGCTTACCCTGCTTATAAGCCTGGCAAATCTACAGAACAACACCACTGATCGCGGCACCCGGAACGCATCTGACGGTCCTCAAAAGTGGTGATAGGCTGACCAAACTGATCGGAAACGAACCAAATTATAACTTTTTCATCCCACAAACCAAAATGAGAAATTTTAAGAAAATTGCAAAAAATTCACAAAACCAATGTTTTTGATTTCCCATATTCTTTGTCCTGTGTGAAGTCCTCGCCCAGCTTTTCTATAGACCTGTTAAACCAACATGAAAGACTCACGAGTGAGCATGGCAAGAGCCCGGAATGCAGATTACCATGATGATCTAAACAGATGTAGTAGGCAGACCAAAATGATCGCAAACCAAACTATAATTTCTTCACTCCATAGATGAAAATAGGAAAGAAAATAGAAAAGAAGCAAAGAATGTCAGAAAAAAATGTTTATTGCTTTCGGAACTGCTTATATGGCTGTCTATACTTTGGGCTTTGCCGGGTCTGTGTCAGCGCCCCTCCCTGCTTCTACCCCGGATGAGCCTATAAACACGCAAAGACCAGCAGTACCTGATTTTGCTGTTTTATATATCAGTGAGAATTTCACTTGAATGCATTTCAACCTGAACAAAACCAAAATTTACCAATTGTATTACACTAATACCAGGACAAAGCCACCACGCGAGATCAGTCGTGTATGTTTTAAACATGATCGGCCCAAGGATACTTCCATGTGGGACTCCAGTCTTAAAGAAAACTAGTCGGAACCTGGTTGCTTGAGAGAAACAGCAAAAATGTATCTCAGAGGAGAAAAAAATAGATTGAAATGGAATAGTAATGTTTGGCGTTGGATTAAACATTGTTCCAACGTAAAATGTTCAATAAAAGAATGGAAGTTATATTTACTCCGATAACCTCCTGCGGCCTCACCTGAGATAATATACAACAGTGTGAGAGTACTCTGATGACTAGGAAAAGGGAACTATATGTCTACTGTCTTAGTACCAGAACAGAAGAGTAACTAAGAGGCAGATAAACCTAGGACCAGGACCCTTCTGCACATCAAGTTAAAAGGTAAAGCTTTTGAAACGAAACCTAAGGGCATCCAATTCGCTTATTGGACACAGACAATCCAAGAATCTTCTAACCAATTTTGGAAAGAAAGAAATTACAGAATGTGTCAAAGGAGGCAGGAATAAACTGCGAATCCTAACAGGATTCCTAACTGGACACTGTAGATTAAATGGACATCTAAAGAAAATTGGAATAATCCAGGATGGCGCATGCAGATTCTGCAAAGAAGCAGAGAAGACACCAACACATCTGCTAACAAACTGCGGAGCAACATTAGCCCGCAGGAGGAGGTGTTTTGGGATGTACAATGTGACCGTAGAAGAGCTTCACCTAATAAAACCGGGCCAATTAATCAAGTTTCTTGATGAAATAGGACTCACCGATGTGCTCTAGGCAGAGAACGGGGGATACAATAGCTCTTAAAGGGCGCAGTATACAACACCCTGAAATATCATCATCATCATCATCATCAAGGGCATACTTGTAAAAGACTAAGAAAATCCCGTCTATACTTACATCCCTGGCACAATAAATCTGGGCAAAGCTTAGAATTATTGTTATTCCTTAAACTAGACATTGTCCTCTTCAAACGCACATATAAATCTTGGGAATAATGTAAAACAGAGGTAGATTTTGGTATAAATAAGAAAAAACTATAATACATAATGTGACGTTTATTTAGAAATCGTGAGATGCGGTCCGGTGTGTTGTTTCAGAAAAACGCTTTTGTTACCGTGCCAACGTTTCGATCTTTATTGAGATCATCTTCAGGCTCAAAGTGTTGGCCTTCTGTGCAATTGTGCCATTCTTGCGTGTCGTGTCGAGAGTACCATGAGAGTCGAAATGCTCATACTTTTCTGAAACCTACATCACACCAGACCGCATCTCACGATTTCTAAATAAACATCGATTAACGGTCTCTAATTACCACATAATGTGAAGATGTAACTAGTCCGTTGCATAAAATATTTTTATACAGTCTGGTTTATTTCTCAAGACATATTAATAAGATTAGAAATTGAAGTCTGGCTACGAGTCTGCAGGGTGTTTAAAAAATTGAGCCGTGGGTAAAGAACGACTTGAGAAATTCTTCCCGCGTTTCTACCTCCTCTTCTCGGAGGTCTTCGATGGCAAACATTCTTCGTCTGAAAAGGCGTTAAACTTAGGCGTGTCAGATCGATCCGGAGCGTGGAGCCGTATTCAAATCCTGTGGGATTCCTGGGCGATCCGGCGAGCATCGCATCACGCGTACCGATAGCATTTGCATCGACGGACCGATCGGCCTTCACGTACGCCCTTTCTCGTCCGATTTTGTATCTTGACCCACTTTTCACCGTCGACGCACGAGAAACGTCAGCACGAGACGAAGAAGAAGTGATCTCGGTAGGATGAGATAACTCAATATATTCGCGGCGAAGCGTCCAAAACATAATATATATAAGTACAATCAAGACACTCCCCAGGATAAAATGGTCCACAATCCTGGGGTTTGTTAATAAGTCCAATAGGTTTATGCAGGAATCGTGAACCGACCAGGTCCCGGACCTTTTAGGGATGGGGTACGGGCCAACCCAGGCTTTTAACCCCTCGGGTCCTGGTCGCCCGCCCTGCGTATAATATACAATCAAGATTTGGCCCTGCCTTTCTATGCTACTTCTCTAGTAGAGATGTTTGAAGTGAAATGAAACAAAAACGAAACGATTTTGGCAGACAGTACGCCAAAATGATAGGATATGATAAAGTACAGATTTATTACCTAACATAAATCTCATAAATTTATTGATTTTATGAGAGATGGAACTTTATTTAACTTTTATCTCAAACTAAAAGAAATTCATCTTCTCTCTCTCTCTCTCTCTCTCTCTCTCTCTCTCTCTCTCTCTCTCTCTCTCTCTCCAACTCACCCTTCCAGTATGTTTCCTTATCTCTCCTTTCTCTCCTTTCTTTTGCTCTGTCGCGATCTCTCACTAACTCTTCCTATTTCTGAATTCTCTTTTCTCTGTCTATTCATTACATAGAATTCCCAACCCCAGCTTATGAATTGGAGATAGGAAGTTGGTCTCCGAGTGGATCGAGGTCACGATAGGGTGGGTTCGAATCTCACTCGTGCCATTGACTTTTTTCTCAACTAAAAACCATAATTAATTGAAATACATAAATTGATCATGCGGACCACGAAATTAGTGATCTTAATTTAAACTATGTGGGCAACACCATATCGTATTAAAATAAATTGACTAAAAAAAAACTGATTACCTATATATCAAAAATATACTACAAGAATGAACTTTTTTTTAAATTCTTAAACACCGTACATAAGTACATAACAAATCCATCCTTGCACATAACCTTATCCTGAAATGTGTAATGGTTAGTGATACTAATCGATAATTATTTAGAAAAGTCAAAACATAAAACAGTCCGTGACATCAAACAAACAGAAATGCCATTTTATTTTCATGAAACAATATGAAAAGTACAATAAAACTATAGTTATGCGGTGTATTTTAACTTCATTAGGGTAGCTACATCACGATTCTTCTTATTTAGTTAATGGTAATAAATGAACGTTAAAATAAATTGTGAAATATATGAATTCATATTAATACTAAATATGAAGATGTTCTGCAATTAATATGTTGTGCACAGTGACCGTTAGTTAATTTGAAGATCGTGAGATGCGGTCTGGTGTGACGTAGATTTTCTTTATCGTGCCAACGTTTCGATTTTTATTGAGAACATCAAGTTTTAATGAATAACTGAAGGTATGAAAATATTTAAAAAAAAAAAATCTTATTTAACGTAAAATTTTCTAAAATTGGAACTACGCGCAGTCTGACATGCACTTCTAGAACTGGCCAGTTTTTTTTTTTTTCTTTTTTTGTGGTGGGGCAGTTATTTAAACGATTTATGCCGGCTTGTAAGTATCATAAATTTTTCATTCTAAAACTTGAGAAATTCGAAAAAACATGAAATCGGAGAAGTTAAGATAAAATTTTGCTCAAAGAGTACTTAATTTTTTTTATCAACCATATACTTAACTTATTTATAATTAATTATTCGGAGATCGTGAGATGGGGATCAGGTGTGAGGTAGGTTTTGGAAAACCATTTTCTTTAATTACGTGCCAACGTTTCGGTCTTTATTGAGATCATCTTCAGGGCTCAAAGTGCACTCTCAACGCGACAAGAATGCCCTGAAGATGTTCTCAATAAAGATCGAAACGTTGGCACGTAATTAAAGGAAATGGATTTTCAAAACCTACCTCACACCTGATCCCCATCTCACGATCTCCGAATAATTAATTATAAATAATTTAAATATATGGTTGATAAAAAACAAAGACAAAAAACAACTAAAATTACTCTTTGCGCAGAATTTTATCTTAACTTCTCTGATTTCATCTTTTTTCGAATTTCTCAAGTTTTAGAATGAAAAATTTATGAGACTTACAAGCCGGCATAAATCGTTTAAATAACTGCTCCACCCAAAAAAGAAAGAAAAAAAACTGACCAACTCTAGAAGTGCATGCCAGACTACGCGTAGTTCCAATTTTAGAAAATTTTACGTTAAATAAGATGGCTTTTTTAAAATATTTTCATACCTTTAGTTATTCATTAGAAAATTTAAAAATTTGGGTTGATGTTAATTTTGGGACTTTTTACGAAAACTTCAAATTGAGCTGTGGCTCGAGGAAATCGTCTTGTAAAGATGCACTTTCAGAATCGAAACGAAATTTTGATAAGCTGTCGATATTCCACTTTTCCCGATTTCTGAAACGTTTCGAGTTATTCTTTATTTTTGGGCAAAAAAATCCGTTGTTTGTTACGTACTCATGCAAAAATCAGATATCCTCTTCCTCGAATTTACGATAAATGAACCTATTATTTCAATACGTTATTCGAAGCCAAACTGCCACAACGCCTGTGAAATGGGAAGTAAAAGTTGAATTTTCATGACGTGTTATAAATAGCAGACGTCCGCATCCCAAAAGGTCGAAGTAGGAAAAGTGAAAATTGTCACATTTTTAACAAGTCTTCGGAACAAAAGTTGTAGAGCGTAAAATTTGAAAAAAAACATCGCTGTTCAAAATTTACGCATTTTTTAAAAATCGTTTCCGATTTTTGGGCAAAACACAATCTATCTTTTGCGTGCTCATGGAGAAAAACCGATCATTCTCTCTCTCTCTCTCTCTCTCTCTCTCTCTCTCTCTCTCTCTCTCGATTTTCAAGAATGCATCAATTTTGAACGGTTATGTTTTAGCAAATTTTACATTTTACGCTCTACAGCTTTTGTTTCGATGACTTTAAAAAAAAGAACAAGGAATCGACAAGCCTTACTTTGACCTTTAGGGATGCTCCTGCTACCGATATTGTATACCTCATCAGGGAAATTGAACTTTTCCTTCCCACTTCGCAGGTGTTGTGGCAGTTTGGCTTCATGAATAACCTATTGAAACGATAGGTTTGTATATGGAAAATCAAGAGAGAATGTGATCGGTTTTCTATTGTATGCGCACGTGAAAAAATTTTTTGTCCGAAAAATTTGCGAATAACTCGACAACCGTTCGGTTATCGGGCAAAGTGAAAGGTGACTAATTAAAAGCTTATCAAAATTTTCTATCAAGGCATCGCTCTAAGAAGATTTCTTGGCTCCACAGCAATATTTGAAGTTTTTCAAAAAGTGCGAATATTGACCCTTTTCCGAAATTTTTGAATTTGCTGACGCATGACTGAAGCTAAATACTTTTAAAAACTCGATCTTGACATACAAATCTAAGAAAATATGAATTTTTCTAAGTTGTCCATTTTTCGTGCAAAAACCATCTGGTTAGTTTTTTGGACGTGCGTTGTGCAATGTTTAAAAGTCATTGTATTGATCATTTGCGCGAACTATCAATTGGGAAATTCTGGATATTACGAGGATTCGTCATCGTTGTATTGTCTATTTGCGGTCTAAAAAAATCGAGGTTGAACGATAATTCAAGTCGGAAAGAATTTCTTATCCGCCTATCGATCGCTGATAGACAGCCCGTGAAGATCTTCCGGCGAAGAGATGCCCGCCGTGATTACCATAAGCACGCCTACTCCGTCGGACAGACGTCGTGAATCGATCGCCGGGATGACTGGCATCAGGAACGGATTTCTTTTAGACAAAAGGGTTACTCCTGCAATTTGCCGGTGACGAGCCCGGCGATCGAGCAGACCCAGATCCGGATCTGTGTCAGTTGTCCGCTAGCGGTCTCCGGCCGCCCACGTTCTCGCCCCCGGCTCGCCCATTTCCCAAATCGACCAATGCCCGAGGAACCACAACAGCAATTTTCGGTACAACATACAAGCGAAAGAAAACAAGCGAAAGAAAACCGTTTTATGAAGATGAAGACACGGCAAACGAGATTCCAACTATAACAAATTCACTCGTGCGTGCCAAATAATCAAAACATCACCATAACATGGTGAATAATTTTGAAATTAAAACCGCATTGTGTACAATTGAGTACAGAGAAACTCGAGCGGAACATTGACTAAACCGACCAACTCGATAAAACAACATTAGACTGTAATTTGCGGACGCTGTGGTGGAGGTGTATGTGTGAGTGTGTCAAATATTGGGTTGTCTGGCAACTAATATAGGTTTCCTTCAATTACCTGTCTATACAGGGTGTTAAAGGTTTAAATGTCAATACGACCATAGTGGATTCACTAAATTAAACAAAGTTCAATGCCATCAGAAAGAGGTTTCTACCGTACCTTTTTCTTGTGATATTAACACTTTTGTGTTCTTAGTCTAAAAACAGATCTTTTCATAAAATCTTAATTTTTCTGCTTTAACCTCGTTCAAATACAAATCTGACCTTAAGTGGCAAACTACATTAAATTTTGCACAAGATAACATTTCTGTTGAAAATTTCTCACTTCCGAATACACAATAGCCGTCCGAAAATAACAAATGGCAAAACCATTTTTTTAAAATACTCAATAAATTTTCCGTTAAATTTTGTGGGATTTCACTAAAGTTTTCTTATTTTATAAGTATACCGAGAAGAACTAATTTTTAACAATTTTGAGAACTTTTCTTAGTGTAACCCCCATCTCAAGGTTGAAAATATCGATATCGACCCCAAGGAGAGGAGCAACCCAAGTACGTTACATTTTTAATAAAAACATTTATTGGTTGGTAACAAAAATCAGACCCATTCTCACAAAGTGTACATAATTAAAGAATTATTAAAATAATAATAAAACCTCTTAAATTATGATTTTTTTCAAATTAACCGATTTATTTGTATGTATTTTATGTATGCTCGAATCGCTTTAATTCTTCTTCTTCCTTTCCTTCGTTTCCTCATGTTATTGCACTTGATTTCAATTATCTCTTGCGGTCCACGTTTCAGAATTCCCCGAATTGTAAAATCTAATGCCGTCAAATCAGGGCTGGCCATGCAACGAGAAGATTGTACCTTTTTTTATCAACTAGTAAATGTTTCTATTAAAAATACGACATTTGTGATGTTCTTGGGTTGCAGATCTTCGAGGGTTCCGTATCACGTTTTCATAACAATAGAGATTTCCCTAAGAAAAGCTGCAAAATGTAAAATATTACTTCGAATACTTATAATATAATGCAAATCTGGTGGAATCTCCGACCATTTTGATCAAATTGCACGCGCCAAAATTGAGTATTTCCAAAAAAAAAAAAAAAAACCACGAGCTTCGCTATTGGCTATTGAGCGGCTACTGTGTATTCGGAAGCGCGAATTTTTCAACAGAAATCTTATGGAAAATTTAATGTAGTTTACAGAATAAATGCCAGATTTGTATTTTAATGACGCTAACGTTGAAGGATCGAGATTTTTCTGAGAAAAAAATCTGCTTTTAGACTAAAATTACAAAAATGTTAATATAACAGAAAAGAGGTAAGATGTGGATCTTGTGTCCCTAAATTATGTATAATTGGTGAATTCAATCAGGCAGTATTGACATTTAACCCTGCACCATAATCATGAAATTATCACCTGTATAATAATATTACTAATAGTATATTATAATACTAAATATATTATATATACTCATCTAGTATATATAAATATTCAGAAATCGTGAGATTCAGTCTGGTGTGGTGTAGACTGCAGAAAAAAAAATTTATCGGGCCAACGTTTCGATCTTTATTGAGATCATCTTCAGGGCCTGGCATTTACAAACATTATTTACATTTAACAAATATATTTAGGATGTGGAAAAGTGAATTTATACAATGCAAAATATATTTTATATTCAATCAAAGTATAATAAAGTGAGTGAGTAGAAATACTTTGATTGAATATAAAATATATTTTTCATTGTATAAATCCACTTTCACACATCCTAAATGTATTTCTCAAATGTAAAGAATGTTTGCATATCCCAGGCCCTGAAGATGATCTCAATAAAGACAGAAACGTTGGTACGATAAAGAAAATGTTTATCTGAAACCTACATCACACCAGACCGCATCTCACGATATCTGAATAATTATCGATTAACGGTCACTAATCTCTACACATTCATCATTAATTATATATTAGGTATATAATGGCGATTAATAGGATTAATAGTTCCAAAAAAAACAATACAGTGTGTGCTTGTGACAAAGAGAGAGAGAAAGAGAGAAAGAGAGAGAGAGAGAGCGAGAGAGAGAGAGAGAGGAGGAAAGAGAGCGAGATGGAGTCCGTACTGGGGCTACTATATTTGAAATAATCAGTTCATAAAAATTATATTGTTTTAAATTTGACCAAATATTGTCGACGTTGATGACGCTTTTTAAATGTTTACGCATTATTTCCGATTTTTTGACTTACCGATAAGCTAGATTATCCCGCATGCCGACGCCAAGATCAAAGATTTATAAGCACTACCTACATTCTTCAAAGTCACAGATATTTCGGCTTGCATCCTTTTAAAATTTTACAAACATTACAGGATAGACTTCAATCGGTTAAATCTTTAATTTCGAGAAGTTTAAGTTGCAAAAACTTGTCGTAACGAGGATAAGATGAATCGTCTGTCATCACGAGCAACTAAGGGACCAAGGATGCGGTCATCAAAAATTAAGTTTTGTAACTTATGCCAAAAACTTATCATTAACCAAGCTTTCGGCCTTTATTGATTTGATTAGATTTGTACGTAATATTTCTTTTAATAATCTTCTTCCAAGATTTTCTTTTTATCAACCACAATCAAATCCTTTCATGAACCTAAGGGAACAAGTTTCCTAAAAAGCTGTTCTTAGCCTGCTGAGGACGGAATAGCATATTTATGCTGTGTCAACCAGGTATCAAGGCATTGTTTTGTATGATCATAGTATTCCAACGGGCAATCATTACATGGGATAGGGTAAACCTCAAAGAACAGCTTTATCAAGGCATCATCATGAGACCAATCATGAAATAAACATGTGGTTAAGAGGGAGAAAATCTTTGACTGAAGATTACCAAAAGAAATCTTACATACAAATCTGATATTAATTCGCTGTACTTGAAAAGTGATATCAATAATCTTAGTGCCCTGTACAGTCGCCTAGTTTAGTCCTTTCTATATGTGCTGTGTCGTTCTGTGCCTACAACTACAATTAGTTACCCCTCATTTGTTACGTAACAAAAATATTTTTTACGCAAAGATTTTTCAGATTATGTACACACAAAACTACTTATCTAAGATATTTTTATTCTGCTGGTCTAATCAGTCTGATCATGAGAATCGGCAGGATGTCATTTTTCAACACTGATCCTGTTTGTAAAAAATAAATTTCAAGCAAGGAGCGAATTTATATTATAAAATTAAATCTTTTTTTTTTTTTTTCAATTTGTCAACTCAATATATAAATACAAAATTAATAAACGAAAGAGAAGCGATTAATTTTCACCTTGATGCATATTCGCGAATATATTTCACCGTTAAAGATGCCATTTGGATTTATAGTCTTGTTTCAGAATAAGGAATTCTCTTTAATGAGAAGTAATATACTAGAAGAATATCGAGGTTGAGCAAGAGAGGTGGGGAGAACGCAATATATTTCTAAGATGACGGATCTACCAGGTGACAAATATTTTCACCGTACCGTCAAAATTCCGTAATGTTCAAATAACGGTACGGCACACGCGAAGGATGACAGAAACGAATCGAACTGTGAACAATTGCGCCTAAGCATTTTTTAACTGCCTCTCCAAACCCTCGCGCGCTCCGTACCGTCATGGTTTAAACGATACGAATGCCTTTTCTGTGTATCAATTTATGATTTTTAACGGTTGCCAAATTCGGGTCAAACTGGCGTTAATTACCATGTAAGGAACGCTCCGGCTGGCTCTGGTAATTACGTAAGTTAACGAATGTGTTGTTCCGTTCTGATCCCTCTTCCGGATCAGCATTCCAGTGCTACATGGGAGACACAGACAATACTTGATGACGATGATGATAAAATATATTAACAAGCGGGGTTTATTACTCCCGAAGCGCTGCAGTCTTAATGCTTAGAGTAATTTTCCGCATTCATTAGTCCGGTTCAACTGTCCTGACCATGTTATTAACACCGTTGCATTATTTTTAGGGTCTTCTTGTTATCCTATCCTATGTCTCAATTCAGTCGTTGCTTCACGTTTAATAATAATATGGATAGCAGTTTCTGATTCTTCGTTGCATAACCATCAAGTAGGGTCTTCATGCAACTCAAGCTGTGTAAGTACTTTCTCAGGTGCCAGTATAGGTATATAGTCGTGAAACTCCCCTGAGTACTCTGTCTAATTGTAGTGCCAATTTTGTTGAGGGTTCCTTGATTGCGCGTTTAACAAGCCCTTGTTATCCCAATTATTGGTCCTAAGTCTATACATAATCTTGTGGGTCTTCATCTGGCCAGTTTGCCCGTAGAGGACAGGAGCTCTAAACTCGTTTATGTCCTCGAACCCAATATATTTTCAGGTTGTTACGTTTTCCCGGGTTTTGTGATTTCGGATGCGTTCAACGACTTTTTTATTCCCTATTGATTTTATGGCTCCCAAGCTGTCTTATGAGTTTATCAGTGTAATCGTCTTTAAAGTTTTCTATGTCACAAACAATGATAGTATGTATTTTCTCTTACAGAAATGTGGTGTACATCCCAAACGTAGTTGTTTTCTCAGATGGCAGTGACCGTTATCCTATCACTTCCTGTCCTAACATATGTAACGTATTCTCCAGTTTTGATGATAGTCCTTTAGGTTTGCTATATCTAGCCCTTCTAGAGCCATGGTTGACAGTTTACCTCTCCTTATCGTACATCTATCAAATAGGTTATTACCCCGGTTGTGATTGTGTTTTCTCAGATGACAGTTGCAAATATAAGGTCCTGTAACTCCCAAGATGTAATGTTTTCTATGTCACAAACATTGTTAGCATGTATTTCAGCGTGAGGTGTACTGCCTAAATTGGTGTGACTACTCATCCAGTGGTATTACACGGACTACACTGGATCCGATTTTTTGCCTGGTTTTAGAACATACTGGGAATCAGGTGCTTAGAATTTCCAAACACTGCAGGTTGTTAGGTTACATCTCGGTTGACCTGTGGCTTCACAAGAATGACAGTCCTTTTTAAAAAGATGATTCCTACTTACGGTAAGAAACATATCATCATGAGTGACAGTTTTTCCCTTCTCTCTGCATAACCTACAAATCGGGACATCACCAAAGTCCTGTAGATTTTCCATCGATATTAACAACTATAGTACTGACTTATCTAATTGTAGTAACGTCTTTAACAGTTCTGGTTAGTCCTTTAACTCTAAGTTGACTATACTTCATTTCTCCCTTCCTCCTCCTTGTACACCATTCAAAAAGGGTCACCACACAATATGCCAAAGATATGGATCTGCAGATGCCAGGAATACATAGCTATACATAGGAGTACATTTTGACTTTTACCGTATCAATCTCTATCATGTTTGCCAGTTTTGGTTGTTCTCTAATCATTGGTTCACTGACTCCGGTTCACACTTCTGGACGCATTCTGCAATGAAGGAATTTTTACGAGGTTATATGATCCTTCGGAGTGCCGGTCTTTCGGACAGAAACCAATTTGTAAGAATATCGGATTCGAACCCAGGACCTTTACGCAGTGAAGAGCGCTTAAACCTTGAAGCTTCGAAGCGAATGAATCTTCACTTGGCCTCAATTAGTCGTTATATCTCAGAGGCTGACTCCTACAAGAAGCATAGTGTAAGTCAACCAGCATCCTCGGGAGTCAGACCTCCCCTGAGTGTAGTTATCAATTTTGACTATGGTTCTTAAACCAAACGTTTAGTTGCATGTTCTATTTCTACTTTTGTTTTGTAAGAAACCATTATGAGATGGATGTTGTTTGATTTTGTTATCCCGATTGTCGTTTTTGGGCCTACAGTTTGACTCACGTTTTAAAGAGCTAACACTTTTAGGGCTTGGCTGTCTGATTTTTGTAAAAATCTTCTGTGTATTCCCTTTTAACGTTCTCTGTAAGTACTACTAATAGTAGTTACAATCATACATTTCGGTTTGCAAAACTTTATAGGGTGCTGTAATGAATAAAGTCAATCTCGATTTTATAATAATAGTTTCTGATTTTATTTGTTACTGTAATATGTCTGAAATGTTTAGTACTCATTTAATTTATTTATGTGTGATGTATGTGGGAGTTTTTCCTAGTTCTACCTCGGTTATATTTTCATTTCGATGGAGGAGTTTATGATGTTTCTAAGGTAGAGTGATATCTCGTCTTATGTATACATTTTCCTTTTGCGCTTGTATTATCAATATGCCATTTTTGGTTTTAACAATCAAAATGTACTTAAGGTTCTTCAAGAAATTAGTGGGAATACTTAGGCTAAGTATTAACGATTATAAAGCCAATTGACCTCAAACTGAGAAGCTTTTGCATGGTGGGCAACCTGGATTTATTTCATTAAACGTCATCGACAACTACAGACGCGTCTCCAACACAGCTTCCATAATTCCACGATCAAATTACCCGCCATTACAATATTTAAATTTTTCTCTTTGTCCCGTGATCGGTCGTGACCCATTAGGTTTGATGAGGGCGATTTGGCGAGGCGGTAAGAACGGTTTTCGAACTAGAGAACGTCCGCGGATTTGTAATTCCGATGGAATCGAGGCGTTGGCTTCCTGAAGATTTATTGTTCGTCCAGGTTTAGCCATGCCGTCATCTCTCGGAGTGCAAACCAGTCCTTTCGGGCCGCACCCCGTCGCATTGAGGTTCAAAATACCTCTAGGCCCCCCCAGGGACGATAGCCAGAACAAACGGAAGATCAATGAGTAACAGGAAAACAGGTCGAAGGTGGATGGTTTAAAATTAAAATTGATCATAAAACCACTAACTGGCTCGAAAAGATGCTACGATATTATGGGTTTATCATAAAAGTTTCAAAAGAAGCAGTGTTGGTCAGAGTTGGGCAAAATCTAATTTAATTAGTGATGATTAAGAATTTTGATTGAAGTTTAATCATGAATGAATTAGTCATGAGTAAATGAATCATTATATGATTTAGTCATGATTAATTCAATCATGAGGTATGACTAAATCATACAATGATTAATTTACTCGTGACTAATTCAATCAAAATTCTTAATCATGATTAAATTAGTTAGATTTTGTCGAACTCTGTCTAACAAATTCTTAATCATGATTGAATTAGTTAAAATTTTGTCCAACTCTGTCTACAATGATCAACTTAACAAAGTCCAACAGACTCAGGATAAAAATTTTGAGATGAGAGTCGTGTTCAAGGCCAACCTTCAAAAAATATTATCACAAACTAAAACCAAAGTTATACAATTATTCGACATGTCTATGCTATTACAATCAAGACCTCTAGATAGCTTATTTTCCAAATAATGTAGAAATCTCACCTTTCAAGTGGAATAAATTTTAATTAAAAATTTTTTTCATTAGTCGATCATGTAAGCAGATTTCAAAGCGTAGCTTGTGTTAAGATTATTTATTTTATTTTTTTATTATTATTATCATCATTATTTTTTGGCTCTTTATAACGGCTTAGTTTTACTTATAATTGGAAGATTAATATTTGTTAAATAAAGTGTTGAAAAACTTTCATTTTGATGAAATAAATTTGTTAGAATTTTTTTAAAGTGATGAAATTGCGTTTTTTACATTTTTTGAGCACCGATTTGAATATGAGTTATCGAAATTTACTCATGACTAACTCGTATTTAATTACTAGTCATGACTAATCACTAAATTAGTCATTTACTACTAATCGTGACTAACGTTCTGAGTGATCAATCATTAATTATTAGACATGACTAATTTTTGCCCAACTCTGGTTGGTCAAAGGGAAACAATTTTGACAATAGGGATGGCTAATGTTGTTTATTGGAACAGTTACATTATTAAGGATAACACTACAATAATTTTATAAAGCTTAAAGTTATTATATTAAATTAATTGCCCCATGCTTTTAGCTTTATTACTGCTTTTTTCGCAGAATAGTTCACGACTGGGCTAATTTGCCATTTGAAGTGTGGAGGAGCGTAACAAGAGGAGAAGAAAGAAAACAACGGTCTGCTTTATTAAATCGTGTGTCCCCTTAGGTCACACGCCAGTAATTGGCATCTGGTCCTGTTATAATTGGATCAAAAGAGTGAAAAATAATAGTCGAAACCTTGTAGGCCGGAGGCTCCCGGACCATGACTTCACACGGTGAAGAAGTCAGGGAGGTTGAGACTTGGAGGGGTGTTTTCTGTCGAATCATCATTTTTGAAAGAGAAAAAGTGAAAACCGAACTCCCGTGTGAATCACGTTGATTTTTTTTATTTTGACTTTTTACCGGGTCCGCATTTTCTCGTCTTGTATGTCGCTAAACATATCCAAAGAATTTATTCTAGTTTTGGAATGCGGATAGATAACATTACCGACTTTAGGCTCGTTCTCCTGTCTCAAAACTCGATTGTCTTCTGATTAGACAAATATCATAAGTTTAATTTTTTAACAAATATATATTTAAGTTATTTGTAATTAATTATTAATGATATTTCATTTACCGTTCTCTTTCTCTCTCTCTCTCTCTCTCTCTCTTTCTCTCTCTCTCTCTCTCTCTCT
>CM077109.1:1856714-1879996 GCA_039619505.1 Cimex hemipterus
AGAGAGAGAGAGAGAGAGAGAGAGAGAGAGAGAGAGAGAGTGAGAGAGTGAGAAGAGGATGGAATGAATGAACATTGCTTTATTTAAAAAACTTGCTCACTGTCACGCCAAGGGTTGATATGACTTCTGTTATTGCGTACCCCTCGTAAAAAGATTTGTTCACATTTAAGCCGCATACGACTTCTGTTAACGAGAGAAGATGAAAGAGAGAGTTGGTAAAAAGAGAGAAGGAGTTTGATTGATTAAATTAACGCTTTTATACGCAGATAAACTACCATTATAGGAGCAGCTCGATTATCTGGAGCGGCCAAATCTTCCAACAGACCGGCCAACAAGGCGTCCGCAGACGAAATTATATAGTTTAAGCTTTAAATGTAGGACAGGAGGGCGGAGGCACAAAGGACGAAACCGACTTTTTTTTCTCTCTCTTCTTTTTTCACTTTTCCCCTGTTTTCATTGAATAGTGAACTAACGGGAAGGGCTTTAGTTAAGTGGGCTTAATCTACTTTGGGGATACTTATCCATTTGTGTGGCTCTGCTTCAACTAATAGGGGCTTTTAACGGCCACAGAAGGTGTTCTCCATTCCAATCGACAATACACATAATAAAAATAATTCCAACCTGACATTAATTTCGACCAATTACTCCCGAGTCGCCTTGTAATTTCAACGTGAGGCTATCTGGTCATAAATCGTCTCCGGATTAATTAACGGGTAATTTTATAATTATTTCTTTTATTCGGGTCAGACATATTATATTTATACTTTTAATTAATTATCAAGATTTAATAATCAGTATTTCGTTTTAATATTTTTTAGTTTGGTCGTCTTTAAATCGTCCCGGTCTGCCGATCCTGTTAACCTGCGAGAAGTTCCTTACCTCGCAGACCACAACAAAACCACCAACAATTTTAGTTGATAAGTTTTATTATAGTTTCTCGGAACCGGTACCGAAGTTGGAAAACTATTATCGATGTAATTTAATCTTTTGTTTGCCAGTTTAAAGAATGCCGAATGTGGCTCCGTCTGAGGAAATGCGGCGAACGGCCTTCGCGTCGTAAAATGAACGTTTACGACTGGCTGTTATTTCTTGCATCTAATGTAATTTAAACCCAAGATTTTCCCAGTTTAAATGTTCACAGAGCTTTAATCTGTTCTATTGTTTTTAAGTTTACCTACGTTCCGACTTTACTGTTAAAGGTATCTAATCCTCACTAACCGTACCTGGAAATCCTCCACATCGGCTCAATAGCAATGGCGTGGAGATTTGCTCCAGTGATGTGACAGTGGGTGTCATGTGTTTCTAAGAACAAAATAG
This sequence comes from Cimex hemipterus, assembly GCA_039619505.1. NCBI lineage: Eukaryota > Metazoa > Arthropoda > Insecta > Hemiptera > Cimicidae > Cimex > Cimex hemipterus. The sequence continues at coordinate 1,858,032 of CM077109.1, forward strand.
GTTTTACACAAAAAAAACGACAAACGGAAAAATATAGGTTTCAGCAGAGGTATCAATTTTAACAGCTAGCTGCTCAATCCATCGCCGGCTCATCACGTTTGGTCTATCTCGCTTTTTTATTACCTCTTTTTTTAATGCTTAACCCTTTCACACATCATTAAAATGAGTTGAAATAATAAAATACACATCAGCACTACTAAAACTATTGCATAATTTAAGTTAGAATTCGCGTTGTACTGTTGACAGATCTAAGGCACTTGCTTTGACCTTAACATCTTCCCTTTATTCTCGCTTATAAATACATTCACACAGAGTAAAATTCACGAATTCACACTCTTAAGTTATCCTTACTGGTTCTATCTACATGTCTGTGGATTTTCGGTATTTCACACAGACCTTGTTCAATAAATACATTCACGTAATCGGATAATCGCCAGCATTTGATATAACGCCAGTGTCGATCTATCTTCCACAATGCATATGTATTCGTGTAAAACTAAATTACCTAGACTGCATTGGTCGCAGTATTTCAAGCTTTGGTCAGTTTTAAAATTGGGCATCCCTCCAAAGTTATGGCCGAAACGCAACAAAACTGATCAAATCATATAAACTATCTTTGTAAGTAGGCTATTTTCATCATGATTAAACGACCTTTTGTAGCGTTTCTAAAATTTTACATTATTTGTGGATGATTGTGCATTGAATAAGAAAATGGGTTTTCCGAAACGTCGGCAGAGAAAGGGTAATTTGCTTCGCTTTATGAAAGACGAAATATTCCATCCAAACCATTGGAAAAAAGCATTATTGGAGAATAAATTATTTTTATATTTAATTACAAAGGAGTTAAAAAAAATTATTTGTTATTAAAAAATCTTGAATATACAGGAATTACCATTTACGCGCTTACATTTCATACCGTCTCGTACATTTTTAATGCTTTAAGGAAACGGAAACGTCGAGGTTACAAAGGTTTAATTTAAAGTTAAAAAGGGTTATTTTGAAGGTAAAATAGAACAATTTAAAGTAAAAATATTATCTCAAAGGGGTTAATTTAATGATAAGAAGGATTAAAAATATGAATTTGATGTTAAAAGGATTAATTGGAAATGATAAAGGTTTATTGAAGTTACCAAATATTAATATAAAATCAAAAATAGTTAAATTGAAGTTAAAAAGTGCTAGTATGAAGTTCAACGAAGTTAATTCAAATTTTGAAAATGTTAAATTGAAATTAAAAAGTGTTAATTTGAAACAAAACAAGGTTAATTTGAAGTTAAAAAAGATTTGAACGAAAAAGGCTTAATTTAAACTTAAAGTAGATCAATTTAAAATAAACAAGTTATATTTGATGGTAAAACGCATTAATTTAAAATGAAAATAATTTACTGAAATTATAATCTATTAATATGAAGTAAAAAAAAAATAAATTGAAGTTAAAAAATGTCTATTTCAAATTAAAAAAAGGTTAATTTGAAGTTAAAACGTTAATCTAAAATGGAAACAATTTATTTGAAGTTAAAAATGTCAATTTAAAATGAAAAAGATTAATTTCAAATTAAAATGGTTAATTTGAAACGAAAAAAGATTAATTGAAAGTTAAAATGATTAATTTGAAATGAAAAAAAAACATAATTTGAAGGTAAAAACATTAGTTTAAAGTGAAAAAAATTGATTTAAATAAAAAAAGTTAATTTAAAATTAAAAAGATTAATTTGAAGTTAAAATGGTTAATTTGAAACGAAAAAAGATAATTTGAAGTTAAAAACGATTGATGTAAACGGAAAAACAGGTAAATTTTAACTTTAACGGAGTAAATTCAGATTAAAAAAGGTTATTTGTAATTAACTGGCGTTCAATTTGAAACTAAACAAGGTTAATTTTGAAGTTTCATAAAAGTTGATTTGAACCAAAAATAGTTAATTTAAAATTAAAGTAGATTGATTTACAAGAACAATGTTTATTTGATGTTAAAAATTGTTAATTTAAATTGAATACAATTTATTGAAATTAAAACTATTATTATAAAGTTAAAAAAACAATTCTACAGAAGTTAAAAAATGTTTATTTGAAGTTTAAAAAAAGTTCAAGATTTGAAGTTAAACGACTTAATTTGAACGGAAAAAGGTTAATTTGTAGTTAAAAACGTTAATTTAAAAGGCAAAATAAACGGGTTAACTTCAAACGAAAAAGGGTAATTTGAAGTTAAATTTGACTACACTGGACTAACGAACTACTAACTGGACTTCGATTCCCCAAATTTAATAGTAATGGAGTGAGCTTTAGATAAGAGGTTCTCCAATTAAATAACCAAATAGTGTCATGGGCCTTTAGGTTTTTGCCAGTCGGTCATCAAATGTACGGAATATTGAAAATCAGACTAAAATTATAGAAAACGAGCCAACTGCAGAATTGTATTATTTTATATTTTGAAACTGCTTTCAAAAGTGCTCTTTATAATGCAGATTGTTGCAAAAGGATTGCATTCCAGTCAGTTCCAACAGGCAACGTTCGCCTATCACATTTCTTTATTTTCAGTTCATTAATCAACGGAGGAAAAAAGAAGAATCGTGACCAGCCCTGATTTAGAATCGGTTCTTTATGAATCAACACTGATTTATCAAATTCGTTAAGCGTTTGCTTGCAGTGAGATCCGGCTCAATTAGAGATGTTAATCACCTCGGGGGTTAACGGTTCTGAACTATTTATTTGCTCGAGATAGGCTTATTTTGTCCAATAAAAGAAAAACGAACCAAACCAATTATGCACAGTTTTTGTTTTAATATTAAAGAGTTTTGGGTTTTGCATCACCATACTTGGTGATACTGTTATAAGCAATGAATAAGCAAATAGTGGCTCGGGGGAATTATTTACCTGTACCTTGAGTTGTTCTTTAATAAATCGTACATTCTTACCGAGGACGGTAACGAGGACCCATTGTCACGATTTTCCTCCAGTTCCGTTGGAACAACGCCGGGTGGAAAGGCAAAAATGGATTTGTCATTCGGTCAAAATTGGCCGTGTGTAAAAATAGCGGTGAATGACGCAACGGATGATTTATGTGAAGGCTCATTAACATAACGGTACGATTGCTTCGACGGATCGAAAGAGTCTCACACGGAGAATTTCACAAGTAGTTACGGTTTAAATACTATAAATTCTCTTTAATGACTTTCACAGATATTTGAAATTGTGCTTCATCTTGAAACTAAAAAAGAAATCACAATGGAAAATTCTCAGTTTCCCGAGAGATTAGGTTGAAGAACTTGTTAGTCATAGTGTCGTGATGGTTCCCTTTTTCAATCTCCAGTTTTTCCAGAGGGAAGAGGTCTTTGCCTCTATGTCTTCAACCTTCCCTTAAACTGTAATTAATTCTGACTGAAATTATTCGTGAGCTTTTATAATGGATGTTTTTCCAGCCAACACTGGTCTCATTTCGGGAGTTTCAAGTTTTGTCAAATCAAGTAGAAAACACGGAGAAATCTCAAAATTATTTAGTTTAATTTGGTCGCAAATGATGCTTATAACCCTGATTCAAGAAGAGATTCTCGCAATAGAAAGATGTGTCCAATTCAACCTAGATAAGGGGTACAAAAACAAGAATATAGTTATCATGTCAGATAGCGAAGCAGCTCAAGAATGGTGCTGAACTGCAAAACCAAATTAAATGTATTAGATACGCAGAACAAAGTTAGCCTCTGCTGGGTCCCAGGACACATGGGAGTTGAAGGCAATGAGAAGGAAAGGGGCAGCTACACCGCTGACAGGACCCAACCCTTCTGTGGCATAGGAACCCACACTATCAATGAAGGGGATTTGATCCAATCCTCAGACAGGAGGACAAAAAGAAAATAAGGGAACATTGGAATTCGCTTATTGGACAGAGACAATCCAACAATCTTCTTACCAATTTTGGAAAGAAAGAAATTACAGAATGAGTCAAAGAAGGCAGGAATAGACTGCGAATCCTAACAGGATTCCTAAGAGGACACTGTAAATTAAATGGACATCTAAAGAAAATTGGAATAATCCAAGATGGCACATGCAGATTCTGCAAAGGAGCAAAAGAGACACCAACACATCTACTAACAAACTGCGGAGCAACATTAGCCCGCAGGAGGAGGTGTTTTGGGAAGTACAATGTGACCACAGAAGAACTTCCACCAATACAACCGGGCCAACTAATCAAGTTTCTTGATGAAATAGGACTCACCGATGTGCTCTAGGCAGAGAACGGGGGATACAATAGCTATTAAAGGGCGCAGTATACAACACCCCGAAATATCATCATCATCATTATCAACCCTGACGAACCAACAGACCAGCACAGATAGTGGCGAAATTCTACACCTAATTCTCTCACCCATTCGTGTTTGGTTTTATATAACAACCGTCTCTATTAGGTTTATTTTGTTGGAATGAATGTAATTTATAAGAGTGAAAGAAAGATGTGCTTAACTCCGCCCTTAGGAATAACCAGTACTATTGGTTGAGGGCGTGATATCTGGAGAGTAAAAGTACGTCATTTGCGAGAGTGGAGTGGGTTCAACTCTGCTCTGAAGAATGTGTGGCGAATAGTGAACGTTCATCGGTGTTTACTCAGAAATCGTGAGATGCGGTCTGGTGTGATGTAGGTTTCAAAGAAACATTTGGACTTCTTTTCCCACTCCTTCAATATTCAACGTATATAAACATAAAACAGCAATATCCCACTGGCACGATCAACACGGCTCGCAAGAATGGTGAAATTGCGCAGAAAACAAACACTCAAAGGCATACGTCAAGAAATGTCCCAGAACAGTACTGCCCCATCTCAAGGGAGAAAATGGTAATTTCTTCCACTCGATGGCACTGTGTTTAAACCAATTGTTAGTCTGGGTTTATAACTTGAGAATTGAGACCAAAACACCAGAGAAATCTGCGATGTGCTGGTGTTTTTATTGTAAATATTTTAGGAACGCTTTCTAGGAACACAGATAACAATAAAATATGTGGATTTATTTTAAAGGTTAGAACAACATACAGAGGAGACATTGGTTCTAGGTGTCTCAAGTTATTTCTCTTGGTCTGATTTAAGGTAAACATTTTAGGAATTTGTAAGTTCAACCAAATTTTTTATTGTTTATAGGATGAATGACGGACATTTCTGCTGTCACGAGCGTTTTTGAAAACCTTGGGCGATGTGTGAAACCATGGATCACATCCGTTCCCAGCGATTAGGTAGGAATTACTTTCTTCGGAGGGCTGTAATTGGTCGCAAGGATCTCAGAGCATTGTTGCCCCGAGATTGCCTGGGCCCGGCCGACGACCAGGAAGTACAATGCGGATCTATCCTAATGTTAGCCTTCCTTTTTCTCGCGGTTTATTGAAAGTATAATGGGCCGGATGGTGAGATTGCCGGCCTGAACAGCCGCGGATTCCCTTTTCAACAAGAATCTTCGAAGTTAAGTACGTCCTTGCCTTAAATTCCTGGCATTTTCCCACTCGTTTTCAGCGATTTAATTTCCAGATTCAATCCTTGAAATATTATTAAGAGCAAAAGCGATAATGGCATATTAGTGCAATTAAAACCACGAATCACTAGAAACCGTAGGAAACCATAACAAATATAGATACAATCAACAAATTAATAAAACAACAAAAACCGAAATAAAAACAAAAAAAAAGCCTTTTGAAAGCTGTGACAAATTATGCGCAGCGTTAACCCATTAGAAAAAATACTGTGTATACAGAAGAGAGTGAATATCACAGACACGTTCTGCTGTTTCTTTTTCTTCCTGGAAAGTGGCAGTCTATCTTCTACTGTTCCGATTCTAACGTATTTCCAGAATCTGCAGAATCCTTATATTTTAGTCGTAATAAGTTCTAGGTTTAATAGAGCTGGCTTTAGTTTATGCTATGGATTTTTGAAGAACCTATTTGCCTGAAATTGACTTAAAATAAAGTCCTATTGAACCAAGGAATTCTCATATCAGCCCGACTATCCTTGATTTATTCTCTTGTCAAAAGCGATTCCCCTTGTTAGTGCAGATCACCTCACCCTATGTTTATACTGTTGCACCGACAACCCAGCCCCTCTACTGAAGTTGACGAACTGCCGAAACATATCTTACAAATCAAACCAACAAGGATTGGTGGAGTAAATTAACTCTAAAACTACACATCACCCTTTAGGTCATGAAGAAATCTCATTTGACTGGGTTTGGTTAGTAACCAGCGAGAATATAATGCGTTACTTCTCCTAGGAGTATTTATCCAAACTTTTTGCAACTGTCTTTACAATTAAATTCACTAATTTCTAGGTCCTCTTGACCACTTAGTACATTACAATTAATTAAGATTTTTAGTTGAGATAAAAGAAATCATCGGTACGAGCGGGATTCGAACCCACCATCTTCGGCTAGATACCCCGCTACTCAACCACTTGAGCTATCATCCTCGATCCTCTCGGACATCAACCTCCTCTCAACTCCACCTTTTGAATTTTCCCTTCTTTTTCCCATTTTTAATGCCATCCGAATCCAAACCGATTACACGACATTTGAAAAGTGGCAAAAAGGAGGGAAAATTCAAAAGGTGGGGTTGAGTTGGGAAGATGAAGTCCGAGTGATGGAAGTCACGATAAATCAAGTGGTAGAGCAGCGGCGTATTTGCCCGAAGATCGTGGGTCGAATCCCGCACGTGCCATTGACTTTTTTATCTCAACTGAAATCCTTAATTAATTCCCTTTACAATGTGCATCCATCATAGTGGCTGGGTAACAATGTGACCAACACATACGTTCTCCCTGAAGACATCTCAGTGTTCAACAGGAAATACTTTCTGAACAAATTTGTCTGTGAACTCTGAAATTGAATTGAATATTGAAAAAAAGGCCAAAATCAGCGTCTAGTATTTTTTCCTAATATTAAGGACTGGTCAGTTTGAATGCGGTGGATGTTGGAATGTTTGGCAGAACCCCTCATTCCCCACACTCCATACTAGCTTAACTATGGTGTTGTAAAGCAGCCTTTTATTTTTGAATGGTAAGTTAGAACGTTTTTAAAGAAGTCATGTAAGAATCTATATCGTGTCATAACCGCCTGACGTTTCAGTCGTTTGTGAGTACTCCACGCCAGGCCTTTGTCTATATAAGTCCGAAGTACTGCGCCTTATCCGTAGTTGGATGGGAATATAATTTAAGAAAACAGGGGATTGAAATGTTTTACGGAGAATGATGGCAATGTGGATGGATTTGTCTGTTAAATTTTATCCTTTTGTTTTTACACTAAGACTTTTCGGAGGTTTCGCATGGAAATAACAAGGTCGGAGTTGCTAGAGAGAATTGCTGTATTGTCTGCAAATTGGAATGCGGTAGTTTGGGGTGATGACATATCAGTTGTGAACACCTGGTAGTGTGGGGCAGAACACTACTCTGAGGAACACCAGCATGGAAGGATGTCCTTGAGCATGAACAGCATGCCCGGGTGCCAAACTCGTTCAAAAGTTCGGCCTACGTCAAGAAAGGACCCAGATAAGTACTGCTCCATCTCAAGGAAGAAAATGATAATGCCTTCCACGCGATAGCAGTGTTGGGCAAACTTTCCCGGACTCAACGTCTGGCTGACTTTGAGGATCTTTAATGTCCGTACCTAGGCTATAAGCCCCTACCGGACAGGCCGATTCCCAAACTGCAAGCTGACGCACCGTCGTCGAAACAACGGTGTAGTGGTTTCGCACCCCGAAGGGTTGTTACCGCCACACCTGCACTTCGCCAAAAACGGGTAGTGTCGCACGCAAGGCCGACTGACCGACTTACATCGGCCACCCGACCCGCGTACTCCCTAGATAGAGATGGCGCACTCTATCTCTCTGAGTATAGAGGCTTCCCTAGCGTAGAAACTTCCGGGAAACGCCCCGGCAACGGTTTCGGATTTAAGTGAGATTACTACCCACTCCCTAGGTGAGCACTGTTTACGGTCAAAGGTCTCAGCCAACGATTCGCCCGCACCGGCCACACGCATTCGAGGGACGCCATAGGCCAAGCAGTGTTGGGCAGTTGAGAGACGGTTGTTTAAACCAAATTGTTGGTCTGGGATTATATTTTGAGAATTCAGAATCGGAAGACTTCTTTCAATAAGAACTTTTCTGAAATTCTAATTTGCCCTCATGAATAATTTCTAAACTATCTCGGCCTATAGAGACTTCGCAACAACAAAGGACATGTTCCTTCTTATTCCTGGCAATTGACCTCAGTCTACTTGTCTCTACTGCTCAGAATTTACAGTCTTACAATCATTATAGTCCTAACACTTCCTAGGTTTATAAGTTCCGCTATTCGACCCAGGGATTGTTACTTGATAAACGTTTTGTCTTTATTCTTATCCCAACGTTTGATGGATCTATGTGTTTCGCAATTTTCAACAAAAAAAGATAAGATTAAAACCAAGAAAAGAGCACTCTCCTTATTGGCTAAATTTTGGCAATTTTTAGCTAAGAGCTTATTCCTTTATACATTTTTGGTACAAGTACAGTCCAAGGCTTAAGCTTCACGGGTTGCTATTTTTATGTATAACTATTAGATTATTAAACTATGAAATCCTTCTTATTTTTGGTTAATGTTTAAGTTGCTTTATATGAGTCTCACTTAATAAATTTCTCATAATTCTTTTAGTTTCTTCGATCGGTAGTGGTGCAAGAACGGAAGGTCAGATCAGAACTACCATCGCGATTTAACATTTGTTGCGTTTAGTGTATGAATATTAATATGGAGATAACGCTTTCGCCTGGATCCGGCTCATACGCGAGAAAACAAAAGGAGATCTTACTTATCTACAAAGATATCGCTTATTTTACGCTTTGTAGGCGGGAGGAGAGTGAATTCGGCTAATGCTACCGACATGCCTGTTGCACACGGATGAGATGATCCTTTCTCGTATCCTGTTGAAACATAGCAAAACATCTTCATTAAAGTTCCTCACAAATTAGATGTATCTAAAATATTGAATTAATAACACGAGGGAGGTCATTGTTTTTTTGATACTTCACGTCGATACACACGACCCCACTTGCATAACGAAACCGATCATGGATGGAACTGATTCCACGCACGCGAGTCTCCTTTGATATTACTTTTCCCGGGCGACAGGAAAATTCGACCTGAGCTATCGGATGTAAACGTTACACGTGGAAAAAACCTCGATCCGGAACAGATCGGGCGTTATGGTACGGGCCGGGGAGTCCCGTCCGAGGTATGCACTCCTGTATGCCATTACCGTTCTTCTTTGCTTTTTAAACACGGCATGCAGGAGCCGGCTGATTTTTTTAATTTAGAACCAAAGTTAAAATTTTCAGCCAAAGAATTAAATCTTAAAATAATCAAAACATCACATTCCTGTTCCCTTCAAAGGGTCGAGTCAACAGCAGTCTTTTAAACCTCTTCCAAAAATCCTGAATAATTAATTCTCTTTAATTAATATAAATTTACTTTCATACACATGATGAGGTAAACAGCCACTGATAGGAAACAATCAGATTTTAGACGAATTTCACTGAAGCAATCAGCACTGCCTTTCTAACCAACGAGAATTTTTATGAATCTGATTGAGTAAAGTTGTTAGAAGAGAACGTTTAGATGTGCGAAGTGTTAGGACTTGTACACCAGAGTTGATTAGATTTAGGATTAATGAGAATTGATTAGGATATTTTTTAGTATAGTGATTGGAGAGACGGAATTAATTGGAATGTTTGGTGTAGTCCTAAATGAATTATCGGACGAATGAGTATTTTCTATAGGCTAATATGTTGGTCGATATGACAATTTTCTTGATAGTAGGAACGTCAGTAGTGTAAATTGTAAAAAACGATCGTGCCATGAATACTTCCTTCAGAAGTCCAGATTTTACTAGAATATAATAAAAAAAGGTGTGTGTACCTGATCTGTCTGTGCGATATAATTCAAGTATAAGTATTTCAAAGTATCATCTTAATTTTATATATTAAACAAATGTGCTGAGTCTAGAAATCCACCCAGACAATACTGCTCTGTAGTGTATAATATCAAACAGGATCAGGCAACAAATACTTTCTTGAGGGATTCAAAGTTTACTGGAGTATAAGAAAAAAAAGGTTGTTCTTCGATGGTATGTTGTTGAGTTTCGATAGTAAATAGTAATCCCAGGTGTCATGCTAGATCAAAAGACCCTGCGTCCAAAAAAAAAGTCCATGTAATACTGTTGTGTACTTATCTGTCAACGGATCAGGCTAAGAATCCTTTCATCGGAGTCTCTACTCTTTAATGAAATATAAAATACAATGGATGTGCCATGACAGACGAGCATGTATCACTGAAAGATACCTACGGTAGCCAGAAAGATAACCAGACAATACTGCTCTGTTGTGCAGTGTATACTGTAAAAAGGGATTAGGTAAAGCATACTTTTTTGAGAAAGGCAGAGATTTTTCTGGGATATAAGAATAAAGGGCTTAATTTGTCTCGACAGACTGGTCAGATAGGGTATAAACTGGGAAGAATCTTCTTGAGTTTCTATAAAAATCGAGGTACCATACCCTGTTGCGTTTAGTTTATGAAGGATTGGCCTATGGGGACCAGCTAAGGAGAGTCCAGTATTAAGTAAAATTTAAAAGAAAAAAAAGCGATGTGTCCTGACAGAATAGTGCGGGAAATAATTAAGTGAGTTCCCACACAAAAGCAGGGTGCCATACCGGTTGTTAAACCCTTGACTCTGTCCAAAAAGAAACCAAAGCCATAGTGCTCTGTACTGCTGTGTCTAGCGTACGAAAGATTGCACTAACGATAATTGCTTGTGGAGATTCTATATTTTACAAAAATATAATAACATGGATGTACCCTGATCGGATAGGAAGTAGCATTGAAGAACAAGTACTGGGAAGTGCTTTCTTGAGTTTTCACCTTAGTGCCATACCCGATCGAAAACCTTCGTTGCTTCCAGGACACCCGAGGATTAATGCTCTGTACTACCTCGTATGACCGTTAATCGATAATTATTCGGAGATCGTGCGATGAGGTCTGGTGTAATGCAGGTTTCAGAAAAACCTTTTCTTTATCGTGCCAACGTTTCGATCTTTATTGAGATCATCTTCAGGGTTCAAAGTGTTTGTTTTCTGTGTCGATCGAAAAAAGATCGAAATGTTGGCACGATAAAAAAAAAGTTTCTTTGAAAGCTACAATCACACCAAACCGCGTCTCACGATCTCTGTAGAACTACTGTGTATATTGTAAAGAGGATCGGGCTTAGGATACTCCTTTGGACAGGACAGATCTCACTGGAATATAAGAAGTCTTAGTGGAATATAATAAAGAATATGTCAATCGGATTGCCCAAATTTTAATGGAATGGATATGCCCTGACGGATCGGTCAGATAGGATTGCAGGATAACTACTAGGAAGTATCTTCTTGATTGTTATTTATTAAGATACAATAATCATACTAAACGTTCATTAAAACTGAAAAAAAAGCACCGTTGAGAGCTTGTAGAACGGAACAGAGGAAACGTATGTTGCCTGTCTGTTATTCCATTCTATAAATTTTATTTAAGGAAGATGATGCATCGGAGATGTTTTACATTGAATGTATCATAAATTTACATGATGGGTTGCCACTGAGCCGTCCGGCTTCGCACGACTTTTTCGCCCACGCAATCGCGCCTCGATCTTAGACGCGAATGCAAATTGCAGTTCACACATAAGTATTCTTTCATAAAAGGATATTCATGAATAAAAACGACATATTTATGTCTTTATTTCTGATTTCTGGTGGCAAGGAGGTACATAAAATTGCCGTTGACCGGGTTTAATTAATTTGAAAATAATAATATTGAAGTAAGGTTTAATGGTAGCATGAGAGCATTTATCATTGTGACGGTTTTGAAATATAACGTTGGAAGGAAATTATTTTGAACAGTTTGAAGAAGTTTTATATCAGTGTCGCCATGAGATTGAGGCATATTCAAGAATCGGTCGAACAAATCAATTACATAAATGATTAGACAGAGTATAGAGAAAGGGGAAACTGATATAGTATTATGGAGATAAGAAGGATTTTTGAACTGATGAGTACGTCGGATGATGAAGCCAAGTATTTTATAAGTGAGATTTTTGATTTCTTGCAATTGTAGCTTAATCATTACCACCAATACGTAAGGTATTGGCTGAGATAAACGACATTCGGCTAAATACGCTTGATCGAAGTCACGATAAGTGAAGCAGTAGAACAGCGGCGTATGTAGCCGAAGATCGTGGGTTCGAATCCCGCAGGTGACAGTGACTTTTTTTCTCTCAACCAGCACCTTACACCAAGATTAATTAATTGAAAAATGTTATTGTTATGTCTAATGAATGTAATAAGTCAAATAAAGAATATATTTACTAAATCTCTCCGTGGCCATTTCATTTGTCCTCGTTAATCAAATAAATTACACAACATTTGAAAAATGTCAAAAAGGAAGGAAAATCCAAAAGTGGGGTTGACATGGGAAGTTGGTGTCCGAATACATGGAAGTATTTATCCGAAGGTCGTAGGTTCGAATCTCGCTCATGAAAGTGCCTTTAGTTATCTCAACCAATACCTTACATGCAACAGTAGTGGTACAAGAGTGAAAAATAGGAGATGTTTATATAAAAGTGATAGTAAAACATTTAGAATTATTTAGGAAGTGTTTCGATTGAATAGGTCCGACACCAGTCCGATAGAGTATTGCGTTTTGTAAATTAATGCAATCTAGTGCAGAATAAATTGAAGGCGAATTCCAATAATGAGCAGGAAATCTCATTTATATTCTCTATTCTACGGCAATCATTTGGTCATTGAAAGGATAGTTTAACAAAATTTTGCCATCATCAGGGATACTTTATATGACTGATAAAACCGTAGCAACTACAATCATCTAGAAAATACTGATCATATCATTTAATAGATAAAATTTATTAATATTTGAATTCACAAAAATTACGATGTACTAAAGTTAAGATGGTTTTGGTATATTTTCGGAACTGCAAATTCAGAATAGGAAGACTCTCTGGAATGTAAAAATCTAGGATCAACCGTATCTGCCCAATCAGGATGTTAACATCTTTAAAAGAAGAATTTTGTGGTGCACTTTTGCACGAAAAGCGCCGAGGGCGTCGGCTGCGGGATTTATTTACAGGGACAGCAGATCATGCAGATCGCTTTCCCGAGTATGGCCAGCATATACACAACAGAAATGACCGCCATATCATCTGCACTAAGACAAGCTAGCAACCTGCCGGATAAAAAAAATCGTAATCTGCACTTATTCTTTAAGCGCAGTTTCAGCCATACAAAAATGATTTTCTGTGGACCCATTGAATATATTAGCACAAAACTAGTGCGAAATTATCTTCCTCTGGGTTCCGGGTCACGCCGGTCTTACAGGAAACGAAGAAGCAACGAACATGAGGCACGACCCGAACACTCTGGTTAGTCCAAATTAAAAATTTCTTGAAACAATTAAGCTGGAATGAATGGCAAAACAGATGGAACACCGTGAACGAAAAACTAAAGGTGTTAAAACCGACAATCAAACCTTGGGTCCCTGAAATTCTTAGAAAGAAAGAACTTTACTTACACGATTAAGGATAGGCCATACCTGCCTAACACATGGACACCTCTTCATCGGCAAGAGATCGAGGAAATGCCCCATGTGCGGCGCAATTGTAACATATTTTAGACTTATTTTAGAAGATTGCGAACAACTAGCGCCGCACAGAGCACGGTGTGGCCTTCCTAATGACATTACAAAAGTACTTAAGCACAACAGTGGTTGTAAACGGAAGGTCATAGATTACCTAAAATTAATCAATGGGTATAGCTATATTTAACCCACCACACGTGGTATATCCATCCCCCTATTTGTATGAATGTAATTATGTAAGACCGAATGTAGTACCACGGCTTCCGCATGTGGCGCCATGATTGAAGGTAAAGAAAGGAGGTTTTTAATTAGTTTTAAGGCATTATTATGTTTATTATGTTCTGTGGTTTTGTTTAATATAGTTGTTCGTTCTAAGAGTGTTATCTAAGCTAAATCCTCCTACTACCAACATTTATTTGCGTCAATGTCGAAGTATGAATGGGTCTGGCCGTGACGGAATGTCAAGTACCCACAGTCCCACCAAATTAATATATTAGATATGTTATATATTTGTATTATGATGTGGGGGACGGGCCATTGGTATTTCGTTGGTATTAAACTTCCAAAGTGTATTGGCTTGTCCAGAGAGAATGTATTTATTAGCGTGAGAGGTGATGCGTGGCTGTCGAGGAATATCGAGTACTCCGCAGGCCCGTCAAACAATTTAGATTAGGATAGGTTAGTGCGTTATTGTATATACCGTTTGAAAGTATTTATTAGTGTGAAAGACAGGGGGCCGGAAGATCATGATAATTTTCCGACCTCCAATTTAGTTGTAGTATAGTTAGTAAACTAGTATGAATGTGAATAATGAAAATGTGTAACTATCATATCTATGTATATTAATTTATCACGTGTGGGAGGGTAACAACAAGACTCAGAAAGAATATACGAATATACACATCAGATACATAAGAAAAATGGGAGAAGGTGTATGGAAGAAAATTTTATCATTTGCATGTTCAGTGCAATTGAATTAGTTACATTCTTCTTCTTCTTTTTTTCATTTCTTCAGGTAATTTAATAATCTAATTGAAATATATCTTCTTTAGGGCTAGCAATTACCTGGTGTACACTCGTAAAGGTCGAGGGAACTAATTAAAATAGCTTTCTTAAAATAAACGCACGTAACGGCCTTCTTCCTTTTTTGAACCGGTCGATAAATCCAGCCTTTAATGAACCGCGGATGGTATAAATGGTTTGTCTGTCTGTTGAAATTCATTTAGTCAAGGTCGGTATGCAAAAGCGCTTGTAAGTACCGGAGTGAATGGACTTTTCGGTTTAAACACAAGTCTTAGTTTGCAGTTTGGAGTATCTCCACTGTTAAACGAGATTGTAGTGTCCTAGAAACCCTACTTCATCAAAAGGCTACTATTGTACTTTGACATTATTATTCAGCGAAAGTGGATCAATCAAGTCAATTCGATAATAACACCGCTTGAATTGAAACAATGCGCCCGGAATGAATCGACCCTTTTGAAAAGCTCGTCAGACCCTCGGGTTTGAAGTCGAAATGATTTTAATTGTTCGTCCCGACTTAACCGACTTCTGCGATCTGATAAGGAAGTTGAGTTAGCGGAGCCGTGAGAATCTATATAGAATACAGACAGGGGGCATAACTCATGCAACTATAGCGGCTATTACGAGTCAGGCCTCCAGGATCGTTTACGGCCTCCGACTTATAAACGGCGTAGAAAATTAACAGTAAAACTCGACCAACAGTCCTTGGGTTTTATTTCAACCCAGACCTTACATGTGCATGACGACCAGTCGCAAATCGTCTGGAGCAAAACATTCACCAACGTGCATTAATTGGTATTTCAGCAAGGATAAACTCCTACAGTACTAAAAAGTATATTTTGCCAATTTGGAGAACAGAAAAAAATGAGCTTTAAATGTAAATTTGTAAATTTCGAATAAATTAAAATTCGGTAGAGGATCTTACATAGCCTGCAACGGGGGAAAGTTGGACATCAACCAAAATTATTATGCAATGTTCAAATTAGCCATCAAACCAGAAATATACAAAAAAGTAATAATATAATATTATCTTGGGTCATTAAAGATATTTTGGCTTCTGATCACCTCACCCTGATTATAACCTGACCAGCTGACAGACCCAGTGCAACGACTGAAATTGGTGCAATGTGGAAACACATCAGGCGAAAAGGCAAGATATGCAGATCAAATTGACCATCAGGGGGATTCCATGAAGAAATCTCACCCATTTTATCTGAACCACTTAAAAGATTAAAACGAGTAGTTCTTCTTTAAGGCCTTGCGGACTGCAAATTTGGTTATTGTGCAGTTGTAATCGAAATCCATTTGTTAAACTTAAGACTTTTTGTCAGATCAAGAAGTAGTGTATCGATCAGGCCTAAGTATTTAATCTCCCAAGGTCAACAATCTGATCCACCATAGGCGCAAAACAAAGGACAGGGTCTGTTGTTTCATCTCCTTCCTGGCAATGTCTGCACAGACTCAGGCAAACCTACACCCTCAATCTTCAGGACGGTTTGTGCGGGTAATAAAAAGGAAGAAATTAATTTTGATGATTATTCAGATGACAGTTAGTTGATGATAATTCAGAAATCATGAGGTGCGGTCTGGTGTGGTGTAGGCTTCAGAAAAACATTTTTCTTATCGTGCCAACGTTTCGATCTTTATTGAGATCATCGTCAGGGGCCTGAATGTTCTTCTTTCTACTGGTCCCTTCGTACAAGAGGAAGATTCATCTCTTTGTCAATTGCGAGCAGGTTTCTTCAGGTTTACACATATTTTTGTAGACACACACGGCCGAGGTAGCCCAGTGGTTAAGGCGTCAGAGTCTCTCCTAGTAGACCCCGCGGTCATGGGTTCGATCCCCACCGTAGCCTCGGGAATTTTTCTGACGCCTAAGGGGACCGGTGGCCGCAATTAAAAGAAATTAACACGGCACTCATCAATGGAAGGGGCAGGACTGGATCTCAGCGACCCTGAATCTGGTCCCAACCCCCTTCAAAAATGAGTTTCTTCGATGGAAGAACACCGGTACAACGGGGGCTCAAGTTCACTTAGTGTTGCGAGCCCTCCCCCCAAAATGGAGCCAGGGTATAGTACAATAAGCTGTACAGCTGCAGTGCTCAGAAGGGAACTCCTCCAGTCCCTGGTATCCATCCATCCACATCCACATCCAGACACACACAACACAAGATTTTGTAGTGCCGAGAGAGAGAGAGAAAGGGGGGGAAGGGAAAGAAGGAATGAACGAGAGGAAGAGAAAGTAAGAGACGCGGAAAAGAAAGGAAGAAACACAAAGAAGAAGAGAGAGAAAGTGAGGGAGATGGAAAGAGGGGAAGGGAGAGAAAGAAAGAGAGAGAGATTTTCAGAAGAGTGGGATGCAGATTAAAAAAAGAATGGCAGAGAGAGAGATAGCGAGAGGGAGAAGGAGATATATAGATGGGTAGAGAGAAAAAAGATGTACATAAAACCAAAAACCGTTCACATCCATACCATGCAGGCTCTACCCTGGTACATCCTCCCCTACATAACATCGGCATGATAATCCAATTTGTAGGCTATGCAGGAGGAAGAAACAGCCTCCAATTCGTACAGGGCTGTCATCTCACTATGAAAATGATAGTTTTCGTCATTTCTTTTTATGTATATTTACTACCGCCTATTTTTAGTTATAGCAAACACATGATTGAAGGAACTTTACGAAAACTTACAAAAACATTCCTACAGTTAAAAAACACAGAGGGTGATACGGCTCGATATGGGTCACTGACTAATGGGTAACATAAACTACATGTCCATATTCCACTCCCATCCGATTGATTGGTGATAGAACGAGGAATAAGAAACTACTAACCGCTCAATTGAGACATAACCTAGGATACGGAAAAGACCCGGGAAAACGAATTGTAGTATCGACAGTCAATGACCCCGTTCAGAAGAATGGAGTCAATTGAACTGAATCAAGACCCCTCGGAAAAGTACAATAAACGGAAGGCTGTAGCTTCAAAGTACACAAAATTATTATCCATTAAAAAGTGCATTTTATCTTTCTTTTTCTCGGCGATGAGTCAAAACGTTCCTTCTCGCCGATTTCTGCTGTTTAAGTTAACCAGAGCAAATTCCCTTCCAGTTTTCAGCGCGACTGCACCCGGCGATGTTTTTTAACCGGCAAGATGGAAATTCTTGAGAAAAATAATTGCCCTTGGATACGAAGCTCGTCTCGTCGGTTAACGGGTGTGCTCGTCTTTTTTAGATTTTTATTAAATTCCCTACTCTCTCGTGTCTAGTGGTGCAGAACACTGTCGTTGACCACGGAGCTTTTTTGCAAAACCGTCTTCCTCATAGAGACCGTCTCGTTGAGATGAACTGTTATTGTTCGCCGTCCGTTAGAGGCCGTATGATAATGAGGAGAAGGCCGATAAACTGGTCTCGATCCGGCTATTATACGTCTCCTGGGGAAGTTATGCAAGCGGGAATTTCAGATTGTATCATTTCCTCTTTTTCGCCCACCCGCCGACCTTCCCATCAATAATATTTACTTTTCCTTTATGTATATAATTTCAGCCTTTAAAAGATGCTCCTATTTGCCGATGAATATCTCTCAGGCGATTCATTTTCCCTAATCTTTCTGTGATCGAGTTCAAAGTAGGCCGGCTTCCATAGAAAAGCATTCTGCATTCCTGGTAACTTTTGGTTGGGGAGGGGGTTATTATATTTAAAAAATGTAACGCGCGAAGTGAGCTTTGTCCGGCCCGGAGGACCTACACGTTCGAATTTTAACAAACGGTTGTAAAACGGTTCGCGAAGAATTCTCTCCTCAAGCGGAGAACGTCTTGAAAGGGAAATAACGGAATGAAGAACACATGGAAACGTCCTTAACTTTTACCGTGAACGTTCAACGCACTTCTTAACAAAAATCATACCTGAAATAAACGCTATCATGACATGCGATCCAATTTTATATTTACTCTGTTCATTTGATTAATTGCTAAACTCTCATTTTCTTTAAACCCTCAACTTACCTCCTTCCCTTAACTCACAGTGATTTTTAACACTAACCATCTCCCAGTAAAAAATTTTACTTTTTCATCACAACCATCCCCAAAATAGTCCGTAAAAAAACCAAGACTTCCTTACCACGTTTTAAGACACAGTCTTTACTTCCTCTTCTACCCACTTTCCAGTCCAAAAGATATTTTCATTCACAACACCTCCACTAAACATAACAAACAAACCCCAAATGATTTTTGGCAAGGAATTGCCTGGTGGAAACAGATTTAACATAGCTTCGTATCTAACTGAGAAATGACACTAACTTTGTTATATTGAATGAGAAGAGATTTTTATCGACCAAATCGATTATAAAGCTTATTTTATGCCAGCTTGTTGTTACAAAAAGCATACCCCCGTCGCGCGTCTTCCGTCGGCCATAAGTCAGAAATGATCCATCCTACCAAAATTTCCCTTTCAGGAAAAGTTTCATAACCCGAGTTTTAGAATCGAAAAGTACAATATAAAGATGTATATATACATACATACAATATTAAACAATGATATATAATTGTACATATTATAAACGTGAAATAAGTCTTTAGTAACGAAAACCTAGAAAATATTTTTTCAAAAGTTGAAAAACTTACTATCGTGGTTCTAAACTAATATTTCCAAATCTATTCACCAGCATATTTGAGAAAACGTACTCCATTTTATATCTTGTTTAGCTGTGTAATATTTTTTTGAAGATGAAGAAATTGATGAAGGAAAAGGAGAAACCGTGATTGGTGAGGTGGAAAATTTAAAAACAAATTTGAGGAAATTTTGAATTAATTTATTAGACGTTTTTTAATTTTGATTCGAAATGCTCTCCACTCTCCGCAATGTATTTTTGACGCACTGCCGTCGCAGCAAACCCGCACATAAGTTGTATAACAGCTTATTCTTCACCAGAAAAAGTGGCCATAATGTTAACAAAAAATCACATGGATAACTAAAAACATTTAAAATTTTAAAACATTTTTATTACTGAGAATAATAATGCAATAGTCCAATCCATTAATAAATATTTCAAATTTTACAGAAAGTTTAACAAATTCATTCAAAATTTCCTTAATTTTTTTTTTCAATTTTCCACTTTTCCAATCGGTCAGCCACGGTCTCATATTTCCTCCATCATTTTTTTCATCCGTGAAACATCACTGAAAAATGGAGTACTTTTTATGAAATTTGCTGGCATCTAGGTTTTAAAAACAATGGCTTAGAATCATCATAGTTTTTCAACTTAAAAAAATATATTTTTTTTCAAATCGCCCTCTCCTAAAGCACTTATTTCACGAAGGTTTACAAATTAATTGCACCTAATTGGAAATTTAAATCAGTTTTCAGTATCAACGGATTTGTCAAAAACAAGTTCTGGTGTTATCGTTGTTTATTTGACGCAAGTCGTGTTATCTTAAAAACTCAGAAAAATAGGAATATCTCCGATCGTGCTGAGATTTGGAGTTAATCAGAACTTTTTGGTTCCATTTCGATGGTGAATCGACGGGCAAAGTTGTGGCACTTGCACATAATGAAATAATCGGCCAATGTACGACAGGGGCGGCAAAGTTGGTAGAACTCGCTTCCTCAAATATTTACAAATTTATTAGAGGATGGAAGATCGCATTAATTGTTGAATGATTTGTCCCGTACTTTCAACGATTTTTGGTATCATTAAATATATTTATTTTGGAATGAGAACCGAATCGTTTTGTCTTAGCTTTGTTTGTTCTTGAACCAAATACATGTGAATACAAACTATTAAAAATTTATGGAGGAAACTGGAAGAAATTTATCTATTTGATTTGCTTCGTTTAAACGATTTGCTTTAAAATCTCTCCTAATAGAGCAACATTATTTCTCACAAGCTCTCCTATCCTACATAAGTAAAAAAGTTTCAAGCCTTATCCCCTAAAACTCAGGATGCTTGGAGTACTGTATAAGTGCGATAAAGCGCAAAATGAGGGAAACGGCCTGGTTACGACTTTAAGCTACCATATGGGCACATCCTCAGAGTGAGTTCTGCATAACAAGTCCCGGGGTGAGTCAGGAGGGTCGACATCTGTGTCAATTGGCATGCCGTTACCTCGCTTGTTTCGGCTGTAAACGACCTCTCACCAAATGTGGCATACATCGGCAATTTTCAATCAAAAATCCACGATCAGCACATACTTGCACGTCGGCAATTGAAACGACCGAATGGTCCAAACATGTTAACCTGACTGACGCCTCGTGTACATCATAAAACATGGATCAATAAACATTTGGTTATTTTTATAAAAGTTTAAAATTTTTAAATCAAAATATATTTTGCTCTATCTTTAGTATCTCACATTGACCTAAGGTTAACCCAATGCGCATTTTTACCCTGGGGCAGATCCATTCCGCAAGATTAAAACTTTTGATGATAGATTAAAGTTAAACCGTTAAATACTACCGTTTTATCAACTTTCATTGATCAATTATTCATCAAATGAAATAAAAAATAACTAGGTTGGGTCGTGACACGGCAATAACAGTGGATTATGGTATGAAAATTCAACAGAATATTTTGTAAAATAGTGCCTGAATTGGCGCAAAATACAAGTGCTAAATATTATCAATCATTGGATAATGAAATAACGTAAGTATTTTGAATGGTCTGCAAAAAAAAAAAAAAACAAGCAACTTCAACGACTTACCGGTAAACTGTAGCATCTAAACATTCTCAATACTGACATCCTTCCAGTAATATATATGTATGTAAATGGATTCCAACCAAGGAAACCGACGTCAAACAGTGAATTTGACACGAGGCCACCGATTTTGATGCAAGAAATATCAGCGAAACTGGTGAACAGATTTACAGCATTGGTCATATCAACACTCTGTATACTTGTAAAACCATTTGTAATTAAATTGGAACATGGGATCTTTACGGTAATGTGTAACTTTGACAGGCTACGCCACCAATTTTATATTTAATGAGAATATTGTATTCACAATGTTTGTGTTTCAATAATGTATTCAAATTGGTTTTAATGACGTTTATTTCCCAATGTCAGAATCAGGATTTGGAGGTAAGCAGGTAATTTTGCATATTAACAAAGTTAAGTGTGATATTGTTACGTTTTTTAGGTGGGATGGAAGTATAAAGTGTGTGAAGCAAGGGGCTGAGGACGGTCCCGTGTGGGACATTTTCTGTATTGAAGGATATTAAATTTCTTTCTTCGATCTCTCTCTCTCTCTCTCTCTCTCTCTCTCTCTCTCTCTCTCTCTC
>CM077109.1:1916155-1935132 GCA_039619505.1 Cimex hemipterus
AATCATGATTAATTCATTCATGATTAAACTTCGATCAAAATTCTTAATCATTATTGAATTAGATAGATTTTTCCCAACTCTGCAGGCTACTAAATTATAGGGTGTCACTTAATCAGACGTCGATATTTAAATGTCTAATTGGGCTAAAAAAATTCCATTGTTACAAGTCTGATTATATATTCTAACCGTAACATTGATATGGCAGGGAGAATGATCAAACATATACGCATGCATTTGTTTACATTTTTTACTTAATATATTTTTTCCACAAAATTTCTGTTATGCTTTAGGTCAGTTGTTAGTCATTTCTCAAGTTGGTACATTCAACTTTATGGTTGTGTAATTTTAAGATGCAGACGATTTTTATATGAAAATAGTGCAAAAGAGCCAATCCTCAGGCAGTGAAAAATATTCGACTTTGATTCATGGTTTTGTGGTATGTCTTGAAAATGGGCAAGGTGAAAAAAGTGGCAATATGTCATTGCGTGAACATGATTCCCTCTTGTACAAACGTGACACGTATATCCTTACATGTCGCGAATGACGAACATCTATTGGCCCGTAGTGTCACCAAGGATGAAGATTGGATTTCACGTCAACCTTCATCGAACGGGACATTGACGGGCACGTCCTGCATGTCGCAAATCAAATTTTCAAACAATATCATTAATGCATTGATAATTGTGCGCCATCTACAATTATAAACAGTGCGTCAAATCTACCGTTTCAACATAAAATAAAAGCACGGCTCGACCCAAATGTTTGTCGGGCCGTGACTTTTTTACAACGCGCCAGTTATCGAACGGTTAATTATGTCATTTTAAGTGCGGAAAACCCGCTATTTTCTCTGATGTCTTCTTCGCAGTCGACGTATTGTCGTAATTGTACTAAAAAACGGAATCACGGCTAACCAGAGGAGATGTACATCTGTTTAACAACCAAGTTATCTGTTGACAAATCTTACGCGGGCGTCTAATTAACTCCTACGGTACTTGCGAACTCTTCTTGTGACAAATTTAAAATTTAAATTTTTTTAATAAAAAGAAAGAGGGTAAACTATCTTGAGTTCAAATTGAAAACCTTTAATTTTTCAAAATGCATCATTTGTTTCATGAAACATTTTTTATGCTAATGTGTTCTCTTTTTTTTGTAATTTCTTGCTTTATATTTACCCCCTACAAATCTATTTATGCGCATGGAGTATGGACCCACTGCATTCATTGTAACCGTGTCAACTCACAATTTCTCCATTTTAAAGTTGTAAAAGCTAAAAATTAATTTTTTAAAAGCTGCTTTTAACAGTTTAACAAGTTAAGTCCACCTTTACCATCAGATAATTCGCTTGATTTTGGTTTTTACGTGTGTGCCCGGATTTTATACGACGGGCTCTCGGCAAAGTCGGAGTAAGATCGAATCGACGTGCTGCTGAAAAGGTTCTGTTTTCAAAACTATGGGAAAATCGCTTGTGCGGATTGAAAAAACGTTTTTTCAACTCGAAATCCCGGGCGGCGTGTCGATCGAGGCTCTTCACCCTGCGTCCGGCCTGGCCCTGCGTAATAGAAAACCCCTTTCCCTTTCCGCGTGGGAAAAGCGGCTATAAAAAGATTTTTTCTCTATTGATAAGATTTGCCGAGTGTGAAAGTCATCGGTCAACCTAAGAAGAAGTTGGAAAAAATGACGTGGATAAAGAAATTCAACCCGTCTGAAAATTATTTGTGGGAGCATAAATAATTCCCATCGTTAGGCAAATCCACCCGTTTGACTACAGAAGATACAGATGAGAATGGCCACATCATGAAAACCTAATGTCAGAAATCTGGCCCAGCTACTTCCAGAAATACCTTGTTCTGATATAAAAATAAAAAATTATAAAAATTAATGTACTATGTCATGCTGTAACTTTATTCTTATTGGTTTACTTAGCGAAAAATTACAACATGAGCCACCGAGAATATACGAAGGCAGAAAACACATTTTAAATCTCTTCCTCAGTATAATTCCATTTAGTCTCGACAGACGACCGTTTCAAGGGTTTACATTACAATAAATCTTATCATCTTTAACGAAGATATACAGAAACTGTTATGTCTGTTACAGCGAAACGACCCGGACCCAGTAAGACACAGTTCCGTCTGGTCACGCCCTACCCTTGAACCTTGGATTCACGGTCATCCCCAGTTTGTAGCAACGTCCAGAAATATCGGAAAAAGCCTTGACACTGCCCTTAATTAAACGCGAGACTCTTCTGCCGGGGAGGGGCGAGAGCAGTGCCCCTTCGCCCTACTCATGAGCGTCGAAAGGTGGGAGAACAAGCAGCGGGGTTACATATAAAGACTCAAGACCCCCCACCAACAACAGTAGTCCGTGGTGAGTGTAACAGTGTCCACCTGCAAGAGGTTATCACCATAACGAAATCAAACAAAAGTAAGTACAATATGAACATTTCTCACTTTATTTTAACAAACAGAATCAAATATTACAGAAACAAACAGCTATAGAGTGTCTTCTCAATTTGGATGGCCAAATTTAAACATAACAAATGACTAAACATCATTTTTATATATAAATAAACCACTTACAACACTGAAAATTAATATTGAATCGTTTTTATCGAGTGAGTTCAATGCTTCAGGACGGAAGACGGTGACTTTAATGCGATAAGAAAGAAGTCTTGTTTTTCCATAAAATTATTATATCAGTAATAAACCGGTATCAGCTGTGATTATTATTAACGTATAAATATCATAAAGGACATAAAAAATTTTGGAACGTAAATCTTTGGAAATACAAACATACATACCTAGCCAATTTTCTATATAACCATAAAATAAGAATACAAATATATGAAGAATAAGTTTTGAAATTAAAGGAATCCCATGATTTTGAACAGTTGAAACTTTCGTTATGGAGGTTCAAAAATACTACAACCTTTCTTGGACATTGTGGTTTCAGAATCAAGCCATTCTGACAACTGGAAGTAAATTTATTTTACTTTAAAAAAGGAGATATTATGGAGCTATATGAATTCTCATAGTCAACTATCTCATTTGTAAATATTCTTTCATGAAAAATATTTAATTTTTTTAAAAAATATAATTATTTATTTACGAATTCCAACTACCTTTCATTTACATACCTACAAAGGATAACATATTTATTACTTAAAATTAAAAATTAACGCCGGTTGTAAAAAAAAATTGTAAAGTAAAAATATACTATATTTATTTTATAAAAATAAACTCTTCATAATTGGGAACAATAAATAAGTGGCATAATTGGGAATAAAAGTGCAAGTTATTCGTGAAGGGAAACGACATAAATAACGATAAACCGGTGGTTCATTCCGAAAAATGATGTGTTTAAGAACGTAAGGGCACATTTTTTGGAAACTATTCAAAATAAAATATGCGTGGCTTTATGTGCAAATAATTGTGTACTTAGATAAACAAAAACTATCGAGATAATTCATAGGAAAAAAAAAATCTGAATCATAAAAAATATTATTTTCTATCTACTATCTAAATCTTCATAAAGCTATAATATACGTGTTAAAGATTTTTTTTTTTTTCATATTGTAGGAGCGATTTTTAGGCGCTACAGTAGACTTGATCAAGTCCTGGGCGAATAAGGACAATAATTAGCAAAAGTACAGCAAAACATTTTTGACTATTTGATTTAATAAGTCGTAATTGGCTGTTTTCTCTGTTGTGAAATTGTGGCTTGGACAGTCGTTCAATAGGCGAAGGCTTGTCGGCATTCTTTCTAATTAATCTTGGATCCGCTCGTTCTCGATTCTTAGTGGGTATGTTCACAGTTCGACCTTCCGGATAATCGGAAATGTCGTGGAGGAGAGTCAATTTTGAAGAAGTGAAATTGTACAGAATCTAAGGAACTAATGGGAGAAAAATTGCCAACCAGGTACAAACTGGGAAATTTTCTCAGGGGTCAAACGATCTGTCCTAATGGGGGAAAATCCCAAACACCCTGAAAATACAGAAAAGGGGATGGCGGTAAAGAGAGGCCGGAAAAGCAAAATGACACGGCGAATGCATCAAATTGGCCAATTATTTGAAAAAACATACAACAGGCCTTAACCGTTTTTGAAAAAGTGAACAATAGAGGGCCCATTCATTGGTAAGGAGCGGAAGCAATTACCATTCGGCAACTTTGGGCCGATCTCTTCATCGGAGAAAAAGTACAATAACTTTGATTGCCCTCAACAAACCAACTACGATTCCTAATATCTGTATTAAAATATTTAACTACATATTTGACCTTCAAAACAATTTATTAAAAAAACAATTATACATCACTTTCAACCCCCCAAAAAGCAGATACGTTTCAATAATTTAATTATCTCAAGATGATCAGAATAATAGCCCAACAAGATCGATAGTATTTTTTTAAATTTTGAACCTGCTATTCTCGCTGGTTCTTGGGCGAAACATAAACAGACCAGAATGATCTTCTCGGTCGTCGATGTTACACGCCGATTTTGTTTTCATTGAACGCCACTGAGACGGAACTATTTTTATGAATTTAAACACTTTTTCCGGCTGGGACGACATGATTCCGTCCACGGTCTATAAATCACGAACCAGAAGAAATTGTGCCTACCAGTCTGTACACTTTCTTCAGTATTTTTGCAGAATCTACTAGTACCGTTTGGTTTCGATCTTCTTCAATCGGCCATTGAATTTGCAACGTACCGGCATGAATGTGGCTTTTATTCCTCCTGGAGTTTTTTTTCCTGGATAAAAATATTGGATTTTTACTTCAGTTTATAGCGTTTAAGAAATAAATCTTCTTGCCACAGGAGGTTTTTTCTTTCTTCTGCTTCCCTTCTCGCGTGCGTGCATTCCGTTCATTATAATTCCAGGGTGTCCTCGGGCCCAGTAAGCCCAATTTTCTTTCTCATCTACAAAATATTTAGTCTTGTTTTTGCAATTTAAAATCATCTCATGAAAAAAAGATCGTACAAATCAATCCGTTGTAAGAATATGTCGTTGAAGAAGGACGTTTAAAATTTCAAGATTTTTTAAAAATAACATGAAATATTTCTTCATTAAAATTTTGGCTTATCATGAGAGCCAGTAACCATTTTGTTCTACAAACTTTTCTAAATAATTATCTTTACTCTTGCCTTAAGGATTAGGGGTAAATATTTTTTCAAGAAATCGGGTTTTTCCGGTCTGTTTTTGTGATTTGGTTCCAGGCAGTTTAGATGCACCCAAGATAGCTTACATGGACGGTTTCATGAGTAGAAGGAATATAGGTTTTGTTCTAGAAAGGAAAATTATAAATATGGGCTATCGTTTGGCAGAATATCTGGAGCTCTTTCAAAGCAGCTACGAGATCAGGGTCAAAGGATAGAACAGTTTTGAAGAAGGAAGAAGAGCAAGGGTGTGGCAAGCCATTGAGGAAGAGAATAGGTCTTAAAACTGTAGCTTATTGGTGAACACCTTTACGTTTTTAATATGAAAAACATCATCTTTTTTTGTAAGGAAAGCTGTTTTAACATCAACCACCAATATGCTATAGTCCAGCCGTCTGGTATGTCGGGGTAGGTGTTTAGGAATGAAACGAAGTCAATCTTTTACGGGTTTAGATTTTATTGAAGAGGATTAGGCGGTCTTTATTAAGGGTAGTGTTTATTATAGAAGACATCTTTGACAATGATTCTGAATACTGGAAGGATAGTACTTTTTGGATGTTAGAAGAATTAATACGCACATAATAATCATATGTCAAAATTTTTGTTCGGTCCTTTTGTTTGAGATTTTCAATGCCAATCGCGAGCTCAGATAGAATGGGTAATGTACACATGTCGCCTTTAAGTATAGGCCTATTATTGAGAAGTATGACGGTGTAGTTGTGGAAAGTTCCAAGGAAGAATTTGCTTTCATTTGCCTCTTTGTCTGAGCTTCTCTGAAAGAATTTCTTAGGTAAAAACGAGGTGTAGTATTGGTTGCAGAACACTGCCCTATGGCAGTCTCTCTCTATGAAATCAATATTAGTAGTAGTCCGATTCTTTAGGTACGAAGGAAGGACGCCGTACGGGATTGTTTGCCGTCAAGGGATAAAGATATGTTGGTTGTATGCACACTGCCAGATTGATGATTTGGGAGAAGGTTGAAGGTATAATTCAGACCGATTGGATGTAGGAAGCAGCTTAGTAGAGGATTTGCCGGATTTTGGAAAAATGATAGTTTGAGCTTATTTCCAGAGCAAAGGAACTGAAGTGATTTCAACGCTTGAAAAAAGCAGTCGTCTTTCGCTTTTTGACTTTTTGAAAATATTATTATATTTACACGAGAGTTCATTACAGTCCGGATAATACAAAGTATACCTGGAGAGGGAGGCGTCGGTGGCCGCAACGATTTAGGCGTTGACACGGCGCTCATCGCTGTAAGATAAAAGTCCCGGGTTCGAATCCAGTGGCCTTGCATTTGAACATGTCATATTTACAATTTTTTTTAAACACCAGCACTCTGATGGTCTATATCACCTCCGTTGTTGCGAACCCACGTTTAAAAAAATAATAAAAAAATAACCTGGAAGTTGTGATGAAGAAAAAATACACCCAGGGTCTTCCTCAGATAATGATTACAAGCAACTCTTTACAAGGAGTGATTATAGCAATTAATAAACGTAAGCTGTTTTTTTTAATTATTTCTATTTTTTAACACAATGCAGATGTAAATGTAATCGACCAGTTGTTATTCCACAATTGTATTGGCAGGATGGGGAATGTGGCCCAATGAAAGTTCTGGAAATATAATTGTTTTAGTAGAATAGAGAAATCATAGGTTACAGTTTTAATTATTTGTTTATTACAATTTTAAAATGTGGATTTTAATGGCAAGTCCCAAACGCTAAACTCCTTGTTGACGTAAAAAGTACCATTTATTTATTTATTAAACAAATATTGTATTTATTATGAGAAATGAGAAAAAGACAGAAAAAATATTTTTATATGTTGATAAGAGAGAAGAATTTTAAATAAGGGCAGAGAATCTGTAAGTTGTAAAAACAATTTTTTTTTAATTTTCACTTACACAGTTGAGCAATTATAAAATATTATATGCTTTATCCGTTGAAGGTTAAATAAAAGTATTCTGAGGAAGGTGCAAAACACCGAAAACTTGCTATAGTTTCAACAACATTGGACCACTCCCTCGATACTGCCAAATAAATTGATAACCTACACGGGAAGATTATCCTAATCTCCCTTTAAAACGCCGGTGTGTAATGACAGACCACGGCGTGTCGCGAGACCAATTAAAATTACCGACGCGACAGAAAGTCATTATCCGAGTATACTGCTTTCGCCGTTGAGTAAATCCGGAAGATAGATTTGTGGAGCAAAAGAGGTCCTGGGATCAAACCGATTAAGGAAAAGAGAACGCACCCCTCCACCAAATGGTAACTGACCACGAAACTAGCCCGAATCAACGGATTTTCTGATAACCAGAACATCGGAAAATAGGGGAAGAGGAAGGAAAAAAAAGAAATCTTCCCACGCAGCAAGACAGAGTCGTGTTTAGCTCATTATTTTCATAAATGGGTCTCAACTGTTTCTGTTTTTTTAATGACTTCCCACAAAATTTGCCTTTCTTGCATTTCAACTAACTGTTTCCAGCCGACAATAAAGAGGATGGCCCATATCCATGCTAAAAAGCTTAATAACTAGAAGAAATCTAATAGAAACCACAAGTTTGCGTTAAAAAATATTCTCTGTCAAAACTATGGAAAAACTAAAGAACTGGTACACAGCTCACACAGAATTGTACTTGTTCTTCTTTTTTATATTTCATAATTGTTTATGATTTTTATTTAATTGAAGGGTTAGTAGTTCAATAGAAATTGACAATGGCTGCAGGCATTCGTGAATGTAGTTGGTGTGTTGCCAGTGTCTGTAACGGTCTGGCCCTCATTACGATGCCGGGATAATCAATCCGGGCAGTGATTCATCAATAAACTGAGCTACATCGCACACCGTTACAAAAGAAAGGAGGGATCCAGCTCACTTTCCTAATCACACCCTGCGGACCGTCGAAGGACGCCGAAATTCGATCGGGACCCGGTGGAA
Source organism: Cimex hemipterus (assembly GCA_039619505.1). Taxonomy (NCBI): domain Eukaryota; kingdom Metazoa; phylum Arthropoda; class Insecta; order Hemiptera; family Cimicidae; genus Cimex; species Cimex hemipterus. The sequence goes on from CM077109.1 coordinate 1,924,248, forward strand.
AAAAAACCGTTTCTTAAGCGACCACCATTCTGAGAAACATCTCTCGGATTCGAGCATCGGAATGCGGCCGAATCGGTCACACTAGGCGACAACAGGACGGGATCTGACGCCTGCCATGCCTACAACGTCAAAAGATTTCATACTAATTGTGATTAATAGCAAAACTCGAACTTAAGGCATGGATGTACTGACAACTCCAACGAAATGTTCACTAAACCAACATATTCATAAACGTCTTATTACCATAATCTTCTGGTTATACATTCCGGTACCCGACTCTGTTTATCGTATACCCCTTGGGTCTGGATTCTATTTTTAGAGATTTAAGAGCCGCGCTGGATCACGCAAAGGTTATCAAGATTACAAGTTATGGCCCAGTACCATTTCTTCTTTCGCCCAAACCGTTACTACATACGCTCTTCATTGCTGGCCTTCTAAGTGCGTTTTGACAGTTATCAACGTGTTTGGAGCAACGCCAAAACAGACTTAACAACATACATTTTACAATCTAAGGCTTTCGGTATGCACATGTTTATGATACAACTATTCGAAACCACAATAAATCACTTTTATTCCGATTATCCTACTTCAAGTCATGATATCATCTCAATGACGTAACATTATGTATATTCGTTAAAAACTCTAAATTTTAAAAATTAGAACAATCTTAAAATTATTGACTCATCGAAATATGGAATTTTTTTGCACAGTTTTTCATTTATTTAATGCCATAGGAATTTATAGTTTGATAACAGGGTTGACACAAATGAGCCTAATTCGTCGCCAATTTCACGAAGAATCGTGAATGCTGCGATATTCGCCGTTGTTCAAAGTAAAATTGATCATCGGTTATTTGTCGGACGCGTCAACTTATACGAAACTGAAATTTTTTAAAAATACATTTGTTTGATCGTTTCCAATCATTTTTGTTTGCTTATCCATGATGTTTCGGTTTTTCATCTTCATCGTAGTTTCTCGTCATTCTGGTTTGCGTATAAACGATTATTTTGACTTTCATTCGAACTTCTCATACTCAAATTTGGTGATTTTTCATCATTCTGGATTGTTAGTTTGCCTATCTAGTTTTGCCTTTTCCCGATGGTTTTCATACCCGCCATTTTTTGGATACTCCCGATCGTTTTGAACTGCGTTTTTTCATATTTGGCCGTTACCGATCATATCTGGATTGTCTATACTCAAATTTGGTTGTTACCGTAAAACATTCTGGTCTACTTAGCATCATTGTTTCGTATTTCCGATCATTCTAGTTTGCTCATCTGAAATTTTTGGGATGCTCCCGATCATTTTGGACTGCGTATCTTTATATTTGGTCGTTACCGATCAATTCGATTTCTCATCCACAAATTTGGTCCTTTTCTATCCTTCTCGATTATCTATACTCAAATTTGGTTGTTACCGATCCTTCTAGTCGCCTACCTTTTGTCTTGACTTGTTCCAATCATTCTATACTAGGTCTAGCTAACCTCGATCTTTAGTTCATTTCCAACCATTCAAGTTTGTTCAGTGGTGGAAATAAGTAAAGTTACTTTTTAAGTTTAAAACTGTCCATAATAAATAATCTAATTAAAATAGAATTCTTCTCATCCATGGATCCAGAAAGCTTCTGCATTAATTCGACCGAATGTATTTCGACACTCCCATCAACACCTTAAAATTATAAACAAGAATTACAAACAAACAAAATCTTACATACATACGATATGAACAAATAGTAAAATTAAGAAAAATAACCTTAAAAAAAGTAACAATTGGACTTAGCCACCACATCAAAAATGAGTCATTAGGTTTTCGTCTTGTGACTTTGACACTAAGACAAAGCTGACAGTGCACAATACTTTACTAAGACCTATATGGACATACTGAGTGGGACTGTGGGTACTGCCAGGGCATCTAATAGCCGGCGCATCCTTCCAAAGAAAAGACCTCAGACAAATCGTCAGATCTCAACATTCCTCGCTTCATCGAACTGATCCGGTCAAGATTCCAAACCTTCCACACCAAATTTTCGAACCATTCTAGCCATAGTACTCGAACCCGCTCCACTTATTCCCATTCTCAAAAACCGCCCCGTCGCCTCAACGGACGGTTATCTCAGGACCTCCTTGACAAATCGAGTGCTCAAAGCGCGTGTTCTACCGGTGTAGTGCTGTCATTAATGTTCGTGTTGTGCTGTGTGATAGATTAATCGTGCGTCCGTATTTGTATATTATTCGGTCAAATATAGATGAAAATTAATTTAAAAAATGGTTTCTGTTTTTTTGGCATACATTGGTGAATATTCAAAAACAGTAGGTAAAATTTTTAAACGAAAAGATTTTAGACCAATTTTGGGAGGGTCGACGCGCTGAGAAACATCCTATCAAAACCTAAAATGGAGGTGATAACTTGCACAAAATTTGGATTAGTGATTATATATAGTACACAGTGCAATTACATATTTAATCATAAAAATTAGAACAAGAAGGAAAGAACACGTTCGTAAATTGGAATAAATTTCTGAATTTAAAAACCGTCTGAATGAATTAAATCACAATTATAAAATTAAATTGAATACCACATTTTTTCACAGTTTCGCCAAAAGGAGAAAATTAATTTTGGTTTGAAAAGTTTGAAATAAAATATGTAAAAATTAAACATGGAGATAAATGCATAAATAACATAATATAATTGGATTTACCTTCTATTTTAAAAATGTACCGACATAATAGTTGATGTATTAATCACTAATTTTCCTAAAGTATTTTATTAGGATAATATTTAGACGTGTTACAACGTATAATTCAGGTTTTTCGCACGTTCAAAATTGAGCGGCATCACAAACCAGGATTTCATGTCGCATTGGCGCGGTACCGGCGAGTTCACTCTTGCAATTCATGTCGAGAGACGTGTTTGTAACTCCTCCAGCATACAAATTTTAATGCTTGAAATCCGGATCCTTGCTAAAAACCAAACTGTAAGTAAGAACTTAATTTAAAATGTTCGACCACCGAGCCTTTATCATTTCTGTGCATGTAATCGTTGTGTAACGGGTCGAGGGGCCATGCACGACCTCGGAAACGTTGATAATTCGCCCATCCAGAAGAAGCGCACTTTCTTTTCAACCGGTTGACGAGGTTCAACCGCACAATGGACGACCGTGTGTCTTGAAAGGCTAGTGATTCACACGTTTAACTTATGAAAGTGTTACTTAGAAATCAAGCCGGAGTTGTTCAAAACGTGTTCCTCGTGTCATCCGAAGAGCACATCCTTCCTGTCAACGTTCGTCTGACTTTCACCGATAAAAGATAAGTGCGGGAGAAACATGCCGACATCCACTCAATTAGGGGATATCCCGAAGTGTATTTCGGTCAGGCACGTAACTTCACAGCGGAAAGAGGTGGCGAAAAAAAAATCAAACCCAAATTTGAAACCTTGTCGATCCATGAACTCTGGAAAAATCGGCCTTCTTTTTGACAGTGTTTTTGTTTCAGTCCTCAACGAATCGGTCAAATTGTATTTGGTTCATCGCTAGGACGTTATAAAAAAAATCAGCGCCAGAGAAAAATGTGGACATCTATTGCACATTAAAGTGTTGAAATCTGAACGAAAGAGATTTTTTTGTTAATTTTTAATTATCCTTGTAAAAAATTTCTGGATAAATGTTTTTTATAAGAAGAGATAGTTGCGAGTAAAACGCTCAGACATCCTCCAGACATGACTGAACGGTGTAAATCTGTCCTCATCATGCTGATCAGGTTTTTCTTCCTTTATCCATCGAAGTTGATTTTCGCCAAAAGTCCTAAATTAGTTTTCCACTAGTGAAATATCCGGACATGATTTGAACTTTACAGAATATGAGAATACAACTTCAATTGAATCGGAGTGTAAATAAATGAAATTAGTGCGAGTGAAACATGTGGACATGTCACGAAGTAGATAAATATCTGACAGTACTAATTAGAGTATAATTTTTTTTTTAATCTAAGTTACCCTTGAATATTTTCCGACGCTGTTTATAAAAAAAATTACAATTTTGGTTTCCCCAAAGAGTGAGCGAAATATACAGACATCCCTTGAAAAGTGACAAACGCTAAAATATACTTTACAGAAATCATCTTTGATTCTATTCTGTGAGAATAAGTAGAACATTTATTCAATTAAATCGTCAGAATTTTTTTAAATTTTGCTCCGTTCTAAAGTACTCATAAGACCATCATGTTTTAGGTTAGTTTAATTGAAGGTAGACGACCCAAAGACTTTCAGCGTTGTTTCGTGTGTGATGAAAAGTGACATTTATTTATTTTTTGTATAAATAAACTTGCATTCGTGATTTTCTGTCACGGCGGTCCGCAATCCGTGGACACGGCTTCCCCGAGGGGGATGTCCGCGAGTCACGTACCCGCCCGGCATTCCATCGCACAAAGCATCACCAGGGCGTCTCACCCGAAACAACGACGCCCAAAACGGATTCCTTATCTCTTTTATGCGAACACGGACCCCGGAAAAACTCGGGCGGCTGTACTAAGAGTGCACGTAATTGAGTTTTTGAGGGAACCGAGACATCGGTTGTAGAGACAGTCTACATTGGACTACTTTTGTGTTTAATTTACCTGCGCTCCTATGTCTTTCTTAAGAATCTCGAAAAACCTGATATTACGTAATTACGATAGAAAGTGTTGTTACAAATTATTTATTGTTTCAAAGTTCTTTAATTTCACTACAGTACCAACCTAGTAGATATTCCATACAATATGGAAATTGTGCGAACCAGATTGCAATGCCGTCTAAAATATTGTAGCCGCCAAAATTCATATCAAGTTTACACATTATAATTATTTAATTCAATTTAATTCACTGTGTCACTTACAAACAATTGAAACCTTCCTAATAATTTTTGCAAGTGCCAGCAAGATCGCAATGCTGTCTAGATTTCCCTACACATTATAACCATCAACATTTATTATGGAATATTTTATTACCAAAGTGTGTTCAACGAGAAAACGCTTAATACTGATGTTTATTAAATCCTGTTATAATTACAACTAACCAAGGTTTTTAATATACCTCACTACACTACAACACACCTACAAACAATATAATATATAACCTTCTTAGTTATTTTTCCAATTGCCACGAAGATTCCACTGCCATCTACATTATTATATACATTTAATTATCAAAGAACGTTCAGATAAAAATATTCGATGGACAGAATTAAGTTTTTATTACACCGTTGTTATATTAAAAACTAATATATGAAGTTAATTAATACATTTTGATACACTGTCACTCAACCGGAACTAAATATTTACTACACTTTAACATATTGTCCAGCATAATACAAACTTGTTAGTTGTTTTTACAAGTGCCATCTAGATTGCAATTTCCTCTTCGGACACACTCTATCCGTCACAAATATACACATTGTACAGCGTAATGTAGGTTCTAGGAGCGTTCAATGAAAAAATTTTAACAGGCTCAATTAAAGTTTTTTATTACATCCCTGTTATATTACAAATAATATAATAATTATTACACTTTGACATATTGGGTCATTGACAATTTTTTCCAAGTGCCAACTAGATCGCAAAGTGGTATAAATCTCCCTACTCAGCCAAACCGTCAGAAATTTATACACTTTGCAATATAATATATGTGTAGAAGTGAAACATCTTGCAAAGAATAAAATTTTAATACCCCAATATCGTTATTTAATACACTTTGGCAAAAGAGTAATTATTACCTTCTTTGCGAGTTTGCAAATGCCATCTAGATCGGAATGGAGTATAAATCTCCCTACACCGTCAAACCTTCAAAAATGTATACTTTTTGTTGTATAGTAAAAGTATAGAATTCAAAGAGCTTTCAAAGAATAATTTTGTAATACATAGTTAATGTTTTTTATTACACTTTCTTTAATATACGATACACTGTGTCACTCACAAGCAATTATAACCTTCTCGGTTTTTTCTGCAAGTGCCGTTTAATTTGCATTGTCGTCTTCCTCTCCCGACACATTCTAACGTCACAAATTCAGTACAATGACCCTCTTCTTGGGAACGAAATGGGTCAATGCCGCGAAGTTGCCAACTAGACCTGCATACACTTTAAAAAAAACTTCTTTAATGAATAGACGATGACTTTGTTGGTTCGCTGCCGTGAAAAAAATGCATTATTTCTTACATGACGGTGCAAAATGCGGTAGCTAGAGACATTGTGTTTTATTGTATTTTATCCCATTTATAAACAAGAAAGTTTAAAATATTTAAAGCAAACATTGATAACCTCTTTCCTATCCTCCAGTTCAGCTTTTCCCTAGCCTTTGACCCCAATGAGGTTCTAATCCTTCCCGTACACCCGTTAGGACAAATGGACAATTATTACGTAACGGAACGCCCCTTCGGTCCAGAAATAAGATCCGATGGTCGTCTTTTGTCATCGGAGGGGCTTTGTCGGATTATCCACGCACACACGACATCGCGGGGCCGGGCTTCCGTGTTGTTGGCCGATTCTGTACGCCGACTCTCTTCCCAGACGATTAACGACCCCGTGTATTTTTTTAAACAACTCCGACCTAAGCTAGAGGAACGTGTACTATGCGATACAATAGTCCATACTTGTATTGATAACGGGGCTTGACAAAAAAATCAATCTTTTCGGTTATAAAAAATACCAAACTCGTTCTCAAGCCAAGTCAAAAAAAAAAAAAAAGGAAGATATAAAACCTGTACTTTTATGGCTGTTAATTATTTCAACCTCAAAAAATTGTCATGTAGTCTCAACATACTAAAGGAATAAATAAAAATACATAGAGAGGAAAAACTTGGAAATATATCGATAGAATAGTTCTTAGATCAGAGTTAGATTTGATGCTGTCTTTAGTTTATTAAGTTTAAATAGATTGAATACATAGGTAGGCTTAGAGTTAGATATATCGATATAGATAAAAATAGATGTATTGATACGTAGGTAGAGAACAGATAAAGACAGATGTGGAAGGGAGAAAATGAGACGGTGAGAAATTTCGATTACATAAATTGATGATAGATAGATAGAAAGATAAAAGAAGACAGAGATACTTAGGATGATACAGGAAGAGGGGAAAATACGTAATTTAGATAGACAGATGGATTTAGGTTATATGACTCCGGCTTGATTAAGTCCTTGCCATGAGCACCACTAATGTGCATTATGCATTATGTACAGCTTTTCGCCAAACTTAAGAATTTTTCTATCACAAACCTTTGTTAAAGGCTTTTTCTCTCCCATGAATAGGAATTCGAGCCAACACAAGCCTTCATACTATCTTAGGACATGTCCTGCTGTATGTTCTTCTTCTTTCCGACTACTCTTACTCTTTCATCTAACATGAAGTAGAGACGGAGAATTTGAAATTGAATTGAAAATTTTATTTATAAAAGCTTGCAAAACTCTGCCTAATGGGCCTTTTTTATATTTAACTAGCACTCCCATACACAAATAGAGTTTACAAAATTCAAAATACAAAATACATAGAGGAAAAAAAAACTTTATTGTCTACATACATTATTAAATATTATTGACGTTGTAAAGATTTTAGACATTCCTTATATGGTTAAATTTACATGATTTTGTAACATTCGGTATATTACTGTATTACTGTCGGTATTTAAGAAAAATGAATCATAAAAACCGAGTGTGAGAGAGAGAGAGAAGAGGAAGGACAGGAGAGAAAAGCACAAACACAGAGCGAGATAAAAAGGAAGAAAGAGCAGTCTGCAGAAAGAGAGAGAGAGAGAGAGGCACAAACATAGAGCGAATTAAAAAGATAGAAAGAGAAGCGCAGAGGAAGGAGAGAACAGAAAGACGCAAGCACAAAGCGAGATAAAAAGAAAAAAAAAGAGAGCCGCACGGAAAGAGTGAGAGAGTGAGAGAGAGAGAGAGGAGGGATAGAGAGGTAGTATTATATTAGATATATATCCTCCTTACAGAAATTAATCTCGAATCTCATAGCTTGTATAGATTGTGAGAGGGAAAACGTTTTTTAAAATCTTTGTGGTGGTTTAAACTTAAGTACTTAACTAGACCCTTTTTAAATACATTTTTACACTGCCAAATTTGTTCATATTTAGAAAGCTATATCACCATCTGGTTCGCCCTGTAGATGTTGCCTAATCCTTCGAACAGTTCAAGGAATAAATAAAGGGCAAATGTACGTGATGAGAAGCGACTCTCATGGAATGCTCACGTGTCCAATAATGATTTTTATTACGATTAGACTGTTAAGTCAGTGGGTCCGTTGGATTGGAAAATTCCAGCTGGAGACTCGGCTGGGACGGTCATTAGCAATATCGGACGAGGGGAAAAAAGCGCATCAAACTACCGGAGCTGCATTTCGCTTACGTGATCCGACGGGCGACAATGCAATTTATAAATAACCACCGTGCTCGGTGGATTGACACAAGCGTGATTGTATTTTTTTTTTTTTGTGTATTATTTGTTCGTTTAAACGGCATTCCCACGGTTATCCGGCTCAAGATAATATCATACGGCTCAAAAACTCTGAAAATGTTAATAAGATTATCTCACAATGTTATCTATACTGGCCAAGATTTCGTCAGCAAACTAAAAACTAACTGTATTTATTTTCATTGTTAACGATTTAAAAATAAAAAAAATTAATTAATTAAAACATTTCATATACTGACACAAAGTAAAGAAATGTCGGCAGTAATTTGAGCGCCACTGTGATAACTATTTGATAATTACGGTAAAACGTATTGATAAATACAAAAGTAGATTAAGAAAAATAGGAAGAGAGAGAGAGAGAGAGAGAGAGAGAGAGAGAGAGACTCGTGGAAAATATTCCAAAGATTTGTATTTTAACAAACCGTCAACTTTTAAAATGGATAAATTTTACTAGTTGTCACACATAAATTCTACAATCATTGTGTAGATTACCGATCTACCGAGTACTCGTATAACGTTTGAGGATTTTAACTAGAAATGGAAGAAATTGCTGCATGACCATAATCTATATTTGTAAGAATTATTAATATTAAATATGTTTTTTATTTATCATTCGACGGAATGCATTCTACTACAAGCGTTATCAATCTGTGTTTTCCAGGTTAAATATTTGTCCATTTGTAAGCCTAGAATGTTTTTCTCAATGTATCAAATTAATATACTATCATCACATGTGATTTCTATAAAATTAAATTTTCAACTGTTTGTGATGTCTAATAAAATAATTTTACATTTTTTTCATATTAATTGATAAACCATGATGATCTTTCTCTCTTTTTTTTTGATAGAGAGAGAGAGAAAGAGAGAGTGTGTGTAACAGAGAGAACGAATTAGAGAAAAAGAAATATATACAGCAGGTTTATAGCAGTACATACAAGCGAATAGCTAAATAGAAAGATTAGTTACTACAAAAATACTTAACAACGACCTATAAAGTCTCAACAGCCTACTACAAAACAGAACGAGAATCCAGAACAATATCCAAAACCAGATCAGGCATTTTCGGTACACGCCCAAAATACGAGCAAACAAATTTGTTAGGAAATAAAAAAAGTCAGTGTCACAAACTGGATTCGAACTCACGACCTTCGGGTAAATACGCCGCTGCCCTACCACTTGAGCTATGGTCATTTCGATCCACTCTGACACCAACATCCCATCTCAACTTCACCTTTTTCAATTTTTACTTTCTTTTTGCCATTTTTCAAATATGCAATCTATTTGATTCTCTTCAAAAAGGTGAGATGGAAAGTTGGTTTCAAGTGTTCACGATAGCTCGAGTGGTAGAGCAGCGAAGGTCATGGGTTTGAATCCCGCTCATGCCATTGACTTTTTTATCTCAACTAAAACTCTATTTAATTAAAAAGAAGAACCCATTGGTCAAGCGGTCCACGGAACATAATAAGAAAAACTTATTAGGAAATTAAATCTTCGCCTTTCAATCTTTTCTACCTTAAAAGGGGGTTGCACCGATAAAAACAATTTTCGTAACTTCAGATAGCCAAACAGCTATTAAAGCAATAATAAAACTAGCCAGTGAAAAACTCCATAACTTGGGGAAACACAACAACCGGATGATACGTTAGATACGATCCGCAAGGGAATTTTTGGTAACCAATAGGCCAGCTACCATACATAAGCCGTGAATATATTCTTAAGATAATATGAACAAAAAAAAAGGAAAAGTGGATAAACTTTATAGATGTTAGGCGCAGAATGTTCAAACAAACCGTCACGAAGACTGGCAAAGTCACTTTAAGTTAGAGAGGTCTAATCGCAGAGGAGTGGTAGTCTATATAAAGCTCACTGGAATCTGGGAAAACGTCTACTTAATATGTTCAATGAAGACACCATAGATAGGAGGAAAAAACAGCCAACTGTATATCATCTTCGTTTGTGAAGCAATCTCTCAAAGAAAGAGATACAAACAAAACCCAGGGAGGGGAACGGTAGCAACGTCAGTCAAAGACCAAGTACTCAGGAAAAATGTCGATTCATTAGTCTGAACCAAGGAGTGTACAATAAGCCAGAAGGCATAAATCCATCATCACCCTACTTATCATCATAGATACCTAAAACAATGCACAACTTTCAGAAGTAATTAAATTGATTGGCTTTCATAAAAAATTGAGCCAAACCACTTGGTTACTTGACCTTTTACACCTTACATATCCAACATCCCGAGAAGACTATTTCGAATCCGTCAGGTTTGAATAAACCAAAAATAAAGCTAATAACCTCTCTTTTAGTGTATTTATTTTTTTCTTGTGTTATCCTATTTCTATATTTCGTTATTTATTGAATCATCATTTATATAATTTCATTGATCTCTCTCTCTCTCTCTCTCTCTCTCTCTCTCTCTCTCTCTCTCTCACTC
>CM077109.1:1935532-1947713 GCA_039619505.1 Cimex hemipterus
CTCTCTCTCTCTCTCTCTCTCTCTCTCTCTCTCTCTCTCTCTCTCTCTCTGTCCCTCCCGTTCTTTCTCTTCTATAGCGAGCACATATATTTTATCAAGTAAATAATTTGTTGATCTACCTTTCGGAAAACATGTTGCGCCCTTGGAAACTGAGGTCATGGAACGTTTAGTAAAAAAATTTAAAAAAAAAAGCTTTCTATATTCGAACACATTAGTTTACATTAGTTGTATTAGTTTGAGCACTTTTTGTAATGGATAAGGATAATCAATTCGTATACGCGTCAAGAAATTCCCCTCATAAATGAAAATAATGAATAGATCAGCCATATTTCAAGCATGTATTAATTAAAGAATTTGTAAGTCTATCCAGTCATCTACTATTCAGATTTCCAGCCAGTTGGTAATCGAGAAGTAGAACGATTTTGACACTATCGTAAGGAAACGCTTCCTGTCGCTTATTTTTCAAAATCAAAGAAAATGGGATTGGGCTGTACAAACATCCTTGTTTTAAACCTATTTTAATCTGAAAAAATACTGACCAAAGAGAAACAAGTAAAATTGTGACTGGGTCAAATCAGCTTTTTATCTTCTAAAAGTAGCCGTTGAGCGGTTTTTTTTTATCATGTTAAGCTAGTGGATTAGGAAAGGATAAGTAGTTTTGTATGTATATCCGTGGTGTTATTATAATCTTGATCGTAGGGTTCTTCAACCTTTTGACCTTGCGGATAAATGTGTCAAGGAAGTGTCTCGTTTCCGAACAAAACAAGGTTTACCAGATGCTCGGCAATACGCCATGCAGAACGACTATATTATCTTCGTGGTTGGCGGATATAACGGTACGCCGTTATCAGAGTCGCTCTGCTTGCTAGAACTGGAAGACACTGGCTTTTCCCCCGCTTTTTTTTCTTTTTTTTTTTTTTTTTTTTTTTTGTTGGACTTTTTCCCTTAGTGGCACACGATCTCGAAGGGATCTGGAAAAGGTACGTGTGGTTGGAAAGCTGGGTGTGAAGTTTCTCTTCTAGTTTTTTATACATAAAACGATTGATGTGACACTCACGCGTCAACCGCAATTGTGACCAATACAATTTAACCCATGAAACTGATTTTGTTTTATGGTACAAAAAAAAAACTATACTGTTTGATGTTCTTAAATTGAAATATTAGTCGTGTTGTTAGTCACACTTGGTCCAAGGAGGTTCCACGTTATCCACTATCCCACAACTATGGTAAATTCTCGCACCGTTATGTTTTCGTGCTTACCGCTCACTACTTTCAACTTTAAAACGGAAAATCTTCCCTCAACTGTTAGAGTTATTGAAGCCAACCGGCGGACTGTTACATTTTTTATTTAAATAGATCGGACCAACCGAAATTTAAAATATACATGCTTAGTATTTTCATCTTTAAAATGTAAACTTAACAGAAATCACAGGGGAATGAACAAGAATGTAAGAGTTAGATAGATAGATACAGATAGAGATAAATAGATTCAGATAGGGATAGATAGATAGTGCATAGATAATACAAATAGAAATAGTGCATAGATAACATAGAGATATATAAATAGATAGTTACACACAAATAGAAATATAAAGATACATATATAGTAGGAAAGATCGATAGACAGATCCAGATATAGGTTGGTAGAAACATAGTTAGATGCAGATAAAAAGGGATAGATAGTTACATACAGATATAGTTACAGATATAGATAGATAGATACACATACAGATAGATAGGTAGTTCCATACAGATAGAAATATATAGATACATAAATAGATACAAAAAAGATCGACACATAGATGCAGATATAGATAGATCGTTGCATACAGATAGAGATAGATACATCCATAGATACAGATAGACATAGATACATCTATAAATACAGATATAGGTAGATAGATACACATACAGATAGATAGGTAGTTACATACAGATAGAAATATATAGATACATAAATAGATAAAAAAAGATCGACACATAGATGCAGATATAGATAGATCGTTGCATACAGATAGAGATAGAAAGTTTCAATACAAATAAAAATAGGTACAGACAGATATAGATCGTTACATACAGATAGAAATATATAGATACATAGATAGGTCGAAAATATCGACGGATAGATACACATAAAGGTTGGTAGATACATAATTAGATAAAGATAAAAAGGGATAGATAGTTACATACAGATAGAGATAGGTAGATAGTTTAGATACAAATAGAAATAGATAGATAGATACACATGGAGATATATAAATAGATAGTTACACACAAATAGAAATATAAAGATACATATATAGTAGGAAAGATCGATAGACAGATACAGATATAGGTTGGTAGAAACATAATTAGATACAGAAAAAAAGGGATAGATAGTCACATACAGATAGAAATATATGAATACATAGATTAAAAAGATCGATACATTGACACAGGTAGAGATAGATCCTTACATTAGATACTTACATAGGTAGTTATATAGATAGAAATACCTACATACATAGTTAGATAGAAAAGATCAAAAGATAGATAAATAGTCAGAGAGAGAGAGAGAGAGAGAGAGAGAGAGAGTGATAGAGGGAGGGATGAATAGAAAGAAAGAGGATAGTGTACAAACATTGAACTTTTCTTTAGAGGCGTTGATTGGTTAGTGGATTATTTATAATCTCAGTGATTTGAGGTAGAGGAAGATAAATAAATTGATGTATAGAAATAGAGACACAGAGAAAACGATTAAGAACAATTTTTCATACTTTTTTACTTTTCACATAATTCTTGATTAAATTTATCAAAATAACCTCCCAGTAAAATCAAAAATAGAAAGAAACAAGAGAGAGATACGGAAATGTAGTATTGTATAAAAATAAATTTTTTAAAAATAATAATGAGACTTTTTGTGTTTAATATTTTTTAAATCAATCTGATATTTTAATCAGGTCTAGAGTCCCCTAAGAATCCCCAAAAAAATGAAATGCAAGTTTGACGTTAATATCAAGTAAAATAAGTTGAATTAAATCATTTAATAGAAAATATAAAAAATAGGATTAATAGTAACAATATTAAAAATTAAAGTGTAGGTAGTAATAATAAAGAATTCCCAGTATTTTGAAGACTGTAAACTTAAAAGTTGAGAAAAGGTAAGTGACAAGTTTTCTAATGCAGCAAAAGCGTAAAATAATAATGTAAACTTTGTTGTCTCTGTTTGGAGAGAGATGAGGTATGTAAAAGTGGCAAGGGAGGCAGCTTGGCGAATTGGCAAAGTGACAGAATTCCAGAGATTTGTGCGTCGAGTTAGGAAGGACCTTTCGAAAATGGGGATTTTATGACGAGGTCATCGGGAAACGAGCGGGTGTTAAAGGTTTTGAACTGAGGTAACTAGAAAATTCAGTGTACCCGACGAAAGTTCATGGATTAAAGGAAGGGGCCGAGAAATATTTTCTACGGAAGGAGCTATAAAGCCGGGATAGATTTGAATACAGGTGTGCGATATTAGACATTCTGGGGGGGGGGGGGTGCCGAAAATAAATCTAACACAATTCATCAGTTTTTTCAGACGCCCTTCTTGTTCTTCAGAAAGTTTAGCGTTTAAGCAACAGAGCTGTTTCCGAAAAAAGAAATATGAGGGAAGAGAAAAGGAGTTTACTAGTATTGAAAATTATATGGTGCCAGGACCGGCGGAATCGAATAAGAAATTCAATACAGCGTCGGGCAATTTAGGAAATTTGTGGTTTTCGAGAAAAGTTTTGATCGATGGTTTTTAACAGTGGAGAAGAAGTTCTTGATGATGAAAGGAGGCAATGGGTCGGTATTTTAAGAGGTGACTTGGATAGAGGACAGACTGCGAGAGATAGAAATCGAATGTAAGAGATTCAGCATGAAAAATACAGATTTTCATACAAGAAAGTGAATGAAATGGGGAGAGAGAAAAAACATTGAAAAAACACAAGATAAAAGCGAGTGACAGTAAAACAGAAGAAGGGAAAAAGTAGTGAAAGAAAAAAAAATGTATGAAATAAGAGCGAGAGAGGAAGATCATAAGAAAAAGAGAAAAGAGATACCAAATAGAAAAAAGATGCTATTGTAAGTGGGTGCTAAGCTGAGTGCGACATACAATACTGATAGTAAGATAACCATAGCGAGTAAGGTAGAAATGTGTGACATCGTGGTAAAACGAAGAAAAGCCGTGTTAGTGAGAGTGAACGACGTAGGAGGTGAGAGTGAGAGAGAGGGATTGAAAAAGACAGAATAAGTAAGAGCGAGACAGAGGATAAAATGAAACTTTTTTTGTAATAGAGAAATTCAGCCGGGTCGCCTGAAAAGGACACCGTGTATGTATTGAAAAAATAATAATCAAATCTAACCAGCTATTTTTTACGATGGTATTTTAACTACGAACGGTGTTAGCTAAATACCCTTGGGGTGCCGGACTTTTAGGGAAAAAACATTTGTAACTAAGTCGGGTTCGAAAACAGGGTTGCTGGATTCGAACCTGGGACCTAGACATTACACCGATGAACGCAGCGTGAACCCTTGCTACTACCTACCTATATTATCTACCGACGCCCCAGCCAAATTTAAAAAAAGAAACTGACAAGATGGAAAATAATATAGATAGATTAAAAATAGTACAATAAAAGCGTCTATGTAAATACATTAAGTGATTAGTTGAAACTATTTAGCTGTCAAACCGGTTTCTATTAATTTAATTTTTTTCTGTTAATTATGCTATCAAATCAAGATAAATGGAAGTTCTTGGTTCGAATCCCTCTCGTATTACTAGCTTTTTAACTCAACCAAGACCTTTGATAAAAAGAATAATTAATTTAAAAAATAGAATTGTTCTGTCCATTGGTAAGCCTTGAGTCTTTTTTATACGACGATTCTCTAGCTGAAAGAAGAACCGTTCGTCTTTTAAGCCGGTGATGAGAGTACAAAAAAAGTCAAACAATTTCT
Source organism: Cimex hemipterus (assembly GCA_039619505.1). NCBI lineage: Eukaryota > Metazoa > Arthropoda > Insecta > Hemiptera > Cimicidae > Cimex > Cimex hemipterus. The sequence continues at coordinate 1,940,489 of CM077109.1, forward strand.
CCGTACCCGAATTCCTGTAGGTAAGTAAAAAGTAGTTATAGCAGGCGGTGTCCAAAATTTCCCGTTGCTTTGATTAACTAGAGCCGCTTGTTTCTACAGCCACTGGGATTGAATTAGAGGGTTATTGAAGTGGCAAGGAGGGTCGGAATTGGGTGCATTCCATAGGGTTCTACAGGTCCCGCCTGGTCGTAATCCACCGTGACATTGTCCCTCCGATATACGTGATCCTTTCCTCATAGCGGGATTCCCGTCATTAGTTTCTCATGTCGGCAACCGGTGAAACTAGTCCCGACTGAACAACATTTTCATGGTGGTCGGAGGTTCGTACAGCAGGTTCTATACATTCCGATGTTTATTGACGAAAAATTCAAAAAACAAAAACAAATTAGAATGTTAGTTCATCATCTGAGAATTAAAACATGCGGAATTGTTTGTTTAAATTCTCACCTTCAAAATTTAAGGGCTTAGGCGATAAAAAATGGTCGACTACAGTAAATGGAAGTACCTAGACATAACCGACGACGAGGACGAAGAGTACAAAGTCACAAACTCACCGTATGTTTGCAACAAGAAAATCAAGCCGGATGAAGAAATACTCGACAAAGACGATCTCGAGAGGGCCAGGAAAATGAACCAAAAAAGAAGAAAAGAGATAAAGGATCTACTGGCAGAAGGGGAACGTGTGGATATAGCCGTCATAAGAGCCAAACTCGAAGACCTAGAGAGGGCGGAGGAACAATTGTGCCAAGCGGAAAAAAAACTAAGGACCAAGAAGAGAACATCATGGACTGTGGCTAAAGGGAGTCACCTCGGTTTTACAAAAACGTACATCAACAAACCACGCTCGAGAAAATACGGAAATGTTGAGGACGAAATAGAAAAACGCATGCATATATTTGTAAAGCATAATAGAAAACAACTGAAGGAATTCGCCACGTTGAAAAACTGCAACGACTGTAAGGAATTTTTGTTAGAGCATCCTCATCTCGTTTGCGAAGACGCTGAAATATACTTAGTCATCTGGGGCATCACGTTACAATTAGAAGGGAAACAATTCTTCTCGCAGCATTTAGCCCGTCAATGTCTTTTTATACATTTCATTTTAGAAATGTCTAAAAGGCTCGATGTCGACCTGAAAACCTGCATAATCTCGTTTTTCACCAAGATACAAATCTGCGACGACGAGTATAAAACTAATTTCGAGACTGAACTTAACACTTTAATCGGCCGGATCAGGAAGAAGGCCAAAGAGAAAATGGAAATAGCCGTACGGGAACAGGAGGCGGAAGACCGGGAGGCTAGAGCCGGCCCTGGTGGCCTGGACCCGCTCGAAGTCTTCGAATCTCTGCCGCTCTTTATGAAAGAGTGTTTCGAGAGAGAGGACGTCTCGATGCTTCAAAGGATGATTGCCGAGTTGCCGGAAGAAGAGGCAGCATATCACATGAAAAGGTGCGTCGATTCCGGCCTCTGGTTGCCCTCCGGTGCCAAACGTCCCAACAGATGCTACGGCGAGCTAGGTCGGGAGGATTCAGGGAACACATCGTCTTCGAGCTACTAGTCCGGTTTAAACCTGTCATCTTCCCGTTCGAGCTGGTACTGTTTTATGCCATTTGTCTAATCCTATCCTTCAAACTTATAGAAATAAATTTTAAAATAGGACGTATGGCATATAAATAGCAACCTCACAAATACAACACCTAACACATTACTTGTTCTATACACAAGTCACCTTATGGCTTATGGACATCGAAAGACGAGAAACGCGGAAGAAAACGGCATTTTTTTGTTTCTTAAAATAATATACCAAGACGATATTTTTTAAATAAACTGTTTTTAATAATTTCATCTACTCGTTGTCAATAAAATGTATATGGCTGTTGCTAGGAACAGGCTAGAAATGAGATTTATAGATTTCCTCCTGGGTTCTACTGATCGACGAATTTGTAATTTGTGTGCGTAGGTGTAGGTGAATTGGAAATTTTTTAATTTAAATAATGTCACATCGTATTGGATATCAACGATAACATATTAAACCATAACCTTTTGACCTATCATAAAATTCGATAAACTATTTCGAAACAAATATTTCAACACATGGTAAAAAACCCCACGGCAACCAATAGCTTTTCCTACGATGTTTGTCAGAGGTACCCGTCGGTTTGCTATTTTTAATCCGGTCCGCCTATTCTCACCGGACTGTTGGTGTGATAACTTTCATCAATTTGTGCTTTAAACATAGTACTAGTATTCATATTTTCCGTAGTGGAATTGAGCCTACTAAACCTCAACATTTTGACCTATCGTACAAACTATTAGTAGATACATATGACCAACGATGATCCTCTGGAGGTCTGCAAATTGATAAACCTATAGTTTTTTTTTCACTTCAGAATATCTCTGTCAGGCACGTTTGGGCTTAATACCATCTTCATTGATGTACTAGTGCAAAAAAATATGTAGGTGTATTGACATCATACTACACCAGAATTTGTTGTCCTTAATATAAAAAAAACTGTCAAACTATTTTTTACATATGGAAAACCAATCAAGACTTACATTTTTTAGGAAGGGGGATTATGCTAAGTGATGAAGAAAAATACGGCTTTCCGTATATAATATATAATAGACAATATAATAGACCAGACTTTTTTTTTAATCTGTGCTAGTCAGCCATTTTGTTGTATCTCGTCATCGTATCTCGACGTGTAAAAAGTGCATATAGATGTATTTGACTTATTTTATTTCTAATTTTTACGATGTAGCTTTAGTAGAAATGGATTAGTGATATTCTCCCCATGTGGATAGCAACAAAAGTACTATATGTGACCTGAACCTGAAAAAGGGAAGGACATCTAGTGGTTTACTAGTGCTTTTAGTTTTATTCAGTAGAATTTTAGCATGACTAGACGGATAAAAAACAAACGAATATTCCTGATGTCTTCTGACGGGATGACTGCCTTCTTGGGGTGTTCGGAATGATTTAGCAATAGTTGGGTTTTTACGAAGTTTGATTATTTTCCTTTTTAATTTTTATACCGTCATATAGCTTTCATAACGTCATCATGTCCTTATAATGGACGACAACCTCAACTTATTATGATCAAACTCAAACTCTAAATCGCGGCAATTACTAGATAATAGACAGCAAAAATAGAACCGCTAATCAAAGAACATATAACAAAGGATACAACAGAACCCACTCACTAGTAAACAAACGACAGAAAATATACAATGAAAATGCAGGGAAAGAAACCGACAAAGTAGCGTCCCTAATTAGCCAATTAGCCATAATAACTGCAGCGAATAAAAACCAAACAATTAGTAAACCGCTAGACATTCTTTTACTAACCCTGCATTGAAAATTTCAAGAAACCTGAACACGTCTGGCAGTCCATAAATACAAAATGTTGAACCTGTGTTTAGTCATCCGTTTAGATCTGTACTTTTCAACTTAGATTAGAATTTTATATTATGATTTATGACCTCTTTCAGGTTCAATGATAAACCGCTAACGAAATATTGTCTGTTTCAGGTAAGTGCCAGCTTTCGTTTTCGGACGTGGAACACCCGTGGAACCCCGGTGCGAAGTTGCGCGCTCTCCGAGATGTGGGTTCATGTGGGTGATTCGGTATGTGGAGCAAAGGTTAGTGGCATGCGAGCCCGCATTTCCAACCGGAGGCCGGCTCCCTCCACGCCGGCAAGACAGGAAGCATTCAAGTCTTGACCCGAACGCCGTCTGACCTTGTCGTTCGTTAAACTCACTCGGACTTTCACGGTCTTCGTTCTCATGGCGGGTCAGCTTCCGGTCGGAACTGTGAAACTAAGAACATCATCTCATTAAGAATTTTACGATGCAGGCTTTTAATTTATTTGGCCTAAAGAGAACGTTTTTGGTCCATCTGTTTGAGGTCATGGCATGCAACGATTGATTACAAAGTTCAACCAATCCTTATTAGAATAAAATTCTCTATACAATCATCATAGTATTCAGAAAAACTATCGATATACATAAAAATTCCTTCTTTAAACAAATACTCAGTTATCTTCCAATCCTGCAAGTTTATAAAGTACCTTAAGAATAGAAAACCTAAAAGTTACAACATACGTTTTACAAATAATTACCATCGTTCAATCAATAATTCAATATTTACGAATTTTTTATTGATATTATTTTCGGTATTACCATAATCTAATAATGTAAAACAGAACAATGCAACCGTTGTTCCTGTATTGGTTGTAAGATATTTTCTTGAAATTTTAGTAGGATGAACATTTAGTTAGATAGTGTTCTCTTGGTATGCCTGAAGATGGATAGATAAATAAATAAATAGAAACAAAAATACAAGGATCGACGTGCAAATAAACAGGCGGATGAGCAAAGTCAGATGGATAACAACTCAGGATGAGTAGATAGTTGCATAAAAATATATAGGTAGAAAAAATTATAAATAAATAGGCAGGTGTCTATTAATAGTCTAGGTTTACAACAATAAATCAAGAACCACAAAAGTAAAATCTAAAGATTGCGGATTGCGAAATTGTGTCTGAATAACTAAAGCAACAAGGATACGATCATAAAATCCCGAACTGCAGAGGTTATTTAATATTACATTTTTGTCAATATAATAATATAATCTTGACCACAAACCGCTAAACATTTCTCAACACATTTTTTCTTTTTTAGTTGTATTTTATACATTTACAGGCATACAGTGCCAGAATTTCAGTAATTTACAAAAGATCCCTCTTAGCCCAGTGGGTTGCAAAATCAGTTATTTACAATTTTTCGGAATATTTTGACTTTCCAGAGCCTAGGGTAGTCTTTTTTACGGACATCATGTAAACATTATGATGATTATGCAGTTTTTTATATACTGCTTGATCGAATTTTTACTTTTCATCTCTGATGTGAGGTCGAACAAAATATTTTTTTCATTCATTATTTTCATCCTCCACAATGTCTTTTTCTCTAGTTTTATTGTCATTTAATATAAAAATGACATTGCAATTATTAACTAAGAGTTTTGGAATAATTTGGTTGAAGATAGGATGTTGGGAATTCTTGCAGACCCCTCAAGCACTTCAGATTTGTATTTCATTTTAAATTCTACATTTTTTTTAAAGTGGAACGTTGTTCAGTTCTTATTAAATACAAAAATAAAGTTTAGTTATTAAATGAATTATTAGTTCAAAATTTTACGGAATGTCGTTGATGACACCTTCGTCATTGTTGAAAATTCCAGAAATCTCATTTACTCTAGATCATAAAAATTCACAAGAAAAATCTGTTTCTTCTTTCCTAATATTTCGAAATTGCCTGTATTCATTTACATCCCTGTAGACTTTAATTGATTGGTTCTAATGTACACTAGCCTTTCTACTAAAGTTTTCTTAGTTAGTATCATATTTATGCCTTTTTTTCAACTAACGTGTCTAGTTATTATTTTACCCATAAGTCACGTAAAAAATGCAATTATCAACTGTCCATTGTTTCTGTATGGAACAATCGAACTTGTGGCTCATTATCCAGACGTCTGTTTTGTAATGCAGTTGAAGATTTTAAATGTACTGAAGATTCAATATTTATTTTATAGTACTTTTCCTTTTGGAACATGAGAAAATGAAACAATACAAGCTGTATTGAATAAGATGATCAATCATTGTCAGATTTTTATGTAATTAATCGGAATGTATCTGAAGGATTCCGATTGTCCGGCAACAAAACGGAATTTGTCGACGCGACAACTCGTCCGACAATTGATTATGAGTTCAATCTTTAAGACCGTTAGTGATTTTTTATCTTCCATTGGACAAAAGTCCTTTTGTCCTTAGAGCCTGTCCGTTTTGTAAAGGCACGGCAATGACATATGCTTTCTTTCAACTCACACGCTATCCAACTCAATAACAAACTTTGAGGATTGGAAGATTGTCGGAAGAATAATGGCTTTCACAGAAGGAAGATCAACTTCCTTCTTTCACCATTTTCTTTTGATTCTTTGGTGATCTTGGTAGGTGATCTGTCCGAAATAATTTCTTTGGAGAAAAACTGTTTATAAGTGTCTATTCAAATGAGCAGGCTAATGAGCTCGGTTCCGGGTTAAAAACGGTACCGTGTTATCCGTTCCTTTCATAGCGGATTTTCTTGTTTATATCGAAGTTCCCTGGCTAAGTCCGTTCTAGCAGAACGAATGCTGCATTCTGGCCATGAATCAAATTAAAATATCTCCAATTGGTTCATTTCCTCTTGGGGAAGAGAAGACTAACAGTGTCTGACATTCAAAACCATTTTATAGAAATCCTTGAGTTTTTGTTGTGCTGGCATTTATGCATACGTGAGAGCAATTTGTTAATTATTCCTCTTCATGTTTAGAATAACGTCCTTTTACTCTCTTCAATACTTTGGCCGATTGTACCATTTTAAAATGGCCTCTAATTAACATGGGCGAGAAGGGTTCTTGAACCCGAATCGGATTTCGGACGAGGGAATGCCGATTAGGGGAAAACAGAAAGAATTTCGTTCGTTAGAAACAAGAAAAATAGCCTTTAATTTGGTTAAATTTAGAAAATTATTTACTACATGTTTGATATTAAAAACAACCTGGTTTTGCTTGGGTATTTTTGTTTTTTACAACAGATACCAGGGGCTGGAGAAGTTCCCTCCTGACCACTGTAGCTGTATAGCTTATCGTACTTTATCCCTGGCTCCAAATTTTTGGGAGAAGGCTCGCAACACAAATGTGAACTTCAGCTCACGTTGTACCGGTGTTCTTCCATCGAGGAAACTCGTTTTTGAAGGGGGTTGGGACCAAATTCAGGGTCGCTGAGATCCGATCCCGCTCATTCCCCATGAGTACCGTGTCAATTTCTTTCAATTGCGGCCACCGGTCCCCTAAGGCGCCAAATAATTCTATAGGCGACGGCGGGGATCGAACCCACGACCGAGGGATCTACTAGACGAGAGTCTGACGCTTTTACCACTCTTCTACCGCCTCCCAAAGGATAATTAGACAGTATGTTAATTTATAAATGACGATGATTATTTTTTAATTGACGAATTTTAACTGGGTAGAAACAAAAAACATTTATTCAACAATATAGAAACTTTGAAGGGATGTGTTTTCCATAAGCATCCATTATGGTATATTTATTATGAATTAGTAGTATACGAGTGAGTGATCAGAGAGAGAGAGAGAGAGAGAGAGAGAGAGAGAGAGAGAGAGAGAGA
>CM077109.1:1957713-1994099 GCA_039619505.1 Cimex hemipterus
TATATATATATATAAATTATAAGTAATTATTTATATTAAATATAAATATAAATCCCTCTCGCGCTACCTTTCTTTTCTGTCTCACGCTCTGTTTTCTCATTTTGTAGGTAAAACAGCTAAAACATTATTAACTCATTTTGTTTATCATTTACGAGCGAAGCAATTGTTCAATTGAGTTATACGTTCCGCTTGGGAGGAAAATAAGTTCATTAATGATTTTATTGTTACCTCCGCCATCTGTATTTTGGCTTCTGGGCTTGTTTTTATTATATTGAGTCGGTGCCGGGAGATGGAAACGGTCAAATTATAATAATATAAAGAAGACTTCAGACCGTTGCGACTCGTTGAAGAAGTAACGGTACCCTGTGAGAAGAGACATAGCGCCAGAGCGGAGAGGACTGTCGCAATGTGTACGAAATGAAAAGGTGTAGTAAATGGACTATTTGCGCGCCATTGTAAGAAAATAGATGATCACGTTTTTTGTCCGTTTTAATTTGAATATGCGTTGAACTTTTATATTTAAGCTCAAAACGGTTTTGCACGTTCGGATGGGACCGAGATTTATCGGCCAGCTCAACCATAACCGTTTCCTTTCCGCGGTGGATTTAGGTCACCTTGATACAACGCGTAGGAGAGATCCAGGTAGAAACATTTCAACCTGTTCCCTGAATGTTCAACCTGCGGATGACCACGTGTTTACACAAAGAAATTTATTCAAACCTGATTTTTTTAATGCAACAAAAATTCCACTTCTCTGATATTTATCAGACTTATAAGCGTATTGAGGTTGTAAAAGAAATGAATCTGTCTTTTAGAATAAATGTTTAACCCAGTTAAAACCTAGAAAAGCTGTATTTGCATATAGAATGGAATTGTGTGTTCTTGCGTTTACAGTTAGGCCTTTTATCTGGAGACTTTCTTCAACCTTTCAAACGGCTCGCCCCACTGAGCAAGCTTTGGAAGACAGACGAATTGATTGATATTGACACGGCGATGATTGTTGAACTTCGGGTTTGAAGTTTGGGAAGTAACGCACTGCAATTAGCGTCAAACCTCAATTCAACAAACACCCGCCGATTCTATTGTTTTTCTCCGGACGGTTCGTGACCGTCGGTAAGGCAAACACGGTCTGCGGTCTACGTCTTCCTCTTCCTGCGGACCGCAGGAGCAACGGAAAAAACGTTCCGTTCCATATTTTTTTCTATTAGGTGGATCCTGTGAATGCTACGGTATTTTTAAGAGAGATTCTTAAACCACAAGATCTTTTTTTAGAACGGCGTCGTGGAGGCGAAATAAACCGAGGTTTTTCCTGTTCCCAGCCACAAATATGGAATTGTCAACGTAAAACTGACATAAAATCTTTTTTTATTTTTAATTATATCTTATTGGAAAATAAATATTATTATAAAACTTTTTTTTACAGATGGTGACGAAAGCTGCATGGGCACTTTACAGGCTGATTTTCTGCGTAGCCGTCTGTAGTGCTGCCACGAGTTTTGGTGAGTGTCGAAACCCTCCACTGAGCATCATTCTTAGCGCTAAACATAATTAACAAATAGTTTTATTATATTCCCGTTACGCAATCCTAGCTTCATCCCATAGTCATCAGGAGTTAATGAAACTGTGAGAAGCTCCCCGGTCGCGATGAGATTGATAACGGTCAATGTCCTCTCCTTGTGAGAAAAACAGCCGTGTGCAACCGAAACGGTTAATAGGCCGTTCGAATGTGTGAGTTTGCAGCAAAGAAACGGAATAAAGTATAATCCGCCTTTTTATAGCCTCGTGATGGTGAATATAAAAGATTTACGACCTATGGTATCTAACGTTTTTCCAATCATGGAATAAATATTGGCACAGTTAGTCGTTCTCTTTCTTTTCTTTTTAATTACTAGGACACCGTTTACTCCTGTTCCTTCAGTTTAGTTTAGGACTATTCTCGCAAGAATGGCACAGGTACCCAGAAGAAAAACACTTTGAGCTCTGAAGATGATCTCAATAAAGATCGAAACGTTGTCACGATAAAGAAAATGTTTTTCTGAAACCTACATCACACCAGACCGCATCTCACGATTTCTGAACAATTATCGATTAACAGTCACTAATAACCGCACGTATACAATATTTAATCATTTTACAGTAGGCTGTTCCTTTTCAGGCGTGCAAAAACGTAAAATATATAATAATAGTAATAATAAAAAGCTATAAATAAAACCTAAATTATATATACGAGCTGATTTTACGTACAACAAATAAAACAATTATAATTCGATATTGTATTCGTACCTACATTGCCAGGCATGACGCGCAAATGTGCCAGTCCTTTCGACCTCTCAACATCCACGATGTTGGACAAACCAAGCAATCCGGAAAGGGTTTTATACCCTAGACATATACAGAGGTCTGACATCATGGGATACTGGGAAGCAAAATGAAAGATATCCCCTAACTCTAAGGTCACAGAGCACACACAATTTCTGTCGACTTCCTTCCATATCACAAACTTGAGGAATACTCGCTCGCATCTAAGTTTACGTAGCCATCGAAGAGTCGGGAGTTTCATAGAATCACTATCAGGAACGTTCAGGTTAAAAGTTGCCTTAGTGTAGGTCCTTAAAAAGGAAATACCTGTTGGAGGACTGAGCTCGACGCTCACCTCTCTCGATTTTGATAACCTATCCTGCACAAACGTTCCGCGGTATAATCGGGCCAACTCCAGAGGTTTTATAACAAAAAGAAAAACTGCAACCATAGTGAAAACCAAGATCTGTTTCATAACCTCAACAGCAGTAATTTTGGAGATTCTAGCAACATTGAGTACCCTCAAAACAAATGTGTATATTAAATGCCACACTATGTTCTATGCCACTGAAGCTTTGATTTTTAGAAGAGGGGACTGGGGTTTAGGACAAAAACAGTTAGTAATTAATACTGCAGAGGGTCTTCTAGGAGTTTTCTTTCAAAAATTCTCTGTTTCGTATTGGAGATCTATTTCCGGCTGCTTTCCTCTTGAGGATGTTGTGGTGGTTTATCATTACAATGTGGAGCATTCCCTATAAAGCCTTAACGTTAGGACTAGGAAAATAAATGAACACTAGATTTCGGAGGCAGGGATGAGATGATTGCCAGGAGGAAGGAGAAACAAAGGACATATCCTCTGGAGGTGCGAAGGTTTCAGGCTGAGATTCCCACTCCTGGGAAAAGAAAAGCCCACAAGAGAATCCTTGAGAAAACGTCTTGATTTGACAGAAAGTTTGCAACTTTAACGAAGAACTGTAGATAATAATAGAGACTGCACAATAGAACAATATTGGTGCGTACACTTTTTAATCATAACCTTTACCTTCTCATATACCATTTTAATTAGTATGTAATAAATACATCAATCTTAAGACCTTTTTACATTTTTCCTACTATCAACAATATTCAATAAGATATGATGAGATTTTTTGAATACCGCCAAGTTCTATGGGTGATCTGATCAGATCATACTCCATCGAACACAACAGTTTTTTTATATAGGAGCCTACAACGTTCTGAGTATATCATGACAAACCTACTTGAAAGATTTCGTTAAATTTAGAAATATTCCAACTGCATGATCTCCCTCGCCCAAAGCAAGGTTCAATGGCATCTCCTTGAATTACTTGAAATTTCTCGCACTAGTTAATTTTTTCGAACTATAACTATAAAATTTTATAGTAGTATAGGATTAACAAAAAATGAACAATTGACAATATCAAATTGAATAAGAGTTTTCATCAGCATTCTTATTTGCATAAACTTTATTATTTTCTCAACGCGTCATGCACCAAACATACCGCCCACCTAATAATATTTTTAAAAATGTGGACTTTTTACGTAGGCAGTTCATTCCAATTATCTAGAGCGAAAGAGCTGTTGAAAAATAATTTTACTCTCTATTTAATTTTAAATCCATTTTTTCATCTGATTTTTTTTATAGTTTTCTAAAAAAACATTGTCACAAATTTCTAAATATTTTCATAAGTGAGTTTCCCTAAATCCAAAAGTAGTTCTATTTTATAATAATAGAGCAGTAAGCAATGGCTTAACAATAAAAAATAACAAAGGTAATAACATATTTAATCAACACGCACATTAATATAAATGTATCAAGAGATTAAAGCGTCATGCGCCAAACATACCGCCCACCTAAAAGCTACCAAAATTAAATTTAAACCTTTTTTGATGTCTATGTTAATAAAGGGATGTAAGACAGTTTTAATAGTTGAAAGAAAATTTCCCTAATAAAGCAATTTTCGTAACGGCACGTTCCGATGTAATTCAAGCAGACAAAGCTGAAAAATAATTTTATACTTCCTTTAATTAACATTTCAAACTATTTGTTGTTGTAGTTTTCTTTAGTTTTCAAGAGGCTTACCATAATTTTCTAAATGTTTCCATAACCAAGTGTGCTTATCCAAATCCAAAAGTAATTTGGTATTACCGATAAAATTTAGTAGTAAAGCAGTAAGCAATTACATAACAATAAATTATAACAAAGGGAATAAAAAACCTTTATTAATATTTTATTTATACAAACCGATCAATGACTCAACAAGTCTCATACCAAACATACCGCCCACCTAAAATCTACTAGAATTAACTTAAACAGTTTCTTGACATGTGTTGAGAGAGGGATATAAGAGATATTAATTTTAAAAAATCTTCTTTTTTCTTTTATTTTTTGGCAAGTAATTAGTTTTGTAACTTGTTTTTTCTTTATGTTCTTGTATTGTCATTGGACAAAAGTTTTAAAGACTTATTTGTTCTTTTTGGAAAAAAAACTATGCCAGTGTAAAAAAGGTTTTGTGAATTATAGAAGTTTTAACTCGTAATCATCTGAAAAGATTAACAGTCCTAGAGAGGTCAGTTTGCTCGTTGTTCAAAATGTATCGGCAAAAGATTTATTAGATGGGTGAACCGGAGAAATCCGAATTAACAATTCGATACGGTGGTCAGGTGTAAACCATTTGTTTCTTTCTGTACTGTTTTGCATACTCCGATGCCATTTCTCAAGCCGATCCAATAAATCTCCCGTACATGACCTGCACTATTATCTACGTCATGTACGAAGAACGCAGCCTGAAAATCGCCCTAGAGGCTATGTTTTTTTCGCTCTGTAGGGCACGGAAAGTGCGTTCGGGTCAGCGAATGCCCACGAAAGGTAAAAGGTTAAAAATCCTGTTAACTTTTATAACATGCCTTAGGCCCTCACATTCTCTTCTAATAAGTTCTTTATAAAAGTTTTAGATTTAAGTTCATCTATTGTTCATTGGCTTTTCAAATTATGTAGATATTTCCAAATAAATCGTTGCTCTTTAAATTTAGGTTCCCTTCCTTTTCTCTTATTGTAAAAATTTTCTTTCGTTCCGGTTTTCAATCCATCATGGAGATGTCCAGATATGAATGAAAGGGGCGACAAGCCGTCACTCGAGCGTTCCGGCCGCGTAATGCTAATGAGATGCAAAGCCGTTCTCGTCCCACGACTAATGAACGAAGACGACGTCCAGGAAGAGAACAGCCATCGGGTAATTATAGTCTGTTTTTGTCCTCCGGGATCGAGTCCACCCGAGCGGAACGACGGCTAACGATCTACAAGAAACGGGAACGCCGCTATGGCCACTCCGAAGATCGTATCTCAGTACGGATTGAACAGAAAAGTTAATCGTTAACCTGTAGAAAGGATTGTGCCAGTCTTCAATTCGATAATAATTGGCTGACCAATAAAACTGCATCTCGGATAAACCGACCGTACCTTCTTGGCAAATAATTAAACGTAAATAAATACATTTTTTTAAAAAGAAATAATGAACCAATGATCAATGTACAGTACACAATAACAGGGGTGTACCACCAGTCGTGCATGTCTTCAAATCTTCGTGAGCTTCGTTGCTCGCGTTATCTCGTTACGATTAAATATAAAATCCGGGACTGGGCAATTATCGGAAACCATTGGGAAACAGACATTCGACGTGTAATTAATTCCAGAGAATCGGATTCAGCTCAATGAGCTTGCAGTAAACGCAAATCAAATCAGTTTCATTTTGCGCAATTTTACATTCACATTTACTACCAAGATGTCATTTCTGACGTTGACTTTCCTGGTCGATTTGTTGCCAACTTTGGTGGTGGTCCGTCTAACTTGATCCACAGTGCTTAGGATCAACACCATACTTTTTCGTACTACTTTAAAAATGTTTATGAAAAATTTTCGGTTGGGTCAAAATGGTTTTTATTCACAGCAAAATCCATCAGGAGTTTGGAACGAATGAGTCTGTGCGATATAAAAAACCAAGTAGAAAACCTATTCGGTTCTAAAGAAATTTGTGTTTGACAAGTTTCAAAAATATTGGAGACAACGGAAAAAAAATTAGGTGCTGCTCTTTGGATATTTTTTTCGTGCAATTTACTAATTATTGGTTAATGAAATGTGTTACACACGCATATAACACACAAACATACAATTGAAAAATAATATTAATACGAGAAATATTCTGCAATGAGAAAGTAAGCCCAAAAATATTGGAGGATAACAATGGCAAAATTTAGGCAGGAATGCGTATTTAAGACGGGAATAATTGTTAAAAAAATTATTTAGCTCCAAAGAAATTTTTAGATTTGTTTTTGACAAGTTCTAAAATATTGGAGGCAATAGAAAAAGGCGAAAATTTGGTGCTGCTATCCACGATCCTTTCTTTAGTACAATTTACTGATTTTTGGCCATTGAAAATAGGCGAACATGCATGACACGAAACATACAACCTTTGCCTCAAACTGAAAAATAATATTAACAAGAAAATTAATTTGCAAAGGTAATAACAATGGCAAGATTTAGGCAGGGTTGTTGTTTTAAATTAAAAAATAACAAGTTAGAAAAATTTGTAGATTTGTGACCTCAAAAAAATAAGAAAAGAAGAAATAAAAAGACAAAACATTGGTAATTTTGTGCTGTCTTATAGCATGTTTTATTGTACTGATTTTTGACCAATACAAACTGTTAAATTTGGTGTCAATATGTACCCAAAACATAAAAAGTTCATCTTCTCTTGTCTCAATCTGAAAAATAATTTTAATACGAATACTAGTTTTAAAAGAGAAAATCAATGTCAAGAATGAGACAAGAATGCGTTTATATTTCTTGAGAAACAAGCTATCAATGTGTTAGAACAGCTCGAAAAAATTGGAGGCAAAAAAAAACTGAAATCTTGAAAATTGAATACCACTCTCTTAAAACAGTTTTTCTAATACATAATGATTTTGGCCAATAAAAATAGGCAAAACTTGTGTAAACATGATATAATAAAAATACAACTACTCTTCTTTTAAAATGGAAAATAAATCGAGTAAGGATAGTAATTTTGAAAGAGACTGACAACCTTGAGAATTAGATAGGAATGCGTGTTTGAAAAAGCGAGAACAACCTAGAAAAATTATTTGGCCATTAAGAAATTTGTAGCAGTTTCCCAAAGGCACAAAAAACAAAACAAAAATGGCAAAACATTGCTTTGCCTTTGATGATTTGCCGCCTGTAAGCATTTTATTTAAAATCTCCTGATTTTTGACTAGTCAAAATAGGAAAATTAATAAAACACTGCAATACACAAAAGATACAACTATTGCTGTCAGAAACTGATTTTGTTTTTAAATAGAAATAATATATTTCAAATAGAACAGCATAAATATTTGGATGGATACAATGGTCACCAGGGACTGGAGGAGTTCCCTCCTTAGCACTGCAGCTGTACAGCTTATTGTACTATACCCTGGCTCCATTTTTGGGGGAGGGCTCACAACACAAAGTGAACTTGAGCCCCCGTTGTACCAGTGTTCTTCCATGGAAGAAACACATTTTTGAAGGGGGTTGGGACCAAATTCAGGGTCCCTGGGATCCAGTCCCGCCCCTTCCATTGATGAGTGTCATTTCAATTTCTTTTAATTGCGGCCACCGGTCCCCTTAGGCGTCAGAAAAATTCCAGGATCGAACCCACGACCGCGGGGTCTACTAGCCGAGAGTCTGACGCCTTAACCACTCGGCTACCGTTACCCTCGCATAAATATTTGGGGAAGTATGAATTTTTTAGTGAAAGAGAACAAGCTGCAAATATTATTTACTTGAAGTTGACCAAAAAATGTAGGTGAAATTCAAGCTTCAAAAAAACTTGTTTGCAAAAGAAGTGTACATATTCGTAGTAAATAGTAAAATTTGCATTAAACCATTTTTTAAAGCTTTTCTCCAATGGAATTACATTATACATAAAAGTAATCCTTTACATAGTCCTAGGATGTCTGCATTGAAATCTTAATTAATTTATATATTATGCAAAGGAACGGATAGAAAAAAAGATAAAAAGCTGTCCTCAAGATTCAACTTTTGTTTATGTACTAAAGATAACAAAAACCACTGTACTTTGTCTAGGTTCATTACGATAAATTGTAGTTTAATTCGAGAATTCCGTTCCTGTGGACTGAAAGTGTGATTTGTATCATATGCATTTTGAAATCACCGACTTATAGAATGTGTCAATTTCATTGGTTCACTATAATAAATAGAGAACTATGAGAAAAAAAAAACGTTTGGTTCTAATGTCAAGAAGAAATGTCAGTGAATTATTGTCGGATGTATCACTGCCAAATTTCACGGGTGACTTTTGACCAGGCAATAGGGCGAATTATGCACGAACGTTGCCTGGTGCCACGAGCGGGACCTCAAGTGGTGGAACATCGGAATATCGAAGGTGGTGAGTTCGAATTCCGCCGTGGCACTAATTTAAAATTAATTAATGGAAATAAGTAATTTGGTCAATAGGCCACTAAACTTAAAGAAAATACTTAATATTCTCTTTTTCCGACGTGATGATGATAAAAATGCAAATTATTATGGTAATTATGTACAATAATGTTTGTCTCGAAAGGGCTTTGTAGGCGATCCGACCCTTATGTTCATACGAGCCGAAAATGGCAGATGAGAAGGTAAAAAAATGCAGTTAAACTATACGAAATTCTGAAAACAATGGTGCCTGGTATGAGAATGTGAATCCTGGTAAATATTCATGAAATAGAACGCCGTTAGGGCTATCGGTTTATAACGGAACCCGAGGGAGATGCATAGTCGGCCAGTTAACTACTTACCCACTAATTAAAAAAAAAAAAAAAAAAAAAAACAACACAAGACCAGATGAATTCGGGCTTTTTATTTATTGTAGTCTTTCCGCCTATCCTGAAAATCAGAACAGTACTAATTACAAAGAGGAAGACAGGCTAAGATTTAGCGTGTCTTTTTTTTCTATAAATTATGCTACAGTTTTATCATGTTATCTTTAGGCTTTCTACCGAGAAGTAATTTCTACACTCATTATCTTTATCAAGCAGTTACGAACAGTTTTCCACGAGTAAATATACATAGCACGAGAAAACACAAAGGAAAACGACTTTGATTGTTGGTTTTTGTTTTATTTCCAGATATGTTGTTTAAAGTGAAACCAACGAAACCTAACGGTGAAAAAAGGGCCTAGTTCTAGTCCTTTCTCTCTCCCTTTCTCTCTCTCTTTCTCTCTTAAAGAAAAAATATATACAGCCTATCGATGCCTTGTCATTTTGATAATGTGTCTACTTCTTAGTTTAAAAAAATCGCGTTTTTCTCACGTCTACCTTTTTTACAATATAACGCCTACATTTGGGCAGAATTACGCGTTTATACCTATACTGTAAGCTTATTTTAAATTTGATGATCAGACTATACTACTCACTTTATTTTAGAAAAAGTTAATTTTGAGAAGATAGCAATTTTCAGATTTTTTCTTTACTTCCTACACAAAGACTAACATTTTACAGAATTTCACGTTCCTACCTGGTAAAAAAGTAGCTTCTAATTTCGATGATGTGTAAGTCAGTCAGTAAGAAGAAAGCAAATTTTGAAATTCTCCCCATCCTAAAATGCTTAATATTAACTGTTCGATTTTTTACAATGGCCGACCGACCGAAGCTTAATTTATTTTTCGAATTTCACAAATACATTTTACGAGGAGGCAGAGATATCGGGGTAAGTAAATCGGGTGGATCGATTCGAGTAAAGGCACCCATGACAATTTGCAGGAATTTGAACAGTGCATAACCGGGTGCTCAGATTATGCAGGATTTTAAGTTTTCATTAAAAAAAATCTATATAAAATATTCTGTTTACGTTTACAGGAATACTCATTTGTATGAATGTCAACACTTATTAATCCTCTTCCAAATTGTCCAAAACCTCTGTAGCATTCCGCTACTTGGAAATAATTCAGTCATCCTTATAATGTCAAAGCGAGAATTTCGTACGATTTTCTTTTACGAGTTTAAACTCGGCCGAAGCGGAGCCCAAACGGCTAGAAACATTAACCAAGTCTGGGGCGAGGGTTGTGTTAATGAGTGCACTGTGCAAAGGTGGTTTAAAAAATTTCGGGAGGGAGATTTCAGCCTTGAAGATGAAGAAGGTCGTGGAAGGCCTTCCTCTCTTAATGATGATGTTCTGCGATCAGTGGTGGAAGAAAACCCCAAAACAACTGTTCGAGAACTTGCAGAGCAACTCAAAGTCGACAAAGGAGAAGCTCCAATACATTTTCCAAAGCCCCCAACTCATCAAAAAAAGGTAATGGTTACGGTATGGTGGGCTTCATTTGGTTTAATACACTACAGCTTCTTAAATCCTGGCGAAACCATCAATGCTGAATCATACTGTAACCAAATTAATACCATGCATCAGAAATTGGCAGTAATGAAGCCCTCTTTGGTCAATCGGAAAGGGCCCATTTTGTTGCATGACAACGCTCGACCACATGTGTCACGTGTAACGTCACAAAAATTATTGGAGCTTGGCTATGAAACTTTGCCTCACCCACCCTACTCTCCGGACCTCTCGCCTACTGACTACCATTTTTTTAGACACCTGGACCACTACTTACAACACATAATATTCAAAAATCAAACGGAACTGGAAAATGCATTTATTGACTTTATCAATTCTAAAAATTCTGAATTCTACTCAGACGGAATTAATAAGTTACCAACACGTTGGGAGAAATGTATTGAGAGTATGGGAAATAATTTTGATTAAAGAACATTGCTTTAAAGTAACTAGTTTCTTTTTTTTTTGTTTAATGCCAAAATCCTGCATTATTTTCCGGACAGCCCAATATAACTTGATATGACTTAAAACAAAAAAATTTGATGCATTTTTTTATGTTTTATTTCTATCTCTATCCTTTTAAAACAATTATCTAGTTAAAATACTTCAAGGAAATTGCATTTTAATTGTTTACGATTTACTCACAGCTTAAATCTCACACCCCAGACAAAATACGGGGTTTTTTTTCTTTAAGAAAGGTTATATCCGTTCTATGTTAATGAAATGTTTTAAAATAGGGCAATGGTAAAATACATCTGGTATATATTATCTAGATTTGGCACAATCTACGATGCAAATAATTAAAAATTAATCGTTTATATACGAAGCAGCAAAAAAAAAAATCTGCCTAGCCACTAACTTTATCAAGAAGTCAAGAACAAGTTCCCATATAGCGTGATATGACATTCCAAGAAAAAATATTTGATGGATATATATATTTATTTATTTATTATGTAGGGTGGGCTTTTTTTTTTTTTTTTTTTTTTTAATTTGACTCCAAAATTGTATACAGCTACTGTTGTTTAAATTATTGCATTGTTATTATTACTGAGTACAGAGAATTAGATATTAGGAGATTTTTATACACATCTATACAATCACACTGTAACATAGTAAACTATACAGCTCACGATATACAGCCAATTCGGTAAACGATAAGAAAGTACCGTATACATAAGGCGGTTGTAGATTTATTTCCTTCCCATTGCAAAGTCTATCGAACATATTTCTGCGTTCATTCCCGTGTTTCCTGCAGGCATGGTAATGTGTCCAAGAGTCTGGTTCCACAGTCTTCACGGTACGGTGATGGAATACTCTGTCGAGGGATCCCTTGCAGCCTTACCATCGTTTTGGAAAAGGCCTTGTTTATATCGTTTTCTTTGCTGAACCAAGGCTCTTGTCCTGCAAACGGAAACATATTTTTAGAGATACCATCGTTGTTCGAAAGGTATTTGGTCTTCCAATCTATCTGCTGCTACAACCTTAATATAGCACGCGGATCTTTTCTGGGTAAGCTATGTTTACAGTGTTGTCCGTCGAGGTGGCATCTACGGCATTGTGTTTGAATCCGGTATGGCCTTTGATCCAGGTGATTACTACTTTATGCCCTTTAGAGCTGATCATTGCTGAAAGTTCAAGGATCTCGATGATAACTTAACTATCTACTGCTATAAACAACTTATTGCAATTACGAAGTTTTAGAACACCGCTATGACAGTCTGTACTTATGACGACATTTGGGAATTGCTTGCCATTCTCATACTTCATAGCTACCCTTATAGCAAGTTGTGCACTTTAAATGGATAGGTTCTGTGGGAGTGAAAACTTTTCGCTGTAATTCTGCACGGGATCGAAAAATGCACACTCGTTCATACAGGAGTGACAGTAATGTTACTGGAAATCTCGCATACAGGTCGCTAAGGTATTTTTGAGTCACTTCCGCTTTATTCGAGTCTGTGTACGTTGTGGATATGTATGTCGGAATACAATATTTTCGAATATGTTCGGAAGTTTTAATAAAGTAGGGTGAAAGGACATAATCCACTGCTGATCCATATTTCGCATGATTGGTAAAAGCGGTCTTTAAAAGCGGTTCTTTCTTTTTGATCCAATACTTGTATGTCAATACCTTACAAGACAAATGAACAATGTTGCGATATAGTTATATAGTGGGCGGGGTTAAAATGCCTGGGTAGACTCGTGCCCCATCCCGCAAAGGTCCGGCTCACGTGTCCTGCATAAATCTTGGACTTGTTCACAAACCGCAACATTTTGGACCATTTTATTTCGAGGGGTGATTTGGTGATGCCGGCTCTTTCAAAAGTTTCAAATCTAGACCTAGCGTACATATCACACTCAGCGAGGTAGTGTCGTGCTTTCTTCTTTTATTTCGCGAAAACGGCAAAAGGGAACAGGTAGAATACCCATTACGGAGAGGTGTCTTCTCATCTTTGATGAATGGTTTTATGTTTTATTTCCAGTTCTATGATTTTAAAATCAATTATCTAGTTAAAAGTTAAGTGGCAATGTACAGTTTGTCTCACGACTCTAGGTGGAAATGCGTTACTCATGAAAATTAAAACACACCTTAATCTCCTACTACACTTACATCACTCAAAATATGCTTTATAAAGTAACCCTTCTATGTAGGTCTTCTTATAGAATGTTTTAAAAGCTGTCAAATATATCTGGTAATAAAAATTAGATTTTGTCGCAATTTACACAGCAAAATACATTTCGTATCCATTTATTTTTATCTACTCCAATGTGCATTTATTATATACAATTAGCAGATTGGTTTTCAATTTATGATTGCGCCATAACGGGAGTTATTTGCACCCTTGGCAGCTTCTCTGGATCAATAAAATGATATTAATCATTGAATAGGTCTCTTATCCATAATTGTCATTCCTTTTCAGTCGCTTACGTGGTATTACGTGGAATAGAGTAATCCTACTTTGTGTTGGTGTGATTTTGTAATTTACTGTTAAAACGTCTGTAATATGTTTTGATGGACGAAAAAAACTGTTGGGATTTGAAGATATCTGTGAAGTGTTTCATTTTTTTACGAAAAAAGGCCGGAAACAATAAGGCTTAAAATTTTGGATTGAAAACTTTGTAATCTTTGAAAATTGACATATTTGGACGATCCTTAAATTTGGCACCCGCACATTCAAAAAATATATGTCGAAACTTTTAATTCAATTATAATTTTGAATATCGGTTGAGTAGGTAATAATTTTAAACTGTTTTGTTGTCTGTCTGTTTTTTGTTTTTTGAATCGTGCGTGTAAATTCAAAGTTAGTCTTTTATCAAATGTGTGTCTTGAGTAGTTAACTTTGTCTGAAGAAAATGTTACAAGTCTCGCGCCGGAATGTAATAGTGTGACTTTCAGAGATTAACCTTTTTTTTTTTTTTTTTCAAAGAATGCTTCATTTTTCAATTGTTGATACGTGGTTTTACAACATAAGCTTTTGTAGAAGAGGGATGACTTTTTAATACGGCGGTTTCATCTGCGTATATGGCGATAAGTGCAACCTCGTTTGTGGGCATGCCAGAAGTAAAATTTGTGCACAAAAGCGCAGCGAGTATTGACCCTTGGCACACTTGCAAGTACTCCTTCCATCTCAGAAATTTCCTGATTTACTGCAAAAGAAATCTCCTTAAGGTCTGATTATGCCTGGGGTAAGAATAATTTTAATATGTATAATAATATTTCACGTCGAAGGCTTAACCTAATGAAATCTATAACTCTGTGAAGGAGTGGATTCGAAAGCCAAATTGACGGTCTGATAATATGTTGGTTGAAGTAGCAAAAGTTTTGTAAATTAATTTTTCGAATAATTTGAAGGAACGGGTAATAAACTGTGCACGCGCTGGTCGAAATAAAAATGAAATAAAGTAAATTCAAAATGAAATGAAATACAAAATAAAATAAAATATTAATTATTCAGATATCGTGAGATGCGGTCTGTTGTGATGTAGGTTTCAGAAAAACATTTTCTTTATAATGCCAACGTTTCGAACTTCATTGAGATCATCTTCAGGGTTCAAAGTGATTGTTTTCTGTGTACGTGTGCCATTTTTACGTGTCGTGTTGAGAGTGAGATAAAATACTAACATGTTAACCGTTGCTTGATTTTCTCGACAACCGGGGAGGAGAGCCGTTTAATAGCCTAGAACCTGCAATAACTCTGGCCAAAGGTAAAACAGAATCCTAGTCTATTAATTACGTTCGGGATTCCGTTCGAACCGTGGATGATGTGTCGCATTAAGTATGCGGGAGGAGACACTCGAGCTATTTTGAACGCGATAATTAACAAAACGAAAACAAAACGCTTCTTGGAAATAAGAGAAAAACTGAACGAAAACCACTCTTGGCTGATTAATAGTGGACTGTATGGAAACGAGACGGAATCTAACAGGACAAGAGAAGGACTACCATAGAAAAAAAAACAGATTATCTGGTGGGAGCAAGCACTAGGATAAATTCTAGATTAGCGGCATTTACGAAACGAAACAATTATAATTCGCGAACTTTGGCCCGAACATAAACTAATAGGACGATAAGCTGACGAGCTTAAATTTTTATATGGTTTTGGGATCATTTTAATATAAGAAAGCTTCAATTATATGGGAAAGTCTTTAGCTATCAAAATTTCATTAAATAAAGAAGTCAGAAAGACGGCAGCTTTTTTGAAAACTGGAAGAACTTCAGTGGTATCAAATCACGACCAGGTTTTTTTAGTAATCTATCGTATTTCTTGTGGTACTCGTACTTCAGTCTTTGGTTTACGTGCCAGATCTAGAGGTATAGGTGTCACAAGTGAATGTAATATAAATTTATGCTGTTCAATATCAATTAAATTATGAAGTTTGAACACCTCAGAGAGATGTTTCACAAATGTTTAAGACTTTACTTTATCGGAAACGATCCGTGTACGGAACAATATTTAGGGTTGAAAAGAGAACTCACAGTTTGCTTCTTTTTACGTTGCATTTTATTTTAGCGTAGTAATTTTTCTCTCTTGTTTACCTACTGATCTGCAAGAGGCAGCATCATCAAAATTAAAAAACAAAAAACAAATGCCTGGACAATCCGAGTTCGACCATCATTCTTTAAAACGAGCTGAAACACCGCAATGAAGCAGGGTGCGTTCAATAATGTGCCATATTGAATTTTTTGCATTTATCTAGTCAGCAGTGAAGAAATATAAATAAAAACATCTAATTCTGACAATTGACAAATGTTACAAAAAACCATTTACGTTGTCATATTTGTATTTGAGGATTTTTTAAGTAAGGATTATTGTGATTCTACATGCGCATCGACGAGTTCCTCTTCTTCCAGAAGGTTGGATATATGAGCTCCGAGATAACCGCCCATGAGGAGGCCGGGCACGACGACTAGGAGTATTTTAAATAAACCGAATCGGACGACTCGTGGCATCGGCTTGACCTGGTCGGTCGGTTCCAAATTAGACCTATTATTCCGGGATCTCATATTGTCAGAACTTCAAATTACTTCACTTTTCAACTTGAAATATATCGGTTCGGAAACAGGCTGAAAAGAAACCGAAGCAGCTGATTATTGATTTTTTAAAAATAAAATCCGGGGAGATTTCGAAAGGTTCAGTAAACCGCACGAAACATAGATAATATTATGAATCGATGCAAATCGTGAACAATTAGCAGTGTTGTACGTTAAAACCATTTTTATGTAGGACACGCCAGATATTTTTTAACCAACAAGCCAAGTACTTCAAATATATATTTGAATGCAAAGTACATCCTCGGAGTCTGTCTAAATTCCTGTTTATGATCAAATTATCAAAGCTTATTACTATCTGGTTAAAAATTTAAAAAAAACCTTGTTAAGCAAACCTGTTCAACCAGTTCGGATTAGTACTGCAGTATTACAGTTCAGTCATTTAAAGGTGTCAATGTTATTGACTATACAAAGTTGGAAATTCACTGAAAAAGGGACATTCATTTTTAGATTTATAAATGAAGATAATTTTATATAAATAATATAAATGCATTTATAACATGATATTCGAGTACAATATATCTATCTATTAAGAATTAAAGAAATTCTGACCTTTTTTTTATTAAGTCAAGTATGTTTTGAATATGTGTCCTTAGTAAATTGTATTAAAATAAAGTAAGGAGAATTAAGACTAAATTAAGATTTCTATTTACGAGAGTAATACGAATATAAAAAAAATGAAAAGACTCAATGGACTGTACGGATAGAAAATCCTTAAAAGTATTGGAGCAAGAAACAGAGAAAAAGAAAAAAGACGAAAGATAACGATGGCGAGAGAAATAAAAAAAACCAGCACATACAGATTAAACGACGTACAGATAAAGAATGAGAACGATAGTTGGATGAATTAATTTACTAAACAGAGAGGAGGGAGAGAAAAAATGACCGCCACACACACATACAGAGAGAAAACGATAGGCAGACAGAAAGGAAAATAGATAGATAGATAGATAGATAGATAGAGAGAGAGAGAGAGAGAGAGAGAGAGAATGAGTGTGAGTGTAAATATTATCAAACAGAAAACAGAGTTGAATAGCATGTAAAAAGTTGTAAACCTCACATATAAAGAGAGAAAGAGACATAAGAGAGACAAACATAGGAAAAGTGAGAGAAGGTGCAGGAGAGAAAAAGAAAGATTAACCAAAAGAGAACGAAATACAAAGAGAGAATTAGGATGAGAGCGAGAAAGAGAAAGAGTTAGATAGATACAGAGAGGAGGAGAGCGAAAGTGATTGTAACCAAGTGAAAGTTGGATGTAACGAAAAAGAGCGAAAGGAAGAAGAGACAGAGAGAATGAAGAGAGATAGAATATATAGTGCGAGAGGGTGGAAAGGAGAAGAGCAATGTTAATTATGGAGAGGGGGAAAGAGTTGGTCAATGAATTTGAAAAATGGTTGCACTACAGCTGGAACGTGATAATACTTGGTATAATTTCTTTTCAATATTGGAAAGATTAACATTCTATACGTGAATGTAATATCAAAAATGTAACCACACAGATTAAAATAATTGCGTACATCAAAACAAAAACCTCGTTTCTTTCTAATTTTTCTTCTAAAAGTTTCTTATTCCGACAATAATGTTTTTTTCTTCCAAAATACATTGCCTTATTTTTTAACTTGACCCACTAAAGCGTTGCTTTATGTTTGAGAATGTGTTGTAGAATTTTATCGGATGAAGAGGTGGTGAAGAATGGTGACGACAGTTATATGAAATGTGGAACTAGCGTCAAAGAGGGGGGTGGTATCAAACTGATTCCCCAGTCGGCTATGGTAAAATAACAAATGGCAAATTGCTTTTTCCTGGAAAACCCAACATCCAAAGCAGTGGGAAAATTGATATCAGAGTGTGGACAAAAGGAAATTGCAGCAAGGCGCTCACCCGTCGGGGTATAGCCACGGAACGTCGGCGGTTATTGAAAAACCGACGCCGGCCACCGAGGAAAATTCATAACGGCAATCGTTTTCCACGAGGCGTGGAGAATCGTTGAAAAATCTAAGGAAAAACTGACGAGGATCGTCCGAGGTTTGGCGGTTTACTGGAAGAAGTTCTCCCTTGTTCAAAGAGACTGATGATGACTTTCCTGTTGATTCTTTGAATTCTCGCCGAACTGGAAGAAAACCGCTTTAATCAATGTTCATTTATTTGCACAATAAAAATAAAGCTGAAAAGCCGCGAGAAAAAAATTAAACTGAAAGTACCAGTGCATGTACTACTATAGCCAATATATTGATATTTTTTAATTAAAAAAACAAAAAAAACAAACATAACAGTTTACGTTTTGCTTCGACCATATTCAAATCATATTTCATCAGTATGCCACTCGCACATACTTCTACTTTTCTTTTTCTCCTTGAAAAGGACAAGATTTATTTCTCCTGAAGGCTCCACATTTGTTAACTTTGATAATCTTTACATAAGACATTAATTTTAATTCGAAATGTTTGGAGTTTCATACTCTAAGCAATTTAGAAGAGAAACAGAGCAGCTAGAGAAAAATATGGCTCATAATATCTTCAAATCTAGTCATCATGAAAATATTACTCATGTTCCAAACTCTAGGGGTTTTAAAAAAAAGTAAATTTTCAATAAAAATTGTACCATTGTCGGTTCTGCCCGCTTGCAATTATATATTCATGTCCTTCTTTCTGTCTTAAGCGACTTGAAGTTAATTTTGAAAAAGCTGTGCAATGGGACGGAAAAACTCTGCTTCTTTACTTACTCGCTGGATTCGGAGAACGACCAATAGGCTACGTTCAACGTTGGCAGTTCTTACTGATTAGCACTTGGTCGTGTAGAGGCTACGTGTGGGAATGTATTATCTGGGCTAAAAATTCCGAAACTGTTTTTCCTAAATTCAACTGTCAATAACCTCTGGAAAGAATTTGGCAAAAAGTGGAATGGAGAAACATTGAACTTTTAATCTTGCCAGTAGTTGTTATCCTGGTGGTTGGTTAGGTACGATACAGTGACACTCGTTCGGCTGTAAATTCTTAGTTCTGATGTGGATAAAAAAAAACTTGTTAACCTTAGGTCGTGAATATTGAAACTTAACTTCGAGGATATACTATGAACTGACTACTCCTCGGATAGCCAACGTATGGCCATATTAACCATTCTTAACATTACCCTATTTGAAAAATCCAAAAGATCTAGGGTTTATTTTTATTCAAGAAAACTGTAAAAAACATAATCTAAAATAGTTTGAGTATTATTTCAAGAGGATGATACGTTCACCCATGGTACGGTAATAAGGATACTAAGAAGCCGGGTTTGTGCTCGCCAGGCAGTGCAGCATTCTGGCTTATTGTACCTTCCTAGTTTCTTAGTTCAGTGTAATACACTCAATCCTTCTCCTTAGAAGTATGAGGGCATTGACTGTCACGGCTATTTTCGTATGATAGGTTGAATCTCCATTGAGCTGTAGAATTCGAAGATAAAATGATCGGTGACTGTTTTCTCCTCTACATTACATGATCTGCAGATGGGATCATCGTTGTATATGCCCATGTTGTGTATGTTTTCTCAGATGCTAATGACCGGTTAGTAGAGTTAAAGTTCCTCTGAGTTTGACCTCCTTCAATTGCGATTTCATTTTGCAGTCTTGGTAAGGGTTGTTTCATCATAGGTGTACGGATCTAGTACCGCCAGAGTTTATCCACTTCTCCTTTTGCGATGGAAATTTCTATATTTGTTTTTGTTATCCCAAGTATAGGTTCGGGGCCTATGTATGCCCTTCTAGATCCTCCTCTGCCCAGTATGTCTGCTTTCTCGTTTCGCAAAATGTTTATGTGCCCAGGCACCCAACATATCACTCGATCGTTGTGTTTCAAAAGGCGTTGCACAGTTTGGATGCATTCGCTGATTTGATTCTTTTACATGTTAATGCTTTAATGACAGCTTGGCTCTCACATCTTAGGAAGATCTTTTTGTCAGTGTAACCTCGCTTGAGATTTTCCCGGGCATAAGCATTGATGGCATGTTCTCCTTGAATGATCGAAACTTCCCTAGTGAATTGGATTTCTCATGTTTTGAGGTTTACTGTAAATGCCCGATCCGGTTCCTTGGATCTTCTTTGGTTGGAGCCATCTGTATACCGTATTTGAAGCTCTCCTGTGTTCTTCCTGTACTTCACAGTTCGTTGAGACTTCGTAACATGTTGTAAAGATTGTTTCCGGGATCATATAGTCTGTCCTCATTTCAAACAATGGGTGTCTGATTTTGTTAACTATGGTTTTATGCCCGTTTGTTTAGTTCATCTAGGATTTGATTGTTTCTGGAGCTTAAATGAGTGCAAGAGCTATTCCTAACTTCCCCTTGTATAAATATTCCCAATAGAGCTGGGTTTAGCAGAGTTTCCAATGGATTTTTAGAGCTTTGACCCAGTGATACATAGGTTTGCTAGTCTTTGTATGCAGCCTAATGTTTCAGTAGCTACGTTTTGTTAACCAGAAACGGTCACCCATAACTTTGGATTTTCCGGTCAATATAACCATATGATTAAAGAATACTCAATAAAACTTGAAAACACATTGCAGTCTTACGAATATATACTGATATATACCGATCCCGAGCAGCTGGGAAAACACATACTCAACATGGTCAAATTTAATGATGATCTCAATTGTAAGTTTCGCAATGAAAGTGCCACCCATAACGCTAAAACAGCCAGCCATGTTAATGTAATGATTTAAAGACCATCATCAAACTGACAAACACATCGCAACAGTAAAAATACTCTCGGGGAAATAAGACTATATTCAAATCACTGGCATGTAAGAAAATACCTACAATGAGATGTACATGCTGACCAAATTTGTACATTATGCACTGAGGAGGAAGGATGTGTCACCCAGGTTCCAGTCGTAATAAACTCATCCTTTAATATTCTCCACCAAACTGGCTAAAGACGTAAAACTCAGTGAAGCAATGGAAATACAATTCCGGTCCCTTTCAACTAATGAAACCTCTAGATTACCTAGTCATATTCAACTTCCATTGGAGACATAACTTAGTATAGCAATAAAAACCCAGAAAAAAAAATTGCAACAATGGCCGCCGATGACTTAATACTTTTTAAGAGAAGGATATAGTCGATTGAACTGAAGTAAGAAACTAGTAAGGGGTGTGCTTAACGGTGCATCACTACCTACTGGCCCATCATCATCATGCAACAATCAACACTTATTCTTACTCCTACATGTCATCATGCAGTATGTTTTAACCCAAGCAAAACTAGAAGAAGATAATAATAAACAGGGAAATAGTACCAATTAGCTGTCGAAAATTGTGGAATTGCTATGTGTTTCAAAGTTTTTAATTTATATATCGTTGGAGCGTTAGTTCCATTACATTAGACATTTCTGATGCCTACCCGTTCACTAGACCGTTACAAGTAAACATTTTCATAATTTACCTAATCGACATTCAACAAATCTCGCGGGCGGGCCGAAAACCCTTCAACCGGGGCACTTTCGTTTACTGTTGATTTCCGGTCAGGTTAATGTTTGTCTTGGTCCGCTGGTCTTTTTTTTTTTAACGAGAGAGGCCCGATTAATTTCCCTGACTGACGATTCGAAACGTCAACAACCCTGAACTTTTCCCTTCGATATTTTGATGATTTTTTTTTTATTTTCAGGACGAGTCGCTTTCGAAAAACTCTCCGAGTTGGACTACAGGGGCAACACGTATTTTACAATTAAAAATCTATCTCTTTACGAATGCCAGGGGTGGTGTAGAGAAGAACCCGACTGCCAAGCCGCATCCTTCAGGTAAATATACATGTTAGATAGTTGACCATTTAATTTAAACAATATAGAAAAATCTGGTCAAATATCCAGGCAGATTTTCATTAACCTTCTTGCAAGATCCTTTCAATGAAGACGTCTTAAGAATTAAGTCTGACAGTAGACCGAGCGGGAAGACCATTGACCAAAAACTGACCATTTTAAAAATATAGTCACTTTTTACTATCCAGACTTTAGCAGCAATACAATAGATTCATAGCCGGACAGATAGTCTGTTCTACTCGACTAGTGGATTGACTCATCGCTCAAGTGATCTTCGACGTGATTTGCCAAAGCAATTTTTTCACCAGACGTTGTTCCGTCTGTTTTTGAAAGAAAAAAACCAGCGCAAGGTGAACGACGCCCTGCGACTTCCTGGGAGGACAATTCAGCACTTTTCTGCTCCTTGAGGCTCATCAGAAGGTTTAATGACACAACTAATTAATGTCGCCATATCTTTCCACGTTTTAACACTGACCTGGAACTGTTTTTACACAATTTACATTTGCCGTCTTGAATCAAAACATATAATTTAAAAACTCATTTGTTTTTTATTGCTGCAGTTTCGTTTTAAATCCCCTGACACCTGTGCAAGAAACTGTATGCCAGCTGCAGAATGAAACTACAGCAACGAACCCAGGAGCGACGCCACAGCGGTCGGTCAACCTTTACTACATGGTCAAGCTGCAGATAAGATCAGGTACTTCCTTCAATATTACAAGTCATATATGGTTCTAAAACTTTGATTTTTAGACAATGTCTGCTTGAGACCGTGGTCTTTCGAAAGGGTGCCGAACAAGATGATCAGAGGATTAGATAACGCCCTGATATACACATCGACTAAAGAAGCATGTTTAGCTGCATGTCTAAATGAGGTATAAAACAATCGTAAAGTCCTAAAAATAATATAAAAACTTTGTTTTAAACTTAATTTTTTCTTAATTTCAGCACCGTTTCACATGTCGATCGGTCGAGTACAACTACGTGACTCTCCAGTGCCATCTCAGCGACTCGGACAGGCGTACGACAGGGCAGTACGTGCAGTTCATCGACGCCCAGGGTGTCGACTATTTTGAAAACCTTTGCCTGAAATGTAAGTAGAAAGTAAAGAAAATTTTGCGAGGAATGAAATGTTTTTTTTTCGGATTTCAGCGACCCAGGGTTGCAAGGGAAACAGGATTTACCAGCTTCCCAGGATAGGCGTAGCAGACGACAAAGTGGCACAGTATGTCTCACTACATTACTACGTCGACAAGGACTTACAGGTAAGCTTCATAATTACTAAATAACACATATAGAAAAGAATTGAGGGATTGAAGAAGAAAACTCTTAGGTATGATCAGAGTGAAAAAATAATTAAAAGAAGAAACCAAAGTGGATTATTGAATTCAAGAATAAGAAACTGATCGAAGAGAAAGACATACAAATACACACTAGAATGAATGGCAAGAAGACAAACGACTGTGTGAATTGAATAAAACAAAACAGATTCATTATTGAAAAGAACATAGAACGAAAATATGCAAGATAAGAATATTAATTCAAGAATGGAACAAAAAAGAGTTTTTCTGAATGTCTAAATACACATACAACAAACATTAAGCATAATAAAATCCAAAAGAGAGAACGAGGCCCAGGAAAAGAAAGAAAGTTAATTTAAAATAAAGCGAAGGATTTAGGAGAAAAGGGCCCAAAAAGATAATGGAGGGACAGAAGGCGATATAGAATTTGTAAAAATTGGGATATAGAAAATATGAAAAAATAAGAAAACACAATGTAATGATTGAAAAGGCTCATAAAAGAATTATGGAAGGGAGAAGAAAAGAACAAATGATTGAAAATTAGAACACATAAGGCAATGGGAGATATCAGGAGAAGTCTCAAAAGATGAGAAGAAAACATAAACATTAATACTATATGTTAATAAAAAAACAAAAAAAAATTAAAAATAAGAACGTATAAAAAGAATGACTGTAGAAAAGAGAAGACAAAACAATGATTTAAGGATAATAATCTCTAGAAAAATTCTGTAAAGAAAAAACTACAGAGAATGATTAATAATCGAATCAGAACATAGGACAGAATTTTAAAAGATTCAAATTCAGAAAATTATTACAGTGAATAATACATAAAATTGATTGCAAAAAGGAGCACATAATAGAATATGGAAAAAATGACAACACAGGAGAATTAGCCAAAAAAGAAGTCATAATGCAATGATTGAAAAGGAATATACATAATGAAAGAATTAAATAAGAATGAACAACAAATTGTG
Organism: Cimex hemipterus; assembly: GCA_039619505.1. NCBI lineage: Eukaryota > Metazoa > Arthropoda > Insecta > Hemiptera > Cimicidae > Cimex > Cimex hemipterus. The sequence goes on from CM077109.1 coordinate 1,982,004, forward strand.
TAAAGTTTTAAATTGAGCAGAAGACAAAAATTGATTGTAAAGATGAACACCCAAAAGAGTGGGGTAAAAAAACGGACACACACAACAAGAGAGACATAGAACAATTATTGACGAAAAAGAAGATGACTGCAATGAATAAATGATGATAAATGAAAAATGATAGAAGGGAAACACATACTTAAGAAGGACCAAAGAGATGAAAACAGAAGATAATGATCGAAGAGAATTAGGGTAAACTTAAAAACCCCACATAAGAATGACTATGAAGTAAAAAATATATGAGAGTGGCGATAAGGAATCAGAAAAATTTATATGAAAAAACAGAAAAACCATTAATTTTATACAAGAACACTTCAGAATATTGTGAAAAAAGAACATGAGAATGATCGAAAATAAGAAAATACAAAGCAAAAATAAATAGAGACAAAACTAATTTTAAGAGTAATGCACATCAGAAAAGAAAGAAAATAGAAAGGATGAATGGTTAAAGAAAAAAAAAACAGATTTCTTAAAAATCATAATAATTCACAGAAAACTGTTGTTTAAGGAATCTTTTTGGAATGATTTTTGGGCTTCACCAAGCTTTCTTTAATTTTATCGACATTACCATTGGGCATCAGTAAGGGATTTCAACAAGATTCCATAAATAATGATTTATGTAGGTCGATCAACTTCAACATTATTTTACAGATAATTATTAAAGAGAAGAAAATGCGCAAAATTGATTGATTGTGGAAAAAACATAAATCAGGAAAAATATACAAAATAATACAACACAAAGCAATTATTGAATATAAATATACACAAAACAAATATATAAGAGAAAAAACAAACCAGCAAAGAAAAGAAATAATGGAGATAATTAAATATAATAGAATAATCGAAGAAAATATAAATTGATTGGAAACAATCATCACGTAAAAAAAGGTAAAGATACGAAAATTATTAAATCATAAGAATACACAAAACAACAATTGAAAAGAAACACACATTAGAAAAAGAGAAAAGAGTAAAAGATAGAACAGGAGAGTTGTAGTTCAACCAGTACATAAATTAGATAAGAATAGTTAAAAGATGTATTTGAAGAAAAAATCAACTACAGATATGTGATAAGCAGAATATGGAACAAGTGAATACACAAGAAACTTGATGGAGTTAAGAAAATGTCTGAAAGCAGTTCATAAAAATGAACATATAGAAGAAAAAACGCGATCAGCCACTTTGAACCTATTGTAAAGACGTAGGAATCAAAACATCAACCAAGCATACCTCAACATAAATCAACAGAAATAAAAACAACAAATATCCAAGATATCCAATGTTCCTTGCAAAATAAAATGATGAGACAAACGAACAATAGTCAAAATGACTACCATATTTGACAGTCATATAGGATGATCTCCCGAAAAAAAGAACTATTCTGGGGGCGTCGTAAGGTTTAACCTTTGACACCGCGCTCATCACTGTAAAGTAAAGGTCCCGGGTTCGAATCCATAAATAGGCTTTTTTTCAAAAACACCGGCCTCCTGAGGGTTTGTATGAAATCTGCTGTTGCGAACCCTCGTTAAAAAAAAGAGAAAATATTATACGCATCCTAGATGGATTCCATCTTATCTCATCATTGAAGCAATTCTAACTCTATGTGCATGAATTTGAATCAATGATTGATTTCACTTAAAAAACAATATTCTCCAGCTGACTTTCTCAGACAGCAATGGTCCTCAAAAAAGATGCTAATAAACAATTCTCGAATAATAATAGACACCTTCACAAATAATCAAACTTAGTCATCAGCTTTTGTCACTTAATTCTTGTCGTATGGTGGATGCTGTAGTTAACCCTTTGAATGGGTCTTCTAACTGCCAGATTCTTGCTAGGTACAATGTGACAAGTTGACTAACCAATAAGCAAAAGTGCTCTGCGAAGATGATAGTAAATCTGGCTCAGCTTTTTTTCATTAAAAATTCAGATATGACAAGTTCTAAACTTAACGACAATAAACTTAAAACGATTTTTCATTAGGCTGTAACCCTTAAATTTTTGTAGCAAATGAAATAATATTTTCAAAAGTCTTAAAATTTACCTGTCATTTAAGTTTTACTATATCTTTATTTTAAATAATAGTGCCATTGTGAATGCTTCAGGTCACCAACGAAGCCGAGTGCAAGCTGGCTTGTGAGATCGAAAACGAATTCCTCTGCAGGTCTTTCCTCTTCAAGGGCCCTCCAATCGGCAACTCTTACAACTGCCAGTTGTTCCACCTCGACCACAAGACTCTCCCAGACGGGCCGAGCACTTACCTCAATGCCGAAAGGCCTCTTATCGACGACGGACAAAGAGTCGGCACTTATTTCGAAAACTACTGCGAAAGTAAGTCCCTTTGTGCTTTAATTTGGATTATTATAGTTAATATACTTTTTATTCTTTTTAAAGAAACGCCTTCTTCTCATGATTCAACGCTACCCATTGTCTTCGATACAACGGACGATCCGACTTTGAACAATCTAACTCGATCTGATGTAAACTGCGATAAGACTGGAACCTGCTATGATGGTAAAATTATTTATTAAAAATTATTTAGAACAGCACTAATTTTTTTTTTAATTTGTAGTTTCCGTAAACTGCAAGGACACGAGGATCGCCGTACAAGTGAGGACGAACAAACCGTTCAATGGAAGGATTTACGCCCTGGGTCGATCTGAGACTTGCAACATCGACGTGCTCAACAGCGACCTATTCAGACTCGACCTGACGATGAGCGGTCAAGACTGCAACACCCAATCTGTCGTAAGTAATTAATTAATTCATCTTTAAAAAAATCAATCTACCATGATTTCTTTTTTTTTTGTCATGAAAAGACTGGAGTTTACACGAACACGGTTGTACTTCAACATCACAGCGTAGTCATGACTAAAGCCGATAAGATTTACAAGGTGAAATGCACATACGACATGTCATCAAAGAACATCACCTTTGGAATGATGCCCATAAGGTATTGTCACCTTTGAATGAGTTTCAAAAACGCAAATCTATCTTAAATCCGTCTTGCAGAGATCCAGAAATGATCAGTATCACTTCAGCACCCGAAGCGCCTGCGCCGAGAATCAGAATACTCGACACGAGAAGCAGAGAAGTCGAGACTGTCAGGATTGGTGACAAGCTGACCTTCAGGATCGAAATACCAGAAGACAGTAAGAAATATTTTTTGTTAAATAGTTCCTATTCGTAACTTACAATCGATTTTTATTGTCAGCTCCTTATGGAATTTTCGCAAGGAGCTGTGTCGCAATGGCCAAAGACTCAAAAAGCACATTCCACATCATAGACGATGAAGGGTAAGTTTTTTTTACTTTTCCTATATCTTTAATTTTTTTTAAATTTAAAATTTGTATTGTTTTTTTGCATTAAATTACTAACCTAAATTACATAATAGAGTATAGAGTCAATATAATGTTCTAGCCACTTAACCTTTTATTTTTTCATCATACCAAAAGAGCTATATTTTTATTGTATTTTTTCTAGGTGTCCAGTTGATCCTAACATTTTCCCAGGCTTCACCCCCGACGGAAACGCCCTCCACTCAGTATACGAGGCTTTCAGGTTCACAGAATCCTACGGTGTCATATTCCAGTGCAACGTCAAGTACTGCCTCGGCCCCTGCGAGCCCGTAAGTCCGCACGTCTCCAGGCGAAACTTAGAATTTATTAAAATCCCGCGTGTTCCAGGCCGTCTGCGAATGGGGCAGGGAATCCGTCGAGTCCTGGGGAAGGCGGAGGAGAGCTGTACCGTCGAACGACAGCGAACCCTCTGAGGACGACATGACCCTCAGCCAGGAGATACTTGTGCTAGACTTCGGCGATGAGAAACAATCACAGTTCCTGAGGAACAACGAAGCCCATTTCGCTGAATTTGGAAAAGGTAAGAACTAAAACCAACCTATACTACAGTGAAGTTCGGCTGTTTTTTTTTTAACCATTTCTTCCATTCCACAAATCGATAATAGCCAATTTGATATATTTCCTAAAATACATAATTATAATAGCTGAAATCTTCTCCATATTGCTTTAATATCTGGACTTAATTGATACTTGGCTATTGGAATAATTCGAGATTTTTTCTTCCAGATAAGACTGTCACAATCGTCGAACCTTGCCCGACGAAGGCGTCGGTTTTCACACTCGGGCTTACCTGCGCACTGCTCGTCCTCCTCTACATCGCCACGATCTTTAGCTACTGCATGAAGAAATGGTTGACGCCGAGGAAGATGATGGCATGAGACATAAAGAGGAACGGTGCCTGATTAGTGATATAAATTCGTCTTGCAGGCTCGCAAGACCGGACATTAGCTTTACAACGAAATTACGATGAAGATGCGACACTTGCTTTAGCAATTAGGGCCTTATTTATATACTCTTTATTATTTATTTCAAAGTGTTTCCTCTTCGTTGTAATGTTATAACAACTGATAGTGTGTTATGTGTTAGACTTGGTCTGTTAAAATTAAAATTATGATTTTGTGAGTTGGTTTTTTTTCTGTATAACGAAATATTCAATTGCATACATTAAAAAACCGACTTACAAAAATATTTTTAAAAAATATTTTATATTAAAACTAATAATTCTCGAATGTGCGAAAATGGATAGCCAAGGGCAAATTGGCAAAAAAAAAAGAGATTAATTTTTTAAAAGGGTTATTCAATTTTTTTCTTGAATTGGCAAAGGGTGGTGCACCCTGCACAGAAGCTTACTGTTCTTTCTAATAAAAATGATCATCAAAAAGAATCTACTGTACATATACGCTTTAGTTGTACAACCATTTTTTAAATTTTTTTTAATGAAATATGTCTAAGCAATGACTAGGTTCATATACGGGTCTCCCCAGCTGGCACAATTTAACTCGATTTGAATTAATCTGCCTTGCAAAAGGGGTTGGTGAAGGGGAAATAAAACTTTTACAACCACTGGTACTCTGTCTCCCACCAGAACTGTCGGATGCTTTGTATATCTAGTCCCTTCGAGCCTTTGATCAGCCAGGACTTTTTTTTTCATCATTTCACCGATACAGCTGAACCGAGTACGTGCTTGTAACTGTTTACTGTCTGTCTTTCTTTCCTGTAAATAAACATTTTCTTTTTATCTCGGATAAAATAAAGAGAAAACTGAGTGATAAATTAATAATTAGCTCGTAGTTTTTATTTATAATCTACATTTTTCGTAAATAAAAAATATATTAAAATAATATACGTTGTTATTATTTATAAAACACTTGTTTACTTGAAACTTTCTTACCTGTTTCAGAAAAAGTAAAACATTTCTATTTAGCCTTCTTTACAACGTAATTGTTTCCTAAATAAATGCAAAGGCTATGACTTTTTCGTAAATCAATAAAAACCAGTTTTTGTTACAGTAAGGTTTTTCATTACATTTATTTGATATTTACAGTTGTAAGTATTGTATGGAATAATTTCTATACTGAGAAATTCCATGATAAATTTGGGATAGGAGTTGCCTGGAGGAGGTGCAGAATGCTCTGCACCAAGAACTTGGCTCTAAACTCGAAAATGACCCTATGGCTATAGACTTGAGTTCTAAGACTAATGTTGACATATGGGTCGGTGATGTGGTGAACCAAATCTCTTCAAACCAATGTACTAAGGCTATTAAGTGACACCCAAAGACAAGTGTCACTGGTTCCATGAGTACAACGCCAATTGCGGTTCTGGACGTTTTGTTAAGCCTGCCACCACTTCACATCTTAATCCAAGGAGAAGCCAGAGCAGCAGTTCACAGGCTCATAAATGGACAATCAACTGCTAGAATAGATAAGTAAAAAATGGAAACGGAGGGAGGAAATACAGGCAGATGCCATTCCAGGCATGACAATTGATACTATTTTTCTAAAACACAACTTTACCAAGAAGTTCAAAGCACTGATACCAGAAAGGGAAGAATGGGCGAAAGGAGCAACGCTAAAGGGAAACTCCTACACTGACGGCTCCAAAACCGACAAGAGCACGGGGGCTGGAGATGTCAGGATGAATCCAAAAACTGAACTGGTCGTACACCTAAGTAAATATTCTAAAGTTTTCCAGTCTGAAATCATAGCGATTGAACACATAGCGCCAGGGACATAAAAGGACTAAGAAATCCCCGAAGATAACCATTTTCTCTGATAGTCAGGCAGCACTAGGCTAGCGTCTTGCGAGGCATTTGAAACTGCATGCAACCCTGGCGGAAGTCAGTGATATAATGACTTGACGCTCGAATGGGACCCCGGACATTCGGGACATAAAGGCAACGAAAAAGTTGTCATGTTGGACAAAAAAGGTCCAACATGAACTCTCGGCGCCCAGAACCCTACTGCGGCTTGGCACCTGCCACAAAAGAGGATACTTCTCAAAATGGATCCTCAATGAGTCAAAAACCTGATGGAACGGTACCTCAGGTATGAACCAAGCGAAGGGATTCTTAGAAGAGCCATCCGCAAAACATACAAAATAATTTAGACTCCTCACAGGGAAGGAGGAAGCTCACGCACCGGAGAGGAGTGCAATCAGAAGAAACACTGTAAATACTGCCAGGAAGAGAAGAAGAGCGCAGACATTTTATGTTTCTGTGAAGGTCTACGTAGGTGCAGATTCTTGCAATTAGAACAACAAAAACTACAAGCAAGATCTTACAATAAGCAGCCGCTGGCAAGGCTGTAGAGGCTTGTTAATTACTTGAACCTGCCCAGTGAGTTATAAATAAAACAATGCAATTATTCAAGTCGATGGGGAGGACTCTTTTATCCCTGTCCCTCTCCCTTATAGGAGCTGCCCAGTGACAATTTATATGGTGGGTTTTAGATGAGGTCATGTACAAACGGGATGATCGACATGAAGTCATAGAACGAAACAAGCTATCCAAATCATACCAGGAACTACAGTTGGAGCTGGAAAAATAGCTTGAGAAAGAAAACCTCAAGCACTGAATGAAAGTTGAAATTTTAACAAATTAGGTTAACCGAGTTTCACACTGAAAAACTAAACTTTTTTAAAAGTTACCTTAATTATTTTATTTTGCCGTTTATATATTTTCATAACCGATTTTTTATATCATCACGCAATAGATAAAATTTAAAGAGACTGCAAAAACGTACTATTTTGTGCGTGATATTTATTTGAAAATCCAAGTGAACAGGTTCAAACTTATACTTTGCAAAGCTTTACAAAGGATATTTACAAATTTTATTGTTAAACTAACAAGTTCTTCTCACTTTAAACTCACTCTAAAATTTTACCAATTTAGTTAAGACCGAACCAAAATTTCATGTTGGATCCAATACGAAAATTGACGAGAACTTCGAACATTGTTTCCTGAAAAATACAAGGAAAATTTTGGCGCAGTTATGAGTTTGCCTTTATCAATATAATTTATGTTCAATTGGTAGAAAGTAAAATTATGAAAATAATATGTAATTACACCAAAAAATAGACCAGCGCAATATTGGTTAAGTTTTGATTTGCCACAGACGAGGTCAAGTGTTCGGTTTTCAACGTTGCCCTTGGAACTAGTTGGCATAGTTAGAACAAAAACTTAATTGTCTAACCATCCGTCCAATTTAAAAAGTTTGGATGGATTTGGCCTAGTAATTTGGGTTTTATGATAAGCACGGCAAAAATCGAGAAACTTGTGTGATTAATTTTATCTTTGGGTCTTTTTGCATGGAAACGTCAAGTAATGCTTCTGGCTTCTTTTTGTTATTTTAAAAAACCTCTGACTCAAAACGGGTAGATGAAAGTTATGTAATCCGTTATATTAAAGGAAAAAAAACTTTATTTATAATAACGAATACAATTTTATACAACAAGTATACCGGCCAACAACTAGCATAACACTGCGTCTAGCATAAGACTAAGAGTAAGACTCATAAAGGACTAACGGAAGACTGTCGGCCCTAGCGCCTGAGCCCTATTTGTATGGAAGTGAAGTTTGCTGAGTCAGATGCTGTGGATTCTGGAAGAAAGAATTTTAAGTCTTACCACACGAGCATAATTAAGTTGTAAATTATTAAATATTGAAATTTAGTATCCTAATCCCGAAGGTAAGGAAATTGGAAAAGTAACTGCAAGCAAGTTAAAATCTTTTTTTATAGTTTGTTGAGTCTGGAAAAAACGGATGTTTAGTAAAGTAACATGTGATGTTGATATGAGTTTAGCACAAATATTCGATAAATATTGCCTTTTGCAGTTTAGTAATTATTATTTATTTTTATAAGCGTGTTTTCTTGCATAGGGAGATTTAGCGTCGAGTTATTTTTCTTGGCTGGTGGACGATTCGGGTTCGTCCTGTGTTTCACTTTCTTCTTTGACCTGAGAGGTTTCTTTTGAAGTTTTTCCGCCGTCAGGCAGCCAGAGGCCGGAATCGACGCAGCGCTTCATGTGATAGGCCGCTTCTTCTTCTGGCATCTCGGCGACCGCTTTCTGCAGCAAAGGGATGTCCTGTTTTTCGAAGCACTCTTTGAAGGATTCCGGCAGAGATTCGAAGACTTCGAGCGGGTCGAGACCCCCCGGGCCCAGCCTCGCCTCTCGTTCCTCCATTTCCTGCTCTTGGATCGCCATTTCCAGCTTTTCCTCGGCCCTCCTTCTCACCCGGTTGATAAAAGCTTTCAATTCGTCGTCGAAGCTAGACTTGTAGTCCTCGCCGCAGATTTGGATCTTCGTGAAGAAAGAGCTGACGCACGCCCTCGGATCGACTTCGAGCTGCTTTCCTAACTCGAGGATGTACTGCATACAGATACACTGGTGGGCTACGTGCTGGGACAACATCTGCTTACCTTCCAACTCCAGGTTTATGCACCAAATGACGAGATAATTAGAAGTGTATTCGGAAACGAGATGCAGATGTTCTTGTAAGAACTTTTTACTATCTTCATACTTTCTCAGCATACCGTACACCTTGAGCTCTTTCTCGTTCTGTTCGATGAACTCTTGCATCTTCTTCTCTCTCTCCTCTTCGGACAGCTCTTCCATTTCCAACTGAGGCGGCTTGTTTATCAATGTTTTCGTGAAACCGGGCTGGCTGATCGTGTCTACGTTCCAAGGTGTCACTCTCTCTTTCGCTCTGAGCTCTTCTTCGGTTTTCTTCAGCTTCTCTTCCGTCCTCTCTAATTCTTCGAGTTTGGCCGTGAGCAACGGGACGTCCACCTCCTCGCCATCTCCCTTAGACAGCTGTTCTTTTATCTCGTCAATCCTCTTCCGATTGACTTCTTTAGCTTTCGCAAACTCTTCCTTTTCCTTTTTGGCTTCCTCCATCCGCTGGATCCTCGCTTGGTGTTTCCATCTGAAGAGCGAGGGCGTGTCGATGTTGGGGTGCGTCTCGTCTTCGTCATCGGAGATCTCGATGCTCTTCCATTTGCTGTAGTCGACCATTTCCACGATACCGATACCTCACTTTCAAATTTGGTGGCTCAGATGCAGAGAAAAACAAAGGCTTGTCTAACTTATTATATGAAAGCTCGATTTTAATTGAATAAAAATTATAAAATAATGAAGCCGATTGTACTCATGTGTTTATTTTCATATGGTATATGTTTCAATGTATGTTTTTGTATTCTCCAAACAATGTTGCCAATATGTTTTTTTTATAAACAGGGAATTTAATATAAGCCTAGTTTTTTGAAAGATTTTAAGTTTGTATTTGTTAAATATTGCAATTTTTCTGAAATTATGGTTTCAGACGTTGTTACTTCATTTGGACTTACTAAAGACTTTACCTCAATAAATAGCTTTAATATCCTTTAATTTAAAAAAAACAGGCTAATTATATCAAAGCAATAATAGAAATCATATCTCGATTTTTTAGAAGAGTAATTTTGTACCCATGTAAATTGGTAATTATTCGGTCCGACATTTAGCGATCTTTGGCGGTTCACGAGGCGCATATAAATAACCGATTTGTGAGATTGTCGAATGGGGTTGCCCAACAATGAGCCGAGGGGGCAGAGCAGGGCCTTTTCAACTGTTGCAATTTAAAGTGCAGTGGGGCAATACCAAAACAAAATTAGTGGGGTCGTAACAGGTATATAAACGCGTTTGAAACAACATCGGAAGGATTGGACTACGGTACAACACGCATACAACATGTATAAGGTGAGTCGGAAGGATTCTATAAATCGCGTATAAATAGATTTCTTCCAATTACAGTCCAATTTGAAATTTTTCTAAGCCTAGGCTTTTTTATAGCGAAATAACCTTTCATTTTATTAATAAGTTACCAAGGCGATTTTTCATTTAATTCTTAATATTTTTCAATCTTGTCCAATACATGATAATAAGTAAAGTACTTGTTTATAATATACAATGAGTAAATTTTTATTTATAGTATATAGTATGCATTTCACATAACGAATTTTGGGTTCAACAATACAATGGTTTGTCCTAAGAGCTGATGAGTATTGATCAATTTTAACAAAATACTAGAAGGTTTTGACAAATCCACACAGACAGATGACGATTATGTTGGTACAAGGAAGTCGGGAGTTTTTTCGTCAAGAAGTCTTCTGGCTTATTGGATTTTCCTAGTGTCTTAATTTAGCGCAATCGACTCGTCCTTTTCCCAAGGACTAGGTCATTGTCTGTTTTTACTACATGTACTAGGTTTTCCCAGTATCTTAGCTTATTTCTCCTTTGATTGATTGCTTCGCGTTCGAAGACCACAAATCCACGCTTTGTTTTCACAGATGCCAGTGCCCGGCATATAGTCGTATCACTCTGAGTTCAGCCCTCGCTTAGCAGTGAGTTTGTTGCCTTTGTGAGGGTTGTTTTAACGTAAGCTGTATAGTGTGTAGTGTGTCTTATTTTTTTTTTTTTTCAATCTATTCCGAGATGGAGAATTCTAGGTTTGGTTTTGTTCTTTCAAGAATAAGTTAAGATCATGTCATCTTGCAAATCTTCCCCTCGGCCAGTGTGCCTGATTTTCGTTACACAAAATTTCATTGTATGTTGGTACTTACGATAACATCAGGTTTTGGTTTTGAACATAGTTTTAGAGATGCATTCACTGACTAATATTTATTTACTTTTTTTGTTAATGCTTTAATTGTTGTTTTGCTGTCCATTCTTATGAGGAATGTTTTTGTCAGGGTTTTCTCCATTTTTCGGACAATTCTGTCAATTTGGGTGCAGTAGAGTCAATACGTATTTATACACAATGATCAGTAAATATTTATTTAGAAATTATAAATAATAGCGTGTATCTTAAGAGCTTAGAGTATTGATAAATTTAAATAATAAATTAAGTATGAGATGGTTGTAAAAAATCAGTTATACAGACCTGTCTAGAAGCATGTTTTTATAAATTTGTTAGAAATCATTCAAAAACCAAGAAAAATCGTTGGATATATTTTTTCCTGAATTTCCTGACAGAAAACCTATTTAAGGAGGTACTGTAGTTCTATATTAATAATTTAGGTTCAGATGAATTGTCAACCATCTGCTTATTTTCGTTTTAAAAAAAACAATTAACATTGTGGTAATGTGGCTGTAACTTAAATAATCTGCCTTGTTCTTTCAATATCAAAAAAATGGTAGAAAAAAAACAGTGTATAAAATATTATGTAAAATTTGAGTATTATAATTTAATATTTAATATCTAGTCTATAAAGAAGACACCAAATATAACTAAAATAAAAATATTCTAAACAAACAAAAAAAATATCATTTGCTCTGTCAATTTTAGCAAATTTAATGAAATTATATATCAATTCTATACTGCTTTTTGTCCATTATTTTCAAAATTATATATCGTTAGAAAAACGTTTTTTTTGTAAATGGACTCGCTAAAAAAATTAACCATATCATAAGTGCCAATAAAACAAAAGTGGCAGTTTTATAGATCATCGATGATTCATAGCGTCTTTTATCGTTAGGGTGCTTTTCTATTGGAAAGTCTAATCCAAAAAGAATCGAGATATCCCTGCTAAATTCAGAAAAAATCATCATATAATGATGACTGTATCTCACTTTAAAAAGTTAAATAAAAAAACTTGGCGTTTCATAGATGCTATTCTCTCTCTCTCTCTCTCTCTCTCTCTCTCTCTCTCTCTCTCTCTCT
>CM077109.1:2000480-2018416 GCA_039619505.1 Cimex hemipterus
GGGGTTGGGGTCGTAGTCGTCGACGTGGGCGGCGTAAGCGACGGGGGCGGCTACTTTAGCGACGGGGGCGGCGTAAGCGAGAGGAGCGGCGACTTTAGCGACGGGAGCGGCGTAGGCGAGGGGAGCGGCGACTTTAGCGACGGGGGCGGCATAGCCGAAAGGGGCGGCGCCGTATGCGACTGGTCCTGGGGCGACGACTCCTCCGTGAGCAACAGCTACGAGAGCTGCGAGGATGAAAAACTAAAACATACAATGAAAACTTTTAATCTACTTTCCTCCATATCAGGACCTATATAAAAAAATGATATAAAAAGCTGCCATTATACGGGAATTTTTATTCACGCCTCATTTCCTGATCAGTTTGATTTGATATACCTTCTTAAATAATCTGGAACTTTACAGACTTTTTTCTTCAGCGGGTTTTTCGAATATCATGTATGACCAAAGGACAGAAAATTTTTGTGCCAATTTTAGTACAAATTTTTTCTTCAACTCGGTGGGAGAAAAAGACAATACTTAGTGTTTAAATTGAAATAGAAGGTATGTTTTTCAGTACATTTATATACAATGATGACTAGGTATATGTAATAGAAGATTTATTACGCAATTCAATGCTTACGTTTTATTTTTCATTTCTCTTCTTATGTTAATTACTTCAGTAAATTTATAACTTACTTGTTTATGGGTTTTAGTCTATATGTGCCATTATTGTCCAAACTTTTTTGGACATTAGGAAACATTTTTTCCTTAGGTTTGCAAAAGCGTATAAATATTATTAAAATCATAAATTTTGCGTTTAACGATCCATGGCAAAAGGTTGGTGATCGTATCGTATATTCTTAGCATAAATATCCTTGTGAGAAAAAAATTAACTACTCAAACTCTCAACGTTAATCTCAATTTACTTAAACATTAATCGCTTTGCTCCAGAAAGAATATCTTATTTCAGTAGTGACAGGCAGAGTGTGTGTTTGTATGAATGGTACTTATAAAACTGATGCCTTCACATTTTAGTTGGTTTTAGTCAATTAATTACTTATTCCGACCCAATCTTTACATTTTCAACTATATCAAAATATTGCATTAATAATTCATAATGTATGCAACCGAAGAAGTACGCCTTGAGGAAGGGGCCCAATTATGGAACGTAGGTGTAGGGGTAAAAGAGCCAAACTATGCCTTGTATTAACTCCAACAATTCAATGTGTGCACAAGATTTAAAAAGAAAAATATGAAAGGTTGCACAGATTTACTCTCAGACAGTCATACAACAATAAAGACACTAAGAATGCTCTCAATTCCAAATTTATCTTGGAATACCTAAATTGACTAATGGCTACCTTAATATGGGATCCGGGGCATTAAGATATAGAAGGAAATGAGCAGACGACTAGCCAGTAAAGAGGCAGCCCTCTCACCTTGGGATCGGAACCAAAACTAAGCTCACTAAGTCGGAACTGGCAAAATGGCTTTAGAGACAAGCTATGAAGGCGAAGGAACTCCACTCTCACCAGGCAGGATTTGATAAAAGCTATAAGCCTCTATACTGCCTTCTCGAATACCACATAAAGAAGATGACCAAAGCGGAGCAGGGCCATGCTGGCTCCGTCTGGAGGAACCAGAGAGATTGGCGCATGTACTTTGTGGATGTGAAGCCTTAGCCAGCTACTGTACAACCTCGTCGGTAAGGCAATGCTCACACCAGAATATGTGAACCAAAAGATTGCTTAAATGATTACAAGGCCTTATAAGCGGATTATAGGTCATAGTGGATGAAAGGTACTTTTAAACCGCTTAAACCATTATTCAACCACCTCAATATTAATAAATAAATATATTCCAATACATAGGACTTAAATGAAATTCAATTTTAACAATACAATAATTTTACCTGCAATAAATCAAATTAAAAAAAATATTTGAACAAAGAGAACCTTTATATATATTATTTTTTTATTTTAAATTAAACGTGTGTTTTTATGTGTTCGTAAGTGTGAATAAAATGGGTAAATATTTATGAAAGGTATTGGTTGAGATGAAAAAGTCAATGTCACGAGCGGGATTCGAACCCGCGAACTTTGCCTAAATAGGCCGCTGCTCTACCATTTGAGCTATCGTGGCTTCCATCCTCTCGGACACCAATTTTGCATCTCAACTTCCAATCGTTCGAATTTTCACTCTTTTTGCCATTAGGCGTGATGCCAATCAGGATTCGATTCTCGGCAACAAATGGAAGGAAAATTCGAAAGGTTATAGGTTGAGATGGGGAGTTGATGTCCAGGTGGATCGAAATCGCGGTAGCTCAACTGGTAGAACAGCGGTGAATTTTGCCGAAGATCGCTGGTTCGAATCCCGCTCGTGACACTTTACTTTTTATTTCAACCAATACTTTTCGTCTTATGTCATTGAAAAAAGGTAATTGTTAATCGGACCAAGAATTGTAATGGATTTGTTATGTATAAAACATCAAGCCGTCATCTTCGAGAAGAATGGAACAAATAGAATCTAATTTGTACAACAAAATCGAATCTCTTGTCAGACCGAATTTAAAATCGAATCGGTAGAAAATAGCATTTTGGAAAAAATTCAAAATCGAGTTTAGAATTTGAAAATGTGCCAGTGCTCACCTTAGCTGCCATGGCGTTAGTGGTATTGAGTGACTCTAGACTGACTGCCTAATGGCCACATTACTCTTATATAGTGCCAACCCCTCGGTCCTTGACCCACTCCTCGAGGCGGCCAACCCCACCTCGGACCCTTGCAATTCGACCACCGCCTTTTTTTATTAATTTTCCTATGTCGAAAAAGAGAGAAAAACGGAAAAAATTGAGGGAAAAGTTAAGGCTGATTTGAAAATTTTAACTGTGCGAAATGGCAAGAAAAAGAAACGAGACGACTCGAGTCAAAAAAAGCACTGGTCGACGTCTCCAAAAATATAACGAATTCAACGTAACACAAAGAACATAACTTGCTTAAAACCAACAAATTTAACAATAAAAAATCGAACGCTTTGCATATTTCTACAAAATTTTCAAATTTTTGTCTATGCTTTGTTAAGAAAAAGACACGCAATTTTTAAAAAACAAAAATCAGATCAAAATTTAATATTTCTAGTTAATTTAATTAGAAAAAACACTGTTATTAATCATTCATAAGAAGTAAATTTTGAGCCAAAATTTTATACATGGGCTTGCTGAGAACTTACAGCCAGTGAGCTTTCGTAAAAACTTGATTGCTATCTTCTAGAATGATTTCACTTGGTACAAGATAAATCGATTCATAACCCAGAATTTTTGTTTTAACTTTCAAAGCTCCTTGGATTAAAAAAAAGATCAATAACAAGATATAATTTTTTAACCCATTAATTAATTGTCATTTCATTTGATCAACTATTCTAATTAAGCTAATAACTATTTTAAAAATAATTTTCGGTTTAAATTTGACAATGTATCGATAATTTTCATGAAATATGACCAATTAAAGCTTTTTGTTAATATATTTGATAGAAATGTATTAAAGTTGGTCTTGAAATGGCTTATGTCCCAGGATCTGTTTATGCTAGACTCTGAACTACAGGTGACAACAAAACAGACCAGACAGGCCCAGTGGCATAGTCTCTATTTCAACGAAAAACCATAATTATTAATTATTACACGTCCCATAAATTACATTTCTCACGTTGATGTTATGAAAATGTCCCTTCACTACATATATTGTTGAATTTAAAATATAATCTTTCATGAATTACTATTTTTATGTAAGGTTTTTGGTTAAAACGAAAAACTCCATCCGCCACGAGCGGGATTCGAACTCAGGACCTTCGGTTAAATACGCCGCTACTCTAACCACTTGAGCAGTCTTAACGTTGATCCACTCGGACACCAAACCCCCATCTCAACCCATAAACTTTCGACCAAAAACCTTACAGATAAAGGGAAAAGTGTAAAAAGTCAATAGGCAATTAAATACAATGAATTTAATAAGTAAAACGAAGTATAACTTACCTAAAGCTCTCCGTGGCCATTTCATTTGTCGCCGAGAATCGAATGCTGATTACACGACATTTCAAAAAAAGGGGAAAAAAAGGAGGGAAAATTCGAAAGGTGTTGAGGTGGGAAATTGGTGTCTCAGTGGATGGGAGACACGATAGCTGAAGAGGTAGAGCAGTAATTGGCCGAAGTTGTTGTGTTCAAATCCCCCTCGTGACACTAGCTTTTTCATTCAACCAAAAACCTTACATAAAAAGATCAATTAATATAAAAACGTAATTTGGTCAATAGACCTCTAAATATAATGGATTAAATTATAATAATAATTGGAATATCAGAAGGTATTCTCAATAAATTGATTTAATTGCAAGCAATCCTAGTATTTATGTTTGAAAATTTATTGCGCATTTTTCTTATTATTACATAATGACAAATGAATAGTGAAAATAAATTTTCATATTCCTTAACCACAACCATAATTAAAAAATCAGACATCCTAGAAATGGGGACTGACTACATGGTCCCGGAAACAATCGTCACAACCTCTTATAAAATCTCAACAGACTATAAAGGAGAGAAAGAGCACAGGAGAACATTGTATACAATGATATGGTATACGGATGGCTTCAAAACGAATTAAGGAACCGGATCAGGCGTTTTCTGTACAAGCCCAAAATATGACCAATCAAACTCATTAGGGAAGTATAGCTCGATCTTTCAAGCAGAAATACATGCCATCAATGCTTGTGCCCTGGAAAATCTTAAAAGAGGCTACACTGACAAAAAAAAATCCTCATAAGATCAGACAGCCAAGCAGCTATTAAAGCACTGGCATGCACAAGACTTACATTAAAATTAGTCAGTGAATGCATCCAAAATCTCCAAAGCCTGGGAAACACCACAACCTAACGGTATCCTGGGTGCCAGGGCACAGGGGAATTTTGGGTAATGAAGAAGCAGACAGTCTGGCCGGAGGAGGATCCGTAAGACCATGCATAGGCCCGAACCTATCCTTGGGATATCAAAAACAAACATAGAATCCTCCATCGCAGAATGGATCCAAACAAAACAAAGAGAGAAGTGGATAAACTCTTGACTAATCCAAAGAACTAGGAAGGTACAATAAGCCAGAAGGCTGCAGTGCCCGGGATACACAAACCACGCTTCCTAGTATCCTTTTCCACCATACCATACCATACCATAACCTTGTGATTTATTTGTTATTTTCTTCTTCTTTTCCTTCCTTTTCTTTTCTTTCTCTTCGTGAACCTTATACGTTAAAGGACGGGGGTCGTTATGATCGCAATCCGTACACTCTACAGCAACAGTAAAGTGCTTCAGTGATTTGGTTCTACTTACTTAAGTTTTTCAGCCACGATTATTTTTTACCGGGACCTCGATTCTCTTCAATTTTTCCTTCTGGAAGAATATTCATAAGTAACTGGGTGACATAAAACATGGCTTAAATACCCCAGCTTCCTTGTTTTTATTGTAGTGTTAATGTCTGTTATTTTGTTCGTATTTCTTTGTGTTCATCAGTGACGTTTTCTATTCAGCCCATTTTTACTATCTTTTTATAGGTACAACTCCTGAAGCTTTTTCATTCAGGTTTCTATTAGTGTCCCTATTTCGACCCCATTTAGCAGAGTTGAGAACGCATAGCATTTCAATTAATACCAGTTCAAGTTCAAGACTGCACAGTACACTTTTCATTTTAGTAAATGCCTTTTTTTTATTTGTTTATATATGTAATCTTTCTTTAGATATAATACCTTTTGAGCTCATTGATTTTTAAGTTTGTGGTAAGGTTTTATTAAAAACATAACGTTAGTCTTTGCGTATTTAGTTTCAAACCATTTTCAAACGTTTTTTTATGATTTCCTATCAAGTAAGCTGTGTAGTTTTTCTTGGCAGTTTGCAATTAAAACTGTATCGCTTGCATATCGCACAATAATTATTTGATTATCTTTCACTTTTAAACCCTCCTCTTATCACACCATTAAAAGTTTCCTTGATATGTTAAATAGTAATAGAAACTGGATGTACCCATGTGTTACACCTCTCTAGACTTCGGTGTCATCAGTTGTGCAGGCTTTTATCCTAATATTGCTTCTTTTTGCTTCAAAACATCGAAACCAAAAAAGTACAGAAATACCGAATGGTTGACATCCACTTCTGTCCTGGTGAAGGATCCTCCAAAGGAACTAAATTTTCTTTCAAATTGGCCTTATCCTTCATCATTTTTTAAATAAAATTTATAACTATAAAACTATTTTATAATGAATTACCATAAAAAATACAATATATTATACATATGTTAATGTCTGAATTTTGTCTTATTAGTCTATAAAAACTAATTGCAAAATGTAACGCGCAATTAGTTCAACTATAACATTCTGAACAGCTCCAAATTGCTGAAGCATTGAAAATGAAATTGTCTTCGTCTTGTCAAAATACCGGGTGTAGATGAATAGTATTTAGAAATAGTTCGTTCCATATCATAGACAATAGGAAGGAACTATATAGCTATTAACTATAATTATTACTCCATGCTGAAAGACAAATGGGTTTACATTTCGCTTTTTTGAGATTAAATAGACCTTTTGATATGTAAAATAATTGTCACGAGACGTTGTCCCATTTCAGGCCTACCTTTAAAAAACATATTTTAATATTTTGATGGTGTCCATGATGATTTTGTGAAACTTCACAATAGGCCTATATTTATTTCTTACCCACCATGTTATTTTAGTTTTATTGTATATAAATATGTATATATATATATATTTATATATATAGTGTGCAGATTAATGACCGTTAATAGATAATTATTCAGATATCGTGAGATGCGGTGTGGTGTGATGTAGGTATCAGAAAAACATTTTCTTTATCGTGCCAACGTTTCGATCTTTATTGAGATCATCTTCAGGGCTTGGGATTTACAAACATAGAATTTTCTAAATGTAAACTATGTTTGTAAATCCCAGGCCCTGAAGATGATCTCAATAAGATTGAAACGTCGGCACGATAAATTTTTTTTTTATAATAAATTTAATTTTTTTTTTTTTTTTTTTTTGCTGGGTCTTCCGACATCTGGGTCATTTCAGCCCCACACTCAGTCTATATTCTATACCCGTTCAGACACATCATTCATACAAATAAATACATTCATACAGTACACTCATTCCGTTTGGTCGGTGGAGTACTTGATATTCCTCCGCCGACCTATACTTAAACTAAATTGGATTGGGGTCGATGGGGTACTTTGATTATTAAACTGAAAATAAATTGTTTTCTAAAAGTCCTGACTTTTACGTAATACCATGAATACAAGTAAACAGTACACAGAGAATTAATGATCAAACTGTAATGATTCAGTTAAGTTGTATGATATTTATGCCAAAAAGAGCCTAGGTAAAATCACTGAAGGTGACTAAAAGCTAAATAAGCCCAATGTCTACGTGCGTACTCATGGATAAATGGGACGAGCTGAGGCGGACGAAACCGAAACTAACCTTGTGACCACATTCGAAGATAAAAAATATTATAAAGTGGCTTAAAATGAAGGGGACATTCTGAAAAGGAAAATATGCTGGGAAAAATATGTTTTTTGGCCTAAGAATCGTATGTACAGATCCCGTGCGGTGTAACGCGATATAATACCATAATGGGAACTTTCGTGGTCTCAGGAAGACCTAGCTGAAAAAAATGACTAAAAATAAGTGAAAATATGATGACGACGATGATGATGATGATATTTCGGGGTGTTGTATACTGCGCCCTTTAAGATCTATTTTATCCCCTCTTCTCTGCCTAGAGTACATCGGTGAGTCCTATTTCATCAAGAAACTTGATTAGTAGGCCTGGTTTTATTGGTTGAAGCTCTTCGACGGTCACATTGCACATCCCAAAACACGCCCTCCTGTGGGCTAATTTGTTAGTTTGTTAGTAGATGTGTTGGTGTTTCTTGTGCTTCTTTGCAGAATCTGCATGTGCCATCTTGGATTATTCCAATTTTCTTTAGATGTCCATTTAATCTACAGTGTCCTGTTAGGAATCCTGTTAGGATTCGCAGTCTATTCCTGCCTAAGTGAAAATATACTATCTAATATAATACATTCATCCTTGGTCTAATGACTTGCACGTGTGACAAACGTCCGTAAAACATAACTGCAAAGACTTAGAAGCATATGCTAACAACGATAGAAATTGAACTGTTAGGAGGCACAGACGATGTCGGGTTTTAGTCAAAATATTCGCAAGCTACTGCAGAAGGACCGTACTAATTTTCCACTCAATCGCTTTAAATGATTTTCTACTTCATGTAATCATACCTGCATCAAATAATCAATTCGGAAGAAAACTTCCGAACCTTACATAGTAAAAATAAATGGACAATGAGTGATATGCAAAACTAATGAGGCACAATTGGAAGAGTGTTTTGTGCCGCAATCAAATACTCTTAGATCCATGGCGGTTACCGACTTTGCAGTATGCCTATGTTCCACCATGTAGGTCATAAAAGGACCTGAATTATAACAATCATATGTGACAAAAAAAAAAACCGTAAAACCCTAACTGGAATTAAAATATAATTTGGGTAATGGGAAAGAACAATAATTTAGAACAGTTACTAAAGCAAATATTGATTGATCCAAGAATGAAATTCTCAGATCGCGTGTGCTATGTGCATATTGGACCTTAACACTTGAAAATGAGTCAACCAATACAAATTTGATGGCGTATTAATTAACTCAGAACAGAAAGTAGGCACGATTGAAGTGTTGTTGGTTGAGATTTAAACCCTTACAGCGGTATAATATACTGCGCCCTTTAAGAGCTATTGTATCCCCCATGCTCGGCCTAAAGCCTCATTTTCAGTGAGTCCAATTTCATCAAGAAACTTGATTAATAGGCCCGGTTTCAATGGTTGAAGCTCTTCTATGGTCACATTATACATCCCAAAACATTTCCTCCTGCGGGTTAGTGTCGCTCCGCAGTTTGTTAGTAAATGTGTTGGTGTCGCAGAATCTGCATGTGCCATCTTGGACTATTCCAATTTTCTTTAAGTGTCACTTGCAGTGTCCTGTTAGGAATCCTATTAGGATCCGCAGTTTGTTCCTGCTTCTTTTGATACATTCTGTAATTTCTTTCCTTCCAAACTTGGTTAGAAGATTCTTGGATTGTCTGTCCAACGAGTGAATTCCAAAGGTACCCTCATTTTCTTTTTGTCCATCTGTTTGTGTTACTCGTTAATAGTATGGGTTCCTGTTTCGCAGAAGGGTTCAGGTCCTACCATTGGTGTACCAGCTCCTTGCCTTGAAGGCTGTCCGCTTTCTCGTTGCCTTCTTGCCACGTGTCCTGGGACCCAGCTGAACATGTATTCTGTGAACTTAGTATGTTTAGTTTGGGTTTGCAGTTCAGCACCATACTTGAACTAATGATATTTAAGCTTACTGCTTTGATGGCTCCTTGGCTATATGACGTGATAGCTATATTCTTGTTTTTGTACCCTTTACTTAGGTTGAGTTGGGTAGATCTTTCTATTGCATTGTCACCCCTGGGACGACACGCGTTGGCGACTAACGCTAATCGGGAAGTGAAATACCTTCAGAGGTTTGCCGCGCCTGATCCTCCCATCGACGTCACAGAGGCCGGACTGAAGAGTAGTACGGATTTAATAGAAACGCAGGTGTGTACTGGATGTTGGTGCGAAAGGACAGATCAGGAGAACGCTTCAGCGAAATTCATTCAGTTTTATCTCTTATATAAAATATATGTTTTTATTATTTGGTACTATTCGTCTCTTGTGGTTTGGTATAAGTAATCATTTCTCCCTTTCAGAGAGAAAAGGGACCTCTGGTGTTGGGTCATAACACTTGGTAGCAGAGCGTGGTTCCGATCCACGGACCTCTGGGTTATGGGCCCAGCACGCTTCCACTGCGCTATCACAGCTTGGAAGATGCTGGCATGTTTTGCCATGGGTTCTGAGTATTTGGTTTCAGGAACAAATACTCCTGCCTCTGTGCTCTAGAACCATCTGTGTATCAAACAATAGTGCCATTCTTGAAAGAGTCGTTTCTTCTTTTTTTTCATACCCAGGTTTATTCGGAAGTTTTGGTTAAATTCAAACATCCTCTTCATGAATCTCAGCATTACCAATTGACTCTATACTCTGAGGTATCATACCTGAGTGAAACTATTGAGCTAGAAGACCTCCTAAGCCCTTAAATTCAAAATGTATTATTCATATAGAACAATAACGAGGCACAATTTGCACTTGTGTTTCGTTCCACAAACATACTATTCGGTCCATGGAGGTTACCTACTTACTAGTAAACCAGCATTAAACTATTCAGGCTTAAATATAGCATGAGAGAGACAATCGTGCGGAGGAAAACGCCCTTATGGTAAGCATAAAATAAATAAAAAACGTGGAGAAATATGATGTTATATGATGGCATATATTAATGAAATAGAATAATATGGATAGCCAGGTGCAGAAGTCCTTTTTTACAATCAACTGCTCATGGATCCTTGGCAATGCCTGAGAACTTAATCCATAATAAACTGTTATAATTCGCGAAAGAATAAAATTATGACTAATAGTAAAAGAAAAGAAAAATACATTGTTTCATTGATGGTTCATGAAGGTAAAACAAGGACAAGAATTATCTATTTTGAAAAATTGAATCAACATGATGCTAAGTCTGTACCAGGATATTGATCAAAATGTTTCTCATGATTTTTGATTAGCAGTAAAAACTTAGGTTAAAATGCGTCTTAGTGAAATCTAAACTTGCAGGAGTAGAGGGACCCTTGTGACCTTGTGTTGATTGTATTGAATTTCATTGTAGTGATGTATAGAACGATCTAGGTGAGTGGAACAATGACGATCTACACTATTGGCAAACGAACAAAAAAACATATTAATCAGGTGTGTCGCCTATGCGGCAACGGCAAATGATTATTGAAATTTGGACCGTAATCAACCCATGACTCGATTCAATTTTTTGGAATGTTATTCATTCAGACAGATTATAATTGATATATACTTTCTAAAATTAACTTTATAGAGGTGTTTTATGTCAAGACATCTTAGAGCAGAAACGTCAAATCTGCTGAAGGTCCTCAGCATCACAGCCCAATTGCCAAGGTCTAGCGTAAGGACCACCTCAGAGTTTCGAAATTATCGTCAATGATCAATGTACACGCAGGTTCGGAAATACACAAAGTTATACATAGTTGAGTGTTCTTATGATGGCCAAGACAAAATTAACTCAATAACCCAATGAGTCAGGAGCTCCCAAAATCACCTCGAAACTTGATTAGACCTGCATAAATGCCCTAAAGGTAGTAATTATCTTGTAAACTACAGTTATATTAAAAGGAAACTGGAAACCTGGGTAAGTAAAGAATAAAACAAATACGAAAAATTTAAACTAGACACCCAAAACACTACTCGCACAAATAATCCAATGTTACAAAGGACATATCTTTTTCAACAGGAGGAAATTAAAAACTTTAACTGGTATAGTCACAGTACATGCTTCAATAATGGTAAATATCACCTTAAAAAATGCGACTATCAACTAATGATCAATGCCGATTATGTCAGGAATAGATCGGCACAACTAAATGAATCTTTGGATCTGAGAAAAATGCTCCCGATGATTAGTTAAATAAGAGAATTAATTGGCAATGTTAGAAAAGAGGATGAATTTTCTTTGGGATTTAAATAGGAATTGGTGAAATAGGACGAGCCGTCAGATCTGCATGGAAAAGAGGCCATGTACTTATAATTTGTATAAAAAGACGCTTATTCGACGAAAAAATTTACAATGGAATGGGAACTCCACAGCATCTAAAACCCAAGCGCCAAGAGTTAACGCAAGGAGCACCTCAGAGGTTCAAAATCATAAATCATTAATCAAAATAATTAATCCATTTACGTTTTCGTAGTGCTTCTTTCAATCAATTAATTATTCTATCTAATTTCTTGGTTGAGATGAAAAAATCAGTGTCACGAATGGGATTCGAACCTACGACTTTGAAAATGGCTAAAAGAGTGAAAAAATCAAACGGTAGGTTGATGTGGTGGTGTCTGAGAGGATCGAAGTCACGATGGAAGTGGTAGTGTAGCGGCTTATTCAGCCAAAGGTCGTAGGTTCGTATCCTGCTCGTGACACTGTCTTTTTTATCTCTCCCACGACCCTAGAAACAATAATTGATTATCAACAATGGTCAATGTACCTGCAGGTTCGGAGATACACATAGCTACAGTTGTCATGTTTGTACGATGATCATGCCAAAACGGCACAAATAAAATTACTTACAATGGGTGAAAATTGTGTTAATTTCTATGCCAAACATGTATAAATTAATATCGGTATTATTCAACTTCAAATTTTCACGTAGGAGTCCTCTAAAATATTTTTTATTGACCCCGAAAGAACACAATTGCATCACTCAGTTTCGTACACGTGTTACTATAACATAGGCTATATTGCATCATTCGTTTTATGAATCAGTTCCCTATCAAAAAGAGCCACATGGTTGTTAAAGATTTTCTTTATTGAACATACAAAGATATTAAAAAAAATATTTAAATGTTTCGTTTTTTAATTTGTTGTCAGAGCCAATGCCAATGTCGCACGGTTTTCTCTCCTTTAAATGGCCACCGGGCGAACTTTCACCACAAAGGCCGTAGGCGTTGAAGTTTGATTTAGCTTGAAGTTTATGTGTTCTACGGGTTTTTATTTGTACTAAAAAGCTAATAAAGGGATAAAATAATTAGTGTTTTTGAACTAATTAGTGCCATGACGCAAGACAATAAACTCATTAATTTCCCAGTTGAATTAGTCAAAGTTTAACAATGGCACGTTTTACCAGTTAAGAAAATTGGCTTTTTTTTTAGCCCGTTGTCGGAAGGAGACCTGGTTGAATCGACTTTGAATTTTTGAAAAGTTCGTCTACCGCCTCGGGAGTGGTTGATTGCCAAAGGGCGGGACGAGATTTCACTTTCAAATCAAGAGCGATGATTGGTGGACAAATAAATGAAAAAGGCAACGCGATGGGTGAACGACATTTACGTAAAGGGTCGAAAGATAGGCGGTGATGGTGCGGTTTCGTGAAGGCGGGTATGATTTGAATTAATATAACGTAACATTGATTCAATTAGCATTTATTTGTACCTATTTGCGATGTTGATGACGAAATATTGGTCTGTAATTTGTACGAACAATGTTCATCTGTCTGATGAAGCTAAAAAAAATTTCTTACGGTTATTGAGCCTGCGAAGACTTTTCAACGAACTCAAGTTTCTTTCATTTTCTTCTTACAAAACTTCCAGACATGCTTTTCCAAAATCTTCAAGTCTAAAGAGAGATAAGGAATATTTTGTGCTTAGTTCTTATTTTTCTTCTGTGTTCTCATCATCCTGAAAACGATGATTGACATTCATACTTCTGTTTTGTCATAACCACTCGATGCACTAGTAAAGTTGTCTTGTAGGTTGGGATACGTATGGTATGGTGCTAAGGATACTAGGAAGCAGGACGATTTGCCTTTACTTTGACACAAATTTATAAATTTTCTTACCGCTTAATTTGGTTCAAGGGTTTTCTCTACGCACTTACTGAGGTCATCGCTTGGATGAGAAGTTTTATTATGGCTATATCGTACAAGATCTGAGCAGATAATTCTAGTACCTACAAAAAACGTACCACTGCACCGTTTTCAGGATCCATTAATGTACCACCAGATCTTCTTTATTTTTAAGCTAATTTCTATTATTTTCTACTAACGAAGTTAGCCGCGGGATTTTCTTTAACCTGGAATAAATGTCACAGGTCATCCTTTTTAACAAAGAATTCGGATTATACGACTATATTGGGTTCAATTTGCTTTACACCATATTCAGTGATTCCTCCCCGGTTATATTGAGCTTAATTACCATTTAATTAATATAATTTGATTACGATGTGTAATCTTTACTTGGTCTGATGGTGATTAATCACGATTTGTTCTTATATTTCGTCCAATGATTTAGGTACAAATTTGTTTTTTATTTTATAATCAGAATGTAGGGTAAAAATGGGTCTTTCATTCTAAATTTGTAGCTTTTTATTTTTGGTTTATTAGCCTCTCATCCTGCTATTTGCTATTCTGTAATATTATTTGAAATTTGATGATATAAGCGAACAGGAAAGTTAAAACCTAAAATATCCTAAGATAAAGCAAAGTGGAAAATTTGATTTGCAAACTGGCTTTTTTCGAGTGTATAAAGAGAAAAAGAGTTATTCTCTTCTTATCTAACTATTGATAGGAGCACCAAGGACCGAATGAATCGTGCGCTCGCCAAATTATTCTTCGACCTCCTTTGAATTTACCAAGGGCGACGGTCAGTTTTTCTTTTCTTATCCTCTTAAAGAGAATTGGATAAACGATACAAACTCGGAGAGGATTTCGCGTAATTGCACTTCCTCTGACGGCAATGAACTTAAGCCCAGGGACTTTGCCGCTGAAAAGTACTAAAAAGTCTTCAAGAGACAAAAAAAGAGCAAAGCAACAATTCCCTTCGTCCAAGGATTTCGGTTCTTAAAACCTTTGTTCAAATACGTTTCATTGAGTTATGACAGTCAGAAAAAAGCGTTTCAGACAGATAAACGAGGCAAAAACAACGGTTGCGACATACGTTCGTGTCTGATGGTCGAAGAGCCAGGTCAGCCGAGAGGTCAGCGAATGACTCGAACCACTTAGGTCTGCAACGTTCCCATTTTCCTTATCATAACGTACCCAGAATGGAAATAAATTTGTCACGAAAATTTCCATTCTGAGACTTAATTCCGTTTCAATAAATCCTTGGTTTAACACGACTCATAGCACTTTAGATTACAAAAATTGAAGCGTTTAATCGGCAGAATTGGAAAAAAATCCTTGGCTCCGGCGTTAAAACTTTCAATGCACCCTCTTGATCATCGAGACCGTGCATTATGAAGGTATTGCATGCCGGTGGCTGACCTGGATATTATTGAATAGTCTTGAAAGGTCAACTCAGTTCCAGAGGAGGCTGTGGCTAATATTAGCGGTGGACTCTGTCGGATAATAACAAGGTTGGATGGAAATTCAAGGGCGGTTCGTTCGCCACCAAAAATCAATTGTGTCAACCTGCCTTGACCTCCACATAATAGATAAAAATTTCATTCTTCATAATGATAATAGGGTTAAAATAAATTTATAAACTTTATCTGCCAGAAATAAAACTGAAATTTATGCATTTAAATTTTGAAAAAGCTTTAGTGACTGATTGGTCGTTTAGGAACAAAGAATGAACGCCAAGCAGGTGAATAGATCCAGTATTCGTTAAGCTTAACCATTACTAATTAAATAAATTCAAATCAACAAATACTACTCTTCTTAATGATGGTTCTAAGGAAGAAAATTTCCATGAAGTCGAAAATATTTATCATATCAACTTGAACTTGATCGGCCTTTTCCGTCTGACACGTCGGATGGAGACCAAGGGACGGTTGCGAAAGTAAAAACTATTTTAGAAAAGTGTGAACGACTATCACCACAAATTGATTTGCAATTGTTTTAATAATTAATTTTTTTAATTCAGAAATCGTGAGATGGGGTCTTGTGTGGTGTAGTTTTCAGAAAAACATCTTCTTTATCGTGCCAACGTTTCGATCTTTATTGAGATCATCTTCAGAGCCTGGGATTTACAAACGTTATTTAAATTTAACAAAAACATGTAGGATCTGAAAAACAGTGAATTTATACAATGCTAAAATCATGTCTTATTGTTCTTGCTGCAAACCATTTGAGGCAAAGACAACAAACATTTTATGAAATTTAAATTTATTTGTTTTTTATTATGTGTTTTTTTGTATTCCATCAGCAGATAATTTTATTGTTTTTTAATGTAATTAAGCCAATGAGCTTCAAATAAAGAAATTCAAAAAATGTGTTTTTTTTAGAAAAATTTAGATTTTTTTCAAGCATACTTAAATTTTAAAAGTTATTAAAAATAACAAAAACAAATATAGAATACTCCATCGTAGAATGCAACCCAACGATCCTCACCAAGATTGGCGAAGTCACTGCCGCAACTGGAGAGGGCTAAACTCGTAGTGGTAGTACTAACCGGTCACCGGCATCTGTACAACATGGGCAGATACTTGCAAATACACCTCCTTCATAACTCCTGGAGAACATTTAGATTGTTTGCCCAAAGAATGAACTCTCTTTCACAATGTTTTTTTTTATTTTTTTTTTATTAAGGTACTAGTTGTTACTGTGGAATCCAATGCCAAAAATTGGTTCCGGACGACTATGTACCAGCTACCTTTCTTGAGGGAGATCCGCTTGTCTTTTTTTCTTTTTTTTTTTGTAATTTGCTCATTACCTTGGGAGCCAGTGGAGTGTCATCTTGTATTGCGAACCTAATCAGTTCAGTTTGTGTTTGCAGTTCAACGACACGCTATTAGAGTTTAATAGTTTATGAGTATCTAGAAAACAGTAATAAAAGTTAATATTTATGTAAGGTATTGGCTGAGATAAAAAAGTCAGTGTCACGAGCGGGATTCGAACCCCGACCTTCAGATAAATACGCCGCTGCTTTACGACTGGAGCTATCGTGACTTCGATCCTCTCTGACACTAACTTCCCACCACAACCCAACCTTTCGAATTTTCCCTCCTTTTTGCCTTTGAGCAGCGGCGTATTAAGCCGAAGGTCATGGGTTCGAATCCCGCTCGTGACACTGGCTTTTTTTATCTCGGCCAATACATTGCATGAAGATTAATTAATTGAAAGGTGTTATTTGGACAATCGGATTTAATAAAAAGTCATGCATTCGTTTTATGTTCCTAGTTTCGAATTCATGGATTTCTTTTTGGATCGGACTCATATACTTACTCGACGGCTCTGAACATTCCGTTTTGGTGTCGTACACTTAACTCGTCTTAAATACACAAGATTTTCTCCTAACGTTTTTAGTACTTAGGTTTTTCGGAATGTTCGTTTTAATGCTATGATTATTGAATATGCTTTCATTAGAATGTTCTTGTCTCTCCATTTTAATTTGAATCCTTTTGATGGTCGAAAGCAATTTGTCCTAATATACAAGCTATACGTTTCTCATCGCTCGAGTGATACTATGGCATGGTTAATGATTAATTAATTAAAGTTTCTATGAAACTTTATGTTTTTATTTTTTGGTTTTTTGAATCGAACTAGGTTGAATATTCCAAAAATAACAATTCAGGTCGATAATGAATTTAATTTATTGCTAATCGATTATTCAATCTTGTGAAAACGATTAATCACTACTATTGGTTAATTGTTAAAAAATTATATGTCATAATCTTTTTTTCTTCACACTACTACTAAGGTCTTATCGGATTGACATTAGTAGTTCAAGGGCGCATCAGGTGTACCAAAAGGAGTCAATGGATTTCGCCAGGGGCCAATAACAATTATAAACCAGTAATAATAACAGAACGACCCTCGGATGGCAAGGGTCGTGCGCCGTCATTTTTCAAATCCGCTGACCTTTCGATATTGTACGATTCTAATTAAGTTCCTACCTACACGAGTTATGTCATAGGTCTCTAACGCGCACGATTTCCAAAGAATCACCATTTCAATCGAAAAACACAACAGAAAATGATTTATAAAAATTTACCTTTTGTACTTTTTAAATCTTTAAATACACTGAGGACAGAGCATTTCTTGTATTAGCCAAAGGATATTAATTTACTTAAAAAATTTTATCTTAAACAAAAAACGGCTACTAGAGAAAAGAACTGCAATCTTCTATTTTGCTTTAATTCTCTCTCTCTCTCGGTCTGGTTTTCTGTTTTCCTCTCACTCTTTTTGTCTTTTCCTCGCTTTCTCTCTCTCTCTCTCTCTCTCTCTCTCTCTCTCTCTCTCTCTCTC
>CM077109.1:2023416-2049470 GCA_039619505.1 Cimex hemipterus
CAGGAGAGAGAGAGAGAGAGAGAGAGAGAGAGAGAGAGAGAGAATTAGACAGAAGACGGAAAAAGGGAGAGTGAGGAAGAAGACGAGAGAGAAAAAGAAATGCAGATAAACCGAGAACGAGAGAGAAGGAAAGAAAGACGAAGGAAAATGAAGACAGTGAGAGAGGAAAAACCTTAACAAAGATTCAAAAGAGTACGGATTTAAAAAAAGTTTAAATAACAATGCAAATACAAATTAAGAATCATATATATAGACAGTAAAAAAGAGACATAAAGTTAGGTAAAATGAGAGACCGACAAAAGGAGAGGGAGGGAGAGGAGGAAAGAAAGGCAGAGGACAATGAAGAAAGTGAGAGAAGGAGAAAAGTAAACTAAGATTCAGAAGAGTATGGATTTTAAAAGCGTATAAAGAATTATACAAACACAACATGTATATAGAGAATGAAAAAAAAGGATAAAGATAAATGATAAACAGAGAGAAAGAGCAAGAGAGAAGTGATATAGAAAAGGATTCAGACAATGAGAGGGAGAGGGAGAAAGGCGAGAGAAAGGTAGAAAGAAAGAAATACAGATGGGAGAGACTGAAATGAAATATAAAACCGATTCGTTTGACCTTTATCTTTTAAATCGTTAAAATATTAGAATTTAAAATATTTAATTTACACATATTTGAAATAAACATTTCTTACATTTTTGCGATTTAAGATGGTGTGGCGTCGGGAATAATTATGTTTTTATGTTTTTGTTTGTGTGTGCCTCTCCGCTACATATAAATACATACATATACATAGAGTAGAGGCACACAAACTTAACACAGAATTTTAATTAATTTTGTTTCGTAATTATTAGTGACCGATATGAGCGACTCTCAACACGACGCGCAAGAAAGGCACAATTACACAGAAGATAAATATTTTGAGCCCTGAAGATGATTTCAACGAAGATCGAAACGTTGGCACGATAAAGAAAATGCTTTTCTGAAACCTACATCACACCTGACCGCATCTCACGATTTGGGAATAATAACTTTTTTTGTACAGAGAAGTTGGAAATGTAGTAAATTGATTTATCACTGATTCGATAGTAAAACAAGGACCTAACGAGATCCTTGTTGGGTATGAAATTTTACTTTCGCAACTTATAATTGCATCATTTTCTTGTATATTATGTACTCAAGCACCTTTAGAATCCGCCGGGATAACATTGACCCTTCCAACCTTCTTGTAATTGGCAGTTGTGCCTGTTCGATTGTACAATGGGGTTATAAATAAATATAGCTAGGTACATAAAACATCTTCTAGCTGGTTTAATCGGGCGAATAATCGCGGTATTATGTAAAATACAAATGAGTTGTTAATACTGGTATTTAAAGGAAAGGTGAACATTTGGCCCAGGCTAGTAGTTATGTTGTCTGTCTATACCACGACTTTTTAAATTATTCTTTGTTAACAAGTTTTCCAAATTAAAACAGGTTTATGTTTGAAAGTGAGTTTCTCGTTAAAATTAATCATTTTAATAAAGCCAACAGAAGACATCTTAAAAGGACTATTTCATTACTTTTTATGGAAAACAGGCGAATAATAAAATTTATTTTATCTTTTATAATTTAAACATTGCAAGGTTAATTAATCTATCTTAAAAAAAATGCTGTTTGCCCAACAGGTCCGTGTTGAAACCTTTTCGCTAGATTTCACTAATCGACCCTCAAGAAACTAATACGGCTGATTCTCAAGCGGCCTTAGAACGAAATATTTTTCTGGGGCCTTTAATAGGCAGGTGCAACGCCTAGTCTGACTTGAAACGGACTTTTAAGGTTAAAAGATTTAACCTTCTTAGCGATAAAATTGGTCAAAATTATTATTTTATTTTTATTTTTTAAGAAGACGCGAATATCGTAAAAACAACTTGGAAACAGTTTTCGTTTTACGATGACAAAAAACATCTTGTTTCAAAGAGGGCTCAATCTAAAAATTTAAATTGGTCGAATTTGCCGCATTTCTATAAGTACTTACTAATCTAATGTTCATTTTCATTGCATAAGGGGATTCAGTAGAAAAGATGACAAAATAAGTGGCAATTACGTTGGTTATTACATGCAAAATTACACACCATACTTTTCTAATAGGATATCTTTCATTTAAGATTTTTAATCAAATTGTAAACCGAGTAGGAAAGGTTATTTAGTAATTTTATAGAAAAAGATTAATTAGAGACGATCAATAAAAATCGCTAGGATTACAAAAATGGCGTTGCTGAAAATAATTTTTTTTTAATGTCTTACATGTGGCCTTATATGTCTAGCAACCGGAGTTCACTTGCCATGAGAAACCAGCCAATGCTGGCACTCAGTATGAGGGATTAAGATGACAGGTCACGAGGTCATCGTCGATCAAGACAAAGTGACGGGCCCTCAGGATGGGAATATGTAGTAATGGTTAGGGATGGTTAGGGAGCAATTCAAGCAGTAAGGTTAGGATGGGTCAGGAGATCGGTGTGACACTTTTGGATTCGGAAATGGATCAGATCGTTGGCAAAAGGAATGTTTAGGTCGTTGTGGGTTGTGAGGCAAGCGATATAGTAACATGCTTAGACAATTTGTTTGACGACTTTTGAACGGTAGTATTGGATGCGCTGGATGTTTGTTGTCCTGGCAGAAGCGCAAAGTTCCACCCTGTCCAAAGTGTCGCAGTAATAAAGTTAGTTTAGTTTTGAAGGTCAAGACGGATTTCGGTTTTAGAATTCTTCGTAGTTGTCAAAGTCTTCTGTTTAGTTGTTTCTTAAGCCTTGGTCTGCTGTCTAGTTATGGTCCTAAGTATTTGACTTGGATGGAAGTCTTTCTTTTTTAAGATAATAAGGAGTGAGTAGGAAGCGATTATGTTTACAAAGCATGCCAGGGTAACGAAAGACTGTGCTACATTTAGGAACTCTCCAAAGTACACTATACTCGTTTTTCTCTAGAAGAAATTACTGCAGAGAAAATGGTTTCGACACCTATGCAACCTCGTTAGATTGTGGGATAATGAGGACGTAGGACCCTCAGGCCACCCACTGTCGTCTTAGGTCCTGATATCTTGGGCATTCCAGATATACATGCCCGGCCGTCTCTCTCATCCCAGATTGACACAATGGCGATTCCTTGTGCTAAATTCGTGTCATTTGCTGGCGAAGTCATAACGGCCGGTCAACATCCGCGGTAGTGACTGGCCTACAAGTATCGTAGTTTGCACTGTGGATAAGCCCAATCCATGACATCCTTAGTGGTGTTTGCGGGGATGATGGGACGTTTCCTCATCACAAATCCGACTTTACTCTTAAGCACCTGGCGAGCAGATCTGTCGGAATGGAGCATGTAATGTTCTGGAGGGCCGCCATTGTCACTAGAGATCAAAATGTAACAAAGTTTGGACAGCTTATCCTGAGATTCTACTTAACCGACCGTTGCTTGAGAGTTAGGTAACGACCTCTCAGAAATCACTGCGATACAAGTCGACATCCTATTCAAGTGTTCATTCACATTAAAAGCATAACTGTACATCAACAGCAAAGAGATATCTACCTAGAGACCAAACCGAACTGAGCGAAATGGAATCCTCACAAGACTTTATGAGATAACACCTTTCAAGACTTGGAAAACTAGGAACACTTTTAGGACAAAAAATCGTGTTGAGGGCCAATAGTAAACTAACGTTATCCAGGAGTGCGACCATAGAGGGAAATTTGAGCCCCTGAAGCATTCCAAGCCATTTAAAGTCCAGAGCATCCAACTTCAAGATGTTGTATCTAAATCCCTCATACTGTATGCCATCCGAGTGCTGTTATCAGGGTTATTTTTGGCCGTATGGAAAAACACATTTATAATATGTACTAATATCGCACACATACAAGAAAAGTGACACAATTTGAAAAACGATAAAAACCGGATTATTTAATTTTTTAATTACTCCGGTATGTGATGCTACAGGAAATGACAACAGCAGGTGGACTCGAAGCTGGTAGAAACCACTAAGTGTCACTTTTGAACTGGCGAAAACGTACTGTCACCAGATGTTTTAAGTAGCAGAATAAATTTTATTGTCTTCTTCTTATTATTAGTACAATGTCATCCGTAATTAGAGTCAGTTTAACGCCTGAAATTCAGGGCAAGTCGTATCCGAAAACAAAGTTGGTCCCAAAACAGAACCCTGCGGGATTCCAGCAGCCGCAGTGCTTATCCTCGATTCCACCTTTGGAATAATACTACAAATCTTCGCCCGGTGAGGTATGAGTCTCTTAAGAACGTAACGGCTAAGGTTACCATGGATGGGAATTCTGACGAAATTTTTTCTGACGAGGTCGTCTGAGCAAATACGCGTCTTCCAATTGCATGTCAGAACATGGCGTTCAAATCAGTTTAAGGAAGTACCCATTTAGATCAATTAGAACAATTCATTTTTTCATATTCTACGTGTATTTGTAAAGTTTAAACAATGTTTATAAGTCCTAGTCCTTGAAAATGATATCAGTAAAGATCGAAACGTTGGAACGATATAGAAAATCTTTTTCTTAAACCTATGCCACACCAAACCCTACCCAAATTTAAAAAAAATAACCCAATATGCCAAAATTTACCAAATAAACAACAAGAACAAAGTTCCAGTATGCTTTTCTCAATGAAAGTTCCATGTAATAATTGAAGTTGAATATTCGATTATTTCAAATTGTAGCGGGACTTTGTAGACTTTGCAGGTGTCGCCAGCATCGCCAGGGGAGTGATTTTGATAAGAATGGCGGTGACTCTCGTGGAGTGAACTTTTTATCAATACAGTTATGGAAAGCCCGTTCGAAGAAAGCTTCATCCTGAAAGCTCACCAGCAGAACCAGCCGGGAAATGAGCCGGTGGAAAAACAAAGGAGCCCTTTCATGCTGTCAAGCCCGAGGAACGGAGCCTCCAGGAGGCCAAGCGAACGTAACTAACTTTCAGAAATCTAACCTACAATCCGGTGGAAAAATGAACATTTTTCCCCACTTTATAAATTAATTAAAAAATGGATTTTTCGTTTCTTTACGTCCGTGATCCTATTGACGCGTAGTACTGTCTAAAAATAAAACGTTTTGTTTTTCAAATAAGCGCTTTTTGCCCGTTTATCATTGGTAAACTCGGCTGACGGGCCAACTGTCAATAGTCGACTGGTTTTTCCCTAGGTTGACTCGATTTTTTCCTAATTTTCCTCAGTGATTTCAATTCAGACATGTCATTTTCATAAATTTTAATCAATATTCCAAAAGATTTTCCTTCATCGTTTCCTGGTTATTTGTTTATTTTCACTCGTAATCGCATCTGTCCAGTTCTCTCTCTTTCTCTCTCTCTCTCTCTCTCTCTCTCTCTCTCTCTCTCTCTCTCTTGCAACACAGTTCTTTTCACCAATAAAACAAAGATTTACAACATAGAAAGGACTTATTTTCAAAGTTCATAGGAAATAAATAGAAAGATATCATAAACACTTAATTACTTATAATATTTCTATTGCTCAACAACCAATCACGCTATAAAAAAGTCAACCCTTGCCAAGTGAAAGAATCAGACAGTAAGTTTTTACTTAATTATAAAATTAGAAGGCAATAAAACATTCTAAACTTATGCTTAGAGACCAGATTTTTATACATTTGCATATTTTGTTTGTCACCACAAGGAAATCAATCATCTATCCGAATCGCATATGTAGGAAGCCATAGGTTAAATTTTATAAAGGATATTTTTGCCTATTTGATGATTGTCGCATAAAATTGTACATTTGAACTATATCGCACATTTGTAGGATTTTTATGTAAAAATATATCGCACAAAATATTTGAAATGTTACATTATTTTTTGTGGGAAGCGAAAAAATAAATAAAATAAAAAGTTGACCAATAGTTCGTTTATTTAGAAGAAAACTGAAATGACAGGAAGAGAAGATTCAAGCAATACCCGTTCTTAGGGCTTATTTCGCGTTGTGATGCATCACTTTGGAATAAATCTATTGGTTTGGACTGTCGATAAAATAAATACAAGTATGGATGTTGAAATATATCTGAGAGAAAAAAGAGGCGAGGAGAGGTAGGTTAGAATCATCAAAAACATGGTTTTGATCTGGTTGTTTTAAAATATCAAAAGTTAAGTTTATTAAACTTGGTTTTGAGATTTAGACTATAAAAATGTTTATATTGGGCTGCAACGGTTAAAGCATCATGGTGCTCATCACTGTAAGGTAAAAAATCCCAGGTTCGAATCCAGCAGCTCTGCATTAGAACCTTACATACATAATTATTTAGAAATCGTGAGATGCGGTCTGCTGTGAGTGGGCACTCTCAATACGACATGCAAGAATGGCACAATTACACAGAAGACAAACACTTTGAGTGAGTAGAAATGCTTTTGTTGAATATATAATAAAAATATAAAATAATATATTTTGCATCATATAAAAATTCACTTTTCCACATCCAAAATGTATTTGCTAAATATAAACAACAATTGTAAATCCCGGGCCCTGAAGATGATCTCAATAAAGATCGAAACATTGGCCCGATAAAGAAAATGTTCTTTCTGAAACCCTGAATCTCACCAGACCGCATCTCATGATTTCTAAATAATTATCGATTAACGGTCACTAATCAACAAATATACTTACATACATATATTTTTTCTAAAAATACTGACACCTTTGCTACTGTGAACCCTTGTAATGGAAAACTTAAATAATAAGGTATAGTTTTCAACAGAAAAAAATTAAAACCTCTTTGATAGAAATGATGATGGGGCGAGTGTATATATTTTTTAAAAGGTGATTCCACTCATAGATTTGTTGTTTACAACTATCTGGATTTCTAGCATTAAACGCGTACCATCAGGTCGAACATTGTAACTCCTTCAAGTGAGGAGCGTTTAAATGTTATAGTTAAGACCTCTCTTTTTCAATAGTGCAATAGAATATTTTCAATAATCATTTTCGTTTCTGGTTGATTTAGGCTTCACATTTTATTTGAGTGTGAGAGAATATTGTATGACCCAAATCCCCTGGATGAGGCAAAATTTAGAATAATCGAATTGGTCAAAAATTAGTATAAAACATATACAAAGACATATCCACAAAATGGGCAAACACCAAAATTGGTCTGCGAGACCAAGTGAGTATAGCGATGATGATCAAAATGATCTGTTATGACAAAACTGTGCAACCCAAATAGGACACATTTTCAATGTTCAACAAGAATCAAATTTTAAAAAATGTAAATAAAATACAGTTTTTTCTGGCATTATTAATACTTAATTATTTATATTTTTCCCAGCGGTTTATAAAAACAGTTTATTTATTTACCGTAATATGATAATTATTTTATATTTATATTCCCCAATAACCATCCACATCGGAAAAACAAAATGTCTTAATTTTTGTGAAGTAAAAGAATCAACAGTAATTTTGTAAAATCTGCTTTCACAGTTATCAAATTAGAAGTCATTCAAAAATTGAACCTTGGTCTCAGCTTTGATCGTAACTGATCATCAATCCATGTTATTAATGACTCAAAACATTCTTCTAATCGTACAAGTTTAATCGTTTAAAGAAAATAATTAAGAAACATAAAAATAATTAAAAAGTTAGTATTCATCTAGAATTATACCTATGAATCATACAGTTCCACTAATGAACAATCATTAATAAAAAGTGTTTCTATAAGAAGCCTTGATTTGCTTGCAATTGGAATAAAATCGGGGAGTCGAAATGGAAAGTTTGTGATTGAAGTAATGATGGAACAGTGGCATATTTAGCTGAAATTCATGGATTCAAATTCCCCACACAAATTTTTCATTTAGAAAAAATTGTGTATAATTATTTGAGTAGTATAAAAACTAGTTTAAAACTTCTTCTAACATCATTATAATATAATTATTTTGGTTTCTGATAATTTTAATGTTCAATACTTGATATTTAGCCTGAGAGACCATAGCAATTTGATTTCTATGAAATTTGTTCATTATGAATAATTTTGCAATGTGTGTTAACCTGGCCTCTCAGACACTATCAACATTTTGACACCATCAGATGACATTCATTGTAGATAGACTGACGATGCGCACTTTCGAATGGACAGTTCTAGTCATCAACTGATTTTCTTCCTTTCCGAAAAGTGAACTGACAAACTAACCCAATCTTAATTATTTTTACTCTAAAAAAAAAGTATAGTAAAGTGTTGGAAAATCTTGATTTTTATTTAGGTAATAATAACAAAAAAAATTTATATTGGCTACTGTTACATATATTATTTTTAATTATTCAGAGCCAATTTTACAACTGCAAAAATCAATTTGCTGAAAAAAATGTTACAATTTTACATATTTATTATGAAAAATGATAAAAGATAGATATTCTTCGTGTATTGTTTTATCTCCTTCTTGATAACTTTGTTAATATGCCAATATAAAACATTTATTTTGAAATTATTGAAACACTCGTGCATATTAATTAAATTTATAAAATTGTTTATTGTACCATTGTTTTATTTATGATTTAACATAAAAATACAATTAATCAATCATTTTTTTACACTTAACTTGTAAACATTGATATCAAAAAAAATATTGATAATATACTATAGTTATTTTTGCTGTTTGTTTATGGTCAAACACATGTCCAAATTTTGTCAGAATGAATGGATGATGTTAATCCAACAATTGTCAGTCTGTGCTTTTAGACTGGCATGATACAGTAGAAATCCGTTTATGCGGACTTGAAGGGACTGGGACTTGTATGGATGATAGAAAGTCTGGATAATCCGAAAATTTGTGATTTTATTTGTATCATGTCATAAAAACAGGGGGAAACCTATGAAAGTGAACACTTTTATCCATATTCAGGTTATATTTAGAGAAATAGATAGTTTTTATTAGTTTTATTTTATATTTATTATTATTTTTTTAAGTCTGGACATGCGTTTTTCTAAAAATGTATATATAAAAATACCTAATATATGTAATAAAAAAAACCTTTTCAATGGAAGCCGTGTGTTGGCACGATACAACAATTTCTAGTCTTTCAACACCTTTTTTAAATTTTATTTTTAAACAAAAATGTGACTGTCAGCTTCTCCAGCCTCTTCAATCAGTGAGGGCGATTTGCTGGTGTTTACGAATTTCAAATGATGAATTAAAGGTCCCATAGTGGAATTATGACTTTTAAAAAATTAATGTACACACATTGTGAAAATTTATTAAAAAAAAGTGTGATATTAGTGACTGTTAATTAATAATTATTTAGAGATTGTGAGACTGTACACTACTATACAAGATTGCTCTTCACGATTTCCAAATAATTTCTAAAAAATATTTTAACAAACCGATCCGGATAATCCAGAAATCCAGATAAACAGGTTTCCGCTTTACGTACATTTTATTCTATTATTTGTTTCGAAACCATATTTGTTATTAAAATGAACAATACATTTTACATGATTGATTTTTTGCATTTTTCTGTTTCTACTCTTGTTTTGTTAAATTGATATAATTTGTTCACTTTATAATTGAAAAACACGAAATTTGAAATGCTTGTTTATTTCAGTTGGCGATATGGGGACTCCGACAAGAAGCAGAAGGCAGTTCGATCTTCCTGGTACAAACCTAATTCAACCGAAAACCCCAGACAACAATATTATTGAACGAAAACTTAAAGAAATTATGAAACTGTCTGGAATATTAAGGATAAACGGCATTGTAAGTACTTAAATTATTCAATTTAAATTGTAAATAAAAATGTTAACGTGTATCATTTTTTAGAGATATCAAAGTACAATGAACGATTTAAAAGAGATGGGAGAGCTGGGTTTCGGTACATCTGGCCACGTATTCAAAATGCTCCACATTCCTAGCCAGGAGATCATAGCAGTGAAAGTAATATTGTTTTTTTATTTATGACGAACGATTAGTTATAAATTTTATTGTAGCAAATGAGGAGGTCGGGGAATCCTGAAGAAAACAAAAGGATAGCAATGGACCTCGAAGTTGTGTTAAAATCTCACGATTGCCCTTATATCGTTCAGTGCCTTGGCTGTTTTATAACCGATGCCGAAGTATGGATTTGCATGGAGCTCATGTCTACATGTTTTGATAAGCTGCTCAAAAGGCTCACGACACCCATCCCAGAACCTATCGTCGGAAAAGTCACACTTGCTGTAAGTTAAAATTCTAAAAAATACAAAAATTGTTTGGAAAAATAAATAATTTCATTACAGACTGTAAGAGCGCTACACTATCTGAAAGAAATGCATGATGTTATACACCGTGATGTCAAACCGAGCAACATACTTCTAGACAACAGGGGCAACGTGAAGCTATGCGACTTCGG
The DNA here is from genome assembly GCA_039619505.1 of Cimex hemipterus. Classification (NCBI taxonomy): domain Eukaryota; kingdom Metazoa; phylum Arthropoda; class Insecta; order Hemiptera; family Cimicidae; genus Cimex; species Cimex hemipterus. The sequence goes on from CM077109.1 coordinate 2,033,774, forward strand.
CATATCGGGACATCTTGTCAATTCAAAAGCCGACACAAAAAATGCAGGATGCACTGCTTATCTAGCTGTAAGTGTTAATTTATAAGTTTGATTGAGAAACAAGAAATTGTCAACACTTTTGTAACTGGGATGACACATATCAATCGTAATAATGATGAACTAGGGCGTGGAGGGCTTTATATACCCCAAGCACTGCAGCCTTCTAGCTTTTTGTTCTTTCCCAATTCCTTACTTCAGTGCAATCCATCGATTATATTTTGGGGTGGGAAATTATTGTTTACAAATTGGTATCCATTTATCTAGGCATGAACATGTTTTGCATATGCATATTTTTAATTTAAAAAAAGTAGTAACTACATTTGGTGCTAGCATCAGAATAGGGACAGGGATATACACAATAAATGCCATATACCCATTTGTACTATTTATTCCAGCTTTTTATGATAGGCTTTGCTTTTTATAAGTTATATTCAAGATTTAATATATTATAATCTAAAATAAACTAAAAGGCAATAATGGCCAAAAAAAAAAAAAAAGGACAAAATGCTTTAACACCAAGTATTGGTTATGGTATAGTATGTATTGGCACAGGATGCAATGCTTATTACAATTGCAGTCATAATTTCTTTTCAAATGTTTACTTTTTCACCACAAAATAATATTTAAAAAAAAAGTTTCGCAGAATAAGCAGGTAAATTTTTAACAAAGCCGTCTTCAAATGTTTCTTTTCTTATAAGGGGAGACCAGGTTGGTAGGTCACGGATTTGTACCAAACATTCTTTTATGAGCGCATATGCTTCTAAAGATCATCGGGCACATATCTGCCACTTCTTGTGAATAAGCTCTGATTTAACAAAAAAATAACTTATTCGGAAAATTATTTCATTTTCGACGAGGGTATTTCAATCAGAATGTTAAATGAATCCTCAGAGTGCCAACATTTTTTTTTTTTTTTGGGGGGGGGGGAACATTGTAAATATGTTGAGTTTTAATGTTTCTATTTCACAATTTTACTTGCTCAAATCTACTATTTGAATATAGTACATTTGACGGTTTTTATGTGAATTGCAATAAAAATATGGTAAAAGTTATCAAAGTTTATCAATAACCAAATACTTTTTAAAAATCAAATGTTTTTCACGCAAACTATTTTTCCCCCTCTTCTTAACTAACTTTTTTAACACCTCTAGATATCCCCAAATATAAATTGTTGCTTAAATTTAAATTTATCAATTTTTGACCCATAACATTTTATCCATTTTTGATGTCATTACTGTAATATTTTAATGAAATGACTATAGTTCAAACCGGTTTAAAAAATTTTAATGACAGATTGACCATTTGAAAGAAGAGGAATGGAGCTTTTTTATCTATGATCCATTCAAACTGAACATATGAAATATTTCTGTAAGAAAATGCACAAAATAGCAAAATTATTTGTTAGAAACCTCGTGTTTTTTTTTCCATATTCCTCTGTCCTGGAATATATTCCCTTTGAACCGAGGCCCCCCTTTTGACATATTTCCTGATGGTATTATGTTCTTCGTAATTCAGTGTGCTGTAAAAGATTCAGGGATGATAGGTGTCCTGGTCAAACTTCGCTTGGTCCAGATTTGTGGCCTGCATGTCCACATTGGTTTTGCCCATCACCAAAACTGGCAAAATAACAGAAACCTACCAATGAAGATGGTGGAAAACTAAAATATTGAGATAGGCAGACCAAATTTATTTAAAACAGCCAAATTACAAATCGAAGTTTGACTAATACAGTTACATTGCTTAATAAGACTCTTATGGAACATAAAACGCATGAACCATTAATAATTTTGGTTTGTTCTTTTACAGCCAGAAAGAATAAACCCACCTGACCCTCTAAAGCCAACTTACGACATCAGGGCAGATGTATGGTCATTAGGGATTACCCTTGTCGAACTAGCAACCGGCGTTTTCCCGTATCCTGGCTGTGAATCGGACTTCGAGGTCCTGTCTAGAGTGCTTCAGGACGAACCGCCTAGTTTGCCTGAAGATCAGGACTTCTCACCTCACTTTCGGGATTTTGTAAAATCCTGGTATGAATCAATTTTCATTTTGAAATCCCTATATTATAATTAATATGATTTTTTTTCAGCCTTTCTAAAGACTATAGAGTAAGACCTAAGTATAGGAAACTTTTGGAACACGCTTTTTTAAGAAAGTACATGGAAGAAACGGTTGACGTCGCTTCATGGTATGCAAGGTGCACACCAGTCTCCCCATCCCCGATACATAGGTAAGTCAATATAAAACACATTTATAAAAATTATACATATTTTGTTTCATTTATGTTTTTAAGAACTGGAAGTCAGGGCCATCAGAGGTCGCTCTCTGATGTTTCCTCTGCTGCAGGGTCAACCAGTACACAACCAAATTTTGCGAATTACAGGTAGCTATATTTTATTGCATATACATAATGCTCACGCACTCCCCCTACATCTTTAAAAAAAAAATTTGTCTGACAGACTTAACACACTGGGTATATACAGCACATTATGATTACTAACAAGCAAATTACAACATTAAGTATGTTCAAAATTACTACTGTATTAATTAATATAAAAATAATTTGGAGCCTTAAGTATTTAAGTATTTTGTTTTTCTTTAATATTCAAGTCCAGAGCTTTAAGTTTATTACTTTAAATATTGGTTTTGAGGCCTCGGTGGCTGTCGCTGTTTAGGCGTACCGTAACATACTTAGAAATGGGCTTTTTTCAAAAACACCGGCACCCCGAGGGTTGATATAACCTCTGCTGTTGCAACCCTCATACTTAAATGCATACATGCTACGGTGTACTTAAATTATGAAAACCATTAAAGATAACAAAAACACAAATAGAATCCTCCATTGCCGAATAGATACAAGCAAAACAAAAGGAAAAGTGGATAAATTTTAGCGGTTTGAAGGATGTAAATGAATCAGTACAATTTTATTTAATTAATTAATTTTTTTAATTTTGTTTCCTTCCTACTGATAATAGCTTTTTTTGTTTATTTAACATCGTTAAACATTATATATATAATCTAGAAATACATGCATGTATCATAGGACTAATCTATTGGGTTGTCCGGAAAATAATGCAGGATTTTAAGTTTTCATAAAAAAAAATCTATATAAAATATTCTGTTTACATTTACAGGATTACTCATTTGTATGAATGTCAACACTTATTAATCCTCTTCCAAATGATATTGTTTGTTTACCTCTGTATCATTCCGCTACTTGGAAATAATTCAGTCATCCTTATAATGTCAAAGCGAGAATTTCGTACGATTTTCTTTTACGAGTTTAAACTCGGCCGAAGCGGAGCCCAAACGGCTAGAAACATTAATCAAGTCTGGGGCGAGGGTTGTGTTAATGAGTGCACTGTGCAAAGGTGGTTTAAAAAATTTCGGGAGGGAGATTTCAGCCTTGAAGATGAAGAAGGTCGTGGAAGGCCTTCCTCTCTTAATGATGATGTTCTGCGATCAGTGGTGGAAGAAAACCCCAAAACAACTGTTCGAGAACTTGCAGAGCAACTCAAAGTCAGTAAAACGACCGTCGCTGACCACCTCAAGGCGATTGGAAAAGTGGAAAAGTTTGTTGCATGACAACGCTCGACCACATGTGTCATGTGTAATGTCACAAAAATTATTGGAGCTTGGCTATGAAACTTTGCCTCACCCACCCTACTCTCCGGACCTCTCGCCTACTGACTACCATTTTTTTAGACACCTGGACCACTACTTACAACACATAATATTCAAAAATCAAACGGAACTGGAAAATGCATTTATTGACTTTATCAATTCTAAAAATTCTGAATTCTACTCAGACGGAATTAATAAGTTACCAACACATTGGGAGAAATGTATTGAGAGTATGGGAAATTATTTTGATTAAAGAACATTGCTTTAAAGTAACTAGTTTCTTTTTTTTTTTTTGTTTAATACCAAAATCCTGCATTATTTTCCGGACAACCCGATATTTTATTTATCTATTTTCAATTTTTTTATGTATATTTATCTGTTATCAATTTTATTTTTATTTTATGAGCTGGATCACATGTAAGTTTTTCTTCAAGAACGAAAATTCCCATCTTTTCTAAAAACCTTTATTTATTTCATTTTATTTTTGTGTTATCGATATTGGGAGCTCCCATCTCCCCTCTTCAGTCTTATTAACTCTGTATATTTGCTGAAACACATCTATTGTGCTGACTTGTTCGTCATTCTTCTTTCTTGCCGAAGAGAACAACACCCACAAGGAACATATCATAATGACGAGAAACAAAAAACTTATTTATCACCCCACAGAACTAAGCAAGAAATCTCAAATTTTCTAACTAACAAATGTTTTCTAATTCCCATTATACAATTTTTTTTATTGTTTAAGGTTAAATTCACCTTTATTGGGGAGAAGGCAGAATATAAATGGATATATTGACAGCGGTGGAGGTGGTTATGATAGAGGGGGTGGAGGAGGTGGAAGCACTTCTCCTCTCATACTCCAACGGTTTTATCATCAACAAGCACATCGCCATCGGTGAGTTATACAAAAAAATGTATCCTCTTTTTATTTCTCTAAGGTGATATTTTAGGTCGACTTCGGTGTCACCTTGCCGTCAATTGAGCTACAATGGAATGAAAAACACAGATGAAACACCGCCCTCCTCCGCAGGGACACGGAGAAAACTCTCTTCCTATCTGCGCATGCGACTAGGGGGTTGCGGCGGTGGTTCGGCGAGCTCTAGCAGCGACACCGGGCCGGAACCTCCCCCGAGGGTCAATAGGACTTCATCGCCTTTGCTGACGCGACGGAACCATTTAGAAGCAGATTTAACTTCATCTCCAATTTTAACTAGGAGGTAAAAAGAAAAACATATATAGTGAAATCTCTATTAACATGTTTGCAAAAGATAGGGTTTCAACGCATTTTAAACGCTTTTATAACCGATATTCATACTGGCCGCAGACACTTCTTTAAAGCTTTTTTTTACTTACACAAATCTATAGGAATGATGTTTGCAATGCATGAAGAAGTCAAACCCTGATTGGTCATCCTGAAAAATAATTCAAAATGGAATCAAACTTCTACCCAACTTACCCAACAGTCCTGAACTCCTCATCCCTTTAGACTACAACATTGGGACATCACATCTCTTCAGGTGAAAAACATTTCTTGTATTGGTGTTTTAAAAAAAGATAAAAATTTACTTAATCGGCGTGGCATCCAGAATTTCCATGTTTTTGATTTGAGACATCGACATCCGTGATAAACTGCAAACTTTTATCTAATCAAATTCTTTTGGTGAAGCTGCTGAAGTAGCCACCCCACCTGATAGACTATTTCTTTACTTTCGATGAACTAATGGTGGATTCTTTGATGTCATGTAGATCCGAACCACAACTGATAGACAAACTGGCCCCAAAGTTATACTATGCAAATTGACCTAAATACAAAGAATTTTAATTAGGATAATTTTTTCTCAAGCAAAAAAGTGACAACAACATAAACGAACTAAATTTACCGTTTATAATTTAAACTTATAAAAACAGAAACATACGACAACCACTGTGATCAGCACTGTCCTCTTGAGGAGTCCCCTGCCTCACCCGTAACATCGGGACCTACACCCCCAGTACCGTCAACACCATGCACTAAGACTTTCTCTGCAGAGACTACAAACACCTCTTATAGACTAACCCTTGGTTTTTTTATTTAGGGGGCGTCGGTGGCCGCGAGGTTTCGTCTTTGACACGGCGCTCATCACTGTAAGGTCAAGGTCCCGGGTTCGAATGCAGGGCCGCTGCATTCGAACCCGACATACTTACAAGTGGGCTTTTTTTCAAAAACACCGGCACCCTGAGGGTTTATATGACCTCTGCTGTTGCGAACCCTCGTTTAAAAAAAACAAACAAAAAAAACTTGGTTTTGTTTCTTACTAATTTGAACCTTGACGGAGGTCACTAACCTCAAGCAATGGTTTCCGGGTTTTGAAATTCCTGCCACAAAATACGTATTGTTTCATCTCAATGATATCATTACTGTAATTTTCATAAAAATATATTAATACAATTAAATATTATTTATAATTAAAATAACATTGGCTCCTGGGATTCGAACCCAGGACCGCTGCGAGACAAATGTCGGATGGATGTCCTAATCTCTCCCTGCAGCTTCCTTCCATTTTTTAAAATTTATTTATCCCATCCTCCCCTTTGTTCGTTTCGTGCAGTCCTAATAATAGTTTTTGTCTATTATAAAATATTTTGGCGTTTATAGATACGTGTCTCCATCACCTCCGCAACCTCCCCCGCGCCGACTCTCAGAGAGCATGTCCATGCCAGGGTCACCGCATCACACCCGGCTGGCCATTTTCACACCGCAGCCTTTACGGCGAATGGCCCAACAGGGCCCACCGGCACAGAACTGATCTGTCCGTCAGCACCAGTAACATTCCATCATTTGGAGGATCACACCATTTGAATCGCCTTAAACCAATCACATTAGAAGTCAAGCCTTTTTAAGTCACCTAGGGATCTCTGACACAATTTAAAAAAATATATTGTTTTTATAAAGACATGGATATTTATTAAAATACTCAGCTCATTTTTTTAATAATAGATATTATATTTAAAAAAATAAATTTTACATTTTTTTCAAGGTCGTATAATGAAATGAAATTAATATAAAAAAAAAGGCGCTGCTTAAATTATAAGAAAGCGTCGGTTTCTTGCTCAATCGATCACAACTCAATTCTTTTTTCTTTTTTTTTTTAATTTTAATTTTTATTGTTAGTGTTTTGTTTTTTATTTTCCTTGGAGGGTTAAAAAAACCTCTTCGATTCCTCCCCTCTGATGAGAAATTGTGCTTTATATAATATTGTAATTCATATTTCATTTTGCTCGTCTCGTAACATCGTGTGATATTGCTTGTATAACTCTGCGGGTGCTTGTTGATTATTGTCGCTCAGCTTTTGGCTAATAATAAAAAAAAAGTATTAAGGTAGTGCCAAAGGACACGGTTTTAGGGAAGCATCATAACTTTTTTATTTGTCCGGGGGTATTGATTAATAATTTTTTTAAAATTTATGTATTAATAAACAAAAATTTGATTTATATTAACAAAAAAAAAATTATATTTAAAAAAATTAAATTCTAGTCTTTTTTTTGTCAAGTTTCATCAATATTGTAAATCACGGTTTCTTTTTTAAATTTTTGATTCTTTTTGTAAAAGAGCACATGATGAAACTGTTTTTCACTTAAAAAAAAAAATTGTTTAGTTATTTTTCTTAGTCCTTAGAAATAATCTTAGGTTTTCCCCTTTTTTTAAACAGTCTTTTCTGCCAAAAAGAAAAACTTAACTCCTGGGTTTTCATGTTAAATATAAGAAGGTGGAGGAAAAGTAGAATTTAAGTTTTTGTTTTTAAAAAACGCCACAAAAAAAGAAAAACCTTTAAGTTTGAATTTAAATAATTTTATAATTTAAAGGGAAAAAAGTTAATTTATTAAGAAAACTATGATTTTCCGTTGTGTTTGGCTTTTTATTTAAAATCGAAATAAATCAGGTTCGAAAGGAACAAAACTATTGAACATTTTTGTAATTTTTACTTGATCAAAATTGACCAAACAAAATTAATTTTTCTTGTTTTATCTTTTATCCATCAAAACAAAACAAAAAAATGGTAACACAATTTATAAAATTGTGATTTAAGCGTATTTGACTCTCTTTTTACAATTATTTCGTTTTGTTTCTCTGTTATGTTTTGTTCCAATTTTTGAAAAGAGCCCAGGGTTATTTTCTTTTTGCAAGGAAATCACTCGACGGACTGAAAGGTTTTCGATGTTTTTCTCCCTTTTGTCCAAATTGTAAAGGTACATATTAATTATGTAAATCGAAAAGGGAATGAAAAACATGTGAACATGAGGATCCGGAAAGTAGTTGCAATATTGTTTTATTATTATTTTTATATAATCTAAATGAAAAAGGGAAACTTGTAAATAATTCTAAATATATTATTAAAAAAAAATTGTATATATTCAATTTATTTATATACAAAATAGATGAGAATGTGGAGGTTGGTTACAAAAACAATTTTTTTAAACAAATTTTGGGATTATGAAATTAAACAAAGAAAAGTATTTGTAAATCTTATTGTAAATAATTTTTTAAAATATGTTTAAATTTTGTTTCCATAAGTACATTAATTTTTAACAATTGTATTAAATTTAAAAAAAAGCACAATGTTTACGAAGCAAAAGCTTAAATTGAAACTCTCATTTTCCTCCTTAGGAATTTTATTTTATTGTTTTGTTTTTTGATTACAGAAAAAAAACGTTTACTAGGAGCATAATACTTGTAATAATAAAATAATTGTTTATAAAAATTACCCAGTGGTTGTAATGTGCTTCCATTAAAAATTAGTGGAGAAATTTATTGTGCTATCTAGTCATTTGAACATTTGTTTTCAGTTTCTGTAAACAATGAAAGTCAAGAGAAAGGAGAAAAATATATATCAAATCCAATAATGTGTTGAGTTATTTAAAAAAAAATTCCCCCAACAGGTCGTAGAATGATGAATTTTTTCTTTCAAAAATAATATTTATGTTAGCTTCAAAGCTGACGAAGTTTGATCTTGATGTCCGAGCGAATCGAGGTCACGTTAGCTCAAGTGGTAGAGCAGCAGCATATCTGAAGATCATTGGTTCAAATCCTGCTTGTGCCGTTAACTTTTTATTTTTCATCACAACTAAAAACCTTAATTATTTATATTGCTCATTGCTTTTGAACAGTTGCACTGGAGTAGTTTTGAACCCCGGAGCTTGTTATTTCCTTGCATCATAAATTTTGCAACCATGTTGGATACTTAGCATTCTAAACAATAACCTTTAAGTAACGAGTGAATTAGAGGTGGTTGTCCAAGTACAAACTTCTTTCAGGTAGAAAAAAAAACATCCTTGGGGTACAAAACTACTCTTACGCAGCTTCTCCAGTTTAAGAAAACATACTTATTTGTTTATCTCTCCAGCATTCTTACTCCTCATCCCTGGTCTGAATGATTACAAATAATCCACAAATGGAGAGTTGTTAACATTCATCGCTGAAAGGTAAAGGGTCCAGGTTCGAATCCAGTTGCCCTGTATTCAAACCCGATGTACAAATTGGCTTTTGTCAAAAACTCTACTCTGCTAGGGTTCATATGAAACTGCCTACCTCCGAGCATCTTGCCAGTTGATAGGAAGTAATTGAGTTTGGTTAGATCAACAACTTCCAAATATAAACCTTTATGGGCAGAAATACATTAAATCCTAACCTACAAATGCAGTACAACAGTGCAAGAAAAAGCGAACTATTTGCCTATCTCTCTAGCTTTTTACTTCTTGTTTAGTGTCTTGACCTTTTTGGTGACGGCCTCATCAGAACGATATAACAAGACTTACCTCTACCTCTCTCTCTTGTCCACCAAACCATTTACGATTAATAAAGTATCCCTTGACATAAGCCATCTACCACTAAAGAAACTTTGTTTCGACCTAATAACTGGTTAAGAAACTTTTAACCTAAAAGATGGTAGTTTTTCCTTTTTTGCTGAATTATCGAAACTGGACCTTCTTTGCCTTGTTATATTCCCAAAATTAATTTTAAGGATGTGTCGACCAGATGTGAAGTGACCGTCCATGGCTTTGGACTTGCATTTGAAAGTAATTTCAGCCTGGTTAGTTTCACTGACTATGAAGGGGAAATCTCTTCAGACAGAAATATACAGAAGTAAACCTATGTACGACTAAAGAAACTTGGTTTCAACCTAATCACTGCAAAAATCTTTCTTTAGACCTGCAAACTTCCCATACCAGTTGAAATCGTTCCTCATCCCAGTGATTCCTAAGTATAAAAAACTCCATAATATTCCACCATCCTATTGAATAGTCGAGTGTTTTCTAAACTTTTGAGCCAGAGGTATTGATTGTTATACCTTTCACCGAACAAAATCCAGTACAGACATGATGTGATGAATATGGAGTGATATGCATGGAGTCGATGGTCGGAGTCTAGGGACTGATATTGAGGAGCTGGACAGTGGGAGTAGGTAGGTGTCAAGCAAAGTGTAGAGATACTCTTCCTGTAAACAGATTTGGATAAAACTTCCTATCGATTCGTCACAGAAGATGTAACCAAGCTTTTCAATGATACAGTTTCAGTTATTAGCCAGAAGGATAGACATGTTGAATGCAAACTTCCCGTCTTCTTGAACGGAGCTTTAGTGGCTCCAACGACAGATTATAACTGCAGCATCATTAGCTACTGTCGAATGTCTGAAGATTAATGGGGAAGTTTCTAGCTAGAAATCAGTTCAAGATCTCTAGCCCTGTTCACTGTGCACAATGAGGAGACGTCCTTGCACCTTTATGGGGCCTTCAAGAAATTCGACGAGCTGCCTGTTTCAGTGGAGGAACTTTCATTCGAGGATCATCAATCCCGAGGCTCAGAACACATGACAACATGCTGGCAGATATGCTTTTTGTTTTTATTCAAATGTTTGAAAGCTACTGAAATTAGCTGTCTAATCAGCATAACTGAACCTACTTTGCCTCGTTCTCCTAAAAATAACCTTCAAGAAATGTAGGTGATGGGAGATGGCCATCCATAGCCCTTGACTTTGCCCAGTTGGTTAGAAGTAATTTGAATCTGGTTTGTGTCATTAACTACGAAGGAGAAATCTCTTCACAGCAACCCATAGAATATTATAAATCTCTTCACCAAGATGATGGAGATAGTCTGACAAAGAAAAAGACTACATATTTGCCTATATCTCCAGACTTCTTACACCTCGTCTTAACTTGAATGACCTTGACATCAATATTACCATAGAATGAGACCTATCAATACTGCCTTTCTCCTGTCGACTAGAACCATCCTCACCCAATGACGTATCCCATACCATAACTCATCTACCAGTAAAAAAGTATGTTTTGAATGAATCAGCTGAAAAATCCTTTGACTTCTATGTAAAAAACCTGTAGATTTCCTTATGTCTTGCTGAATTAGCAAAACTGTACCCTCTTAACTTACTTGAAATGTTTCCGTCGGTAGCTTTTCTTATTTCTTGAAGATTCCTCTCAATTCGAACTATGCCTACTCGTTTTTTTTTGTTTTTTTTTTTTTTATTAATGACAATTTGGCTTTTGGGGGTGATGCAGTGCCAAAATGCGAGGTAGAATTCCCCCTTAGTGCTAGTGCTCCTGAGCAAGATCACAAACCTGCTGTCGAATCTTCCTGCCATGATCGTGCTTGATTTTGAAACCGAATGCACTGTCGACAACATAGTATAGAGGAAGTGACAAGCAAATCAACCCTTCATCTACTTGATCTATGGTGCCCGGTGAAGCCCATCAAATCCTGTGAGTTGACAAAACCACCTCACCTACTACGCTTGAATTCGTTGCATCGTCGTGTAGCTTAATGTTCCTAGCCCTGGTCACATAGTACTCGTATTCCAGTACGGAACTATATAGTTGATTCTTCCATTTCCAAAGGGCTGCTCTGTTGAGGTCGCCACTTTTTGAACATCGCAAAAAATAGTGTCGAAACTCAAAAGTATATAACATCTCTACACATAAATAAACATATTGGCATAAGGATCATAGATTATAAGTATTAAAGAAAAGAGCTTGTTTATATTTATTTATTTTTTAACTTAAACATTTACAAACTATAGTTGACGTTCCTTATAAAAAAACAAAAAAAAGACATAAACTCTTATTACTTTTTTTTTTCATTTGTTTGTAGTCGATACGGTAATAAATTGTTATAAAGTCGTTTTCCTTAGTGTGAAAAACAAAACTATATGTAACACTCTTCTTACGGATTTGGGCACAGGGCGTTGATTTAAGGCCCTACGCTTTGTTGTGGACTAGCAGCATGAGAATTGGCGACACTCATCTTTTCAAAGGCCTAATTTCCTCAGGGCTTTGAGGTCGACGTCCCCGTAATAATCCTCGCTGTAAAAAAAAAAAAAAAACACCATCCCAGTTAATAAACAGATGCAGGTTCGAACAGTAGGTTCGTACATTAAAAAAAAAATATATTTTACGAAATCATGTATTTTTCTGTGCTTATGTCTAGAAGAAAGCAAAGAAAGACCGGCAACAAATTTAGTAGAATAGTTCAAGACAGAAAAAAAGAGACGGTGTTGTCCAGAAACCATGTACCTCAACCTTGCGTCAGATACGATAGCTCTAATTTTTTGCTGTTATTTGGCCCAATGGACAATCATAAAATCATAAGTTTTCGATCTCCATCCACAGCAACCCTCTCAGAAATCAAAAACCGCGAAATTTTCGACCAATCTTCAGTCTTGGGCGTTTTTAACGAACAATAACTAGGCTAAATTTGCTACAATTCGAGATCACAATCGTCTCTGCAAAGCCGGTAGTTTCCGGGATACAGCATTTCTGAATTGATCGATGTCGGCGAAGGAAAAATTTTTTAATCGATATTTTGTTGTTCTGCAGTAAATTCGATCTTGTATGGATCCAGAAGAGGTTGAAGGGAATTATAGAGGTACCCTCCCCCCCCCTACGCACTTTCACACGTGTGAGGATTTTGTGAGCAACTCATTTATGCTATCGGCAAGTTCTTGAATTCTGAATGATAAGAGAGAAAAAATTGCAGAGATGGTTTCTGATCTTAAATCTTAGTAAACTTACTTTAAAACGTGCTCAACAGTTATGTTGAAAAAATAAGGCACTCAGGGTGAAAACCGCCAAAAACTGAAGAAAGATTTTTTATTGAAATATTTCAACTCAGTGGAATAAACTGGGAAAGAAAGGTTGTGGGAGGGTAAGAAGGAGAGAGACAGATAAAGGAGATGGGAAAGAGAGAGGAACATAGAAAGAAAACTGATAAAAAACGTTGATCTGCAGTTACATACATTGATTGTCACTAGAACTAACTATCTCAAAAGAAATCAGGAAAACAGAGAGAAAGAGGAAGAACAAAACTGAATCAAAAGACAGAAAAAATATTAAATGTAAATAAGTCAATGAGTTAAACGACTAAAGAGATGATCCAAATATTGCAGGAGAGATGTGTGTGTAACAGCGATAGAAACAAACCAGGATAAAAATGTTGTGCCTGTGTATGTGTGTTGAGTGAGAGAGAGGGAGGGAAAGAAAGATAAAATAAATGCAAGTTCAAGAAAAAAGATCATCAGATTGACAAAACGTTACAAAGTTAGGTTGTATTTTTATAAAGAATGAGGGAGGGAGAGGGAGAGTGTGTGTGTGTGTGAGAGAGAGAGAGAGAGATGCAGTGAGTGAGTGAAGAAGGGAGAGAGATAAAAAAAAGGACATCAGACTGACAGATAACAAGACAAAAAGCTTGAAGGTTATTTTTAGAGAAAGGAAAGAAAAATAAAATGCATACGCAACAAACAAGATCTTCAGACGACAGAAACTAAAAGTTTGATAGAAAATTTTAGAAAAATGAAAGAGAGGGATGGAGAGAATTTCAGTCAATTGAGTGAGAGGGAGAGGAAGAAAGAAAAGTGAAGAACAGCGAGAACAGAACTAGACAGATAGAAATGAGTAGGGGAATAACAGTATTTGTTGTTTGAGGTACAACATAAATTGAAAGGTTTATGGATTGGTTAGACAGACTCAGAAAATGATTGATGACCAGAAAAAGATGCTTAAAATTAAAATTAAGGGAGAAAGAGTGAGAAAAACAGATAGATTCACCTAAGAAGATAGATTGATAGGGAGAGAGATGAGATGTGAGAAGGTTTTTAAAATAAAATTATTATAAAATAATAAAATTATTTTTTAACTCCGCCTGCTTGAGTTGCATTGGGCATTCATGAAAATTGCTTTACGTCGGAAATTTTTGAGAATAACAAAATTGCGTGCCTTTGCTAATATAATTGTCAAGAAAGATTTCAATTTAATTCTGGCAGATTGTGGGATTTTAGGTGGGCGGTATGTTTTTTTATATTTTATTTTTTATACGATTGTTCGCAAGAGTAAAGGTTATATCAATCCTCGGGGTGCCGGTATTTTTTGAAAAAAGCACGTTCGAATGCAGGGCCGGTGGATTCGAACCCGGAACCTTTACATTATCGTGATGAGCGCCGTGTCATCACCGCTTAGACCGTTGCGGCCACCGACGTCCCCAGAGATGTTTGTTTTTAACATGACTAATTAGATACAAGATTTTTTTTATATCACTTCTAGATTCTGTATTAAATGAGAGATTTAAGGCAATTGACGTCGTCTATGTCCATTATACAACTTTAAGTGAAGTGATAAACATTTCTGAGTGTTTAACGTAAAAAAAAATTTGATTTTGGATGATGACATTTGTTCCAGAGCCCTTTTGCTATTGTGCAACACAATACAGACGATCCAATTGTAAGTATGCCAACGGGTTTCACTTTTTTCGGCCGAGGATCAAGTTATGCGAGACTATCTTCATTTGGGTGGACATAAACATATTTTAGGAACGGACCGAGTTAGAGAGACATTTGGGACAAGGTCTCGAGATGAAAAAGAGGACGAGAAGAAAAATTTCATTTTGAGTAGGCTGCATTGCCTTCCTGCTTTATACGGTTATAGTTAACTATCAAACAAAGCAGGTCATGTTCGTGAATTGTTTCGCCCACTAATCAGTGAAGAACAAAAAGTAACAATATTTTATCTATCATTCTTGAATTTATTATTATCAGCATGGGATTGGGTGTATTTTTAATAAATAGATTATGAATATTCTCAAGGGCGACCTAGAAACCTTGATTTGCTCGAATCTATGAATATTCTACATCGTGGAATTTCGTAATTGTGGGAAATATGAGTTTGTTTTTCAACTAGCCGACCCACCCGCGGCCTTTCTTATCGGGGTGAAATCGGAAAGATTATTCCCTATTTTCTCTTTTCCGTTCCTTCCTTTCCTCGACCTACATCACCTAACTGTAGCCAGATGTATCCGAGCTTTACCTATAAAAGGACACTGTCGGGGAAAAAAGTTTATAATTGCCCAACGAGTTGAAGACCCTGTGACACACTTAAGAAACCGATCCTGAATTTCAAACCCGATTTTTTACCAAGTTCCTCAACGGCATTTATAAAATATTTGAGCAGCGATTGTATAAAACATGATTTATCGAGGATACTTTATCGCGAAACATTAGAGATAAATTATAAGTGTGAAAATTCTTTGGAGTAAATTCAATAAAATCTTAGCCGGCAAACAGATTTGAAAGTACGATGTGCCAGGCAATAGCCTCTTTTGCATAAAATGATATTATTTTCTATATGTCAACTTTCTTTTTACATAGCAATAGTTTAAGTGAAGTGCTTTTGTCACAAGAACTTTTGTGAGGAGAGAGAGAGAGAGAGAGAGAGAGAGAGAGAGAGAGAGAGAGAGAGATGAAAGGGATATTATATTCTCATAGAGTAAAACTGGCAACAAAGCAGAAAAAAGATTATGAAAGAGACAAGAGGCAGACAGCAGACAGGAAAAAAGAAAGATAGATAGAGAGAGAAATGAAATTCTGAGAGAGATAAATTGATAAGGAGGCAAGAAAAAATTTAACATAGAGGCAGAGAGACAGTCATCAGCAACCATAAATAAACAGAGAAAAAGAGAGAGAGAGAGAGAGAGAGAGAGAGAGAGAGAGAGAGAGAG
>CM077109.1:2049870-2065357 GCA_039619505.1 Cimex hemipterus
AGAGAGAGAGAGAGAGAGAGAGAGAGAGAGAGAGAGAGAGAGAGAGAGAGAGAGTTAAATAAACAACGACACTGAATAATAAACTATAAAACATAAAACAATGCTTTGTTTGTGAAATCAGGTTGTTCTGTTGTTGAATAAATGTTGGGGGGAAATTTTAATTTGATCATCAGTATAGTTAGGTCTGGAGTTTAAACAATAAAATGTTATATTTAATTATTTCATCAAAATGTTATTTATGTCTAATTTAACATTGTGGACCGTTGGTTTTCCGGTGTTATGTAAGGCCAAAAAAGTGGGGAAAAATGACGACAATTTCCAAAGTTATATCATTTCAACGCAGCGGCGTTAAAGCCCGCTGGGATTTCATCAGTGTCCATTATGTAAACAATTATGGGCATTAAGGAATTTCAGCGTGGATTTGAAGGGGAAAAATCCACCGGGTCGCCCTCTACCCGGTAGGAGGACTGCCACCTGGCTGCCGCGTACCTTCGGGGGAAGATCATTTGCATAATCGATAAAGTAAAATAACAATATTCCGCCGACCTTGTCCAAAGCGGGATATCTGGGAAGGCCGGCTTTCCAAAAGGCCCAAGTCCTTGGGTATGCCCAAAGGCGACGACTTTGACAGGAATTTTAATTGATTTTTATTTTGGAAAAATGCTTTCGCCCATCGCGACCCCTCTGGCGGAATTCGTTCAATTTATCTAAATAGGACATCATAACATAATAATAAAAATAATATCACCTGCTCGTCTGTATCTGTTCATTTAATTTAAAAGTAGCCAAAAATATGAATTAAAATTTTTTTTTAAATTTTACTTTGTTTTAGAAACCATGATTTCAAGCCTTTTCATAGTATATTCGGTGAGATTGGTCAAAATTATTTACTTGTTGAAAAAATTGAAAAGAATCATTCTAAATATTACAACAGTAGTAAAAATAAATATCAAAAATTTAAATCTACAGGCATAATGATCAGAAATGAGATTTTATAATGTCTCTAATTTCACTGGTGAATTGGCGAAATTAGTCTCACATTACACTACAATTTCATATTTGTAAAACATATATTTTTTATAAGTTGTTTTCCTGCAAATCTTACATACTTAGAATAATAAACCAATGATCCTTGACTATCTTAAAATAGGAGATTTCATACGAAAAAGAAATTTGGGATGTTGGAAAAAATTGATGGGAAAATAAACCAATGATTTTTACCATATTCGAAAAACCGATTTTGGTGGGAAATTAAATCAACGATTTTTAACCATCTTCGAAAACCGATTTGGTGGAATTGGTGAAACCTCAAAAGAGGACAGATTGCACAAGAAAAAAAAAAGATTTGGTAGGAAAATAAACCAATGTTTGACAACCATCTTCGAAAAACCGATTTTGTGGAAAATTAAACAAATGATTTTATCCATCTTCGAAAAACAGATTTGGTGAACAAAACAAACACACAGAAAAAAAAGATTTGACGGGGCTATATTGTTTGTTACAGCAAAAATTACACCCTCGACCATGTCATATTAAAGCTTTTTCATATTACTATTTACCGTTTTTAATGCTTGCAAATTACGTGTAAAACTAAGCTAAGAATATTTTACAAAGTTTAAGTTAAGAACTCATTTTATAATTGTACCGTATTTCGTTGATAATGCGGCAAAAAATGTGTACCTTTAATCCATCATGTCTTTTATACTGAGTTTTTAAAACCTTAATGTTAAAAATATTCTTAAACCTTCAAATTAAGCCATGACAAAACAAGTTTCAAGTTATCATTGGCGACGCGTCAAAAATTGGTTCTGTGCCGTTTTTAACGCACATTCATGTTCATAATTAAGTCTGATAAACTAATTTTACTTATGTATCTTTTAAAAAGTTTAACTCAAGAATTCCTTTTACAAGAAGTACCATATTTCGTTGATAACGCGGCGAAAAAGTGTTTATCTTTTATCCATCAAGACTTTGACATTAAACTTTATTAAAACATGTTATATTAAAAATATTTTTAAAACTTCAATCCGCTAAATGGCAATAAGAATGTGATCAGGCTGAAAATTGAATCATGATAAAAACAAGTTTCAAATTTTCGTTGGTGACGTGGCAAAAATCGATTCACCTTCGGCCATATTCATATAACGCTGTCATATTTCTATCCACCGTTTTTAATGCACGTTCATGTTCATAAAACCCAGTGGTAAACTAATTTTACTTATGAATCTTTTACTAAGTTTAACTCGTGAAGTCCTTTTACACTTAGAAGTAACATATTTCGTTGATAAGGCGGCAAATTATGCTTATCTTTTATCCATCATGTTTTTCAAACTAAGATTTATTAAAACTAATTAAGGTTTTTAGTTGAGATATAAAAAGGTCATTGGACGAGCGGGATTCGAACCCGCCATCTTCGGGTAGATACGCCGCTGCTCTACCACTGGAGCTCTTGTGACCTCGATCCACTCGGACACCAACTTTCCATTTCAACCCAAACTTTTGAATTTTCAAAAATGGCAAAGAGGAGGGAAAATTCAAAAGGTGCAGTTGAAATGGGAAGTTCGCGCCTAAGTGGATTTAAGTCACGATAGCTCAAGTGGTAGAGTAGGAGCGTATGCAGCCGAAGATCGTGCCATTGACTTTTTACCTCAACTAAAAACCTTAATTAATTGTAATATACAAATTGGTTAAGCGGATCACGAAATTAGTGAACTTATTAAAACCTCAAATGTTAAAATATATTTAAAAGTACAATCTGCTAAATGGCCAGAAGAAAAATGAACAGAGTAAAAATTGAGCCGTGATGAAATAAGTTTTAATTTTTCGTTGGCAGGGGGCGTCGGTAGCCGGAACGGTTTAGGCGTTGACGCGGCTCTCGTAAGGCAAAAGTCCAGGGTTCGAATCCACCGGCCTTGCATTCATTTCTTCAACAGCATTAATTGAAAACCATTGGGAAAATATCAAAATTGACGAGAATATTATTGCAACGCGGCAAGTTGGGAAAATAACTGTAAACCTTGATCATGCATCATAAAAAAAAAATCGTTGCACATGGGATTATATTTAATTATAAGGTTTCAAAGTAATCATGCAAAATTTATCATATATTAACTTCTCATTAGAGTTTTACAATTACCCACCCTATAAGAAGTTCATGGACCCGACGGAAGGTGGATTATGTCTAAAATGGACTAAATTTAAAGTCAAATTTATGTCTGACATAACTGACATTTGACGTAGGGTGTTCTAAATAAAATCGAAACGAATGGCATTACTTAAAAGAAACGCTACGTTCGTGACGCGTAAAATATTATGCACCCACCATTTTAGAAAAATTACGTGTTTTTATTTTATTATCTTCCTTTTTTTTTAATAAACAATTTATAGTGTTAACTACAAAATATAAACTAAATAAACAATAATTTTAACTGCTTGTTTAAAATGATGCAAACAAGCTCGACTGCGCAAAATGCAGTTATTTCAACATGAAGCGCCGTATTTCGTCGATGACGCAGCAAAACAGGGCGCAATTCGTGAAAATCATCGTCTGTCAAACTGACAATTTCCAACTATGATTTATTACAAAATAAGCTCCGAGGAATATCGAGTAATCTGAGGTGAATGCGTGACTTCTGGCATAAGATGTTCTTTTCTCGTTGGTTTTAAATACAAAAACCCTTTCAAAATAATATTAATATAATAAAATAAGCCGCTTTCTTTTCCGAGTATTCGGGTCTTGTTCTGCCCTTCCCCATTCAATGAGACGGTATTCGATATTTCATTTTAAATGGCAGTTTTCAAGCTCTGATAGCGAAACGGCAGGCGACAAAGCGGGTGAGAGGCGACTTTTCGAAAGCGGGTCAGAAAGTGAAATGAGAACTGCCTTGTTAAACCAGTGTAGGACTGGATTGTTCCGAATCTCGTTATTTCTGTTTGGAAACCGTGGAACTTGACCGACCTTACGTCCAAAATGTGAACGAGTTGCGTATCCCAAAGAAACTTTATATAAAAAATAATAATTATTCAAAAATTGAGAAAAAAGCTGATGTAAAATATAATAAAATTAGGTACGATAATTTTTTTGCTCTATGAAATTGTTATCTGCATTGAATGTTTCTTGAATAATTAATTTATAATAACATCAATATTTCACAGGATTATTAAAACTTTTTTTTCAATTGACAGTCGTTGTAAATCTTTAATATTTGATTTTGGAACAAGTTTTATTCTTCATGATAATTTGTTTTTGTAAGATTGCAAGAAAGATTTGTGGAAGTTATCAAAATGTCAGTAAGTTATTAATTGATTTTTTTTGTTTTAGTTTATAAATATATAAATCAGTCATTGTTATTGCTAAATATTATCATTCGTAACAATGCGTGGTATAAAATTATTTATTAGTTAGTATGGGCAGATGCTGAGAAAACTGCATTCTCAGTTAGCATGCGCAGACGTTGTGCATATCATAAAAAAGCATGCTTTTATAGAAAAGATCTGAACAGATAGAATTAAAGGCAAAGGCTGATCAAATAAAAGAAAAGGTAAGAAACAACTATTTTAATTATCAAAATAATAAAATTAAAATAATAATAATAAAGATACAATTTCAACAATGTACAGTTTGTTTAGTTGGCGTGTTTAACTAGGACGGGATTCGGGAGTGGGTGGAGGGGAAGGAAGGGTTGAAGGGATTTATTTAAATTATTGGAGGTTTTTTTATTGTGTGATCAGTCTTGTAGGATGGTCTGTACTATTTATTGGTCCGGGTGCTGCTGCGGCCTGGGTGAAGCCTGCGGCCTGGGCTTGGATGAGCCCGATTTCGGGTTTCCTTGAGGCCTAGAGGCTCCGCCGTTTCCGAGGGCCAGCTCGCTCTTTCTGATGCTCTTCAGGTCCAGTTCTCCGTAGTAGTCTTCGCTGTAAGGGGGCGGGCAGGTAAGAGTTAGAGAGTGAGTGTGAGAGAGAGACGCAATAAAGAGCAAGGCATGCTTGTTAATTGTCGAAAATGAGAAATATCAAGATGCATGAATTTCAGTGAACCTGTGCAGATTTTCCTAAATAAAGTTAAATAAATGACGACTTATCCGCAGAAAAGAGCAGAAGTCATTTGTGAAGCATTCACTGAAACTCTTCATGCAATGCACAATACTCTGTTTTTTCTCGTTTTGATCTCAAGAGCAAGGCAATGCAAAGTGATTTAAAAAATTAGAAAAAGAATTATTCAATGCAAATGAGCTGTTATCATTCCACGAGATTTTAAGGAGAACTCACCATCCGGGAACGTCTTCGGGGTCTTCGCAAGAGCCGTTTCCTTCGGTATCACCGATTTTAAAGACGGTTCCGATGGGGCATCCGTATTCCCTTGGCGTGTTGTCGAGACAGATGTAGTATTTTCTGCAGTCGTCGGGGTGGGCGTGTCTGGAGAAGGTTCCAGCAGCTGGGACCTCTGAGGGAGTGGGGCAGTTGAAGCCTCCTGCTACTTCTGCGAATTGATAAACCAACGTCAGCCTCTCCGAATTCGACTTGGGCATCTTTCAATTTTTACCTTCGACTTTACAGTCGCTGACTTGGTCGGCCCACATGCAGACACGGGCGTCCTTGTCGTAGGCGAGACCGGGAGAACATTGGTACCTGGAGGCCTCTCCGTTCCAACAGTTCCAGAATGTGTCGCATTTGGTGTCGTCGGGGAAGATTCCGTACAATCTTGGGCAGTGGGGGGTCTGTACTGGTGGTTCTACAAAATAAAACCCAAATTACAAAAATTGAACAATTTCACGTTTTAACCATATAAAAATATTGAATAGTTTTCAAAATGCTCTAACTATATTAGGTTTACTATTGTTTCTGTTTGTTTGTTCTTTTGTTAGCAGTTTAGTAGGTTTTTGCATTTATTCGATCATTGGTGTAATAGTGTGTGAGGGAGCAGGAGAGAGAGAGAGGAACAGAGATATTAAAAGAAAGAGAGAGAGAGAGAGTGAGGGAAGGAGAGAGAGAAAGAGAAAACAAAAAAGGGATAGAGAAATTTCGAGAAAAAGAAAGATATAACAGAGAGAAAAAAGAAAAAGATTAGAGAAATTATCAGAGAAAAAGAAATAGATAGAATACAACGAGAGATAATAGAAAAATAGATAGATAGAGAGGGGGAGAGAGAGAGAGGAACGGAGATATTAAAAGAGAGAGAGAGGGGGGGAAGGAGGGAGAGAAAGAGAAAACAAAAAAGGGATAAAGAAATTTCGAGAAAAAGAAAGATAACAGAGAGAAAAAAGAAAAAGATTAGAGAAATTATCAGAGAAAAAGAAATAGATAGAATACAAAGAGAGATAGATAGAAAAATAGATAGAGAGAGGGGAGGAGAGAGAGAGAGAGAGAGAGAGAGAGAGAGAGCGATTAAAAGAAGGTAGAGGCTGAAAAAAGATTTGTAATATTTATTTTGATATTCTCTAGTTGTAAGTATACAATTGAGTATGGTACATATAACATCAATTATAAATAATAATGTAAGCAATTCAAGGATGAAGACATGCAAGTAAAAAACCATTTTCTGATTTCGAGTGTCTGCTTTATTAGGAGGCGTCTCTCTGGAGAACTCCTGAGGAAGGCGTCAACTACAGCTGAACACTCGACATCAGAAAACAACTTGGTTTTTTTACCTTCATGCGTCTATCAACGATCTCATTCCTTTTTTAGTTTTTTCTTACATTTTAGGTTTTGTAAGACATTTTTATTTGTTTTCTCACTTTATCTAGGTTGTTATTTTGTCTACAATATGGAAATATTTTGTTACTGTGTACATTGATAAACGTGTTTTTACATATTAAAAATACTAATCGCATAGCCATTTAAATTCCAGTCCTTATAATTTCTCTTTTGAAATGAAACGATTCTTTCCTAGAGGACCAAACTACTCCAGGTTTCAACTTTGTAATTGCTTAACTGGTTTGTTCTTTTGCCCGAGTCAGGCATGCTTTAATGGTTTAATCTTCCGAACAATTATTGCAAAGGGAGCCAGGGATGTAAATTTGAATTTTAAAACAGTTCTCCGTCCCGTGTACGAATTTCGTAAAAGTGAAGGGAATTGCGGCCGGGAAACAAGTGGCGAAATCCGATTTGAAAAGGATTGGAATATTCTAATCGTCACTCTATTTTTGAATGTTGGCCCTGGTTCGCCAAGTCTCGCCGTTTTTGACGGATCAACCTGCTTTATTGGGTGGGGGGGGGACCAAAAATTTGTGATATTTTTAAAATTAGTTCTTTGGAATTTACGTTTTGCGATGGAGTTAAATGGATGAATACTGCGCCTTCACGACAGTGCGGCGTTGCGGGTTTAGTATCTTCTACTTGAAGTGTACTTTATCGTATTAGTAACAACTGCAAACTTACATAGACAAAATTTTATTATTTTTGTGTTTAAAAAGAAAAAATTCAAACTATACTTTTTCCTGTGAAAGGTCAAGGTCAAGCGATATATAAAAAAAACCGCCGTCGAAGACGGAACCCCGGGTGACGAAAGTGTTGCCCAACTCACTTAAGACTTTCACCCCGTTGATGCAACCCCCTTGCCGTTCGAATCTTAGCCGGTCGAAGAAAGCCTTTACAGCTTCCAGTCAAGACCGTAGAAGGGTAGAAAAGATTTTTTTTTTTTTTTAAATAAAGAAAGGAAGAAAGAGAGAGAAAGAAAGAAAAAATCCGCTTTCACTTATGGCATCGGTAAAAGATTGTCTTTTATGTAATACCGGGGAGGGGTGAGGACCATACTTGAAGGTTGATTGGGTGTGGATTGGGTAATAAATGACGTAATCATCAATGGAAGGGGAGCCACACCTATACCAAGGTGACCGTTATTTTTTCCTTTCCTTATTCTTTAAACATCTTTCAGCTATAAAAAGAAAACTTCATTATTGTGTTATGATTTTAATGGACAAAATGTAGACTGTATGGTTTTTAAATACCTTAGTAATAAATCTGGATAGTTAGTAGTGTACATGGTAAATCGTATGTTTTAAGCTGTTTGAATAAATTATTTTTGCCTTGGTAATGTTTTACCAAAATTAATCAAAATTAATCACTGCTTTTGTATGTTTAATTTTTAAATTTCATTAAGAAATAGTGTTTATTTATTTTCAAATACTCAAAGTGATATTTGAATTTTATTGTTTTTTAAGCGTAAAACACTTACCGAGTTGTGTCCTGTCGCCACAGTCGACGTTGTGGAGGTAATCGCAGTTTTCTTTCAGGTACTTGGGGTCGGTGTCGTCGAAGGCGAGCCCATTGCCGCAAGTCTTAAGTTCGGCTTGGCCGTTATCACACTTCCAGTATTTATCGCAGGACAGGTGGTGAGGGTAGAAGCCGTAGTCGTCGGGACATTTGAAATCCTCTTTTTGCGCAAGGCCTGTAAAAAAGCAATACAAATAATCAACTAGGCTTGAAAGATTATTTTTCATATGACTTTTAACTATTTATATCAAAAGCCCGGTTATGCTCTCGTTAACGTAGACTGCGGATAATCAGGACGCCTTGTCGATTCTCATCCTTGTCTTTCACCGATCAACGTCAACGACCCGGCGTCCCATTCGAAAAAGACATTTGAAACAAAAGGCGGAACCTTCGCGTCTCACCGGCGAGACGTGTCCCAGTTTTCGAATATGGAGAGAGCTTTTCTTGAGGAACTGTTGACCTTTTCGCTCAGGCGGACGTCAATGAACTGCTCTTGAGCAACATTAATTGAGCTTCTTTTTTTTTTTTTAAATGGTTCTGTCATTAGATCAAATTGTCAATCAAGAACGTTAATGGAAATCAACCCTATTATTTACCTGATGTGTTTTTTAAAATAAAAAAGAAATTACTCTATCATCATGATACATGATATAAACACAAGCCAAGCAGACTTATTGCATCACGGAAGTTTTTAAAACAAGCTCATTTCATCAAGATGAACTTGAAAGCTGTCAGTGTTAAATAAAAATTATACTCTTAAATGATCCTCAAATTTGATTATATAATTTTTATACATTTTATCTTTTATATAGTACAACCACATCCAGTCGATATATCACAATGATTTCTAACATTTGATAAACTTCTACGCAAAATTTATCTCTTTTTTCTGATTGTCGGTTTTCTTATTGTTTTATGTTTGAACAAATAAACAAAGCTCCTAAGTTAAAATACGACGGAAAAATAGAATAAGATTGTAAATAAAATAATCTAAAAAGAATCCAAGAGATTCCATCTTAAACGGATATTGAAAAGGTTTATTTGTAATATTTGACTTGTTTACTTTAAAAAATAAAAAAACAAATCTACGTTTATTCAACCAGCGCAAGAGAATCCTTAGAGGGACTTAACTGGCAAAACGCCATGGGGCCCAAACTGGGCTGTAAAGCCGCAGAATCAAAATTTTTCTTTTCAGCATTTCCTTGCTCGCAGCTTGCAAATTCCATTAACCTTTCTGGTTAATAATTTAAGAACGATTGACAATTTTTGTTAATTACTTATAGTCTGTACAATTGCAATGGAATTTTTTTTGGACGAAACTTTGTCAGGAGGTGAAAAAAAGGTAATAAATTGCAACCGCAGAGTAAAACGTTTTGTAGAACTGATTGACAACTATTCCCTTTTTGGCTCCGCTAGCTCTCGCTGGAACAAGCCAGAATTATTAAACATGGTCTATCGCCGTGACTTCATGCACTCTCAAAATAACGAACTTTAATAAAAAATTTTTTACATTTTTGTTTTATATATATAAACGACTATTTTGCAGTATTATGCACAAAATGATTGAAGATATTGTCAATTTAAAAGTTGATTTATATACTTTAAAAATACGATTGCGGAATTTTATTTTTGGCTATGCAATGACGGATTTTGGAATTTTTTAAAATTTTCTTTAGTGTTTATATGAGTACTATTAAACTTAGGCATGCTTAATATGCTATTTTAAAAATCATTTTGACTTTTGAGATGTGCAATTTTCACTTTTATGTTAGTTTTAAGTGTTTGCAAAATCCACTTGGCACTGAATATGTCTTTTTTTTGTTAAATTACACTTTATTCGTTTATATCCACAATAAAATGTCACCATTTGCACAAGTATTACGTAAAAAATAACTAACCCGTTGATGATTACTAAGAAAAGTGCGAAAAAAATTATGGTCGGTTTGAGTTTTCTTTGTCTGAGACAGTCCCAGACTTGTTGGGGAAAGTAATTCCTCCGTGCCTTTAATAGGACGCTATCGTTGGTAAAATAATCCATAGTCGGTACCTATTTTTACTTTCTAGGGACCGAAAGGTCGAGAACGGGTGACGAAACGTAGGGAGTGGTCCGTTTATGTAACGGGAAAACTTGAACGGCGACCAAGAAGAGTGCGTGATGTAACACGCTGCACTTGGGCTTTCACTCACCGGACGCTGCGAGGCCTAAGAGAACTAACGCCGCTGAAATTACCCTCATATCTTCACTTTCACTGGTAGACTGTAAGCGGAGGACCGCCGGGGTTGCCATATATATACCAACCCCCTTCCAACTGGCCGGACGGCCGATGAAGAGGGAGTCGTCCCTTCCTTCCTCTCCGGCCGTTCCTATTTCCTCTCTTTCTCCACGCCACTTTCGGTTTCCTTTTCCTACTTTCCTTCTTTTCTTCTGAGGGATCTTTCCCAGCGTTCCTGTTGATGAGGGTCGACCTTGTTTTTCAGAAAGGCAGATAATGATCTGGAAGGTCGAAAATGTACGACGCCAGCGGTCATTTTCCCTCAGTACTAACTGCAACTGTACTTATTCATTGGAATTTATATTTGTCAGACTATAGACAATAATAGACTTAATCAAACAAAGCTTGTCAATTCTAACAAGATAAGGAAGCTACAAAATCGTCAGCTTTTCCATGTGAAACGTTATCCACTTAATTTATCAAGCTTATGAATACTTTATGCAGCAATTTTCATACTGAAAAGAACTTTTTTAGCCGAATTTAGTATAACTGAGTAAGACTTAGAACCTAGAAAAAAAATGTACAAGTTATTTTTTTAACTTAAGTTCTAGTTTCAAATATTGGAATAATTTCTAGGTTTTTAATTCCGTTAAGTTAGTTCAAAGTGAAGAAAATGAAACTGTTGCTCCAATGGTATAAAATTTCATATGTAGATTGATCGACTCAAATTGATATTACGAAACAGTAAAACAATTTTCACCTTATTTATTCATAATTTAATCATAAGTATGTACATATTTACTCGATAGAATATTTTCCGTCGAGTACACCAAATAAATGTAATAAAAATACTTTCTTCCAATTTGACCATTTATTTGGATTTTAAAAATAAGTAATATCATTGCAGAAAATTTATGTAACGAATTTTAAAACGATCAAACTCCAACAGTACTTGGATGGTACAATTGTCAGACTGTATAAAATAATAGACGTAATTTTAATCAAACTGTGCTTCTCAATTCTGACAAGATAAAATTGCTAAACAAAAAATTCGCCAGCCAAGTAAAACGTTACACACTTAAATTTAAACTTTTTCTTGATATAATATCAACTTTAATATTTAAAAGAACTTTTTTAGTTGAATTTAGAACGGTTGAATAAGAAAGTTTAAATGGGCCTACTTATTATTGTCTAATATGGTTTACTCAAAAACCTCTAAACCTAGAAAAATGTACTTATTAAAAGTAAAAAATGTATTATTTAAAGCGTAAGTTCTATTTTCAAACATTGCAATAATTTCTGGGCCTCTTAATATCCTTAAGTTTCTGGAAAGTTAAGTAAACGAAATTTCTGTTCTAATGGCAGCATAACAATAGCGGGTTGATCGAATCACGTCGATATTATGAAAATGACGAAAGTCAGAATAACGGTAGCCATTACAAAAATAAATATTAAACCAGAAATTGCAAGAAAATGACCTTATTTATTCATAATTTCAGCATAAATGTACATGTTTACTTAATACGATATTTGTAGCTGTGCACATCAAATAAATGTATTTACAAAAAAAAATTTCTTCAAGATTCTTTTAATTTAATCATGTATATTAATTTGAAAAAAATTTCATGTAATGTCAGAAAATTTAGATAATATATTGGAAACCGACCAAAGGAACAAATTACAGTTTCAATAAAAAATTGGCTTTAATTAATTTATTAGATCAATTTGAAAATATTTAGTTTTTAGAATTTTTTTGGTTGTTAGTAAACTTGAAAAGTTTTTAGGATTATATTGCAATCTAAATAACAAATTGCACTAAAATGATATATTCAGATAGTCATTAATAGCAAATTTAGTTGCTAATGCCTAGTTGATCTGAACAAAAAGATCGGCGGAATAAAAGATGTATAAAAACGAAAAATTTCGTTAAAAAGATTAATTTTTCGAGAAACCAGGTCTTATTCACAAGAAGTGGCCGTATTTTCGAGTGTAAAATCACCAAAAAAAAAATTTGCTCCAAATCCGTGACCCACCAACCTCGTCGATCCCCCTTGTTAGACCCAGTTTGTAATTCGCATATAGAAACAACTTTTCAAGATCTTGCTGATCTGCTGTTCATTTTATCTCTAGTTTCTTCAGATTTCATCCTGCTTACTTCATCGGAATTTTTTTTTTAAGTAAGTCTAAGTAGTCAATTGTCAATAGAAGATTTACTTACATTTAAATCTTTTTCTTCGAGCAAAAGTTCAATTTTTTAAGAGTGATCTTAAAGTAAGCGTTTTCATAACAATTTCTCCAAAAATTGAACTTTTAATACACTTTTTTTTTAAAACCATAATTACATTAATTTCTTTTATAATTTACTTATAAAAACTTAGATATTTGCTTCTATAATTTTAGGGGGCATCCGTGGCCGGAACAGTTTAGGCGTTGGACACGGCGCTCGTCACTGTAAGGCAAAGGCCCCGGGTTCGAATCCAGCGAGGCTCTACATTCGAACCCAATGTACATACAGATGAGTGGTAACTCACTGGTCACTCACACGCAAGAACGGCGCAATTACACAGAAGACAAACACTTTGAGCCCTGAAGATGATCTCAATAAAGATCGAAACGTTGGCACGATAAAGAAAATGTTTTTCTGAAACCTACATCACACCAGATCATCCATGTAACGTTCAAACTTGTAGATTAGTGACCGTTAATCGATAATTGGGCACTCTCAACACGACACGCAAGAAGTACACAGAAGACAAACACTTTGCGCCCTGAAGATGATCTCAATAAAGATCGAAACGTTGGCACGATAAAGAAAATGTTTTTCTGAAACCTACATCACACCAGATCGCATCTCACGATTTCTGAATAAATACTTACAATTTTTTTTTTTTTTTTTAAACATCGGCATCTCGAGGGTTGATATAATCTCAGCTGTTGCGAACCCTCGTAAAAAAAGAAAAAAATTACACTGCAGTTAGTCCATTTTTTTCGTTTAAAGATCGAAACGTTGGCCCGGTAAAGAAAATGTTTTACTAAAACTATACATCATACCAGATCGCATCTCACGATTTCTAAATAAATACTTACAAATGTTTTGTTTTTTTGCCGAAAACATTGGCATGTTGATATAACCTCTGCTGTTGCGAATCCTTGTAAAAAAAAAGAAAAAAATTACACTGCAGTTAGTTCATTTTTTATTAAAACCTATTTTTATGCACTATCCAAGCTGAATTGTAATCTATTTTTAAAAAAAATTAAACAGAAAAATGCAACGTGACTAAATATCTATAAGAAGAGAGATATATACCAACCTGATGGTTTTAATGCTGCACGTACTTCACATTCATCACACTTAATTATACCAGGTGAAAATGAGAAACAAGATTAAACTATAAATAAGAGTATTAATTATCTGTATTAACAAAGCAATTTACGTACATGCAAAAACGTACATGTGAACAAAAGATGAGTCGATATATTAAGTTGAAAGATTTTTTTTATTTAAAAAAAACTTTTTTCTCTTCCTGTCTATAAGCACATGCTGTTATGAAGCACTGGGGTCGTACTCATATTTCTTTTTAAATCTCAGTTTTTCGTTCCAAATGAATGAAGTAATGTAGGCTTAACGTCCAACTACCCGGAGGTGTAGTGAGTAAGGTCCAATATATTGGATGTATTATTACCAATTAAATTTTCATTGGCTGAGATTCGAAATCAAAATAGTTATCTTGGCAAATAGGAAACAGACCCAGTTGTCAGAGTTCGTCTTATTCAGCGATTTCCTCTTTTATGCAGATTGGAATCATCATTTTGTCTTACTTTGACCAGCTGGATGAGCAGACAAATCTTTTCCGCTTTTTTTGGTCTGAGTTGGTTCATCAGCATGCAAAGAACGAGTAAATATTTTTATTGTATTATTTGTACACCGGGAAATATAAGACAGACAAATTGGGCTCTTTCTGCGGTATTGGAATACAATTGTGGCTGAAAGTTCAATTTTCATCGGAATTCCGTCTTCTCCATCAAGTCCGTTTAGGCATCCCCGCTTGTACTTATTCCCGATTCAGAATATATAAAAAATAAATAAACTTCTTCCTTGTTATTTGCACGATCAATTGATGATATATTTTAAAAATTACAAAAACCCGCCATTTTGTTTTATTACCTATCTAGCAGAGAAAAGTTAAGGTTGGGTTATACTGAATTCATTATTTTTATTTCATGACCTTTTATATGTTTACCCTTTATGATTATTTATGCCCATTTTGTGCAACCCTAGATTTTGAACTTTTTTCCCCCTGCCGTATTCTATTCCGTAAATTTTACATCGTTTTGTAGAGGGTAGAAGAAAAAAATTAATTGAAATAAATTATCGATCTAACTTATTCTTTCTAACTTGGATTTACGTTTAGCATAAAATTCGTCACATTGCTGTATTTATATTTTGTTATAGATATACGTTGCCACTGTGTGTTGTGTATAGTATTTTACGAAAAGTTGTAAGTCTTTAATTCATATATGAGGTAAAAAGAGAGAGAAAGAGAGAAGAGAGAGTGATGAAAGCGAATAAAAACGAAATGTAATGATGTGAGGGAGAGCGACAGGGAAAAAATAAAGGTAGGGTGAATGAGGTTGACAGACGGAAATTTGGTGAGAGAGAGAGAGAGAGAGAGAGAGAGAGAGAAAATTTTACGAAGAATGCTATATTTATATTTTGTTATAGATATACGTTGCCACTGTGCGCTGTGTATAGTATTTTACGAAGAGTTGCAAGTCTTTAATTGATGGATGAGGCAAAAAGAGAAAGAGAGGGAGTGAGAGGAGGGATCGTGATTGACACATAAATAAAACCGAAATAAAAATGAAATGAGAGCGAGGGAGAGAGAGAGAGAGAGAGAGAGAGATGAAAACATAAATAAAACCGAAATATAATAAAGCGAAAGAGAAAAAAATAAAGGCATGGTAAAAGAGATTGAGTATGGAGTTGTGGGTCTTTAATTGATGATTGAGTCAAACCGAGAAAGAGAGAGAGAGAGAGAGAGAGAGAGAGAGAGAGAGAGAGA
>CM077109.1:2070357-2086253 GCA_039619505.1 Cimex hemipterus
TCTCTCTCTCTCTCTCTCTCTCTCTCTCTCTCTCTCTCTCTCTCTCTCTTGCTTTTTGTTTTATACAAATAAACACAGATTATCTTATAAATTTAAAAACTAAAAAATTATTGTAACGTAAATATTTAATTAAAAATGTGTAAAAAAAGATTCCGGTATTCTATTTATGATATAAACTGTAAAGATCAAAAGGGTTTGCATACATGGTATGTATAATGTACAGCATAACTTACGTTAAGTGGAAGATTTGGAAGGTCCGTGAGACCGAACTTTGCGTGGTTTAATAAAACGTTTTACAACCAATCAATCCATTAATCTCAGGCTAATGTGACCCAATAAGTATTAACAACTTTAAATGATGTAAAAAAAATGAACGTAACAATACAATTACAGTTTGACTAATAAAAAAAACATGACATTGAGATTCAAACTAATCTAGCATCATATAATGAAATTTTCTCAATTTTAGTAAAACAAAAATTACAGACTAGATTATACCGCATCTTAATTTTTGTTTATGATGTCTGACATCAATGACCAAGTGATTAAGCTACAGATAGTTTTAAGTAAATGTGCACTTCGATTCTTGACCTTTCGACGATTTAATATGAATGTGCTATCTCTATGACATCTATTAGGTTTCGTCGTTCGAATGACCAAATAGATTATTTTAAATTAATTAATATTTAATTGCTTGAGGTAAAAAAATCAGTGCGACAAGCGTGACTCG
Organism: Cimex hemipterus; assembly: GCA_039619505.1. Lineage (NCBI taxonomy): Eukaryota > Metazoa > Arthropoda > Insecta > Hemiptera > Cimicidae > Cimex > Cimex hemipterus. The sequence continues at coordinate 2,071,088 of CM077109.1, forward strand.
AACCCACGACCTTCGGATTGCTGTTCTACCGCTTGAGCTGTAGTGTATTTAGCCGGAGGTCGTGGGTTCGAATCCTGCTCGTCGCATTGGCTTTTTTATCTCAACCAAACCCTTAATTAAATATTAATTAATTGAAAAGAACAAATATGTGAGTTTGAGTAAGTTGCGAATAAATAATTTCAATGAATATCGAAATTGAACATTTTTCAATAAGGTGTTAAAAATGCCTCAACTTAAATATCAATACAAAAAAAGAATTGATTCCAAAATGCAAACCAAAAAATATTTAATCTTGTGTTGTTATTTTAAACTTCTGAAGCATTTACAAAATTATCAAAAGAAATTAAACAAAAGGAAAATTTTAATCTTTTAATTATATAATGTATAAATTGTATATAATTTTTTCATATATTTCACAGTTTTCAAACACGAAACCAAAATTTTGGTCAGTAATTTTTGTTTATTATCACGAGATATCTAGGATAGGTAGAAAAATAAGCCAGTCATTAAAGTTTAATTACATAGTCAATTTAAGCCGCAGCACGCAAATCGTTTAGCTCACACTTTACCACGTGATTATTATAGATCATTTTTGTGTTTTTTAATACAAACTACTATAATAATTAAAAACAAATAGTTTACTATAATTTTCATTTTCGCCGTCGAAAACTGATCTCTGACGTTTCCAGCTGGCGATTAAAAGGGACTCTAAGAAACTAGGATTTTGCACATTTTCTGACGTGTGGGCCATCAGGGAGGCCTCCCTACAAGGAATGGCTCTGAGCTACTGTTTCTCGACTTGAGCGGCTGCTGTTTAATTACCAGATACGAAAAATAAGCAGGAATCGTGATCCTTTAATTTACAACAAGCTTGCAACCTAAATTAGCACAAAATTTGTAAATTACAGTTTTTTGCTTGTAAATAATATGAAGACTGATAATATTCTTACTTATTCTCCTGTGAAATGAATAGAAGTACCTCACTTTCTTTAGTAGAAAAATATCGCAACACTTATGTTTCTCGATATTTTGAACTTTTATTAATATTTATTTTTATATGGGAGGCATTGAAGATTGATCATATCTATTTAACCTCAGTATATAAACAAAGAGACGACCATAGTTGAAAAGGAAATATCCGTAATAATAAAAAATACTTTAATTTAAAATATGAAATATAAAATCACTTCGTATGAAAATTGCATAAAATTACACAGGAAAAAATCCCTATACTGTTTCTTAACGCGGGAGTGTCGCGAGGGTGCGTCCTTAGTCCATGCCTGTTTGATAAACACTCTTGACAGTTGATACCGCGAGAGAAATCCCACATTTCTATCTTTTAAAATTGGAATGATTGAAAATACAATTTTTACATATTGTCGTTAAAGGATTTAACGTAATTTGACGTAATTTAATTTAACGATTTCGTCAAGGGTGTCTCCAAGGTGCGTCCTAAGCCCATTCTGGTTTAGTATGTACTTGCGACATTCGTTACAGCAATAGAAATACCAATTTCCGTCCACTTTTCAAGTTTTGTTTAAAACAGTAATTGAACAGGTTAAAAAAATGTTTGTATATTTTTTGTAAGAAATTATATTACCCACGCCTTGGTTTTGCGAGGGTGCGTAATAAGTCAGCTTGTTTATTGTATACATCTGAAACTGTTGGTACAGAGCAAGAAATTCTACATGTCTGTTCCTTTTTTTTAAGATTTGTTATTGCTTTTATTTATTTATTTTTTTTAAGATTATTGCAGCGGTATGCAAGGTTGCGCAATTAGTCCATCCTTATTTACTTACACAATTGCGAGAGGCACTTGGCAGAAAAATGTTTCATTTATTTTCTTTTTTCATGCGTTGGTATTTGAAAATTACCTACACTGTACGAAAACAAAATGTCTAGATGTTGTTCTTAAATTAATAACGTAAGAGTGTTAGAAGGGTGCGTCCTAGGTATATTTTTGTTTGTTGTACAATTCATTATGGTGTGGGAAAAGGCTACATTTTTGACGTTCCTTCTTGCCGAATTATTAAAAAATGGATTGAAAAGAGAATGTCTATACAATTTGACTTGAAAAATTAACGTACAGGTGTCGCTAGGGTGAGTCCTAAGTCCATCCTTATTATATACATAATTGCGGCAGTCGATACAACAAGAGATGTTCTTTCTTATATTTTATATCCAATAATTTCGGGTGTATTTTGAGCATTGCTCGAACCATTCACAGGTTTTGAACTCTGGTGCTCCTTTGGAAGCTGGAATCCTACCAGCAGCGCATTCCCATTCCTAACATTGTACCTCTTTGATTGTTACTTCTGATTTAGATCCAAGATTTTATCCAAGTTCTAGCGTCCCACAAGGGGACATGTTTGGATGTTTCCTTCACAAGATAAATACCGCTGGCATTCTTATGATAACAGAAAAATCCAGAAAAGGTTTCCTGACCGTACAGCACGTCTTTACCTGCATAAACCACTACACAACTACATCAAATGGGATTCCATTACCACCTGTCGACCACGTGCTCGATGGGACTTGACTTGGAACGCTGAGTGCGTTGTCACATTTTTATTCATAGTTCTTTGTTTTCTTCTTAAATTTGCTTTTTTTTACTATTGTGACTACTTTGCAGATGTAAAATGACTTTCAAAATATCAATCATGACCATAATTTCGAATTCGACAGCCGCCATTCGCACAGGAATTTCATATCTTCCTCGCGCTAGGGCAGTTCATTTCTGGGACATTACTCGACATGGCTCAGATCCTTTGATCGTGATGTCATCCTGGCTTGCAGTACACACTCTAGGGCATCATTCGGATATCTTCGTGATAAAGTTTTACCTTAACCTCCGTGTCCCACCTGGCTTTTAACCTTTATAATATGACACGTCTTTCCATATATTTGCTAATGGCACAGCTATTCTCACAGATCCTTCCACATCTTCCCGTCTGCATCAGCATCTTCATTTAATAGAGCAATGTAGGAAAGCTAAAGGAATTGCACAAAACACGAACAAAAGAACAGATCAATAAGCGTTACTTCCTTTCTACCAACTTGGTCTCCTGTCCTCGTCAATAATATCTTCGTTCCCACTGCCAACTGTGAGACACATGGCATATGATGATGAAGACGAGAATTTAAGAAACGTTACATTACCCTTTCAAGACTACTTGACCAAAGATCAATTACATTACTAAAAAACAGCTAATTTACTATAATATCCGAGGTCCGATCTGGGCTTATTATTGAAACTTTAGGGTTATGCGTTCCTACACCCAACGAATCCAAATATCTCGATCCAAAACCTAAATGCTCTACTAAGTATTCATGAAACCATCCATAATGTTCTTAATAAGCCCCACGTACCCGGATATTGCAAGTTTTACAAATCATTCCCAGTGATTAACCATTCGTCCTGCCGATCTCACCCGCCGAAACCTCTCAAACCCTTGATGCTGAAGAGTCAATGGCTCAGAGTTCTCCTGTCTGGTGAAGGTAGTGAAAGGGAAATCTAATGTTAGCTGTTGTGCAATCGATGGGTTTGTTTGTTGTTTTCCAAAGATTTACTTTTAGATAATATAATTCGGAGCAATTTTTACATCAGTCATACTATTATTTTGTTCTCCAGTGGCTTATGATTGTCACGTTAACGATTGAAGCAAGTGAAATTGTTTTTGAGCTATGCTAAGAAATTCTGGGGATTCGTAGGGGAGAGAATTTAAATAATGCGTCGCGGGGGTTGCGACCATTTGTGTCTAAATTAAAAAAAAAAGACGTACAACGTCGTCGTGGAGGGGAAATATGTAGAGGAACCTTGAAACCGCTGTTTTCAGATAATTCTCTTTTTTATTAGATTCAGAACCTGATTTTGTCCCTTAGTCATCACGACGAGCACTAAATATTACAAAAGAGCGTGAAATCTATAAAATCCGGCTGTTTTATATGAAAAGTTAGCCACGATCCGATGAATATCAAGGCGAATACGAGTTTTAAATTTATCGGCTTTGGGGAATGTTAATTATTCAATTTTCCCAATAAGTTTTTTTTTTTTTTTTTTTTTTTTTCAAGAAGCGGATGTATTCAAGTATAACTACATGACGCCAGGGGAGTTCGAGTCCGCAGTGGAAAAGGAAAGAAACTTTTGCAATGTCGCATAACGGGTTCGTTCGGTTAGGAGCGAGAATCGCATTCAACGCGGAAAGATAGCCGTCTGCAATCACGCCCAGGGTTGGTCAACGGACGAACCAAGTTTTTCCACCTCCAGCCGAAAAATTCGATCGAAAATCAAACGTCCAGACAGGCCGCAATTTTCCTTCGTTTCCGTCGTATTTCATGACGCCTCTTGATTCTCGGCGAAGACGAAAGCTCATCCTCTGACCCATTTGTCTCGCTTTTCATCGCAAACAATCCTTTGCTATTCATGCGAATAATGCAGTTCTGTACGACCGTCCACTGTTCTTTATTGAATCATATGCGGAACACTGCAAAAAAGGAGTGCAGAATGTAACCCCAAGGACGTGTCTCGTCTGACAGAAGCACAAAACCCGTTTAACCACATTTTAATCAACTTACAAATCGCGTTATTTAAAACTTATTAAGACTTTCGGTAGAGGTTCATTACAAAATTTCATAATTTACTACGTACGCACATCAGTAATTAACGTTAATGACGGGTTATCTTTCGTATTTTAATTGATAGTTATCAATATAAAACCCGGTAACGTAGTTTGTAGATAACACGCAACCATTAAACAATTCATAAGCCTATTTGATCTACATTTTTAAGCTGTACAGCTTTTTGTTTGCAGCTTTATCTATTTTTACATGAAATGTGTGCTGATTTACGATAGTTCACCGTCTTCTTCAATATTTTTTTATTTCTGCTAGAAAAGGCTATTCTTCTGTGATTAGCGATAATTCACGTTACATTATGGAATTATGATGTGATGTATGACGATGGTATTTTCGTTAAGTTTGTGTTTATGTTTGTCGTCGATAAAGTACCATCCCTTCCAAATGAAATAATTCGATTGAATTTACTTTTATGTCACAAATCCTAGTGTACATCGGTATGGTGTAGTCTTTGGGGGAAAAGGCGAGGCAGAGCGAAATTAATAAAGAATGTACGAAATTCACGAGAACAGAGAGAGAGGACAACAGAGAAAGGGAAAGAGAAACAGCAAGAGGGAGAAGGAGGTGAGAGAGTGAGATTTCAAAAGAAGGTTTGGAGATTAGAAAATAAGGTAAAGAAAGATGGAAAGAGTTAAAAAGAGAAAGAAAGAGACATAGAGGGATAAATAGATATATTTATAGAGGTAAAAATGGTTGAGTGAGAAGAGATAGACAAAACAAAGAGAAGAAAGAAATAGAAAGATAGAGTTAAATAGAGCAGTGAGATGGAACGAGAGAGAGGTTTCTCGACAGGGTTTGGAGATGAAAGAATAAGAGAAAGAACGAGTGAGTGAGTAAAAGAAAGAAGAGAGCGAGAGGGAATGAGGGAGAAAGTGCGTAGAGTTATGTACGGGAGGGAAAAAGATGAATGAGAAACAGATAGATAAATATATAGAGAGGCTAGTGAGAGGGAATGCAAGAGATTGGAGATTGGAAATGAAACAATAAAAGAAAGAAAGAGTGAGAGAGTGAAAAAAATATATAAATAAGGGTTTGGAGTTGTAAGAATGAGAGAAAAAGAAATAAGGAGAGATAGAGAGAGAGAAACAGAAAGGGACAGAGATTTTTTTAGGTAGTTTGGAGATGAAAGAATAAGACAAAGACAGAGTAAGAGAGGGAAAGAAAGAAGAGAACGAGAGAGAATGAGGAAGATAGACTTAGAGTTATGTACGGCAGGGAAAAAGATGAATGAGAAAAAGAAGAAGGAGAAACAATAAATATAGAGAGAGTGTTTCGGAGATGTGGGAATGACAGAAAAAGAAAGAAAAAGAAACAGAGAGCTGTAGAGATTTTGAGGTAGTTTGGCGATGAACGAATGAAATAGCACGCCAAAATGTAAGAGAGAAAAAGATTGCGATGGAAATAGAATTAGTTAGAAAAAGGTTATGAATAAGAAAACACGAAATGAATGTGAAACACCAAAGAAAAAGAAAAATCTGGGGGAGAGTCGAAGTCAAACAATGTTACAGAACATAAATATACAAATAAATTTTGAAGTAGTTAGCTAATTAATGAAATTGATATGATTAAATAACCTAAATTGGCAAAATTATTTAACTTTTGCCTGTACTTTTAGTACTACATTTATTCTTTGTTAATCAACTCAAATTCAAAATTATTTGGGATTTATTTTGTTTTATATAATATACCAGTAACATTGGGCTTCAGGAACTAGTAGAATCTTTCGCTGGTCTACTTTTCCTTGGTTTATAGAACAACCGGTTCAAAGCAGAAATACAAATTATTTTTCCAAATTCGCTTGTGTTCTATTGTAGATCGTGTCTCTTCTTCCTTATTTTTCCCTACCGGCAGTTTATTCCCGTATGAAAAACTACTTGATGCAGGTCATTTATTCCCGATGCCTTCTAGATTACCAGGAAAAGCACTCGTTACGACACCATTGTGCAGTTCTCGCCTGTTCTATTTCCACACCGGGTACTTTGCGTGCAATACGCACCATTCCGAGAGTCTTTCTCATACACGGCACGAAAAACCAGACCACTCGGATGATTTTAAATTGAAAAATTGTCTAACGTCTGAGTTCTTAGTTTGGAAGTCAAATCGTCATGAGGCTCGTTTCAACACCGAAAATCCCTTAATTTAGGAGCCAAAAAGGAATAAGTGAAAAAAAATAGCGTCATCATTACCAGGAAGGATGGCAAAAGTTCAAAGATCTTTGTAAAAATATATTTATCTTTGCGCTGAATTTAAGCTCCCAACGGGGTGAAATGCGGAAGGCGCCCTTGGAGATACGATGTAAACTGTGTCCTGGTACGACAAGGGACAAAGTTGACGGACTAGGGCGTGGCCCTCCTTGACACCCTTCCTTCTTTGTCGCAAGGACGAAAACCCATTTATGATTGCCCGCTTCCTGCGTCTCTTCAATCCGTCTAAACGTTCATACCAAAAATCTCCATTAAAATGAAATAAAAATCTCGTAAATGACATAATTTCTAAAACGTTAATAAATCCTTTCGCGTCAGAATAGCGCCGCTAAACGGGCCGAAAATGATTCAAAACAAGTGAAAATTTTATAGTTTTTTTTTTGTTCCGGACCAGTTCTTAACCTCTCGTTAAAATCACTTCGAGGCCGAATTCCGATTGAGTGAGCCTGGCTTTCCAACTAGCTCCAATTGCTTAATTCGTCATCACGCGGTTATCACAACCGTATATTATCCCTGTATAATTCTAACCAGACGTATAATTATTCCTGTGACGCAACAGTACTTTTTTGGGACGTACAAACATGTTTTATTCCAGTCTGAAAATATGCCCAAAAATTATGTAAAAAAATTATAGTATATCAAAGTAAATCAATTTACGTAATTACTATGGTCAAATAGGACCAACTGAAATAAATATGGATTAATTACATTTATATTAGTCTTCATACTGTTAATATTTTATTTTCTCTCTTTATGGGACAAATCAGTCATGAAAAAAACTTCATAAATAAACAATTTATGACTATTAATCTGTTTAATTGTACTTAAAGCAATAATGCAACGTGATTCAAAAGTGTACATAATAAAGATTCAAAACCACAAACTTTCTTTTGTAATACATACGTAGAGTCCTTAAATAATAAATTAGTAACCGAAGCGTGACTAACAAAGCTAGTAGATCATGTCAAATCACGCAACAAGATCGTATTATTTTATTATTTTTTTTAAACACAAATCCCTTGAACAACTTGACTTTAATAAACAATTCAAATTTATATTCAACTTTCTAATGCTTATTCAGGATTCGTGAGATTTTCCTTATCGTGCCAACGTTTCGATCTTTATTGAGATCGTCTTCAGGGCTCAAAGTGTTTGTTTTCTGCGCTGCCCTTTATGTTTGTAAATAGTTTTTGTTTTCATTGAATAAATTCACTTCTTTTTACTTTGTGTATGTATTTGTTAAATTTAAACAATGTTTGTAAATCCCGAACTCTGAAGATGTTCTCCATAAAGGTCGAAACGTTGGCACTACAAAGAAAACGTTTTTTGAAACCTACATCACACCAGACCGCATCTCACGATTCTGAATAATTATCGACTAACGGTCACTAATCACCACACATGTCTAACGTTGAATTTAGTTTACTTTTATTTTTTACTTTAAAAAATATTAAAAATTAGCGTCAAAGGCCAATAAGATGGAAAGTTAAAGGCTTAAAAAAATTAAAAAATTATATTTGAACAATTAATTACGAAATATCAAGTGGGTGAAACTGCGAGGGAAATATGCGAACATCTATCGATGCCTAAGATAGCCTGACGACTAAGCTTCGAAAATCGATCCACATGATTTCTAAAATAAAATCTACATAAGGTTTAATTGAAAGAATAACGTGAAAGTTATTGACCATAAAAATAATTAACAATACAATAATTAACGGCTATATGTATTATGAGAAGTTTATTACCGTATCTCAAATACAGTGAAACTGCGAGGAAAATGTGCAGACATCCACCGAAGCCTAAGATGACTTCACGAACAAAACCATCGGAAATCAAGTCAAATCGATCTCTGGTGCGATCTATATAACAACATAATGATTATTTGACTTTAATGAATAATATAAACGTACAATAAACTTTCCAAACTTTCTTTCAATTTTTCTTTGTTTTGCATCTTAGCAACTGTTAATGGCAAGAGCTAATAAAAAAATATACTTGTTTGGTGAATACGTACATTAGCTACGTAATTATGGGGTGGGGAAGTTGAAAGCTCAAAGCTCAAGCTCAAGAAACATAAAAACAACGAAACTGCGAGAAAAATATCGAAGCCTAAAATCACCTAATGGTCAAAGCCAGTGAATGTTTTGCTAAATTAATTATGATTAGAATATATTATTTGATTTTCAACAATCCATAATCTATATTGTCCAATTAATTAAACAGGAATTTGGTGTGTACGACATTTTTTAAATTTACTTTTGAAAAAATTCTCTTCGTAAATAGATTTTTTTAAGGAATAGTGACCTTAATAGTGCGACTGAGACGCTTTATGGGATGAAGAAGTTGAACTATCGAATCAAAAACAATTTAACACTAAGAAAAGGAAAAGAAAATCAGAAAAATTGTACAAAAACACTGTCTTTTATGCTTATGCAGTTAAGTCCTTAAACAAAAAATCAGCGAGGGACATGAACGGACATCCACCGAAGCCTAAAACGACCTGGCGAACAATGCCAGTAGAAATCATGACAAATAATTCTGGAGGAAAATACCATACGATATTCATCAGGTTTCATAAAAATAATTGAATGATTTAATTAATTATTCACAGATTCAATTATGTTTCCTATTCTTTGTACTTTAAGAACGAGTAATTTTGAAAAAAATCACCTCGTAAAAGTTTTTTAGACACTTCCACATACCATGATCAATACTGAAATAAAACGCCAAAAATTACATAAAGGAATCTGTAAGAATACAATACGACCCCGATGGCGAGAGAAATATGCAGACATTCCTTGAAATCACTCGACCCCAAATCTAGTGAGAGTAATAAGTTCATTGATGAAAAAAGTATAAAATAATTAATTTAATTCATAAATTGAACTTTCTCAATGAAAAATACACGATATATTATTTTACAGAATTGTTTTTCATAAGTTTAAAATTTTTACAAACTTTCTAATAAAAACAAATTAATGCAATGATCGACAAAATTAAATCCAAATGATATTTCAAACAAATAAATATGTTTAAACATTTTAATTTAAAAAAACGTTATGATTGATAAATTATAGTCGTGGGAAGGAGAAAATAAATCAGCCAGTTTGGAATCCTAATTTTTCTGATCGATCATGTGAAGATGAGTTGCTCCTTTGCGCAATCGAAATGCTGCAATAAAATAGATTTTGTGTCACGACGATATTAAAAACTCAAAGAAGTTAAAATAAGATTAACCAATATATCTTTTAAATGGGATATGCTGATTTATAAAACAACCCAACTTGAAATAAGATTTAAAGAACGCCAGAAAATGTAACCTTTCATTTTAATTTGCGTTAAAAACATTAAATACATGTTGCTGGCTCCAAAATATACCCAGAAAAAAATGTGATGGTTTTTCAAATTCTTCAAATTGCTGCTAAACCAAGGTAAGGACAGATTCAGAGACGAGCTTTCGAAAAAACTTTGCAAATAAAATAAAACAACTGTCTTTATTTTGATAATTGTCGGACAGAAAAATATAATAAAAAATGCTCCAGAATGTTTATTGCTTGTAAAATGATATAGACAAAAGAGCGAGTACATTTGGATGAAAATAATGAGACATTTGTATGTATATTTCAGGCTATGATGAAAATTACATTGGGCGTTGTTAATTACAAAATGATTTTATCCATGGTAAGATTAACTGGCCATAAATTTTTTTTATTTTCCAAGAGCCATTACTTCTTTGACCCGATCCCAATAAAAGAAACTGCCCTCCTCGGATTGGACGTTCCGAAGTTCCATCTCTCGAACGGATCGGATAGATGAAAAGAAGAGAAACTAAATCGTTCTGTTTAAAAAACAATAAAAGCACCGACTCCGAGTGATGTAACGAAGTAAACCCTGTAATTATCGGTTTCGTCCTGATCCACCGGCCAAGGTCGACGTCGTAAAAGCGAAGACATAAGGGCCAGGGCCGGTAATAATACAATCTCTGTAAGCCGACGATAGTTTGAAACAATAGTTTCTTTTATCCTACCAAACCTCAAACACGTTAAGGCGTTTGATAATGAAAAATATGAACATCATGATGATTAATATTTTCTTTTATCATTTAGAAATGACAATTGCACCTTTCTATCTCATTTTTTTCAATGCCAAACGTTCATTATCACCTTGGAATTAATAGTCAAAATCTGCTAAGGCTATTCCATTTTGATCTATCAACTTTAAAATATTAGTTTTTATACCACTTGAAAAAACAGCGTCAAACTATCTCTGACTTATTAGAGAAACTACTAGGCACTGAACACCTATCAAACATGACTATTTATAAAAAGGGCACAATGAAAAGATAAAACAAAAGAAGAAAAATCCTGGACTACAAACCCCCCCCCATTCTTCTTCTCTTTTGTAGACTATTGGAGAGCGTTGTAAAGTGTTTCTAGGATCATGCAGTCAGTCATTGCTAAGAACGGGTGCCTGATTTTATGAAATATTGTGGTGAGTCCGAAGATTAAAATCCAATTGGGTTTTTTCTGTAGCTTAAATGAACTTCCCTCGCGTCTCTGTAAAAATATTTCTATCGGAGGTTTAGCAGTATTTCCAAATTAAATCTTGTACAACTGCTCTGCCATAGGTAAGAAAAGACCGTACCTGTGAAAGCAGTTTATGATTTTACTCCATTGAAAAACGAAAATCTTTTAGGAAAACCATTAACAGAGATGAAGTAAAATTGGAGAAAATTTAAGTATTAAATGGAGAAATTTATGATTAATAAACCCTTAGTGAATAAAATGAGTACTTTAAGGTGCTCCAGGTTTGGGATTTTAGTCGAATGAAATTGGCGTCATTCCCTCAAACGAATGACATTTAGATCAAGTCCCACGTAAGTTGTGGCTTTCTTTCGCGTGAAACCTCCGATTGAATGGACGGAAATGATTAGAAGAGCCGTGACTGATTAACAACCTTTCACAACCCCGACACAATGACAGGTGGGCAGAATGGTTGTCCCAGGCCGGGCGGAGATTTGAATGCTGGATCTAAAAAATATCGTGAGGCAAGAGGCAATGTAGATCAGTGAGAGCCAAGGTCGGAACTCTTTTTTCTTGTTTTATTTTGACCGTCTTGGGAGGATTACATAAGTGTAAGACCGGTCCGGAGCCATCTTTTGACCCACAACTTCGCGGCCGGTTGCTCCATTCTGCAAACGTCCTGAGACGACCTTGTTTCAATGGATTAATTTCGACATTGGTCAGGTTTTATTTCTGAAAATTTAAATTAAAAGACTCAAAACTGTAGGATGTATAGACTGAGAGGCAAAAGAAATGGCTACCTTTAATATTTTTAAATATCTCTTAGACAATCTTCCATTGGTTATCTCACAATAATATTTGGCCCGTATTGAAAGATTAGAGGTAAATAAAACACAGATGAAATCTCTCACTTGCATTTACAGTTGGATTTTGTAAATAGAACTGTGAAAAGTCAAGTCTCTTCTTTGCTGGTTTTTCTGTAAACCTTCTTTCTAACGTTTCAGTGGTTTCGTTTTTTAAAGTACTTTTTTTAAGTTTCAAATTTGTTGGATTGGGTACAAAACATTGTTGGAAGGTGGGAGAAGTCGCCAGGGTGTCTAACATTAATCAGAACAATCGGAATGGTCATATTTCTCTGTCAAGATGCTAAAGGTTACTTAAGAAGGCATCGATCAGTCGCCGAAATGTCACATCTCAAAGATGATCGTTTCATTGTTTCGAATGTACTCCATAATCGACATGCTCTATCGCTGCTAAGATCAAGAAACGTCTTCATCAGGATAGAAATGTTAAGTTTACGTTACCGTAAGGCGATACTTTCAAAAGCGAGCGAGAATGCCCTAATCTAAAAACCTCTGAGTAGGCACAGAAAAACTTGATATGTTGGCAAGAGATCACATCAATTAAGCAAATTTTGGGCCAATTTGGTTGACGGATGAGTCGTCGAGTTTGAGGTCTTTCGTCAGCCGAGAGAGTTTGGAGGAGACAGTATATCCATGCAGCATTATCACTCTGGAGAAGCTGATGGCCGTGTTATGATTTCGACTGGCATTTCTAAGGATGGTCAAACAAACATGATCTTCATCGAGGTGGCCTTAACAGCTGCGCTTTACATTGAACATATGTTACCAGAAGTTAGTGCTTATAACCACTAATTGGCTAATTTGTGTTTATGTACGACAACCCAAACCCCCCCCCCAGCTAGGATCGTTGGCGATTACTTGGAACGGCTTCCATCCAACGTTTGTGGTGGCCAGCAACACCTTTGGTTGTTGTCAAAGAGATAAAGTCCAATGATGCCAAAGAATTAGCAGAAATTAAGAAAGGAGTATAAAAATAATGCAAATTATATAGCACCTCATAAAATCTATGGCACGGCTGGTATTAGTTGAGCTAAAAAAAGTCAATGTCACGAGCTAAATACGCCCCTGCTCTATCGCTACTTCGATCTGAAAATTGGCAAAACGAGGTGAGGTTAAGATGGGAAGTTAGCGTCCGAGCGGATCGAAATCACGAGAGCTCAAGTGGTAGGGCAGCGTATTTAGCCGAAGATCGTGGGTTCGAATCCCGTTAATGATACTGACCTTTTTATCTCAACCAATACCTTTCATAAAGATTAAATTTCTTCGTTCTTTCCTTAGAAACATTTTTGGCAAAATTTTATTTCTGAGTTTAATTATTTAATTTTTTAATTGAGCTATACCATATAATTTCTTTTAAAAATATTCAGTAAACAACAAAAACGTTTGCAAGTAATTAATAAAAATAAACGTATTTTAATTGAATTTTTTTATTTAACCGCATACCAACCCGCTTTCTATTTCGCTAATTATTGATATGACCTTTTACTTTTCTGGATTTCACAGTCATATCAAGGCAGGTTTTTCTTTAAACCGTTCGAAGAAATATGTTTGTTTAAAGTTTAAATTCCCTCAGGATTTTTGTTTTGTGTTTCCAACAATTTACAAAACAATTTTCATTTTTATTGCTTAAAATTGAACATGAAAGTTAACCTGACTAAATTGAAAGTGATAGATTTTAGGAAAAATGAAGTACTTTTGAAAAAAAAAACATATATTTTTGAATAAAGGTACAAATGGAAATGGTAAGCAGGAATAGAACCGTTGTCAATGCTTTCATTTAAACAAAAACAAAAGAATAGAATTTAAAAATCAAATGTGGTCTAAACGAATTCTGTAAAATTTTCGTAAATAATCATTCTTAATAATTATTTTGACCCAAGTTACAAAGGTGCAAAATTATTGCTTAAAATGAACCCTGAAAATTAATCAAATCTAAATCAAAAGCGTTAATCCTTGGAATGAGGAGACGAAAAATTATTAATTTTGATATAAAAAGAAGAAAATAGAAGTGGTCAGCACATATATGAATAAATGAAGAAGAACTATATTTACAAAAAGAACTTACATTTTCTTACGGAAATATAATACAAATTAAGACAAAATCTGTTCATATGCAACGGTAATAACTAAACCGTCTGCGAGAGATGGTGGCCGGCTGAGATTCCTCTGAATAGAATTATGAAAGTACAAAAATGACAAAAATTAAGTTAAAAAAAAAATTAAATCAAAACTTGATAGTGCTTCTCAATGTAAAATTAAAATTAGATTTCTTGACGACCTCTCTGCTGTACTCAAGTGAACCAACCAGATCTGATGAATCCGGAGAATTAGGTTTTGCGATCAAATACACTCTCAAAAGTTAATTCCCTAAAAGAGAACACAAAACCCTAATAAAAAACGTTTGAAGAACCAACTTATATAGATAGAGGTTAAGTTTAGATTATTATCGGCTCAAATGAAACATTTCTTTGAATGATGAAGTTTATTATGAAGAAGAAATCTGTTGGGTCTAAGAGCCAATTCGTTACAACCATCAAAATGTCTTGAATGATTCGAAAGCCGAAAATTTAGAGAAACGTTATACATTGTTAGAGGCGTTTAGAGGGTTCGCAACAGCAGTGGTCATATAAACCCTCGGGGTGTCAGTGGTTTTGAAAAAAACAACATTTTTAAGTATGTCGGGTTCGAATGAACGGCTGCTGGAATCGAACCCGAGACCTTTACCGGTGAAGAGCGCCTAAACCGTTGCGGCCACCGACGCTCCCTCGACAATGTTGTAAAATAAAAATATAAACCACCAATTTCATGACGATTGACGCAGTTTTGCTTATACAGTAGGTCAGAGTACAAAATGGTTAACTAGCTACATTCAGGCCAACAGGTGTAAAAGTTTGATTGGTCATAAAAACTTTATTTCAAGGTATTTTTTCAATCAGTT
>CM077109.1:2088262-2109289 GCA_039619505.1 Cimex hemipterus
TATATATATATATATATATAAATTTACATATATTGTATATTATAGATATTAATTTACCATAACTCCGACAACTCCTCAGACGGTCTATGAACTATGTTTGCTGTTAATTAATTAATTAAATTTGTTGTCGCGCATTTTTTTTTTCAATAAAGACTACTCAAAGATATTTTTTTGGACTTGAAAAAAATTGTACAATAACCTTATCTATTTTTATAAGCATTGTCAGTTTGTTCAAAGGAAGGTATTTTTCAACAGCGGCTTTCGACCGAGACAGAGCCATATAATTTAATTAAATAGTCTAAAATCCCGAAGCCAGAAACGCTATTTTTATACGGCATTGAGCTCTCTACACCGAACGGTTCTCTAATTGACAAAGCGTTGTGTGAAATAGTTGGAAACTGTACGCCGCCCTGCCACCTTCGGGTGAAAGGAAGCTCAAGGTTTGTTGACAACAATGTAGAAACGAGTCAAAACAGTTGTGACAATTATTGACTAACGCTGTCTCCTGTAGTGTAGAAAAAAAACTGCCACGAGTTTACCTGAAAATGTATCGATGATAGACATTGTATCATCAACAGTGGGACAATCCGGAACGTGCGTCTTGCCTTCCTCAATGAGCAGATCCTCGCACACTCACATAGTGACAACTTCCCATATACACTCGAGTCAGCTTAGTCGCCATCTTGAGTACCATGTAAATTTTTATTTCGACGTCTTATAAATCCAAATTAAAACAGGCTCATTAAATATGAAGAACATCTCATTTTTCTGCCGTCATTAACTGCTTATTTTCACAGCCTTTGAACGGAAAATATAAAAAAAACAGAGCTTAGTATACCTAAGAAATGAAAGGATAAGGTACAGCAAAGAAACAAGACACTAGCGATAAAGGAAGATTGACGCATCAACATAATAAAAAATGCAGACAAAATGCAATATAATCAGGCCATATAAACAGCTCAAAAGAAAATAGGGTTATTGCCAGTTTTGTAGTAGTTATTTTCTTATCATTTTTATTTTAGTTGTACTATAAATGGTTTAAGGTAGGTATCATGTATAATGTATAACGCATCATGTTCGCTTAAAACCTCTGTTGTTCATCTGTTAGGCAAACTGTTAATAAAGTTGTCACTAATTTCATAAGAAATTTCACTCATAGGTGTTGTAACTCTCATTAGAATTCCTTCTCTGCAATGCATCCCACGTGTGCTCAATGGGATTGAGATGTGGAGAAAACGAGGGAAGGGGAAGATGGAAAATTCTCAGATTTTCTAAACAGTGATGAACAACTCCTATATGAGGCCATTGTTATCCAGAAATCGAAAATCCCAACCAATGAGATCCCTGGTTTGAGAGGTGTTTTCCTAGATAATTTTACGAGCTGCCGTGAGGTTGCCTTAACAATATGGAGTCCAGTTCGTCCTCCAGTGTAAATCCTGCCGCTTCTTTCAAACTGCACTGAAGGGAGCACGAACTGGGGCATTCTAAGTATCCCTGTTCTCGGTAGACTCTTCGGCCCCTGCTATGACTATACCGACAAGAACATGTCTCATAAATAAGCATAACAGCATTCTGGTGTTCTCTTCGAGGAGCTCGGTGCACCATATTCTTCTGTGTTCCTGTTGCTGCAGTCGTCTCAGAGGGGCATACGATGTGAGTCCAACGATTCGTAATCGTTTGTGTTGATAAAGTTGAGTATCTTGAGGGCACAATGGAAATGGCCATCTTGCAGCAAAGACAATACTTCTGTCGTTCTTTAGCGTCCCACTACCAGGCGTCCTCTCCAAATCGGGCTTGAAGCCCGGGGGACCACCCACCTTTTCACCCATTCTCCCAACAGTTTGCTGGATTAAAATGGAGAAAGGACTAGAGAAGGTACTTGTTCATGTGTGCTATTTTTTAAAATAAATAATTTGTAGTTCATTACAACTGCCTTAAAGTAGGTAATAAGTAACAGTGAGCAAAGTAGTTAAAACAAAACAATATTAAAACCAAGAGTGAAGAAAACGCCCATTGCTATTACTCCAATGTTACAAAAATATTGTTTGTTCAATTGAAACGTGTATCATTATCACCATCACTTCCTACGAGCTCTCGCGGCCATTGCCTCTTCAGTCGGCGGGGAGGGTTTGAGGGGATTCGTCGGGATGCGAGGTTTCTAATGTGTTGGTTAAGTTAGTTGGAAGGTTTTGATATAATTTACGGCAACGGAAACGTATTTCATCTTGTACGAAAGGAATATGTAAATGTGTATGTGCAGTTTGGTTCGATACATAAAATGGAGCGCCTAGTATTTGTTGGTAGTATTATAGACTGGGCAGTTTAATGCGGTGAATATTGGAATGTTTGACTGGACCCCACACTTCCAGTAAGTTCAAATCGGCTTAACTATAGTGTTGTAAACCTTTTATTTTTGAGAGGTAAATTAGAGCGTTTTTTACGGACAACCAAACATTTTTTAGATATTCTACAACATAAAATATTAGACACGTATCTGCCACCTTTTGCGAATAGGCTCTGGTTCCTAGACTAGTTCCTTGAGATATCCCCAGACGAAGTAATCCATGGGGTTAAGATCAGGACATCTTGGTGGCCATGGAACTGTCCCACCACGGCCGATCCATGTTTCGAATGTTCGATTCAAATACGCCTGAACTAATCTAGAGGAATGTGGAGGCGCACCATCGTGCTGAAAAATTATGTTTCGTCTCAATTGTAAAGGAACGTCCTCCAGCAAGGTGGGCAGCATGTTTTGGATAAAATTTAAATAAATTGGGCCAGTTAATCTTGCCGGAAAATCTAAGTAGGGACCGATGAGGACATTTCCAATAACTCCCGCCCAAACATTGATTGAAAAACGTCTTTGGGAATGTTGCTGACGACTTGCATGTGGGTTTTGATGGGAGTATTGGTGCAGATTATGGGTGAAATTTGATTCATCTGACCACAAAATTCGATGAAAGAAGTGATGTTCCTCAGTGTCAGATTGTACAAGCCAGCAACAAAATTCCTTCCTACGATAATTGTCACCAGTATGCAATACTTGAATCTTTTGAACGTGGTAGGGATATAGTTTTTCCTTTTTCAAAATTTCACACACCTTGAACTGGGAGATCCCGAATGCTCTCGCGAGGTCTCGTGTGCTGATATCTGGTTGAGCCATTACCCGATCGATCACCGTTTGTTCCAAGCCAACATCAGTTTGCTGATTACCTAATTCGCGTAAATTTGTGGGGAATCTACCTGTTCTACGGAGACATTCGTGGAGCCTAATGAAAACACCGATACTAGGTAAACGTCGGTGAGGATACCTAACTCCATATTCTTGACGCGCTGCTCTCGCGCTACAACCGCAGAAACCATAAACAAGATGCATATCTGCATACTCTTCATACGAAAATGTAGACATTATCACAAATTTTGTTAACTGCACGAGTACACTTTAGACAATGAACAAAATTCAAATCTTTTCATTCGTTGTGAGTAAACACCATTATCTTATTAGGTATTAATCCTAATTCCAATTGTGTAAATAAAAGACTTATTGGGTCTTTCTTCCTTGACCTTCTAGCTGTTTGTAAACTTCTTAAGCATTACATACTAAATGGGCATTAAATTAAATTAAAAAATTTCAATGGAATTATGATTTTGAGAGAAAAACAAAGTGAAAAAACTTTTTGTGGTTTTTACAGTTTTTCTCTTTTTGTCATCGACATCTTGGTCTCAAAACCACCAAATAAAAAAATGACGAGTGCGTTAGAAGCGTTATTAAATCAGGTAGTTTTCCTCAAATTTGCTGCCTTCTGAGACTAAAATTAGAAACTCTGGATTACTTTATGCACTTTCCGATTTACACAATTTTCCACTTATTTTGTAGTTCTGGCTGAAATAAAACACCAAAAATTAGCCCAAACGTTTTGCCACCTTCATCTTCTTATTGAAAAATTAACGGGGATTTCAACGGTGCTATTAGATTTTAAGAGAAATGTTTAGATTAAAAGATATCACGATTTTCCGACCCCAGGACGTGATATCTTTCAAAATCGATAAAAAGCGAAATTACTCTGAAATGGTTGAGAATCGGACCATGGTCAATATGAACTTTTTTGTTCATTTTAGGGTCAACAATCTACTGGTGAAGTTTGTAGCACGAGTAGCAAGTCACCCTGTATTTTTATTGCAATCTATAAAAAAAACATTCGATAAATGGATATATTCACATAATTGATTTGAACAAGTAGAACAAAATAAAAATATTAAAAAACGGAAAATTTCAACTTTCAAAAAATGTTTAACGAAACCAGGGCCTTTTCGCAAAAGAAGTGGCGGATATTTGTGGGATATTTCGGAGTGTCGAATTACCAAAAAAAAATTTAATCGGTGACAGACCAACCTTCTCGTCCCCTTGTACGTTTGTTATTCCAGTTCGTACTTTATTTTTACTGTAGATTTTCTCAATTGTGAACATTTAGTGATGAGTGGCCGTGTGCTTGAGAACAGGCATTATACATTATAAATCCTTTCTATAAAAGATCGGGACATCAGGGTCATGGTCAAGGATGTCATGCTTTTACTACCTTAGAATGAATAAAGTAGAGATGCTTCTGTTTTTTTATACTTTCCAGGCTTTTAATTAATTTCATTTTTATTTTGTATTACAAGGAAGGTGTGAAATTTAAAACATATGCTTGTTTTGTTTATCAAATAGGTTTCTTAGATGAAAAATTAGGCGAGGAAATGTTTGAAGATGGTACGCATTGGTAGCTTGAAGAAAGTATGTAACTATTTACCGGGGAGACATCTGCTGACGACTTGGTTGTTTTCGATATGGGTGCATTTCGTGCTGCTGATCGGCGTCATGGACCTCAACAGGCACGAAGCGCCGGTGAGCCCGGCGACGGTTTCAGCACCGAGAGATGTGAAGTCTTCGGCAAAAGACAGCCCGGTACGAAGATTGGTCGTTTTCCACGTTGACGGCCTAACCCCTCTCCGGTTCTCGGCCCACATTGACCAACAACCTAAGCTGACGGCGATCGTGGCGAGAAAGGGCTCATGGGGAATTACTAAATCGCCTTCTTATATCACAAAACGTCAAAAGATGCTATCCACCTTCACAGGTAAATATAATCTGGAGATAAATAGCTCAGCAATAGAAGATGTAAAAGATCCCTAGAAACCTAGATTTGAACAGACTTTCAACAGCTAAAATGAACCTTTGCTTGATCTGACCATCCTGCGTGTAGGTAATCCTAACTTTGCATTATGAAATGAAAACTTATATAGTAACATATAATCAGTAGCATGTGCTGATAATAGTGAAGTCGATAGGAGGTTAAGCAGGGGGACAGGTTCGAAAAGGAATCTAGACAAACAGACCGATAAGCATACAGAAATATAGACAGTTGACAGTTGGGCAGTTTGAAATATAAACCAATATAATAATAAATGTGACAAAAAGATGGACATATAGACCTACAGACTAACAAATTTTGGTTTGTTGAATTTAGGCTCATATTGGGCAAAAGGGGTAGGAATTTTGGAACATTCCAGCTCCGTTTATTTCGTCGGCGACCCGAAGACTGCAGAATGGCTGACACCTCTGGGAAATAAGCTGCGCGCTTTTACCTGGCAAGAACCATCATGGGACAAATACAGCTACATGTCGGACGACAAAGCTGCCGACGAGTGGGTACAGAAACAGACACTGGCGTTGTTAAATACAAAAACCTTCCCTGAAATCAACCGCGATAAGGTTGTAAACTAAATCAAACTGTTTTAGTTTTCTATAAATTATTTTTTCCTCTAGGCTGTGATTATGATAAGATTCGTCGGACACGATATGTCGGGTGAGCTCGAAGGCGAAAACTCCCTGAGGGCGAAGGAATCACTTATTCGGATATTAGGCATGATCACGAATATAATAACAGTCGCTGAGGAGAAATGGAACGACCAGAGGACGACGTTCGCTATACTTTCGGATAGTAACGAATCGCCGATTGTGACATGGGGTCCGGCGATTTCGTCCGCACTCGTGCCCGAGCCGAATCCATCGAACATCAACTGGAAATCTCCTTACACGAAGAGAAGGGACATGGACAGGCGATCCGTGGCACCCTTGCTAGCCTGCATCCTCGACGTCGAACCCCCGATCGATTCCGTGGCGGGTCTTCCGATCGACTTCCTCGAAGAAAAGCCGAGGATGAAGGCACAATGCTCCTCAAAAACGGCCACTCAGGTAAACAGTACACACAAAAAAACACATAGCTTTATTTGATCAATTTATTGTTTAGATTATGAAATTGTTCCTGGAAACAGCCAAGCATCACCAAAGCTACGGTAGGATTAAACTCATGACTTTTTGGACCTCAATAACACAAAAGAGCGCTCTCAAAATGTCCGATATCATCGACGGCGCTTATGAAGATGGTAAATGCCTCGATGACAACAACGATCAGGAATAACTTATTATCATTTCAGGAGATTATCTCGGTGTTATTGCTGCGTCGAAGATACTCACGGACCGATGTTTACGTGGAATGCACTACTATGGAGAGTTCAAAAGGAAGTTTAGCACACATCTTCTTTTACTGATAGTGCTAGGATGGACTTTCGCCTGTGCCACTTGGCTCTGTCCTAGACTGGACATTGACTTGGGCCCCGTGTAAGAAACATCTTCAAATTATACCTTCTATTTTTAATATTTATTTTCATTAAAAGGGAAAATGGTCCGAAGACGGTTGTGTACTGCAGGCCCAGGGTTATTTTCGACATAGTGATGACTTTGGTTTCTACCGGGTTAATAGTAGTATGCTGCTTCGACGGTCTGCCTTGGCGATTCCATTCATACCTCTTGACACCTTGTTTTGTTTGGTGGGCAGCATTGAGGGACTCTCAGTACTGGATGAAAGTTTATAAATGCTCCATGCACCCTGAAGCCATGAGTTTCGTGAGTGGCATATACGTAGCTTTCGCCGGGATCTGCTGGTAATTAAAAACAAAATCATGAAATGTGGCAAAAATGTTTATTTTAAATGTTGGCAGGTCTATAATAAGCGATAGGCTATCTTTGTCGCTTCTTCTTGTCGGGACACTAACCTTCTCGTCGTTCTTTTCGATGATGAAGACCAAATCCGTCCGCCTTAAGATTTGGCTGCTCACGTCGATTCCGTTCATAGTGCTCTTGCACGACAGGAACGACGAGATAGATGAAGATTCCGGCCTTACGCACGTCATGTCCGCTGTCGCTTGGATTTGCGCGGTTTGCTTCATATCAAAAATAGCCTCCGCGAAACTGGGCGACTCGCCGATTTTGGTAGCAAACGTCTTATCCCTCATAGCCATATTGCTCAAAGGAACGTCAGGAATGGCCCTCACGTCATATCATCTAGCTTGGCTTGTAGTATTGTTCTTACCGTTGATTGGAAGTTGTAATATCATAATGAGACTCTGCCAGGTATGAAATGGTTAAAATTATTTTTGAATTTTGTTTAACTTGTTTTTGTTTTATAGATATTTTTTTCTCTTTGCACACCGTTCTTCCTGTTGTCTACCGGTAGCGAACCTTTGTCCCTTCTAGGTCTGTTGTTTCATGCGTCGACCTGGTACCTGGCGGAATGTTATTCCAACTGCGAGAACTCCGAGATACTCAAAGCCGAGGTGTCCGAAGGAGATGAGAGGACAAGAAAATTCGGTACTAACGATTCCAGGCGGGTCTTCTTCTACATGGTGTACGTGATACTCGCGACGTCGGCAGTCAGGATAACGGACAATTTGATCGTTTACAACGGAGACTTTACCAAACTGGACGAACAGATTGTTAGCGTAACATGGTGGGCGAAAGGCTTCGTGCCGATCCTGTGCATCAGCTGTCTGCTCATACTGCTGTGGAAGAAGAGCAGCGGAGACGAACTGGCCCTAGGCCTCGCGGTCTTGTTCATGTGCAGCCTTATGAGTTTCTTGTTCATGTTCATGGTTCTGGCAGGAGGCGAAGAGCAGGACAAGCTGCAGTGGTCCGTATCGCACTACTTCGCAGGGCAGTATATCTCGATCGTCACTATTTTGTCTCTACCAGCATCTTACGTCCTCACAGTGCCGTCCATACTGGGCAAGTACATTTCCTCCCCTTACAACCAACCTGCGCACACATCCTAAAAGTAATAAACGTTTTTGCACATTGTTTGAAAATTGTTCCATCTAATTTCTTCCTTTATCAGGATCTATGAATTTTATCTTCTGAGTTTGGAAAATAAATTCTTTTAACAACTCGACACCGCACGCAGATGATTTAACAGTGTTAAATAATAGTCAAGCGTGATGAAAACGAATAGATATTAAATGTAAAAGACAAGCCGTGAACAAACGTTGCATCACGTCTCGTATTTATACAAGTCTATAATGTCGTTAATACTTTCACGCCCTTAGTATTGAAGAAATGTTTTTTCTCGTCCGATACACTCCTGGAGGGAAAGTATTCTAATGATCTGCCTTAGACCTTGTGATAGCGTACGTGTCGTAACACGTTGAATCATCAGGATTCTCGTGTCTCCCGTTATTGAGGTTTGACTCACCTAACCTAACGCGAGATGGAAAAATGATTCAAAACAGGTTTTGAAATGTCGCTTCTGTTCACCCTCGCGGTTACACTTCGACGGTTAATCAGTTTGAAAATTTTCCTGGAACTTCTCAAAACGGTGATGATAAATCTCAAGGATAAATGACTCAAAACACGATTTGACCTATAGAACAATTCAGGAACTGCACCTTTACACGCTAACTAAAACGATTCCAACAGTATTTCAATAGTATTTACATAAATTAAAATAAGATAGAGTAATTTAAAATTTCGGACTGTTTTACAACCGATTCGCTTGTTACATTTAGGATTGTAACAATCTTAAATTGTGTAGATAAAAAAAAACATATGATATAAACTGATAGACTATTTGATATGAATAAAATAATTTGTCAAATTGGGCAAATGACACAAAAGTGCAAAGTTTTGTTGCTGCTGACATTCTGGAATGCGTCACCAAATCATTTTTATTTTTATAATAAATACCAATTTTTATTGTAAAACTTCGTTTTAGACCTCTGGGTTTAGGGCGATGGACAGAAAAACAACTGGTGCTTTTGTAACGCCGAGTTATCGAAGAAATATTTCGTCTTTTTCAGGGTCCACAGAGAATAATCTTAATCTTCATCTTTACTTTCATGTAGGCATCGCAGATTTTTGACAACTTACAGGTGCGTAATCAAAATTTAAAAAATTTCACAAGGTCCCTGTTGAAATTTCTAATATTAAAAAAACGTTGCAATGCCTTTACCCTACATTCTTTTCAAGAAGTCTTTGAATTCACGAGTAGATGGAAAATTAATTTTATTACCTCGGTTTATAAAAAATATTTTTTAAAAAACGAGCTACTAAAAATATTGGAAATTATTGCCCTATCATCGTTCGATTATTTCTGATGGTTAAGCTCCTCGATTACACATGTTATTCTGAAATAGCAGCATGGGTTTGAGAAAGGTCGCTCCTGTATTACGCTCCTTGTTTTTCTATAAAGAATACATTTTAAATATTCAAGAGGTCGGTATGTGTGTTCACCCGGTGGATTGATCAAAAGCAAGGCGTGCATCGTCTTATCCTCGTCAAAAATCTAGGCGTGGGCCAACTCCTCGTGGGTTGGGTGGACTCCTTTCTGTCTGAGAGGTCTTTTGTCGTAAGATTTGGCGAAGTCCTGTCCATGTACAATCTGAGCTGGGCTCTCATTCTGTTCCGATCTTCTTTTTTTTAACGACTTCGCCTCTGCTCTCATTAATTCTTCATTTTCACTGTTAGAAGACGATTTGAAAATTGATCTCCCTCTCGAATCGTAAAATGATTGGATTCTTTTACAAAATGACATGAGACCCTTCTGACTTTCGCCTAAGCTTAATAATTTCAAACTAAACGAATATAAATGTAACAATTCGAGGTATTAAACGCTCGAACAAGCGTCTAATATTTTTTGATGTATTAACGCCATAAAAGATTCCATAAGTTTCCCCAGGAGTTTTCTGATTCGACGTAATTGACTTAAAATGTGAATCAATTGTCATTTGCATTTTCATAATTCAACACTAATAAAAAAACCTTATAAATTAACTCAGTGACTTTCTATACTGAAATTACTACCTATCTTGGTAGATAAAGTAAATTTCCTAGTTTATCTCCCACAAATTTTTATCTATGTCCTACAAACTTCTACTTATCTTGATGAAGAATATATTTGTTCTTTATTGAATCAAAGAAAAAAATATATAGGGTGGCTTTTTCTTGTGTAAATTGTTTTCTTAATTTTGAGTTCTAATGATATTAAATTGTAACAAAAGTAACGTTTACTAGTAGAACGTCCAATAGATTTGCCACGCTACCGGTTCTGGGTTCGAATCCCAGTGATCCCGTGTTTTTTTAATGAATTAAAGCAAGTAACTCGAAAGTACAAAGGGCACGGGAGCTGGAGTCTTGGGATGCAAAGTTCAAAGACCGAACTGACGATAAACCTAGGCGAGCATGCTACAGTTTTCCAGTCTGAAATCATAGGGATTGAACAATGCGCCAGAGAAACAAAAGGAATAGGAATATATTCCCTGAAGATAGCAATTAGAGATTTAGGTAGCGCTAAAGGGACTAGCCTCATGAGAGACAAAGGCAAAGAGTGTGTGAAACTACAAGAAGGTGCTGAAGGAAGTCAGCTAGACTAATAACCTGACGCTATCATGGGTCCCTGGACATTCGAGGCACAGAGGCAACCTAAAGGTTGACATGTTGGCCAAAAAGGGGGTCAAAATGGACTCTCTGTGCCCAGAAACCTACTGCGACTTAGTAGCCTGGACACAAAAAGAAAATGGATCCCTAATGTGCCAAAGCCTGGTGGAGCAATACCATACACGCATGAGGCACGCGAAGAGATTCATAGAAGGACCATCCGCAAAACTTACCAAAGAATTATTTGAAGGCAACCTTGACCGAACCATGATTCCTGTTAGACTCCTGACAGAGCACTGACACTTACGAAAGCACCGGATAGAAGTATAGAGAGAAGAAACATCGAGCAGATACTGCCAGGAAGAAGAGGAGACCGCAGAACACATTTTATGTTTCTGTGAAGGTCTATGTAGATGCAGGTTCTTGCAACTGGGGAAGGTAAAACCTCAATCAATTTTGTACACTAAGAAGCCGCTGGCGAAGCAGTGAAGGCTGGTTAATAACCTGAAGCTGGCCAGTGAGATATAAATAACAGGGGAGCACAATAGATCTTTTCAGGTCGAGGTGCAGTAGGCCTTGTGGCCGCCTCTTTTATCTCTTTCCTTATCTCCCCCCCCTTAGTTGAGCACAATCCATCTAGTAACTCTTTCATTATTATGGCCACAAGGATTGGTGAAAGAGATCATCCTGCTTGCTGATTAAAATATGTTTTTGCTCGAGTCCAGTCTCATGAAAATGTCAGTTACAATGGTATTGAAAAAGTAGATGTGAACTTTTTGAAAAAACGTGGATTTGATGGCCCTACTGCAGCAGTTTTTTCTGCTTCCCAAATCAAGCACGAATTAATAATCTATTTGTATTTTAATGTTAAATAAAGGTTTTTCCAGTATATTTGCATTTATCTGATCCAATGTAGGGAGGGCCGTTAAAATATTAATTTCAATTATAAATATTGTGTACTTAGTGTGCTTACTAAGCAGCATGTTTTGGTGCAGCATCAACAAAAAACAAATCGTGTTATTATGTACTTTATTAATTAACAGTTGAATTTTGTAACAAGAAATATTGCCAATTACGATATTTAATTTTTTACATTAAAAATTGCACTGTTTGAAATGTGGTGAATTTTGAATTGCCTAACTTGGGCAATTTTTGCTTCCTGGACGAAGGATGACTAGTTCTCACGGAGAAACTTCAACTCTACTTTTATTCTAAAAGTAATTGCAGGTGTTTTCCATGTTTACGCTTATTTGACCGAGTGTAGAACCATGGAAATTTTACTTACATTTTCATTAAAAAATAAATTTGAATTATTTGAAATACGGTGGATTTGATGGACAAACTCTCCGAAGTAATACGATACGTTGACATGGACGAACTACTTTTACTTTAATAGTAAATACGGAATTTTTCTTGCATTCTCTGTCCGCCAGGTTGGCAGTTTCATGAAATAGTTGCACATACATCGGAAATAAATAACGTTGTCGAAGTAAGGCTTTGCATCATCATTTTAGCCATTTATATCTTAAGGGAACTGTGAGTAAAAGAGATGAAAGTGCTTGTCAGGTCAACATGGCAGCAACTCTTGCCGCATCACCGACAAGATACGAAACCTTGTTTTTTCATGTTTTGCATTAACCCATAGAGGCTTTTTTTCCTATTAGGTTTTTTTTTTAATTTTGTACATTTGGCTTTTGACAGGTATCGACTGTTGTCCGTTTAAATGACCTGAATTGGTTGATATTTTTCATTCTCAACAAATCTTTCCACAAAAAAAATGGTAAAAATTTATTTGAATTTTCTTTTTATATATCTAGATAAAAGTCAGTGAAAAGTGTAAATGCGATTTGTCTAGCCAATATGGTGGGTGAAGGAACGTTTGCTGCATCACCAGAACTTCTAAGCCGTGCTTGCCAGGCTTTGTATTATTTATTATTTTTGCATTTACTTTATCTAACCTTGTACATTGCAGTTATTTTAATTGTTACAAAAATTAGTTACTTATTCCTTTTGCATGTACTTACTGTCTTACTTACTAGTGTTCTCTGAGGAGTTTAACCAAAATCCTGGTTCCCTTGTGACTATCTTGGGGAATGTTCCTTCCTATACATGTGCATCGGATCCATTTTAAGACATATCCTCTTTCGTGAAAGTATGCTAAACCAAAGTAGGGTTCAGGAGCAAGGGATGTTGGCCCCCCCTTCTTTGACTACCTTTTCGTTTCATCTATGTCCCGAGTGCCCAGGGTCAGGTCATTAGTGTCACTGACTTACATCTGGGCCGCCATGAAGTCCCACTCAAACACTCTTTGCCTTTGCCGTATGGCCTAGGGCCCTTAGTGCTGCCTGACTGTAAGAGAAGATGGCTATCTTCTGGAAATATATTCCTAGACTTTTTATTCCTCCGGCGCATTGGTCAATCGCGTGCCTGGGGTTTTTTTTCACCAAGTTATGGACTCACTGTGGATCATCTTTTGGATTTATCCTTTTTTGTAGCTTAGAGAATTAATATTGGCTCCTTCCTGTACACTTTCTCATTGCCTCTACGTCCAAATGCCCAGGTGGGTGCGAGGGTCAAGTCTATGGCCTGAAGAGCCGCATGAGTGTCAGAGAAAATTTCTATTTTGTTGGAATGCGTTCCTAGCCTCTTTTTCTTTGGCGCAGTGTTCAGTTGCTATGAATTCAGATTGCAAAACTGTAGCATATTTGCATATGGTATAGTATGGTGATATGGATACTAGGAAGCAGGGTTTGTACTCCCGAGGCAATGCAGCCTTCTGGGTTATTGTACATTCGTAGTTCCATAGTTCAATACAATAGACAAAATCCTTCTCTTTAGAAGTATCAGGTTATTGACTGTCGTTGGTATAATTTGATTCCCTAAGTTTTTTCGTATGTTAGGTTAAATCTGCATTCAGCTGTTGCTTCGCATTCGAAGATGATATGGGTGGCTGTTTCCTACTCCTCATTACATAATCTGCAGATAGGATCATCGTTGTATAAGTCCTTGTTGTTGAAATGTTCTCTCAGATGCCAGTGACCCGTTAGTAGTCCTATCACTTCAAACGTGATTTTGCCAGTTTTGCTGAGAGTTGGTTCATTATAAGTTCACTGTGCCCAGCACCGATAGAGTTTATCCTCTTCTCCTTTTTGTTGTGTTTGGATCCATTCCACGATGGAGAATTCTATATTTGTTTTTGTTATCCCATGTATAAGTTCGAGGCCTATATATGGTCTTGGTGATCCTCCTCTAGCCAGTTGCTTTCTCGTTACCCAAAATTCCTCTGTGCCCTGGCTCCCAAGATATCATCAGGTTGTTGTGTTCCCCCAGGATATGGAGACTTTGGATGCATTCATTGACTAATTTTGATGTGATTTCGCATGCTAATGATTTAATGGCTGATTGGCTATTAGATCGTACGAAGAATTTTGAAAGATTTTCTAGGACACAAGCATTGATGGCATGAATTTCTGTAATTCTAATTTAACTAAGTTTAATGTCAGTTCTGTGAATTCGACCCGATAACTTCAGCTGTTTTTGTGCTATCAGTTTACAAGTAGGAATTGGACTTCTTCCTTTCGTTCGATATTTTAATTGTTGGCGCCAGCCATCTCATTTAAAGTATACTTTATTTTGGATTATTGTAATCCTTAATCCTATTCCTACGCTCCTTGCAAACCCAGCCCTATGATAGAAAGGTCCTTACGTCTCTCTTTTCTCCCGTGTTTATAAAAAGTGTTTAATAACGCGACCACAAAAAACTCTCTGTGCTGCTGCATCGATCTCTTCCACCGGAATTCATTCTGCGACGAAGTCAGGAAAATCTGGCCTGAGCTCCCTACGCTTCTTGCAGCCGGCATCTGAAGGAAGTTGGTAAGTCCCTATGGATTTCTTCTTCGATTATTTTAATTTAGAATTTTCTTATATTTATTTTATTAACGTTTCATTTTTTCTAATTATTATTTTTTCCCATGGCTTTGGCCGTAACATTAATAATTGTCTAATTTGATTTATAGCTTGTTTCATATTTGTTTTTGGGCATTCTGTCGATACATTTTATGAGCTTGGTTTATCGATTATTCATTCTATAGCCATTAAATTCCACGGACACCTAAGTTTTCTATACTTTTATGGGCTTTAGATAAAATTTTATTAAGAATGAGTTGTAAACAAAGTGACAAAGTCTAGAAGTCGGTGAAATGAGAGGAAAGCTGTTGTTAGGAATTGGAATGCAGCCCGAACGTTGCGCAACTTGGTACGCATTCTTAGCACAGTTTCCTACACGAGCAGCCCTCGTGAAATTCCAATTGAAATCGCGTCCATGGGCGAAAAATGACTTCCAATGCCGATACAACACCCTTCGGTGTAAACTTAACTTTCAACTTTTGTTTATTCAGTTTTAATGACGTAACAAGTCCAAGCGCGAACTTATGATAGAAGTGCTTATCACAAAAGAAGCCTTTCCCCACTTATGTCACGATCGACTCCTAAAGGACTTAACGATCCGGTCTCCTCTTGAATAACTAATAATTCAATCGCGATCGGAACGCTTTGTAAATTTTAGATTTTTTATTTGTCCTCAGTGTTGGAGAAAGCTGCGTTCGGGCCTACGACAACTTCCCCAAAACGAAAAACCCGTTCCAAAATCCATTCTGGAGGGGTGAGTGAACGTGTCGTAACCGAGTCACGTTTTTTGAATCTTGCCGATTTGTCACCATGACAGATGTTTTTGTATGAAATCATCTCAGTTCGAAATGCTCATCCCTTATTCGTAAACCATCTGAAACACGTAAGAACTCTGCTCTCGCCACATTAAAAGTGAAAAATTCCATTTCCAACTATGAAATTTTAATTACCAATTAAGAACACATAAATCGACAGACCGAATACATTTTTTTTCTGTCAAATCATAATATGAAAGAAGAGGTATTATTGCTTAAGACCTCAACGCCTACATTAAAAAGAAGTGAAACGCTACAGATCACCGCTATGACCGAACTTTCATCCATATTCACCACCCCAGGTTCGAATTCCGCTTTACTTATTCTTTCGTTTGTTGATTTTCTATCTTTCATTATTTGGCGCCAAATAAGGAACTAGTAACGTCCGAAAAGTTTACACCTGGCAACCAGGTGGATAATAAAAAGGATGCTCAGAGTGTGTGTTTTTTTCCGGAAAATTTGACGAAGGAAATACCAATTTAGGTATTTTGTAAAACTGAGAGGAAGTAAGAAAAAAGAGGATCAAATTGTTGTTTGCCGCTGTCCGTTTCTTCATCACTCCAGACTGGAAGAAAAATAAGTAAATTTTATGACCCTTTAGCTCTTTTCTAAAGGTGAATGAATATCAATGAAATACATTTCAGTTCCTGGTGAGATTGATCAGTTAAATTTTTCAATTAATTAATCTTTAAGAAAGGTATTGGTTGAGATAAAAAGTCAGTATCACGAGCGTGAATTGAACCTACGACCTTCGGCTAAATACGCCGCAATTCTACCATGCTGAAAGTCGTGGGTTCGAATCCCGCTCGTAATATTGACTATTTTGTCTGAACCAATACCTTCTATTCCGATTAATTAATTGATAAAATATTTCGCTGTTGCGGTCATTTTCTGAAGCAGCTTTAACAAATATCTAAATTATATTTCTGATTAAATCAAGCGCATTGATTAATAAACTTTTTAAAAAAGTAAATACATTTTCCGAAAAGTTTGTCTTGAACCAATCTATCAAATCAAAATCGCTATCAAAAATCCAAAAATATATGTATTTAATATTTTTGGTCTAATTTCAAATTTTATTTTTTCATTTTTTTTTTTTTTTTTTTTTTTTTGAGAAATATTATACAGGGTAGCAGACCAGGTTCAACTACAACCTGATCATTTTTTACGCTGAAAACAATGATGCCAACGGATTTTCAATTGGTCGAAAAATGAGAGAGTTATGTCAAAAATTGAACAAAGTTTGTTTTGTTAATTTCAATCATTTGCATTGTCACTAAAATAAACATTAATTGCCTGTATTGTTTAATTTCGTTATTGTTTGTCCAACTCGCATTAACCGAGTGCAAAACGCAATTTCTGTAAGTAAATAAATTTTGCAAAACTACTTATTCTTTACATTCAGTATTCCATTCAAGATGAACCGAAGAGAAATTTTCGGAAAAACAGTGAGTTTATAAATACGACTGCTTTATTGATAGTGGTCGAGTTGTACTCCCAGAAATTACCTGATCGCCCTAGAGTAAACCACAAAACGTTTATTCACGTTGCTTGCACTGCGAGGAGTTACGGATCAGTTGCTGTTCCGTCACCAAGAAACCGGAAGAATAATTTCGACGAGGAGCTGAATATTGTATTGTATGTTCGCGATAAACTGAATTCGTGTCTCTAAAATATTGAAAGGGGTTTTAGGTTTTCCAAAAAAAATAAAATGAGTGATGTACATCGCGCTTACAGGAGTCGGTTGTGACAGGTATCGACAGCTCCTTGCACAAACATGGATTTGGGAAACTTAAAATAATCGA
Organism: Cimex hemipterus; assembly: GCA_039619505.1. Classification (NCBI taxonomy): domain Eukaryota; kingdom Metazoa; phylum Arthropoda; class Insecta; order Hemiptera; family Cimicidae; genus Cimex; species Cimex hemipterus. The sequence continues at coordinate 2,105,536 of CM077109.1, forward strand.
TCTTCCATCTTATGAAATGTTGAATCCAAGTTCACTTTCGGCACAGTAAACCGTTGGAATTTTTGAACGTGGACAGAGGAAAATCCGAGAATTTCGTACTTTTGTCATCATCAGATGGTTTATTTTTTTTATTTATTTTTTTAAGAGGTCATATAAACCCTCAGGGTGCCGGTGTTTTTGAAAAAAAAATCCCATTATGGATCCCCCAAGTATGTCGAGTTCGAATGCAGGACCGCTGGATTCGAACCCGGGACCTTGACCTTAAGTGATGAGCGCCGTGTCAAAGACGAAACCGACGCCCCTGTTGGTTTATTGTACCAATGTTTGGTGCACACTTCTCGGAAATAAATTAATTGGGTCTTATTTCATGGTGCTCAGTTCCTCAATTGTTTGAGGGTGGTTGCACCAACACTATATATATGTAGGTGTGATATTCGGGGTGTAGTACACTGCGCCCTTTAAGAGCTTTAAATCCCCGTTCTGTGCCTAAAGCCTAAAGCACATCGGTGAGTCATATTTCATCAAGAAACTTGATTAATTGGCCCGGTTTCAACGGTTGAAGCTCTTCTATGGTCATATTATGCATCCCAAAATAATTCCACCTGTGGGCAAGTGTAGCTCTGCAGTCTGCCAGTAGATGTGTAAGTGTCTCCTCTGCCTCTTTTCAGAATCTGCATGTGCCCTCGAGGATTATTCCAATCTTCTTTACGTGTCCATTTAACTTGCAGTGCATGAGCAATCAAACTCACTAGGGAAGTACGTACACCTCGGTCTTTCAAGCAGAAATACATGCTATCAATGCTTGTGCACTGGAAAATCTTAAAAGAGGTTACACTGACAAAAAAATCCTCATAAGATCAGACAGCCAAGCAGCTATCAAAGCACTGGCTTGTACAAGGATCACTCAAAATTAGTCAGTGAATGCATCCAAAATCTCCAAAACCTGGGAAAACACAACAAGGTAACGGTATCCTGGGTGCCAGGACACAGGGGAATTTTGGGTCAGAGGAGGATCCGCAAGACCATACATAGGCCCCGAGCTTATCCTTGGGATATCCAAAACAAACGTAGAATCCTCCATCGCAGAATGGATCCAAATAAAACAAAGAGAAAAATGGATAAACTCTAGCAGTGCTAGACACAGTACACTCATGATAAAACAACCCTCACCAAAACTGGCAAAAACACTGCTACAACTGGAGAGGGCAAATCTCAGAGGAGCGGTAGGGCTACTAACCGGCCACTGGCATCTGAGAAAACATCTACAAAACATGGGCATATATAATGGTGATCCAATTTGCAGACTATGTAATGAGGAGGAGGAAACAGCCACTCATATCATCTTCGAATGCGGAGCAACGGCTCAATGGAGATTCAATCTGACGCACAACAATGACTCAGAGAACCTGAGAGACTTGATACTCCTGAGAAAAAGGATCGAGTCTATTGACTAAACTAAAGAAGTAGGAAGGTATAATAAGCCAGAAGGCTGCAGTGCCTGGGGCACATAAACCCCACCTCCTAGTACCTTTGCTACCATTCCATTCCATTCCATAGCTTGCAGTGCCCTGTTTAGAATCCTATTAGGAATCGCAGTTTGTTCCGGCTTCCCTTGACACATTCAGTAATTTCTTTTCTTCCAAAATTGGTTAAAAGATTCTTGGATTGCCTGCGACCAATGAGTGTATTCCATTGTTCCTTCATTTTCTTTTTTTCTTGTGTCTGAGATACTCATTAATACAGTGCAACAGAAGGGTTCACGTCCTATCAGCGGTGTAGCAATTCCTTGCCTTGAAGGGGTGTCCGCTTTCTCGTTGCCTTCTACTCCCATGTATCTTATAGCCCAGCTGACTTTATTCTGCGTACCTAGCATGTTTAGTTTGCTTTAGCAGTTCAACACCATCATCTGATGATATTTGAGCTTAGTGCTTTGATGGCTATATTCATGTTTTTGTACCTTTTGGAAACATGTTTCGATCTCAGCTTGGAAGATACTGGTGTATATTCCCATGGGTTCTGAGTATTTGGTTCCAGAATAAAATTCTCCTGTCCCTGTGCCTTCTTGTGTTCTAGATCCATCTGTGCACCAAAGGATGGTATCATTCTTAAAAGAGGTGTTTTCCTCTCGTTCCCATTCTTTTTTTGTACCTAGGTTTATTTGGAAATTTTGATTAAATTCAAGCATCCTGTTCATGTCGTCTCTCGGAGCCATGATCTTTCAATATTTTGTTGCTGTCTCTCCATTTTAGTTGTATTCCCGTTGGAGGTTTCTCATTGATAATACTGATGATAAGTGTTGTGATCAGTGACCGTTAGTCGATGATTATTCGGAGATCGTGAGATGCGGCTTGGTGTGTCGTAGGTTTTAAAAAAAACATTTTCTTTATCGTGACAACGTTTCGATCTTTATTGAGATCATCTTCATGGCTCAAACTATTTGTTTTCAGCGTAATTGCGCCTTTTTTGTGTGTCGTGTTGAGCGTGCCCAATTGTGAGTTTGGGTCAAAACGACAATTAACCTGGAGCTATTTGAGAATTCTAGGAAAAAAGGTTTTCATTTGAAAAGGCCAAGGTAGAAATGCAACAAAACCCTTTGAATAATCAGCATCGGCTTTTACGTTCCAAATGTCCAAATCAAGACAACCGATTATAACGCTAAAGGTCGCAACCCTTTTCTCTTCTTTCAGAGAGCAACACAACACCGTCTTCCTCGGGAGGAAATGAAAAACGGAGCGTTCGATAACCGGGGCTCCTGGTGTCATCGTCCAGAAAGGCGTTCGTTCATTTACACCGGCTTCAACCGCGAGTAAGATAGACCAGGAAGATCAAAAAGAGGCGAAAGTATAGACACAAAGTGAAGTTAAAAATTTACGTTATAGCCAAATAAATGAAATTTTAATAAATATTTCATAATTTAAAAAAATTTATAAACAGTTTGAAATCGTAATATAAATTAAATTATGTTTGATTCTTTATTACGGCATACATTATATTTAGAAATTTATATTTATTATATTTCTTTATTTGTTAAAAATTATTGAATTTATTAAGGAAAATATACAATACGGATTAGAATGGAAAACAATTTACAAGATTCTCCATACCTAATATGACGATTAAAGTGAGTTAGGTTGATTCCCTACGCAGATTACAAAATAGCTGATATCAGAATAAGTTGATAATAATACGAAGATGCGAACAGGATTGACAATCCCTCCCCCCCCCAAAAAAAAAATCATGGCTAAAGGCCTAATCTGCTCTCAAATTGAACCAATTGTAATATTATTATAATTACCTTAAATAAAATGAAATTCTATTGTAATATCTCTAACCCATCGGCCGTTCTGATAGTTGTTTATTCTGGTCGTAAATTCAATTCCGTTGTACTGCAATCGGATCCCTTTTCACTTTATTACCACAAGAAAGAAAGTCTTGGGTTGCGATCAGTTGAAGAAGAATGGGCTGTGACCTTTTGAGGAACAATATCTGCGAAATGAAAAGGCTGGCTACATTTTCCAAAACTTTTCTCCCTTGACCTTTAGGAATTGATAGGGCTCTCGCGAATGGCGAAATCATTAACTTTTAGTATATTTGAAAATGAGAAAAAATGCAAGTAAATAAAGTTTATCTCTGAAACATTATGAATAAATGAATTTTAAAGCAATAAATTGTCAGAACTTTCACATACACACATCAGCTCTCTCTCTCTCTCTCTCTCTCTCTCTCTCTATATATATATATATATATATATATA
>CM077109.1:2109689-2139808 GCA_039619505.1 Cimex hemipterus
TCTCTCTATATATATATATATATATATATATATATATATATATATATATATATTTATCTACTTGTCTGCCTATCTATCAATTTAAATATTTCATTATTCACACTCATAGAACGATGAGTTTTCAGTACACTTTTATTATACTTTTCCTTGATGGAGATTCTTTTAATTCTTCTATATTATATGTAAGTCACGCAATGAGAGTGTAAAGTCACGCAGAAAACGAACACTTTGTGCGTGTAGAAATACTTTGATTGAATTTACAAAATATTTCTTTGCATTGCATAAATTCACCTTTTTTTTTCTACATCCTACAGGCATTCGTTAAATTTAAACAACGTTCGTAAATCCCAGGCCCTGAAGATGATCTCAATAAAGATCGAAACGTTGGCACGATAAAGAAAATGTTTTCCTAAACCCTACGCCAGTCCAGATCGCATCTCACGATTTCCGAATAATCACCATCACATTAATTTGACTAATAATTAAAATTTTTTTTTTTTAATATAATTGTATTATGAAGCATCGTTTGTCATCCAGTATCTGATTTTGTAAGGGCGTAATGAAATCCAGGTGTTGCATAAAAACATTCATGGATAATTTTTTGAGGTTCTATGAGATAAATATCATACTACTTATAATGTTTTAAGGTTTTTTTTTTTAATGAAAATTGGATTGTCGTATAAAAACTTACTTTGCTCAGGGGAAAAAATGTTTTCTTTATTTGATTCAGCAGAAATACAGCATTCTTCAGATATGGTAGATAAGGTAGAAGAGACAGGAAGCACCGAGATAAACAAATTTCTCATTACGCATGTAAAAAAATTCTCCGTGACGAAAGTCACTTTGCATAAAATTTAGCGAATTATGAAATTACAAGCACTTAGATAGTTAACGTTACTGCATATAAACAAATGTCAACTTTGCCGTAAACCCCCCCCCTCCCACGCGATGAAAGAGAAGGCGAAGATGCCTTCATCGGATGCGCCCGCCTTCATTGTGCAACCCCTTGCGACATCGGCCCGCCCGATCCACAATTTCGAAACGGAAATCGGCAAAGGGAGCCATCGAAAATTGACATCACGTCCGGGAGAGTTTCAGCCCATTTTGTATCTCTTTTAAACTGGCTAATTGCAAAATTTGTCCACTCTGCACACGGGAAGCGCGGAATGAATAGCAATTCCTTTTCTTTGAAAATCCATTTCTCATGACATGTTGATTTTTTTTTCTCTCTCCTTCCCCTTTCAATGAGTATTATTGTCGATCAATTTATATTTCAAATACGTAAGACGCTTTTTTCCCCAGCTGAGGATTGAATCACATCTATGCCGTAAGTACGTAGACAGTACGTGACCTATTGAGATCTCACACCTTCTTAGGACGTTGTCACTTCTGTTTGTTTAAAAGGATAGAAAAGCAAAAGACAACACCTTGTAACATGGATTTTATAATAATAACTGTTACAACATTCCTATTCAAAACAACAATGATTGCAATCGTCAATCATACTGTGTAAAGAAATCGATTTCTCAAGATGTAGATAGAAATTGGAATCTTTAAATTTCATGCTTTCCCCTGTATATAAGGATTTCTAACAAGAGAAACTTTTATTTAAACTAATTAATAATGAAAGTTTATTATATCAAAACAAAATCATTACAGTTGTATAGTACCGCACATAAATCTTTGGATGTACGTGGTAGATCTTATACTTTTCAATGTGTTCTTACACTTACATCATTTATACTTTTACTTATAGACAAAGCGCAGTGTTTTAGCAGGTGTATAGAGTGTTGAACTTTTATGGTTAAAAGACGTCAAGACGTGCGTTTTCCATGGCGTTTGGAAGAGGGTGGAAGAGTGAAAAGCCACCCATAACGCCTCACAGCGTCACAGTCGGACTGCTTCGGACGTAACTCCTTCCCGCCGACCGCACACAAAGATAATTGGCGAGATCAGATTTTTTTTTACATAACTTGAACACATTTTCACTGGACCGCTCGTGGGTGGAGGGGAACCGCACGGGTCGCTATGAATAGAAATGCCGGCTGGAATTCGTGGACGTGCAGTTTCCGGTTTTGTCTCTGTCACGTTCGATTCGTCCGTTCCGGCTCCGGCTACCGACGTAAACGGTGATTGATGGTTTATTTACGCGAGATTTCAAAACCAGTAGGAAAGATATTTTCGACAAATTTTGCCTACGCTTCCGTTAACCAATTAATGGACAGCTATTGAACGAAGATTATCCCACAATTGTTCAAAAATTAATTAGAAACCGTCGTTCAATACATCAAACCGTTAGATAATTGCTACTATGCAGATAATGTTTAATGCAAACATTACGAGCCCATCAAACAAACGTTTAATATCTTTATTATTATTTGATATGAGAATAAATTTATGTAATCATCTCGTAAATTTGATGAATGCATTTATTTACAAACTTACTCACTTCGACATCAAACACATTGACCCTCAGTTACTTCATCACTCACTAACTTTGTTACTCTTATCAACTAATTAACTGACTCATTAACCAACTCGTTCTTTACAATTTTCAATCGTTTATACCTATTTTTCTTCAGTTACCTTTGAAATAAAAATTAATATTAACTCTTATTGGCTAATAAATTCCATAATTAATTATCTTAGTAATCAATTTATTTACTAGCTTTAACTCATTAACCAATCCATTTGCTCTCAGTAAACCACTCACTAACTTCAAATCAAAGCTCCAAAACTCTAACACATTAATTAATTTGTAAGTCAACTGACTCTTTAACCTATTGCCAATCTAATTTATTCGGTTTTTGGATGCTTTTGCATTCACTTCCAGTTACACATTAACCCATTAATTCACTCGTTAATTTGTTTACTTACTAATTTTGATAATTTAAAAAATCCATTTACTCTCAGTAGACAACTCACTAAATTCAAAACAGGCTCAGGTAGTCTTACCTTAGAATTACCTCACTAATTAAGTTGTTACTCAATTGACTCTTGAACCCATTGTCTGACCAATTTAATCGTAAAATATTCACCTATATGTATACAGATACTGTACATACTGAACTTGAAATCATCCTACCAACATTACCATTTTTAGTAGCTTGTTCATTCAATTTCAGTTACACATTAACGCATTAATTCACTCAGTAATTTTCTTACTCAAATATTCGTTGAGACATAAATTTTTTAATTAATGATCTTATTAATCTATTTGTTTACTAAGCTACTAACATATTTAGTAAAATTTATCATTTAAAAACTCCATTTCCTCTCAGTAACCCAACCACTAACAATCAGTTCAAATTTAAATTAAAACATGCTGTTACTGACCCACTGAATTTATTTATTATCCTGATTTGATTTTGAAATGTGAATAAACTGACTCATAAATTTCTCAAACATATGTATTTAATTGTTCATAAATCGTGAGATGCGGCCTGGTGTGATTTAGGTCTCAGAAAAACATTTTCTTTGTCGTGCCAACGTTTCGATCTTTTATTGAGATCATCTTCAGAGCTCAAAGTGTTTGTCTTCTGTGTAATTGTGCCATTTTTGTGTGTTGTGTTGAGAGGGCCCACTGGGGCCACGTGAATTTAATTGGTTTTCTGAAACTTCATCGCGGAATGTCTTTCATCCTAGACAACACTTTTAGAAATGGTTAAGCAAATATGGAAATGTTGGATAACGGTTGTATTCCGGAAGAGTGAATGGGCATCAGTGTCAGACAAATAATTAAGGATGATTAAGAAAACGGCACAATTTTGTCCCACATCAACAATAATCCATTAAGTTTATTGGTCTACTTTTTTCAATTTATTATTATTTTTATGTAAGGTCTTGATTGAAATGAACAAGCTAGTGACACGAAGGGGGTTCGAATCCACGTCCTTTGGCTAAATACGCATCTGCTCTAACCACTTGACCTATCGTAACTTCAATCCATTCAGACACAAATTATCCATCTCAACCTTTCGAATTGGCTCTCTCTTTTTTGCCATTTTTCACGATAGCTCAAGTGTTAGAGCAGCAAGTGTATTGAGCCGAAGGTCCTGGGTTCGAATCCCGCTCGTGGTATTGGCTTTTTTTCTCTCAACCAATAGCTTACGTAAAGTTTTCAAGTTCAACAATAACTTACGAAGGGATGTAGTGGTATTATCTTTTGAGAATAGGCCATACTAGTTTGACGTATGGACATTTCATGTGTGACTGAGTACCTCCGACAGGGAACACTTGTAACGTAACGTGCGCCAAACACAATATCGAAGGCTCTGAGAAACAAATGAGATAGAATCGAGAGAATTATACAATACATGAAAGATATTAATATGTACAATAAAATTTAGTGAAGGGTACAGAATGGACTTATTAATTAGGAATGTGGCTTAAGATGTGATACAAAGAAAATGTAGTTAATAGCGAGAATGTGTTTAGTGTTATGTATTTTAAAATGAGATAGATTATTTTAAATAAGTAACTTTTTTAATCACTAAATCATTTTTTTTACAAATCTGTGACTAGAATTATCATTTACAAAACTCATTCTACATATACACCTCATTATCATATTTCTAGCATTGACCTTTATGTAGAATCTTTGTTTTTCCTTTTATGTTGTTTGTTGTTATTATGATGCATTTTGACTTCCTTGCCCGTTTGACGTTACGTCCAGGAGTGCGAGAGTCCCGGACACCCCGGGGTACGTGTCCCGACTGGGAAATCATCCTGCCGTTTCCTGCCGGTTCGCGAAACGTCTCCCTGTCCGGCCAACGGAGGAGGGTTTCGAGCCGGCCGGTTCGGATTTCCGAGTTCGTTGTTCTTGAACTCCGCCGGAACGAACAACCGTGACCGGAGCAGACCGCTGTCCATTGTCTCCTTTCACACGGCCAATGACAACGGTCGGTTTTTCTGCGGTCCTCGCTGATTTTTTGCCCAGCTCCTCCAGGCTTCCGTGTATAATAGTTAATTACAGTAGTCAACAACAACAAAAAAAAACTGATATATTATTTAGAATTGATGAGAATTACATTATAAAAAAAATATATATAAGCCCAATAATTATTATTTGTAAATTTAACATCTACCTTGTTTCTAAGTGTAATTATTTAAATAATTAATTAACGTGAGTTTTGTTTAACCATTTTTGTTTAAAAATAAAAAGTTATTCTACCGAGAAACTACCTACAGCTTAAAAATATATATATATAGTTTAATTATTAAGGGTTTTTTCTAACCTAAACCAGTTAAATCTAACATGAAAAACATTTTATCACCCAAAAAGCTTAACTTTTTCACGTAAAAGTTTCATTTAGTACATTCTAACCAGCTATTTATAAATGTGTTTATGTTCCACAGGTTACAGCTTAGCATTGCCTAAGTACGGTTTTATCATCTATTTCTCGTCCTTTATCTAGAAGCCCATATAAATTGTTGCATATAAAATAGGACGGATTTCCAGTTTAAAATGCCCGGCCGTAATCATAAAACTGTAGAGGTCGTAATTTGCTACAAAACGAGGAGAAATTTACTAGCCCGAATGATAAAGTTTGAGGTTGTTCACTGGCGCAAATCTTTCACCTGTGCACGAAAGTAAGGCCTTGCGGTCTAAATCAAACGGCTGCGGTCGACTTTCTTCGTATGGTAAAAGTAACTTCCTTTTACGGGAGTTTTACACGATTTTGGTCGAGTAAATAGGGGCGGAAAGTTCAAACCGGCGTGATGTGGGCCTTTTCGACATAGATCGTAGATTGAATAGATGACCTCTCGTCTCCATTGTGATAAGAGATGTGAAAGGGACAAAGAGATCATGTGTTGAGAAGAGGGTATCGTGTCTCAATCGAAATGCCAGCCTGTGACCAAATGATTGGGCATATTTCCCAAAGGTCTTGGTCGTACGATGACATTTTTTCCGGTCGAGCGGCTTGCATTTTGCAATTATTGAAAATGTTGACCAACTGGTTCTTTAAAAAAAAAAAAAGAGCTTACGATAAAATTAAATTGTTTAGATACAATCTTTTGGTTGTAATTTATTATTTCATGTCTCACTCAGCCCTACCTTTTAAATATTCAGCATGTTTTTGCTTAATTTTTTCTCTCTCATCCTCTCACACTTTCACGGTCTCTCTCTCGCACACATTAAGTGGAAGAAAGTTCCGTCGGACCTAACTTTGCGTGTTTATATCAAACATTTAATCAATCAATCATTCTCGTTATCACTATGTTTCTTATGGTGCATTTCATGTGAGTACAGAAAGAATTAACTTTTCACTAATCAGACCCATTAAAAGTGATACTTATTCATAATTAATTTGTCAAGAAACCGCCTAATCGCTTTCACTAATTTCCTGGCGTTCCATTCACTTACTATCCCATAAATTAATAACGAACTTGACCTATCAGTTACCCACATTCCCAGTAATTCATTTGTCACATTCTCGCTGATTTCGTTTCTCATTAAACTGCACACATTCTCTTGCAATAATTTATTATTTATATCGCAGTATTAAAAAAAGGAAGGCTGTAGATCACTGGTTTTAGAGAATTTATTTTCAAAACGATCTTTCCAAAGAGCTCTTGCAGCTGATAAAAACTGAACAGGATTTGCTGGAGACAAGTTATTTCTCTCATTTCCTCCGGTGTTCCTGTTAATTAATTTTTCCCTCCTTGGGTTTTATCCAAATCCATGTTTATTACAACCGTAATAAGGCGTAATTTATTTCCTTTCAGCGCTGTGCCAAAAAGAGAAACATTTTGTCTTTTTAGATGAGCAAAGGAAGATTAAATCATCAAAAAGTTCCCGAAGGTTTTATACCTTATCTAACGTTTCTAGTGGATTGGATGAGTCGTTTTAAAATTCAGGGGAGAAAACGAATATCAACCCTGTTCCTTGTGTACAAATTTTTTTAACCTACTTTTCTATTTGTTACTTGGTTATTACGTCAACCATATGAACAAATGAAATGAACAATTTAAAACCGATGATTTTTTTTTAAAACATAGAAAAGTCATTACAACCCTGTTTAAAAAATACTAAATTTTGTCTAGGCTTCCAAGCCACACCGGGAGAAACGCTCGAACGAGGGCCTAATATTTTTTAAATCTAATATCACCATAAACGATTCATAAGCTTCCCCAGCAGGTTTCTAATTTGACTTAATCAAGGTGACTTAAAAATATAATTAATTATCATTTGCTTTTCTTTAATTAAGTACTATTAAAAAACCTTATAAATTATTTCTGCAGAACGTTCGACAGATTTGCCACGCTACCGGTACTGGGTTCGAATCCCAGTAGATCCCACTTTTTTTATTGGTTGACGACGAAAGCGAGAGGGGCCCGGGAGCTGGAGTCTTAGGGATGAACCCAAAGACCGAACTGACTGAAATCTAGGTAAACATGCTACAGTTTTCCAGTCTGAAATCATAGCCATTGAACCATGCGCCAGAGATATAAAAAGGCAAGGAATATATTCTCGGGAGATAGCAATCTTCTTTGACAGTTATGCAGCACTTTGGCCTGATGCGAAGCGTTTGAAACTGCATGGATGCCCAGACATAAGTCACCGACACGAATGACCTGACCCGCATGGGTCCCTGGGTTCACCCTACTGTGGCTTGGCATCCTGCATACATCTTAAAATTGATCATTAATGAGCTCATAACCTGGTGGAACAATACTAGGCGTATCAGGTACCCGAAGAGATAGAAGATCCATCTTCGAAAAAGAAATTTTTGGAAGGCAATCGCAACCGAACCAGGATTCTAGTTAGACTCCCGACAGTACATTGCCACTTTAGAAAGCATATGCACTGGATAGGAGTGCGAACAGCAGAAAACCTGTACGGATAAGAAGAGAAGTAGACCGCAGAACACATTCTATTTTTCTGTGAAGGTCTAGGTGCAGGTTCTTACGACTAGGGCAGACAAACCGCAAGGAAGATCCTACACTAAGGAGCCCCTGGCTAAGTAATGGAGGTTGCGTAACTATCAGAAAACGGCCAGGGAGTTATAAAAAAAACAGAAGAGCATAATAGATCTACTCAGGTCGAGGTGCAGAAGGGCTTATGCCGGCCTCTTATGCCTCTATACCTGTCGCTAGTATGAAAAATGTATTATACAGTAATTTGTCCCTTCGTCCGCCACACCAACGGATACTGAGAAGTTAAGCCCTTCTGTATGACAATAATGATTTTTTTAAGTTATTTTTATGCGTATGTATTTATTCATCTTCTACAATGAAAGAGTCGTTAGAAATAATATCTCCAACTTTTACACGTGTAAAGGCCCGTCTAAACATTGGGAAAAACATCTCTTTCTCCCATTTGTTAATAAAAACCACGTAGGCGTTTAGTATGTGCGACGCATGGAGACAAGAAACTTTTCAATGTGTCATAAATTATGCATCGGATCTCATCTCCGAGAAGAGTTTTTCAACGGAAAGGTGGGTGGCGCTTTCGTCGACGTTTGGTCGTCAATGGCCAAGTATGCGGAATCGAATCCTTGGCCGGAGTCCTTGGGTTAACAGTACCGTTTGTACCTCCATCGTACAATTGTACCGAATGAAAAATATCTGTCCCCGGTTTTAAAAGAGAATATCGATTCCAGGGCCGTATTCCCAATGAATCGAAGAACAATCCGAACATGTCATTAGACGGCAAAAAAAACTTTAATTGTCTCGCCTTGTACCAATTCTCTCGATTAGAAAACGCGTTAACTCCGTCTACAAAACTGAGGGTCGTTTCTTTGAATAAAAAATGACGTTTTCTCGGTGGTGATTTTTTTTTCTTCAATTTAACCAATTCTTCAGAAATGACGTCCGAAATCAAATATTTGAAAAATTTTCATATCAGGTTTTCCATAAAATGTAAAAGAAATTTGATGGATATGACCATCAATTGTAAATTACAAAATTTTAAAGTTAAAAATGACTGTCATTTGACTTTTTTTATTGGTGATTTATTTTCAATTTAGCGTCTTTTTCTTCAGAAATGATGTCTAAAATGAATTATTTGAACAATTGTCATATCAGGCTTACCGTAAAATAGAAGAAAATTGATAAACATGACTATCTCATGTTATATCCTGAACTCCTTACGAAGTTGCAAGTTTGAAGTTGGAAATTACAATGACAAGACTTTTCTTCCTAGATGGTTTTGTTTTCAATTAAACCATTTTTTCAGAAGTGAGGGCGGAAAACAAATATCTTGACGGTTTCCATATCAAATTTTCTATATTCTTGAAAAAATCACAACAGTTTCTCGTGTAATAGCTATTTTAACTGTACCAGCTGAAATTCTTAAAGGCATATCCTTTTTCCAGCTTCACAGCTTTTTTAGTTTACGTTCGAAAAACTGTACGTTTCATATCACCTTACACATTCTCCCACGGGCTTTCGTGTTTATTTATATATTTTTCTCCTTTTTAATTAGGGTATGAAAGCACTGCAAACTAGAGTAGAAAGGGTACAGTTTTGAAATGGTAGATCCAGGTCTGTGGGTCGGGAGAGTTCCCACGACCTTAGGAAATGTTCCAGAAATGGATTGAAAAAAATGGAATCGGAAAGGCGAATTGAATTTTGACCCTTTTTTTCTTTTTTCCTAGCAAGCCGTCAACGTTGCTAAATAATCGGCGGCTCTGCACACGATACATTATACATATGTAACACACATACTACATGATTAATCGGTCTGTGAATTATTAACAAGAAGCCTCAATGCAGACTGTTTGATTTATGTGTAGTAATATTTTTTTTAGCAATTTTACAAATTTTGGTGAAATTTGGATACTTTCGCATAGTGTCTGAAATTGTCCTACTGCATGCTATGCTTATTTATTCAATGCTTGCCAAAAAAACAAAACGTTTGTTTTTTATTATTGTAGAATTATTACTGGCAAAACCCCAAAAAAATTCTTTACTCTAGAAAAAAAAAGATTTATTACATATCGTAAAATTGAATGTAAATGAAAACATTAAAAGATACAAGACTCACCCTTGAAAGACTCCAAGTTAACTCATAACTGCAAATCTTATCTGCGCCAGTGTAGGTGTTTAATCGTTTAATGCTAGTAAATTATTTGTTTATATATTTTAAAACAGTAGTGGCCAAAAAAGAATAAGACAAGACACAAAACGTACCCTTGCGAGCCTCCCTATAAAATCCCGGTTGCATATTTCATAAATAATTAATTTCAGCCGTAACCTTTTCCATGTTGCCTTCATTTTAATTTTTAAAATTCAATTTTACTTTGTAAAATTGAGAAAGAATTTTGATTTCAAATCTTTTAATTTAATTAATTCTTTTATGTGAGGTTTAGTTTTAAATGAAAAAGTTGGCCTTGTTTTCATTTTGCCAAATTCTTATAATCTGTTTAACAATTTAGAAACATCTTATTTCCTATCTTTAATTAATTTTGTTCTCGTTTCTTATTCTGTTCATATTCCATTTTTTTTTTTTTATGTTTTGCAGCTGTAATTTGTAAAGGTTGCCCTATTGTAAGTTCGTGTTCTTATTAATCCCAAATTAATTTTTTATGTAGTATTTAGTAGAGATAAGTGATTTTTTTACGCTTGTTAAACTTTTCCAGCCAATTTTTGAAGATTCTGAAGCATCATCATCATCAAGCAGCAAAAGAATCATTTTTCTCAAAGTTTTTTAATAATGCACTGTTTCTCATTTTTCCCAAAATTTATCATCAACTCTTTTACTACTGTTTTTTAGCATTTTATTTCCTTGCATTAAATGACCTTTTTGCATTTTTAAAATTTTCTATTTTGATTCTGATGCCATGATTTGATTGATCCCATTGGAGACACTGTTGTCCAATATTTTTTCTCATTCTGCCCAACTATTAATAGCTGCAATAGGATTTATTTACAAGTTATTTAAGAGAGTTACGTGATTTTTTCACGTTTCTTAAACTTATGCAACAGCATCTTTTTTTAGATGTTCGTGTTTTCATTTTGTTCAACTTTTATCAACTACTGTTTGCAATTTATAATAATCTTATTTTCTGGCCGTAAACTTTGCCAACAAAGAATTTCTTAAGATTTGAGTGAACTTTGAGTCTTTCAAGGGTACGCCCTTAGCCTCATCTTTTTCTTGTTTTACCCAACTGATATCAGCGATTCTTTGCTAACCTTAAACAACTTACTTATCAAGCAATTTTAGCAGCAATGATTTAACTGGGAGTCCCTCAAATATTATAAACTACTTTTTTACGATTTCCAAAAGAATTTAATATTAATGTTATATGACTTTTTTCAAATTTCTTAAATTTATTGAACAATTCTTGTGGATACCCTTCTTGCCTCTTTGTGTTCTCAAGCCCAAGCTTCACCTAATATTTTACTTCTTATAAAGAATTTAATATTAATGTTAACTAATTTTTTTATGTTTCATCAACTTGCAAAAAATGTCTTCTTTCAGCGTAAGTTTTGTGCTCTGTGTTGATTTCCGTTTTGCCAATTCTTATTACGACTTTATTACTTATTCGCTGGTGTTAAGCGATATTTTATGGTTTTTATACTTACCCAAAATGGGTTTTTTCTTATTTTGATATTCTTTTTTGAAAATTTGAAATTTGCACGAGTATGCTTCTCCTGAGATGGACCATACCATGACCACAAACACCCAAAAATACCTTTTTGGTCTGCTAAACGTGCAATTTAAAAATATATTCTGTAGTAGCAATCCCAATTAATATAGTTCGGAACAATTACAGGCCAAAAATATGAGATATGGCTGATTTTAAATATTTTATAAGTTTTAGTTTTTAAATGTTTGAGAGCGATAGTACTATTATTTTAGGTATGTTTAACTCGGCACGATATGACATTTATCCAATGTTAGTAATTCTTAATGACAAATTATCATTTACATGTACAACATATTTATGATAGCGAATATGTGTTGCTTTGCTTGTTTATCCGTATGTTGAATTTCCTGTAGTTCGTAATTTTTTCCTTATTAGAGTAATTTTCTTCATAAAATGTTTGTTTGATTTAAATAAAATATTCACACTTCCTTCGTTTTTATAATACAAACATAGAGAGGAGTTGTTGAAGGCTTGCGACTTTGACGATTTCCCTTTTATTTACTTCCCGTTAGTAAACTGTCCGGTGAATGTTTTTCTAAAGTAATATTTAAGGTTTATAAATTTCATTTTAATAGCGGTTTTGTAGACCAAGGAGATCGGCTTTTTGACACCCTTGGCTCCTGAGGGGAATTAATGCATTGGATAATAGCAGGTCAGAAAGGACGACACGGTCGTTTTATAATGAGCGACATTGATATACAAGAAATTCAACTCAAAAATGATAAAGTGTTTTGGCCAAGGCTAAATATCAATATCGAAAGTCTAGACGCGTGTATCATCGATTAACATTTTTTTTAAAAAGTCGTACGAATCAAAATGGGCAATTTTCCCTTTCTGATGCGTTTACAGCAGACCCCTTCCACAGAAGAAGTTAGGTTTCGCCTTTAAAAGGTCAGCACGTTAAGAAACAAGGGAATGGAAATATATGTTGCAACCCTTTCTTTAAAACCACCCGTTACATATTCCCATAATGAATATTTTTTTTGGAATTGTACGTTGCACCACGATTGGCTGGATTTGCAAAAAATTCTAAACCTTTCTGCGTTAATAATCCTCCTGAATCACTATTAACCATCTTGTTTACCATTTCTCAATGAAATTTCATTATGTAAGTGGTAAATCTTTGAAACGAAACAGGTCAAATGGATAGCCGTATAGGTTTCTTCCATCCGTCTTATTTCGAAGACGATTTGTCAATTTTCAACTGTGAATTTTATTATCAAATATACCAATGTTAGAAAAAGGAGACAAGCAATTCACAAAGACACAAATTCAAAATGTGAATTGACTGCGCAACATTGTGTTTTTAATACAGAAAATGCAGTCATTTTGAAATTTGTTTTAAGCTAAAACGAAAAAGTTGACTGATGAATGGAAATAATCTGAAACCTCGACAATTGGGCGCTAACAATTTAGAAGATCCATTATATTTAGTGGTCCGATTGATCAATGGTCAATTAATAAATCTTTAAATAATGTAAATATGTAATGTTTTAGTTGAAATGGAAAGCCGAAGGTCGTGGGGCGATCCTGAGTTAGTGTTCGAGTAGATCAGGGGTGCTCAAACGGTCGATCGCGAGTGCTTTTTGAGTAGATATCGAGAAGGAAAAAATTTTTAATAAGTAGGTAGGTAACTAAACTAGAAAAATGTATTACGTAATAAAATTCAATTAATAATCATTCCATTGCATTATACATCAACAAGTTTTGTGTTCAAAAGTTTTAAACGCGAAGGAAATTATGGGCATTGCAACAAAAATTGTGAATTCCATCCGTGCACGTAGCTTGCAACGGCGGCTCTTTCAGTCGCAGTTGGGAGATGGGGAGTCAGCTGAAAACACTGATTTAGTTCTTCACACGGACGTCAGGTGGTTGAGTCGCGGAAAATTCCTAGAAAGGTTTCAAGAATTATTGCCCGAAATAACAGCTTTTCTAGACGAAAGAGGTGATGACACTCAGATTATGAAAAACGAAAAATGGCTGACTGATTTGGCATTTTTGACTGACATCACAATGCACTTAAACACCGTTAACTTGGAGCTTCAAGGTAAAGGAAAAACTGTTATTGAGATGACTAGCGCAGTAAACGCATTCAAAAGTAAATTGCAACTTATGATAGATCAACTGAAAAGAAAGGATCTGAAACATTTTCCGTCTTTGAAAGCAAGGATTCCTCAGTTGACTTATGGTACGTATGATGCTGAATTATCAAATATTTCAGGACAATTTGAAATGCGTTTTTATGATTGCAGTAAATTGGAAAATATAGCATCATTTATGAGTTATCCTTTTTCATGTAAAAACATTGAGGATTAGCTACTGAAATAGCAAGTCAGTTTAATATGAACTCATGTTCTGTTGAAAATGAGTTGGTACAGATTATATCAGATATACATCTCAAAGCTACAGCATCTGATACAAATTTCTGGTGTTTTACATCTGAAGATAAATATCCGAATGTAAGGCAAATCGCCCTTCAACTGACGGCATTTTTTGGGTCAACTTACTTGTGCGAGTCTGCATTTTCTGAAATGGAGATAATTAAGTCAAAATATCGCAATCGACTAACTGACTATTATATGTCATCATGCTTGCGATTAGCACTCAGTGGTTACGTACCATCCTATGAAAAGTATGCTGCCACGCTTCAACATCCAAACCCACTCCTTAGTTAAGTTTAACACCATATGTAACTCTTTTG
Organism: Cimex hemipterus; assembly: GCA_039619505.1. Lineage (NCBI taxonomy): Eukaryota > Metazoa > Arthropoda > Insecta > Hemiptera > Cimicidae > Cimex > Cimex hemipterus. The sequence goes on from CM077109.1 coordinate 2,123,988, forward strand.
TTTTGTAACAACCAATACACTCTCAACTTTGAATAACTATGAGTTTTTTCATTGATATTGTAGAGAAGAACCTAACTAAACCTAACCCAAACCTTGACTAAAATAATGTACCTATATTGTGCAGAAAGCTAATATCTATATATGCTACGGTACACCCTACCTAGGTGTATGTACGACAACCCTGCATCACACACACTTGCAGCCTCTCAGAGTCGATCGTAAGTAGTCTAAAAATATTGAGGTAGATCGCCAGCAGTTCACGTTTGAGCACCCCTGGAGTAGATTGGAAGTCACGATAGATCAACGAAGTGGTAGATCAATAGCGTATTGAGCCGAAGGTCGTGGGTTCGAATCCCGCTCGTGGCATTGGCTTTTTTTTCTCTCAACCAATACCTTACGTAAAGTTTTAATTAATTATACTTTTGATTAAAGCTTAATTAAGTTGATAAGTGTTGTTTCTGAGTCGGGCAAACTAAGAAACCCGAACGAGGCAAAAGAATCATTCAAATCATGGCTACACAATATTGAAAGGGATAATGTTCAAAAAGTTAAAAAAGTTCCGAAAAAAATTAATTATGTTAGGACCGCGTAATTTGGCATAATGAATCAGTTATTTTTTACAATTGTAGAAATGAAATTCCATTAGATTTAATTAATACCAAATCTGTTCTACGTGTTTTGTCACTAAATCACAATAGTCTTGTAACTTAGTACCTCTGATTATCTTCACGATTTTTTTTTCTTCAAAGCAACTTACTGTTTGTTAAGATAAACTGCGTCGCATCATCGAACAGTTGTGCGTTTTTTCCGTCATTTTATCGTCCGTATTGTCCATTGTTCGCTGTGAGATCCTATCGGCTTTCACACATTCCATTTCTCGGGCTCGTCCTTTTCAAAGTGAATTAACGCCCGTGCTTAAGCACAAGGTGAAAACCGCACGAACAAGAAGAGGATAAATGATCATCGTCGAAACGAGCCAGTTGTCAGCGCGTGAAAGGCGTCCTTAAAAGTATCCTGTTCACTTTTTGAACTTGGTGCATCCAGTTTCATCACTGTCAAGGTTGTCATTGACACAACATCGCCTACTATCTTGTTTCTAAAAGCAGCTAGATCATTTTTTTTTATTGTTATTCCAACTTGGTACTAGCTTCTTTATTTATTACAGTATTTTTGAAAAATTATAAATAACATGAAAAATAGAGAACAAGAGAAATAAAAGTGTTGTGGTAATTGGTTGGCAAAATAAATGGTCAATCGCATTTGCTGTTCTCTGTGAAATATTTTATCAACAATAATGAGAGAAAAAAATTGAATATATTAAAAACGAACGAGTATCCCTGCTCTCATAAAAGAACATTGCTATTCTTAAAAAAACTCATTTCATGTAAATAACTAAACTGTTACAATAAACTATTCAACTCATAGAGAGGGGGGGGGGAACAAGACGAGACAAAATAGGTCCCCTTGAGGGAGCCCCAACTCTTGGCTATATATATATATACATCATAAACCATTCGTTCGTAAGAGAGGGCAAAATAAGAACAAGACGAGACAAAAAAGGTCCCCTTGGGGGACCCCCAACTCCTGACTTAGATGTTAAAAAAAGGCGTTTTCGATAAGTTTAATAAAGTAAAAAATTACCTGACGGTAGTAAATAAGTTGCACATAAATCGTACAGAATATTTAAGAAGTGCATAAGGTAGGTTCTAGATTAGTTATTTCTAAGTTATAAAATAGTTGGTGATTAACATTGGTGCAAAATGAAATAAAGATGGAGCAAAACATACACCCTCGGAAAACTCCCAGTCATATCTTGGTTGCAGATGTTAAAAAAAGGGCGTTTTTCATTAGTATAATAAACGTCTTTAAAACCAGTCTGGGTAGTTGTATAGGTTTTTTCTCCTTCCACCTCCCCGCCGTACCTGAGAGAGACCCCATACCGGCGGACCTCGGCCACTAGATTGACTTATTTTCTTGTATGGGGGAAAATGGAAGCATAACGCCTTCCTTATGCCTCGCCCTAAACGAGGGGCACGAGGAAGGTTAGGGATATATTTATTTTTCTTCTCTTCTGTATTACTTAAGTTGACCTAATCTAATAGGTCTCCCCTTGCTGGTTACTCCTTTTCACACAGTAATATCATACAATCATTATATAAAATTTCAAAATTAAGGTTATAAAAACTATATAAAATTACTAAACAATATAAATATACTAATTTAAGCAATAAAGTGGACATCCCTTTTCGGGCACCATACTGCCATTCAGATATGTGTTCTTCAGCTATGGGCTCTAGTCTATATAAAATGAGCTTCTCTAGAATTTTTCCCAGGGCAGGGAGGCAGCAAATCCGCCTGTACGATGATGGATTTCCTCCAGGTCTATTCCCGGGTTTTAATAGCATCGTGATTTTTGCTTTTTTCCATACTTTGGGGAAGTAACCTAGGTGCAGGCACTCGTTGAAATGGTCGGTGAGAATAGGGATGATGGGTTCACTGTGTTTGATTATATCATTTTCTATTAAGTCATAACCTGTAGTTTTATTTTGTTTGAGGGACTGTACCACTTGTTCTACTTCATCCTTTGCCCATGGCCTACTATTACTAGTTTGGGGAGGACTTCTTCCATGCGCGATTTCTGTCGTGTTAGTGATGTTAGTTTTCTTGAAGCAGTTTTTAAGCAGAGTTAGAGTTGTTTCTTGGATTGTCAAAGTTTGTTGTTAATCGACATCAATAGCTTGCAGAGCGCTTTCAACTTTTATTTTTCCCATTGCGACTTTATAGGCTATACCACCCCATGGGTTGCTTTTTCCTTCGGTTTCTATGAAATTTTTCCAGCCGTTGAATTTGCTCTTTTCCACAGCTCGGGCAAATATCCGGGAGTCCACGAAGGCTTTCCTTTTGCTGTAGTGCTTGGTGTGTGGTTGTATAGCTTCTTCACAAGTTGTGTACGAACATAAGTTAATCCGTTTGGAATAGAATCTAAACATCTTCGAGAACGCAACCCTTATAATCCCTGAAAATTGCGTTAGAATCTGACCAATGCTTTCGGAGATTGCTTGCGGAGATGCGCACGATTTGACCGTTTCCGATGAAATTCATAGGAAACAACTAACGAGCACAATCTCTAAAAGTTTCATAAAAACGTGTTTCATGGAGTCCATAGATAGACCATCAAAGAATCACCACTTAAAAGTAACGATAATTTGTTCATAAATTGTAAAGAAGTAGCTGCTAAGGGCAAAATAGAAAAAGGCAAGGCCAAAACTTACCCTTGAGAAGCTCCCACTTAAATCATTTTTGGATGTCACGAAGTTGAAACGCTAGAAGAAAACTAAATGCTATTAAATATTTTCTTAATATTTTTTTGATTGAAATGAGAAAGTTAGTGTCACGAGCGGGATTCAAACTTCAAAGCATTCAAGCATTCATAGCAGCTCTCATGGCCACTTCATATGTCGCCGAGAATTGAATCCTGATTACACAACATTTGGAAAATGGCAAAATAGAGAGAAAATTCGAATGGTGAGTTAATGTAGAAGTTAGTGTCCGAGTGGATGAAAGTCACGATAGCTCAAATGGTTCGAGCAGTGGCGTATTGAGCCAAAGGTCGCGGGTTCGAATCACGCTTATGACACTGACTTTTTTATTTCAACCAAAACTTACATAAAAAGATTAATTAATTGAAAGAAGTAATTTGGTCAATAGCGCACTGAGTTGTTTATAAATCGGAAAATAAGACGAGACCCAAGACAAACCTTTGAGAGACTCCCAAACCTACCATAGTCTCAGAATCTTAAATAAGGCATACTTAAACTTCAAAAACAAATTAAGTAATAAATTTAAATTTATATTTTAAACAAGACTAATAACAATAGATTTACTATGTACGTTATTTTCTTTTTCTTAATTATGAAAACCATTATGTTCTAATTTTTAATGTAATATGCGCCAGTGTTTATAAACTAACCCCCCCCCCCAAACAAAAAAAAGATTAGTTTTTCTATTATCACGTAAAAACCACCGTTTCTGGCAAAAGTTCACGAATAACTCGAAAACGGTTGATAAATCGGGCAAATCAGAAAGAGACAAAGTGAAAGCATATTAAAAATTTCTTATGGACTGCTAAAGGGCGTCGCTCCAGGATGATGTCCTGGCTTCACAGTTCAATTTGAACTTTTACGAAAAAATGCATGTTGACATGTTCCAAAAGTTTCGAATTTTCGGATGGACGACTGAAATATTTAAAAAAGCCTTTTTGTACAGCATAAACTGTTCCAAAAGATGAGACCAACACAGGTCTTTGAGATAAAAGGATGAGGAAATGTGGATTTTCAAATTTGGCCATTCGTACAAAAATCAGGTGGTCGGTTTTTTTATAGACAATGTATTATATTTTGTATGCTTGATAGATCAAATTAAGTTTTAACTAGGTAAATTTAATTGAGTTTTTGTAGTAAATGGTAAAGTCAGAACTAACCCTTAAGGTACATACCACATTTTTTTTATCCAAGGGATTTGTAATATTTACACAAAATGATTTATTTTTGAGATGAGCACCTTGTGAAATGCAGGTGATTTCTTGAATCAGTGTCGACACCAAATAACGCCATCCCGATGTGCTTGTTTGGACTTAGGTCACGCTCTAAATAATACATAACTCTTGCTAATCCTGCAGTAATATAATGATGCGGTCTAAATCCACTTTTCTGAATAATATCGCTATTTCGGATAAACAATAAATAAATGGCATGAACGATCTGAGGATGTTGCGCAGTGACGAACGTTTGGTGGTTTCAAGCTAGACGTTTTTGCACAGATGTTTTCCTTATTGCACAGGACTTTTTGATAAAAGTGTTATATTTTTGACTTCATAACAATCCCAGTTGAACAATCTAGTTTTGATTTTTAAAGTAAAGACATGTTTCCGCACGGCGGTCAGCCCGGTGTGCGTTCAGCTCGTGCGGAACACGTACGTTTCGCTTTTCCTAACTCATGTAACTGGCGAATCACAGACATTTGGGACAGCCTGAATACTACCGAGTAGATCGAGCGTGCAATCTCTGATCATTGATGATCACCACTCGTTAATAATCATTTAAGATTATTTGTCAAAATATATCACCGATAACCCAAAGAACCTAATAGGAAAACGTAATACCGATACATTTTGTAGTAAAAATTTGTCATCATTATAAATGTATTATGTATTTGTCTGTCTGACAAAAAAAAAAAAAAAAACTTGTAAGTGCTCCGGTGGGATATTTTGCTGTTTTGACTTTTATTTACTGGGCTTTCTACTCACTCTATCGGCTCTAGCGGTAGTTTTTAATCATTTCAACTTTCATTCTCCTCGCCAACAGACTGCGTTTACTGTATTTATTTATTTTGAGAAAATTCAGTATAAATTGTTTATATTTTTTTAATACTAAATTAGATTTATAGCCAAAAGAGTGATAAGGTCGAGGATTTTTCATTTTTTCTCTAACAAAGAACTGCAGTCAAACTGAACGTAACAATTTAAAAACCGTCCGGGACAATAATTTTTTTCATAATCAATATGTCAAAAGTGGATCACTTTTAACCAAAGGTGAGATTTTAACAACACAGTACATATTAATAAAATGTCATTAGTTGAGTAAAACCCATGAAAAGGTTTTGTGATGATAGATAAAATATCTGCACACTAGTAAAAATTCCGAAATGAATACATTTTTACAGGCTATGTTCAGCTATACCAAAACGTAAAGAATTTCTTAGTTGAAATAGATAAATTATAAATTTCTAACTCTTTTTAAATACAAAAAGTTTAATCAGTAAAATTTAGTATTGCAACGAGGAACAATATTTGTAAGCATACCTACATCTACAGATCATGGATGAACCATTACCAAGAACCGACAACTATTAAGCGGCCTATGAAAAGATCATGTTGATGCAATAGAAGCAGGAGGTCGTCGGTCAAGAATGCAGTTGAAATCCCCTACAAGAACAAGTTCAAACCTGCCGATCGTAGGATTGTCTAGGTAGAGGAGCAAGGATTGCAACCATCTCCAGCAGTATGCCATTAGATGATGACCACTTTTAACGGAGGAAGATTTTTTGATGATCGTTCTAGACCCTTCCTAAGAATGGTATGAGTTTAGGGAGCAGTGTACTCCTGCTTTGCTTCTGCATTGGCAACACTGATTTTTTGGCGCCAATCTAAAATCTCCATGTTGGACTGTTTTATCTGTAAAGTGAATTTTCACCCCAGTGTTGCAACATTTATCCATTGTTATATACAGTCAACTTTTTTTCAAATGTACTTTATAATTTAATCTTTTCTTGCCCTACTTAATTTAAGAAAAATTTCAATTTTAGCATTTCTTAAGGTTAATAAGAATGGTATGAGTTTAGGGAGCAGTGTACTCCTGCTTTGTTTCTGTATTGGCAACACTGATTTTTTGCCGCCAATCTAAAATCTCCATGTTGGAATGTTCTATTTCTAAAGTGGATTTTCATCCCACTATTGCATCAAGTATACATTGTTATATATGTCAACATTTTTCAAATGTATTTTATAATTTCACCGTTTCTTGCCCTACTTAATTTCAGAAGAATTACAATTTTTGCATTTTTTAAGGTTAATAGAGAATGCTATGAGTTTCAGGCGCAGTGTATTCCTGCTTTGTTTCTGTATTGGCCACACTGATTTTTTTGGCGCCAAACATAACACCGGGGATTTCATACAAAAACTTCTAACTAACTGGCTAATGTTCATTCACTCTGAGACAACATTTCGGCATAAAGAGTAAAGTTAAGAACCCGTATTATCGAAGAGAATGTAGTTGTTACTTTTATGTCATTATGGTATATTTTATTATTTTTTTAATTTTCAATGTTATTATTAATCGCTGTACATTCTGTTTACTGTTTGTACAAGTAGTGCATCAGTAAGGATTTCGTAAGATTTCCCGGGTAAGCCATCAGTCACACCTTAAAAATCTAACTGTACCACAGGGGTAGAGCACCAAAGTGGCTCTGCCAAATGAGGTTGGACTCGTGGTGGACGTGGTTTGTAAACAACTTGTACCTTATCTGGAGGGTGCCGGCTAACCGGAGCCGGAGATAGAGTGTCTTCTCTATCTCTCCGGGGGTGGCGAAAGGTATGGTCCATAAGCCATGCTGGAAACCACAAAATTGCCTTTCTTAAGGTACATGTATGGTGTGGTGTAACCCTTTACAGGGCACTTCTGAACTTGGCTAGTATTGCGCTACCTCACTAGCCAAGGGATGGGACAAGGCCATGCATGTAAAGTTTTCCTGGTGGTCCTTCGGGGGTCTGAGAAGTCCCCTTGGGGGATATGTCCGGACGGAAAAGATCCTCATGGGTCTCAACACTCATGAGTAAAGATTAGAACATCTGTACGCTGATGATATTGCTCTCTATCCCTCTTCTTGGAGGATAAACAAATATCGAACAGATTAGACAACGCAACACTCTGCATAGGAAGGTTTTGCAACCGTTTGAAAATTAAAATTAATCATAAAAAACGGAGGAAATGGTTTTCAGCAAGCGTAGATGGTTGCTTTATAAAAAGTTTCAATTTGAAGGTATAACTGTGTCGATCAAATATCTTGGGGTGATAATCGACCGTACACTCACGTTCATTCTCCATGTCAGTGTCAAAGTAAACATGGGCAAAGCGGCTATCCGAGTACTTTTCCCTCTGCTCGGCCGCCAGTCTAGCATGTTCCCTGCCAATAAGCTTCTTCTGTTCAAGTCTGATACGACCTAGCAGGCCAGATGCGGACGTAAAAGATTCTCTAGTCAGTCTTGTTGACGAAGCGTTCTCGGGAACCTCAAAGGCCCATGCTCCTGTATTCGTGCCCCTTCTAATGCCCTGGCATGCAGGTCGTCAGCGGGCAGGTTGTGCAGAAAAATTCTGAGGCTGCGACGGACTCGCCCGGAGTTACACACAAAGCAGAACTCAGCACATTGCGACAAACATGTTGGTGCTGGAATACGTCAGAGATGCAACTATTACATTTTTAAGCAATACGCTAATACCAGTGCAATATGTTGTCAAATAGGCAACTATTCCTTCGACATGGACAGGAGAATAAATATCGCTCTCTTATAAATCTGGAGTTTTAATCTAACATTTTTCCTCGATAGGACTCTTTTTAATATATTATTTTGTGTTCATTTTACATACTATTTCTTCATTATACAAGATCTGACCGAACAGCAAGCAAATTAATAAGCAAAAAGCAAACGAATCTAACAACAAGAGGAAAACATAACTGAAATCATTAATGTATGAATAAACCCGGTAGTCTTACGAAACGTCGTGTATAACAAGATGGTTCAGCGCTTTTATACAACTAACATTCTGGTGAATAACGTTACAATCTCTCAGGTATGTCTATTCCCATCATTCCGTCAGCACGAGACCCCTTCACCGTTATTTTAATTTTTATATATGCATATGGAAAGTTAGGTTATGTGCTATAAACACAATTTCCTAGAAAATGGTTCCATAGGCATGAGTCTAATGTTCAAGGGTTACGTGGGAAAAAGTATTCTTATAAATTTAGGTTTATTAGTTTTCGTGGTCCTATTGAACAAATAAATTTTTTTCAATTAATTAAGGTTTTGGTTGAAATAAAAACGACATTTGAAAAATGGCGAAAGGAGGGAAAGTTCAAAAGGTGAGGTTGAGGTGGGAATTTAGTGTCCGAGTGGATCGAGGTCACGATAGCTCAAGAGGTAGAGCAGCGATGTATTTAACGGAAGGTCGTGGGTTCGAATCCCGCTCGTGACACTGACATTTCTTATCACAACCAAAACGATTAATTAATTTAAATTTAGATCTTCTAAAATCTCTCATTAAACTTGAATCATTTTTGTTTCTTAAAAAATATTTTCAAATTTTATATAAGTTTTACCAATTTTTCAGGCAGAATTTGAATTTTCTGATACACCACTGTTTAAGTTAAGAAGCGAAGAACTTAATATAGCTTTTTTCTTATTGGAAAGCTGACTTGATCAAATAAAATATATCATTTCTTATTTGTTATTATAGTTCTTTTATATTTAGTAATTGAGCGTTTTATTAAAAATTAAAATTTTAGTAAAGATTAAAAACCTACTTTGTATTACTTGTGGTGGTTTGATTGTTGGTATTATGCCAGTTTCTTTTGTTCCTGTTAACTTCGATGATGGTGTAAATTTTTACTTAACAAGATTATGAACTGCCATCCTCTAAACAATATAAATTTGCCTGAACAAATTAGGGATATAAGATGGGAGAAGCAAGAGTAAAATAAAATGTTCAATAGTTTGACGTTCTATTGTTGTTGTTTTTTTTATTTCTTGTTTATATTAATATTTTTAATCAAAGTTAGAAATACTATATAAATTTTATCCAGGAATAATACCCCTCACTTCAAATACTTAGGATGTGGTGAAATATTTCATTTAACGATTTAAAGTATGAAAATTCAACATTTTTACAAACTAATCTTGGAAAACATACGCCATTGGTCGTAAAAGCACGTATGAAAATGGCGAAACATCAGGGAATAAGCAGGGCGAGGCAAGATTGCAATGAGTTGTCGACCTGGTTGGAGTTCTTTTCTTTCGTACATGACCTTTTGTTTTTCTTAGTTGTCGTTTTTTTTACAAATTCGAACGTTTATTATTTTTAATAAAAAGTCCGTATAAAACCAATTGTATGATGTTTCTCAAACTATAACATTATTTGCACTTATTTCAGAAAATTGTTGTTCTGGTAATATACAACTTTTTCCGTATCGGTTTTTACAAACTGGTCTTAGAAAAAAAAAATGCAACTGCGTAAAAAAGAACATATGTACATGATGGGACAACAGGAAATAAGCAGGGAATCATGAATCAGGAAATAACGAATCTACCTTTTGTTTTTCTTATTTACCCATTTTTTTACAAATTCGAATGTTCATATAATTATTTTTAATAAAACATCCGTATAAATCTACCTGTGTGATATTTATTTCTCAAACCATAAAAATATTTCCACTTATTTCAGAAACTAGTGTTGTAATACAACCTTTTTAGAATCGGTGTGTGAAAACTCACCGGATGTTACAAACTAGTCTTAAAAATATTCGCTACCGGCCAAAAATTAATATCCGCAGATCATGGGACATCGGGGTTAAAAGGAGGGCAAAGCAGGACTAAATGAGATGTCGACAAAATTAGGCGTTCGTTTCCTTTGTTCATAAAACTATCAATCCTATTTCTTATTCTTTCTTATATTTTTCTCTATAACGATCTTTGTGAATCCCTTTCACTCGATGCATATAAATTTCTTGAATTGTGTAAAATAAGAAAAAATACACGCAATACCAAAAATAAATATATACAAAAGGAATTTTTGTGCCACAAAAAAAAACTAAGGTCTTGAAAAATAATATATTCAGATACTGTGTGGATAGATAAAAATATGTGACAAGTAAAAACATTCGATATCAACTCCTTGCTCTTAAAATTGAAAATACAGCAGGTTGTTCGATTAAAAAAAGAGATACAGTCCCACCTCGTCCTTTGATATCCCAACTCACACTGCCGATCCTGCTGTAGGGGATTAGCTTATCCTTTGAGATAAGGTTCCGTTTTTGAAAATATTGTTATATCTCTTATGTCTATTAAAAGGAAAAACTGAAAACAGCTTAGGAACTACAGTCTAATGACGAAAAGTCAGGCAAGGGAAGGCAATACTCCAATGAGATTTTGACTAGGTTGGCGTTTCCTTTTTGATAAGTAAACCTAACCTTTGTATTTCTTTTTTCTTAGGAATTTGCTTGTTTAGAATAACATTTTTAATCACAAGTTGAATGAATTTTATTTTTCCAAATATAAAAGCATTTCCACTTATTTCGCGAGATTTTTACTGATCAGGGATGTGATCCGAACGAAGAGTATTATATCTCTGCCAAGCATTTCGACTCCTTATTTCAAAAGATTTGGGTAATGAGAACAAATAATCTAGTGAGATTTTATGTGGAGAACCTCAACGGTTTTTAGAACTACTCTGGGAGAAAATTCGCCGTTGGACGAAAATCATCACATCATGTTGAAAACGATACATCAGGGGTATAAGAAGGGCATGGAAAGAAAGAAGAAAAAAAGAAATTACCGACCAGATTGGTATTTTATTAATTAATAGACAAATCTAAATTTTCTCTCTTTCTTATAGTAGGAATATAATTGTGCTTACATTTCTCCTGAATGGATTTTATTACCAAGAACATAAAATATTTTCGACTTATTTCAATTAATTTGATTTTTGACTAACATTTGACAAACGCTATGTTTTTTAGAGTATACGTATAAAAATACATTTTAAACTCAGTTTAGGAACTACCTTTTGATGACGGATTGTATTGACGGATTAGGGTATAAGCAGGTCGAAGCAAGACTGGGATGAGTGTGATGTCTAGGTTGGAATTCTTTTCCTTCGTCATGAATCAAAATTTTATAATTATTATTGGACTTTTTCTTATTATTGAACTGTATATTAATATTTTCAACACAAATTCATATAAAAGCATTTTTGTGAATTGAAGTTCAGAAGCATAAGATCTTTCCTTTTTATCTCAGACATTCTGGTTTATAAAGAAAACCAATATTTATTTAAACGTATGTAATGAAAAAATGTCTGGTCAAAATATTGGCAGTAAAAGCGCCTAGACGACGTCAGGGTTATAAGTGGGACGAAGCAAGATGAGAAGAGTTATCGCCCAAGTTGGTGTCCTTTTCTCTCGTACGGAGAACTCACATTTCATATTTCCCAATTATTTGTCTCATAGTTATACTTAAAGTAATTAATTTTTGCAAAATGTTGAAATCTAACGTTAAGCAAGACTAGTAATTCTTACAGTATATCGTAATGAATTGTATTTCTCAAAACAAACAAAAATTTCCAAATATTTTTTACTATGTGCATTGTGACAATATACATTTTTTAGATTGATGGTTTCTATCAATAACATCTTAAAATTTTAGTCGTTTAAAATGCTATCGGCCGAAATAGCGTCATAATGGATACAAGCAGGATGAGGTGGGATGGTACTCCACTTTTTCACATATAACGCGACTTTTTTCCTTTACCTGCAAAGTAGAGAATATTTGCCGGATCGCTTTGTTCTAATCGGCTTAATGTGCAAGGCACATTTAAAATTGCTAGACGCTCCAAATATGATCAGAAGTCTCAAGGAACCACCTTCCCACAAATGATAAATATTTTAGTTTTTTTTAGGTAGTTTGTGCCAGCTGTTTTTCACGGGCTTCAAGCACATCATGAATGCTTAGTCATATACGTATGTTGAGCACATAAGGGGACTGATAATGGTGTCTAAACACAGCGCGTGGTAGCACAAGGTCATCAGGCATCTTGGGCATCATACAGCAAGATGACCAGTTTGGTCTAGGTTCTTTGTTTTTGATTTAAATTTCAATCGTCGTCTTTTTGACTTCTTTATTTATCAATTTGGCGAATTACACATTTTCCCAAACAATGGAAATTTTATTAAATTAAAATGATCCCAAAATCAAAAGAAAAATTAATTTACAAAAGAATTATCTTTATTGCTACTTCAAACAGCATCTTAGAAGACCATCATTCCACCCCTCATCAACTTTACAGTGTTGCCAATTTCATTACTTTTTGACACAAGCAGAAACTGTACGCAACTGTTTGTATATGTTTCTCCGGCCTTCGACAAAATATGCCATGAGGGATAATCTTACAAATAAAAATTATTTTTACTCCGGGCCTTATCTGATTATACAATCATATCTTAAGGAGGAATTTTTCGCAGGAAGGCTAGACCACGGAGACTGTAGAGATGGATGAGGTGCGCCACAACGTCAATACTTGCTACGCTGTTGGGCACAAATGAGAATGCACTTACCGCCACATACGCGCATGGCACTGCCATATTGTATATATTACGCAGGGTGGGCGACCAAGACCCGAGGGTTAAAAGCCTAGGTAGGTCCGTACCCCATCCCTAACCTGTCGGCACGAGTCCTGCATAAACCTCTTGGACCGGTTGACAAACACCAAGATTTTTGACCATTTCATTTTGGGGAGTGATTTGGCTATGTCCTCTCCTTCGAAAGTTTCAAATCTTTCCCTGGTATACCTATCGCATTCAGTTAGGTAGTGTCGAGCCGTTTCTTTTTTATTTCACAGAAGCGGCAAAAGGGGTCTGGTAGAATACCCATTATGAAGAGGTGTCTTTTCAAGGGGCAATGGCCCGTTAGGATACCTATCAGCCTCCTAATTCCCCTCCTAGAGTTGGAGAGTAACCATTTCGCTTATTTTGCTTTGATTTCCTTCAGAAACTCCTTCGATTGCCTAATACTCTCTTTCGCTGTGCTTACAGAGTGGGATAATAACGGTTGTGGCCCGACAAACGCAGTATTCGATCCTTCTTTTGCCAGGCTGTCCGCCTCTTCATTGCCATAGTGCCCGTTATGAGCTGGTATCCATATGAGAGTTACACTATTCTCATCCCTAGTAGTAATCCTATTGATAAGTTCAACGGTTTCATCTACCAGCCTAGATGTAGATAACTCTTTTCGTAATGACTTAAGACTGGCCTGACCGTCGGAAAAAATTCTAATACCTTTTCCCTTAGTATTGTTATCAATGAGTGTTCTGCAGTAAACATTAATGGCCCAGACCTCCGCCTGAAAGACTGTGTTATTACCAAGAGGGGAGGAGATGCTGATTCCTAATTTGGGTATATGTATTCCAGCACAGCTTCCCTTGTCCTTAATGAATGACACTGCCATATTAACAAGTCATCACTTTTTACACAACCTTCACTTTTGTTAGAAAATCGCAGATTAAATTGAAAACTCGAGCAATCAGTGGAACATAAAGTTTATGCACTCACTGTCATATCATATCACCTTTACTCTCCGTCGTGATACTTGCCCTAGGATAGCTTGTACAACGAACCTGTAACTATTTAGGACTTGCGTTTGATAGAAGACTAAGTTAGAATTCACACGCACGATTAAAACATCTTAACAAACTATATAAAATGTTTTATTATCTAATCAACCGACAATCAAAATTACCATTAAAATCAAAACTTTGACCTACACATACCTACTTAAACCTACGTGGATGTACGAGTGTCAAGTTTATGTATCTGCCAAACATTCCAATATTGAAAGAGTACTAAGTTTTCAATCTAAAATTTTAAGACCAACTTTTTCTGCCCATTTTTTAGGTAAACAATAATAAATTTCACAGACATCTTTACATGCCAATAATTTTTTTCATCGTAAGATCTCACGTAAGGCCACAAAAATAATTATCCAATCTGCCGGTTGTATATAATACATGTACAATTGTAAACACATATAAATGAAGTAAAAAAATCTAATTATCCTGATCAGAATACAAAACAATATAAAAACATAATAAATCCATAAACATTTGCAGTCCTTAAATTTTAGAAATAACTTTATAGACTCGTATTTTCAGCATTTTTTAAATTTTCGTAAAAGTTTTCTTTACTCCATGTTTTTAATGTTGTAGAGCTTTAGATAAAAAGTTATTTGAGATTATAATGTATGGTAAATGTGGGAATAAAACGGCGCAATGTTTAAGAATATATTTTATTAAACAAACTTATAAAACTAAAGTGCTTTTGATCGTTATCTTGCCAGTTGAAATAACTTTCCGAAGTGAAAATTTGAATTGATATTCACTGCAAAGAAAAAAAATATATTTACAAAGTTACAGAAATCAATCGTATTTGTAGTTTATCTTATTATACAATATAATAATTAAATATACAAAGTCTTGTTTCGAACTGTGTTCTCGAAAACACATTGCGTCTAACCTCCGTGTGGTTCGAGGTGCGGTAGGATGGTGGTTTCTTGGCACGCTAGCGGAAAGGTACAAGTCTAATTCCTTGGTCTGTTTCTGTTGAGAGGGATGGCGCCCGGAGGGATGTTAATCTGGGGCGGGAGGTCGTCGGAGCGTTGCTGCGCCTGCTGGTAGTTCTGCTGCGGCTGGAAGTCCTGTCTCTGTTGGAACTGCTGGGGTCGCTGGGGCCGGGGTTGTTGCTGGGGCTGTTGTTGGAACTGTTGTTGATGCTGTTGTTGCTGCTGTTGTTGTTGTTGGAAGTGCTGAGGGCGCGACGATTGGTGCTGAGGGCGTGCCTGAGGGACGTTGGGGAGATCGTCTTCGTCCCCTTCTTCCGGAGGAGGTGCGATCGTCGTTGGCACTTCGCAGTCTTCCGTCGGCGGAACGACACACCTCAGAGTCCTTTTGTCGAATACAAGCATAGCTGGGCATCTCTGGAGACGAGGGTATCCGCCTTGGCACTGCCAGTACCTGTTGCACGATTTTCCAAGAGGAACGTTTCCATTCGGATCATCATTGCAAAGTGCTAAACAAATAATAATAATTATTATTATTACATTACACAAACTACCAATTAACTAAACACCAAATCAACCTATATCAAAAATTAAATGAATAACCCTATAAAAAATATTTTCTCAACTTTTTAAATAGCTTTATTATGTCATATTTAATACATAATAAGACTAGTTATTTAATTTTTCCCTTTTTTTTAAATAACCTGACAGACAAGTTAGCTGACAAATAGACAAATAGCATTAATACAACAAATTTTGTCATTTCTCTATCGCTAGTGAACTTAATTATGGTGTCTTAAATCGTCAGTTACCCTTGTTCTTTTCCCTTCCTCTCACTCTCTCTCTCTCTCTCTCTCTCTCTCTCTCTCTCTCTCTCTCTCTC
>CM077109.1:2139818-2152222 GCA_039619505.1 Cimex hemipterus
CTCTCTCTCTCTCTCTCTCTCTCTCTCTCTCTCTCTCTCTCTCTCTCCCTATCTATCTATCTATTTCTATCTTTCTTTCTCTCATCTATCGCGTTCCCTATTTATCTTTTTCTTTTTCAATCTGCCTTGCTACATCTCTGTCTATCTATATTTATATTTATTTATCTAAATATTTCAGCCTCTGTCTAGTTATAATATTTATCCATTTATACATCTTTTTGTCTATATACAATTATGTATTTATATACCTCTGTCTCTGTCTATCTCTCTTTCTATACATATAATAAAATCTAAGTAATAAATATAATAATAATTATATATTAATAAATAATATATATATTATACATATATAATTTATCTATTTATGTACTTCTGCCCCTGTCTATCTCTCTATCTATATCAAAATCTTACTTTCAATATATCTATATAACTATGTCCATTCCCATTCATCTCTTTCTATTTCATTCCCCTTTCTTTTTATTTCCCTTCTATCTTCATCTTTAACCATTTTTAATCTGTCTATGATATATTTCACTAAATAATTACCTATCATATTTCTTACTTTACTCACATTCTTTCTTTTCATTTTTCTTCCATTGCTGCAAACATTCACTTTATATTTGTAACATACGAGATATGGTTTACTTTTATTTATTCTCAATCAATATTTATTATCACATTTCACTTTATATTATACTTTTTCATAACCTTTTTCTTCTTCTCTCTCTTTCGGTCCTTCCCTACGTACTTAAAACCACCAACACATTCTCATGCCAGTTATTGCAATTCTTTCGTTTCTTTATCCCTCCATCTTTTTTGTATCTTTTTCTCTCTTTACATTTGACAATTTTTATCTTGGATTTTACGTACGGTGTTTTTGGCATCCGTCTACATTTTCAGGCCAGTCGCACGAGTGGGTGTTTTCGTTGTAGAGCAAACCGCCGATGCAGAGCTGCTCGGTCGCAGTTCCGTTCCAGCAGGTCCAGTAGCGTGTGCAGGACGTCTCGTGTCCGAAGATGCCGTAGAGCCAGCCGCAGTGTTCCTTCCCGATAGGCCCGTCTGAAATTAAAAAAAATATCATCGTATTAAAACCGATTGAACTATAACATGAATTGTTAATCCAGAAAGGGAAACCTTTTCCCCAATGCATTCCTAAACGGGCGAAAGAACACGTAACCATTGTTGCTATTCCTCTCTACCCTCTCGTTCAGAATACCAAGCAGGAAACGAACACAATGGGAATTAAAACTTCTGGGAGATTGAACGTGAAACATCCACTGATTGATGTTTTTAAAAAATCGGGATAATTATAATTCTCTTTTCTCCGTTTTTCGCCTAGGAACTTCGAAAGGATCCGAATCATCTGAAGGAAACATTAAACAAAGGAAAGGGACAAAAGAGATTTAACAATGGAGAAAGACCTTCGTCCAATCTACATTGTCTTTGAATCATGAGACTTGTTCAACTACTTCATTAATTACAGAGTCTATAAAATACAAAGGTTTTCTATAATGGAGGAAGGCAACGTTGTTCGAATCCTAACCGCTTTTCGATTTTTTATATTATATTTATTGGAAAATATCTGATCAAGTCCTGGCAGACAATTTTTTAAAAATCTAGCCTTATAGGTTGTTTTATTATTATTACAAAGTTAAGAACATTTCTAACTCAATTCTATGCCTTTATTAAAGCATTTTGTAATTGCTTAAGTTGCTAAGTTTTATTGCATCTAATGAAACATAATATCCTTCCAATTAGAACTTCAAACGAATAATTATTTGCAGATCGTGAGATGCGGCATGGTGTGACGTAGGTTTAGAAAAAGCCCTGCCAACGTTTCGACCTTTATTGAGATCATCTTCAGCGATTTGTAAACATTGATTAAATTATTCAGGTACATGCAAGATGTGAAAAATGAATTTATACAATAATTGAAATTTTAGATTCGTACTCACGATCTTCGAACGATCGTTAATTAACTGTCAGTAAATACCACACATTTAAACAAATAGTTCAACGCTGAAAATTCTGTGCCAGCATATTCTCTCTGTCACAAGTCAAACAGGTTTGGTTATTGATGAAAATTAATGCTGAAATATTTCTCAAGCATAGATTTGCCTTGTATTTGTCCAAAAATTAAAATTCAACAGTAATTTGTTCGAGTTTTAAACTGGAATAACCTAAGGCAATATGCCCGGTGTAAGATGCACAAGCAATAAGAAGAAAGGAAATGGAAAAACAGCCACCAGGAAAGAGAGTAACACCTAGAAAAAATTGTAGGTTGTACACCAGGACGTGAAAATAAAGGTGGGCAAATTTCGATCTTTTAAGTCTCAATGGAAAAGAGGGTGAACAAAGTCCTCATAAAATGCGAAAAAACTGGCAGTAAATATTTTATGCTGTGAGTGAATTTGAATCTTATTAAGGTTTCTTACAAATGTTTACGTTGTCATGACAATTTTCAAATATAGATATGAATTACTGTTGTTTGGAAAACTAGGAAGTTTGGAGGACACTCCACATGTCAGGAAGCTCTGGATAGAATACGCAAAACATTTAGAAATTCATAAAATTGCCAAGGATTTTTTTTTTTTTTTTTTTTGAGACTGTGCTGAAGCATATTAAATTAATAGGAGTCGGTAAAACAATGAACTGGCTTAAAACTAAAACATAGTACATTACTGGGCTGCTGCTCAAAACCGAATCGGTCATCTCCTTGTTCACGACAAACGCAGCGTCAGTCCTGAGCCAACGTCCAACCCTCGTTCCGACTAATCATCAAGAAAATGTAAGTTATCTATTAGTACTTTTGTTATTATTTGATTTTCCATAGTTTTAGGGTAAACAAAATTGACATTAAAATTTATTCAATCCGAGACTACCAGATCAGAGGCAATGCTGCTGCTGTATGGTATGAGTAAGTTAGCTGAAATGTATAAGATTTCAGAAGCTGGAGGAATAACGTCGCATACTCAAGTATCCATTTTCTCAGAGCTCGTTTCTGTTTTGAGTACTAACTTCCTTTGACATTTCCATTTTCAAACTTCCCTGCGACTTGGTCACTGAGCTTTATGACAGCCCAAAATTGTCGCGAGACATTACATCGCAACAGTGACCCTAAAAAAAAATGCCTCGTTGAATACAGTTCTAATGCGACTTAAGAAAGTCCAGATACATTGGCATAAAATTTTCTAACGTACTTCATAAATATAGTTGAATGGATTGTTCCCAAATTTTAGGCTAATCGTCACAGACGGTTCTCTTTCAAATAGCATCCCTGGGTGGGCCTTTTTTGACGCAAAAGATACTCATCGACAAGAAATCGCGCTCCCGAACAAATTTTCAATATTTTCGGCTGAAGTTGTGGCACTGTTAAAATCACTGGAATATATCGAGATATAGAAAAAGCGTGTCTTAACATTGTACACCAGCTCCACCAGCGTAAATACAAAGTGCGAATATCTCATAATTGAGGTTGTCACGAGGGTAAACAAATTGTGGAAAATAAAATACGTTGTCCTATTCTGGGTGAGAGGGCAATGACGCAATGGAGCTGGCAAAGTCCGAAACGTCAAGTAGTATAGGTTAAATATCCAGCATCACAGTGAGATTATAAAAATCATGCCTACCAGCAGATTATGAGCGAATGTCAACGAGCCCACAAAACGTCGGAAATTGAAAATACCACAAATCTCTCTTTCTCGCTCTCAAAAAGAAGCCATGGTTATCAGACCAAAAGATTTTACGCCACTATAATGCCACTTAGGACCCGAAATGGAATATGAGGGGCCTATCTCCACAAAATAATTGTTTAATGAGGTTGACGATCTGAGGCACATGTTAAAAATATACGCCTCAGAGGGAACGGATGTATCAGGATATCATAAAGTACTCCTTACATAAGAGCATCCTTTCAACCTAGACCCATTACTGGCATCAAAAGACAGTGACATTTACGATAGCCTATATAAATTTATAACGTGCCGTGATTAATTTATTGATTTATATATATGGTCTCTTTAAATGGACATAATTTTTTAATAAATTTTTATGCTTGCACCAAATATTTTTCAAACAGATTCTCTCTTAATAAGACGTCTGTAAAATATTATTTTTTAATTATTTAACATTTGTACTTACTAGCTTGAGTTTTCCCCTCGCAGTAATTGGCCCTCCAGGGGTAGTCGCATCCTTCAGTAACACCTCGGTTCTTTCCGGCGTAAACCAGGCCGTTGGGGCAGTCGTAAAGTTCCGGCTGGTTGTCCTGGCATTCCCAGTAGCGGTCGCAGTATGTCGCGTCAGCCGCGACTCGACTCTTACTCTTGCAAGGATCATCTTGGGTCTGCTTTTGGCATAACGCTACAAAAAATAAACATAAGCTGGATCAACTTTTTTTTCTCTTCTAAGGAATCACGGCCGGGTCTTTAACGAGACTTTCCCAGTTGCTTAAAATCGGTTTCTTCTCGTTCCCAGTTTCACATTAATTTCCAAGTGAAGAGATGTAGGTCAGTGGTGAGAAGTAAGAAGAAACGCTCGGGGCGTGCACTCCTTAAAACAAAGTCTTCCAGGCGAAAGCCACATCGGAAAGCTTTCAGTGCTTTCAAATGGCATGAAAATCGAGCAAAGTTTAACACCGACCGGTTGACCAACCTTTTTCCACGTCAAGGACGATTTAATGCAACAACAGCTTAAATGCTCACGTGGGAGTAATTATTTCTAACTTGTTTTCTATCCTGAATAATTATTTCATCATGAATTCAGAGTATTTTTTTTATTTAAGGTTTAGTTAACTCGATGATTCTTAGTCAATTTACCTTATTAGTAAGAACTTTATTGACTTATTTCTCCCTCTGACATAACTTTAATTCACCATCGTTGTGCAACGTTACAAGGTGTGTTAGGTGTATTAATAATTCAGCGGCCATTGTTTGCAAGTGTTATTTTCGGTCTGTTCCGCGTTTATTTCGAAACTGTCCTCTAAACAAATTTCGCATTTTTGTTTTCCGAATCGGATAAATCTCAACTGACGGGAGAAATCTAGAAAGTATCGCGGCAATGGGAACCTTCACTGGGCTGACTTTTGATATTTAAACTTCGTGCTGTGTAAGGAGATTGGTGTATTTTTCTACTTTGAATTTACAATGTCGTTGTGTTTTACTTTTACTTTTAGGAATTATAATTATACCATAAAAAGAGAAATAGAAAAAGCCAGCAATATCAGAAGAAAGCTCATAATTTTTTTTTTTTTTTATTTGGAAAAAAGATTGAAAAAATCAAAAGATGTGCAATTGAAGTTAGAAACAAAGAATATTTCATCTTCCGTAATTAGTATTTATTTAAAGGCTTAAAAAATCATAGGTTACATCACTAGGTAATATTGTTTGTTCGTTACCCCCGGTAATTTAGCTGTTTCGGCTTCTTGCCATCTTCAGTAGTGGTTTTACCTTTAGTACAGTAATGAGTTGTATAAACATTCCATTAGGAGAAATCCACCATTGAAAATGATGAAATAATCCTGACATGCTAACCCAGCGAAACTAGGAAGACCACGATGATCAAGGTTCATCACACCCTCATATGCTTGTTGCAATGTGCTTATATAACTTATACTTCATAAGTTATTTAATTTGAGTAAGATTTTCGGTAATTCACGTCTTGAATTTTAAAAGAGAAATCTTTTCTCTTCGGGATTGTAGCAGTGATCGGGGAGGAACGAAAGGTTCGCAACGAAAGCGCAATAGGCAATTTCGATTCAGCGGAAAGGAAAGCGAAACGGTTTTCAAGGCGAAGAAAGGTCCCAGATGTAAAAAAAAACAAAGAAAAAAAATTTCCTTTAAGATAAACAATAGGCGATTAACATATTCTAACCGTTCCAATGAGCCTGGAATCTGATTTTCACGCCCTTGGCATTGAATATGGAAAAAATGACCCGAGACGGATTGCGGTAACGGTCTACCGCAGCCGGCATCGTTCCAGGAGGGGAAAAATAGGAAATACTGATCAAATCTTCTTTTCTTGAATCCAAGGTGTGATCTCGCGTCTCTGTTGACGGCTTGTTGAAATACGATTGTTCACCTAAGAGATCATCTCCCATTACTCAATCCTATTGT
Organism: Cimex hemipterus; assembly: GCA_039619505.1. Lineage (NCBI taxonomy): Eukaryota > Metazoa > Arthropoda > Insecta > Hemiptera > Cimicidae > Cimex > Cimex hemipterus. The sequence goes on from CM077109.1 coordinate 2,145,929, forward strand.
ATTGTTTTATGCAATGAGAATCGACTGGCAGAACGTCAGTTTACTCGTTAAGCAGATGCGAAACACCAAAACCTTCATCAGATTGTTACTTCTCGATTAGGGCAATCCTAACCCCATTTCTCTGAGCGAACTTCCGTTGATACAAAGAACGACTTGCGAACAATCTATGGATAAAAATATATGGCTCCGCTAGTCCTATTATAAAGAACATCGGTTCACAGGTTCAGGCCTAATAGAACTTTACTGTAATAAAAAAATAGTCCTCTGACAGATTCAGCATTCATCTCCTCAGCTCCCGACAATTACTAAGTTCACGAAAGCCCAATCCCATTTTTACAATGGAATATGAAGCCATCGGCAACGATATTCAAAGCTAATCCTAGACGACGTACATTCCTTCCTGCCAGACTTCCTTTCACTGATGGCTCGCGAATAAATGATAACTCGGGGTGCGCTTTTTGACCCGGTAACAATATTAAAAAAAAGTTATTCTCGGTCATTCGGCTGAAGTGGTTGCTTTCCTAAAAGCTCTAGAGTACGCATCAGTCTTACAGTCGCGTAAAATATGTATTCTAATGGACCGTCTGAGAATAACAAATCAGCTAATGGAAGTCTAAATGCGAATTTGTCCTAATTGAGGTAGAAAGAAAATTCTATGAATTGCACGAGATAAATAAAGAAATAGCTCTTTGTTGGGTCAGAGCATGCAAGGGTTCGGCATAACAAGACGGTAAACTGGCGAAGTTCCCCTCATAGGAAACTTCACCCTGAACAAACACACCTCAGCAAGCGACTACAAAAATCATACAAATAAAAAACTGGCAAACAGCACATCTTACATCTTTTGTGAGAAATGTCGCGCCTCTTTATTGGACATGGGATATCTGGCGGCTGCCTGCACTTCCCTAAAATGTGAATCTTGCGACGAACGAGAAAATCTCAACTACATTTTTATTGAGCTGCGAAAAATTCGAACTGCAGAGAGGAGATATGCTTCAAGCTTTGGAAGAATACTCGGTCGAGAGCGCCTTCAATCTAAGGACTCTCCTAAATACAGGGAATACAGCAATCTTCAGAATTCTGTATGACTTTATATGAAAAATTCATTATAATGGTTCCTGTATTTCTGTTCCGGCTTTAACCTTTTCTTTTGGACCGTTTGTTCTTTTCAGGAGAATCCGCCGGCGGCGGCGGGGCTTTCCGCGGTGCGCGCCTCGGGGGGCCGTCGCAGCTTAAGTTAGTCTCTCATCAATGGACTTTTTCTAGGGTCATAAAAAAGTTTAAAAACCTTTTATAGTTTCAAATACAAATAATATGGCCGTGGCCTGCCGGTTTGGGGTCCTCTCAGAAATAGGCAAAAATACTTGATACATTCCTGGTCCGGCAAGTCTGGATGTGTGCATTCAAACATTTCAAAATCTATTCATTTTTATAGTTGAAAAAATTTTTTGCCTTTTCAAAGTATTTATAAATATGAAACTTTTGAAGAAATCCATTCCTTGTTACGAAAGTTCCAAAGATCTGGTCTACCTATTCTGGCCGTTTACTCAAACGCCGTCTCATTCATGTTTTGTTTTTTGTTTTTTTTTGTTTTTTTTTTCATTCTTTTACTATAATAAAATACATAATACAATAATAAATTTAAAACACCGTATTTTACAAATATAAAATAATTATTGGAAATATTTTTTCTTGTTTTTCAAGATTAAAATATCAACCTGGCCAGACTATTCTTGCTGTGTCCATTCATTCTTTTCCTCACTGATGATGAGAAGGTTATTATTCCCCCACAAGAATTAATTATCGTACATTAGACATAGAAAACTGCGAATGGAAATATTGTTTTGATTTTTAAAGATATAAAGTTCACGGTTAATTTTTTATTATTCATTATTTATTATTTTTACTATTTATTCAAAGTTAATTTTTTATCGTATTTTACAATATAAAATAATCATTAGAAATACATTTTTTATAACATGAAAATAGCCCCTTGGTCCGCCTAGTCTCGCTGGATTTGTTCAAACTGAATCTAACTCTTTGTCTATTTTGATATGATGATTTTTCCCCATGATCAATATTTTTTATCGTAGTTTTCGAAAAGAAAACCGCCACTTATTGTTATGATTTTTAAGACCCACAGATCAACCAGGTCCAACAATTTTTGCTTGTACTTTCAGACGTCTTACTCTGTGGTTTCAGTATGACCATTTTTCTCTTGTAATGATTTTGTTATCACTTGTTATTCAATATTGTATGATCAAGTTTTTGACAATTCAAATTTCTACCGTTTTTTTACGAGGGTATTTCAACGGGGTTTTATAAGAACCCTCGGGGTGGCGGTGTTTTTGAAAAAAAAGCCCATTTGTAAATATATCGGGTTTGAATGCGGGGCCGTCGGATCCGAACCCGAGACCTTTACCTCACGGGGATGATCGCGGTGTCATCGCTTTACCGACGACACTTCAACTTAATTTTAAAATATAAATCTCTCTAAAATAAAAGGAAATATTTTTTTCAGTTTTCGATAATAATATATCGCCCTGGTCTGCCAAGTCTCGCTGGGTCTATTCAAACAAAAGCCCACATTTGGGTTTTTTAGTATGCTCAATTAATATTTGGACAAATAATCAATTTTTACCGCAATTAAGAAAAACATGCAGTGCAAATATTGCTCTTATTTTTAAAGATATAGCGATCACCCTGGGGTCCGCCTGTTCTCTCTATGTACGATAACCTATTGCACCAAACCGGTGGCGGATTACTATAAAAAAATCCGATAGCTGAGCTTTATTTTTATTTAATAAAAGTCCAAGGCCAATTTTGAAAAAACAAACAATATATGTTGAAATTCTTGAAAAACCTTCAGAATGTCAGAAAAGGTCTCGCTTAGAAATAAAAAACACCAAAGATGGTGCAATGTGTTAAACCAAACGGCGAGACCACTTCTAAATATTATCAAACTTAACATTTAAGCAAGAAACCGATGAGCAAGTCGATAACTCAAAAGCTCTTCAATTTACGACTTTCTATATGCTAATATTGTCAAATTTATTTAAATTAAACTTTGAAAATGTCTAAACTTTATTTTTATAATTTCTTTTTTTTTTTTTATTACGTGCTTATTCTGAAAACATTCTGATTTATTCAATGAAATGAGATGACAGAACAATAAATACAAAAATTGGTAAAGTTTTCAAATATTTCGATTGAGTAATAGTAATAGAGTAATTTATTATAACATATAATATATTTGAATATTAAAAAAATTAAAAAGTAATTAAAAGTTAATAAGAGATTTAGCGCAAGATTTCTCTTTAAAAGTGAAATAATTATAAAAATCTTTAAATTATGATTTGAGTCATTTATAATGATTTGTTCATAGTGAGGTTATTATCTAAGCCCCTAAGTCCAACTCCCAGGATATCTTTTATAAGTTAGATTCCCAATAAGAATCATTATGTAATTTTTCGCCAATTTGATGGTTTTTTTAAAATGTTTATTCAGCTCAACTATAGCCAAAGATTTACCGACGGGTTTTTTTACATGAGTGTTTGGTGTAAAGCATTCCATCACGTCGATTGAAAGAGCATTGTTGATATTTTTCTTTTTCAATTTTTGAACCTTTTCAGAAGCCACGTCGTTCGTAAAAAAATTGATCCGATTGAGATTTACAAAACTGTAGAAATTCCATTGTGTTAGTTTTGTTTACCGGTTAAACCGAGACGTGAAGCATTCCTGGTCCGGGGTTACATCAGAGGGATCAGCGGGTGTCCCCGGGTACTTTCGCCTTCGAAAGAGGCGTGTCGGCTCCATTAACGAAGTCCTTCCTTCGCGCTTGACAATAGTGAAAGTTAAGTTTTCCTCTGTGCCCTTCCGTCTTCGAGAATCGTACGCTTGACCCGACCGTTTTTTGAAAAATGCGTCGGTTTTTTTTCAACCCGCGGCATCTTCAATTGCACAATGTTTTACATAAGTCGACCCGGGAAGGTGGTTGCGCAACGGCTAATGAAATGGAAAGCGCCCTTGTACACCTTAGAAATCGGACTTCCTCGTAGGGAAAATCCCTAAGGAAAAACTGCCGTCCGTGGAAGAGAGGCATCTGAAAACCATCTGCCGGTGGATATATCGCGGGTTCGGGGATCAACTTACCAACGCCGACGATCACGGCGAACAGCAAACAGTTGGTAGTCGCTTCCATTGCTCGTCCTGGGACACTGCCAAGAAACGTCTGAACCTCGGAACGGCCGTATGCTATCTTTCTGGGTGGGAGGTGGGAGAAAGTCTTTCGGACCCCTCCACGCGGTCATCCCGGGTGAAAGAACCGACGGCCATCGGATTTCGGAAGGGCTGTTCACAAACGCCTTCTGGTAAACGTTGTCCAAATATTATTTATAGGGTTATCTGGATAAAAAAGGCTCGGCCGGTTCGACAATAATAACCACGAGTTGAGTATCAAAAGGTAATTGATGAAAAGTTACCAGCAACCTAGTGTCCTTTCACCTTTTCTCCGCCAACCCCTTTGCAGGTGACAATTCACCCACGGAAATCATCACAGATCGCTGACGAAGAAATCACACGTATTCGGCTCAAGGAGACGACATGATTAAATTCAATCTATAAAGAATTTTTTTTACTATGCATGATCTCAACGTAAGGCTTTCAACTATCTTTACACCAAAACACTACAGCACTCCAATTTAAATTTAACCAACAATCACGAGCACAATATTAAATAAGATAAATAATTTCATCTAAGTTTTGAATGCTCCCTTTGTTGTAATAAATACAAAAAATGATCATTTATGCACACGAAAGAGGAATTCATAAATAAATCATCATAACTCAAAACATAACATAGGCAATTTTATATAAGTAATAAGTTTAAATACACATAAATATGAACAGTACATTAATAATGAGGCAAAAATGAATAATTCAACCTATCACCTGTATCGAATGCATGGTTTATTTGATTTATTTTTCTAAAAACTACCTTATTGGTCATTAAGCCTTAAGTCTACACAAGTCAGGGGTGCAGCTTGACCCCATCGGAGCAAAGCCCCAAAGCCCCAGACCTGGAAAGAACGGAACCCCAGGGATGCTTTTAATGTTATTATTGTCCGCAGGGCTTAATCGAGGAAGGTCGTTGTCTAGTCACCATCGACACCTACTCTAAGCACACTGGAGATTCCGTGATCTCAGAGTCCGGGGAGGCACCCCTCACCGCAGCCCAAGGCCGACCAGCAACCGAAGCCCACAGCCGAGCCCCGCCTCTCCGCTAACCTGGAGTACCACCAGAAAAACCAAGAGTTGAGCGGATAGGAAACTAAATTTTATCCATTAATTGGACACCTGTTAAAAAGTTAAAAATTTTGTTTATTAATGTTGAGCTGTTAAGTATGGATTAGAGGTCTTTGGGGATCTAGTGGAAGGTTGCAGGGGTATATAAAGGAAATAATGATAAGAAATGTACAGAAAAGAGAGGTTTAGGGTTCTTTCATGGAGTAAACTATGGATGAGCGGGAAGTGGCCAATTCGGAGCCGGGTTAGAAACATTCCTTCTTTTCAAGAAAGTCTAGAAGAAGATTCCAATTTTTCTTTATTGCGAGGAGTTTGTTTCCTGTGCAGGCACCCGATTCACGCTTCCAAGCCCTACTGCGAGAGGCCATTTGCCTTCTTGCCATTCTGACCGCCTTTTCATTCTCAGTTATGCCAGCTTGTCCGGGAATCCATTTAAATAATACTTTTACGCCTACGTCTTTATATTGTTTAATTTTTTAAGTATACATTGGACGTCAAGATTTAAAGAAAATATGTTTTTTGATGTGGCGAATGTCGACAGAGAATATGAACAAATAATTGGTTGGTACGGTGACAAATAATTTTAATGGCTTTGAGCATGACTAGGTCTTTAGCAGTAAAATGCATTTTAAATATTCAATTATTTTAATATTAAACATACATCAATGAATAATTCTCCGAATTATCTGAAGTTTCTTACATTTTTCAAAGTTTGTTTGTCTACTTTATTTTATTTTATTTTATCTTTAGTAAAAGAATATGATGCCACATAACCAATTAGGTTCGATGTGTATTCATAATAAGTAGATTTTAATTGGCTCTAGCCCATTAATGGTTTATTTTAACCATAAAATAAATAAAATTAAATTGTTCAGATTCAATCTTTTGTTAGTAATTTATTATTTCATGTCTCACTCAGCCCTACCTTTTAAATATTTATCAAGTTTTTGCTTAATTTTTTCTCTCTCATCCTCTCACACTTTCACGGTC
>CM077109.1:2157546-2186897 GCA_039619505.1 Cimex hemipterus
AAAAAACCGTGGTTCAAGGATTGGTAAGGTGACAAATTAAAAAAAAACACTTCAGGTAATTTTGAATTAAATTATTAAACTTTTTTTAATTTGTGTTCAAACCCAACTAACTATTGCAAATGTTTTTTTTTCTTTTCGTTCATCAATCTCTTCATCTTTGAAAAAGTAACTGAAAATGGAGTACGTTTTTTGAAATTTAATGATCTCCTCGTTTGTAAATAGAATCACCTTAATACAATAACTTTTTCAACTTAAAAAAAAAAATTTCATTTAATTTTTTCAAAGATTAAGGAATTGATGAAAGAAAAGAAAAAACCGTGGTTCAAGGATTGATAAGGTGACAAATTAAAAAAAAAACACTTAAGGTAATTTTGAATTAAATTATTAAACTTTTTTTAATTTGTGTTCAAACCCAACTAACTAGTGCAAATGTTTTTTTCTTTTCGTTCATCAATTTCTTCATCTTTGAAAAAGTAACTAAAAATGGAGTACGTTTTTTGAAATTTAATGATCTCCTCGTTTGTAAATAGAATCACCATAATAACTTTTTCAACTTAAAAAAAATTTCAAAGTTCTCGCTACTAAATCGCTTATTTCACTAAATTTACTAGTTTAGTATTGTTCAAACGTAATTAGAAATTTAACCTAACTTTCAATGGTAGCATCGGGTTAGTCCAATTTTCCAAAACCTCTATGTTTTCTTATGTTTTTTTTTGAGCCAGTTCCGAATAAACTGTTGAGATTCTGACCATAGTCAATTAGGACTTTTTTCCGGTTCCATTTTGAATGTAGAATCTACTGGCAAAGTTTGTAACGCGATTAGCCGAACACCCAGTATTAGCGCTTAGCGCTTCATTCTAGCCGTGAATCATTTTTTTTAAACGCGCGGATATGTTTTCGTTTGTCGTTTCTCGTGTATCTTTCGTTACTAGACCATCAAAGTTCGATTACTTCATGTTTTCGTTTGTTTTTCATCTTTTTAAATTGTTCTTTAGTTCCGTTCCTATCTCTATTTGCCCCGAGCCTATTTTTTTATGTTGTTTGTTTTGTGTGCAGTATTGTTTTTATTGTTCGTCCATCTTCTTCCTTCAGTTTTATATTATACTGTGTGTTCCTGTGTGCCTCTTTGACTGTGCCCTATGTGCGGTTGTGCTTTGTTTTTCTTGTTTGTAAGATCTTTCACTGGAAATCCTTGGATATTTGAATAGAAAGTACCGAAAAAATATTTGTTTGCGTATTAGTTGTTATATAATTTTATTTAAGACAAAAGATTTTGCCTGCATATTTCTTTTTGTTACTTCTGTGTGCATGTGCATTAACATTAAAATTCTGTTCATTTCAATGTCGCTATGGAATTAATACATTCCAATTTAAAATTTAAAAAGATTTTCTAGTAGTTAGAGATCTCGTGTACAGCCATTCTTTTAAGAGGGAAAGTTGGAGAATACTAGTCGACTCGTAAAATTTAGAGTTAAATTTTTACAACATGTCTTTTTATAAAGAGGAACGATTTTTGTATAAACATATTTTTTTCGGTTTTAATATAAATCAAAGTATACATTTAATATTTTATTTAATTTTTCTACATGCATGACTGTCTAGCCTTCTTAATTTTATTTAATGTCGTTTTTGTACAAATGAAAATCAGGATATCCGCTTTGCGCAGTGTATTATAACCTATTGTTGCAAAGTTTGAAAATAGTTCCGCGGATGCAAACTTGCGACATCTTGAGACAATGAGAAAACAGGCCATCCCTCAAAACGAAATCCTTGGAGCAGCATAGACCTGAACGATATCAACTACTTTTAAACTGATCAATTAAGAACTTAAAAAAATGAACAAATCGTACGTTAGTGCAATGTCGTTTTTCCGGAAAAGATGCACTTTCTCCTCCATGGGGAAATGGGATTTTCTAACTATCTTTATATATACGACGTGTTCAAGAAATTGCATAACAGAGGAAAAGAAGCAGGAATGTTAGAAAAATAAAACTGAAAAGGAATTGAACATTTCGAAGGGTTAACGAGTCAAATCCATGAACCTTCGAATTTTCTTACTTTTTATAACGTACTAAAAACCACAAAAATTGGTCATTTTGATTAATAGTTATGGAAGAGCTTTCGGAAATTAAATTCCAAATTTCGGTTTAAAAAACGTTATGTAGAAAATGCCTTTTCTATGTCCTTATTCTATGTTTTTCGTAATTGAAGGAATATGGATAGGAGATAGGGATAAAAGAGGAGGCCACAAGGCCTTCTCCATCTCGACCTGAATAGATTTTTTGTTCTTCCCCGTTTTTGACATGGATATGTCTTACGGCTGGGGGTCAGTCCGAAATTTTAACACGGAATTTGTTACCACGACCGTGCGTCGGTGCACTGTTTACCAAGGATACGCGAGAACGAACTGGTAGGCAGGTGTTTTTAAAGTCACGACGCGATTGATTCTTATGACGCGACGCGATTGACGCTTTTGACGCATGTGACGCGACGCAGTTGTAATGAGCTACCAAATAAAAACGATCCTCAAATTAATAAATAAGCGTTCCCTGATAATTTGCTAGTATGTTTAAATAGCCATCATAAGACATATCCATGTACAGATGTATCTGCATGCAGTGTCAATACTCGTTCCATTTTTTTTATTATTCACTAGCCAAGTCCAGGTTGTTAATGGATTTACCACCAGCTCCTTAGTAGTATAGGCTCGTGCTTGCGTTTTTCTGTTCTAGTTGCAAGAACCTGCATGTACGTAGGCCTAAATAGAAACATAAAAAGTGTTCCTCCTTTTCCTGGCAGTATTTTTACATTGGCATATTCTTTCTTAAGTGGCAGTGTTCTATAACGAGTCCAGTTCGGTTGTGGTTGTGGTTAGTAATTGTAAATTTTATGGATGGCCCATCGAAGAATCTTTTCATGTCCTCATATCTGTGGTATTGTTCTACCAAGTTTTAGACTCCATTTTAACATGTATCCTCTTTTGTGGCGAGATACAAAGCCACAGTATGTTTCAGGACCTAGAGAGTACATGTTGGTTCCCTCTTTGGCCAACACACCAGCCTTTTCCTTGCCTTTGTACCCCGAATGCCCAGGGATCCATGCCAGGGTTAGGTCGTATCGCTGACTTCCGTCAGGACCTTTTTGCACATTCAAACACTTTTCTCCTTCACCTCGCATGAGGCTCGGGCCTTTAGGGCAGCTTGACTAAACCATCAGAGAAGATGGCCATCTTACGGGAATATACTTCTATCCCTTTTATTTACCTGGCATTCAGTTGCTATGATTTCATATTCGTAAACTGAAGCATATTTACCTTCATTTTGGTTTTTCGGTTCAGCCCGAAGACTCCAGCATCCCGTACCCTTGTCGGTCTTGGAACTGTCAGTGTACCAATAGAACTTTGCCTTTAGCAGCGTTCCATTGACCCATTCTTCCTGATCTTGTATCAGTACCTCGTACTTTTTTGTAAAATTGAACTTTGGAGTAATGGTATCGATTAGCATGCCTAGAATGGTATCTCCCTGTATCTCCTTCCTCAGTTTCCATGGCTTATTCTTGCAGATAGTCGTCCATTTACGAGCATGTACGCTGCAGCTCTGGCATCTCCTTCGATTAAAATATGAAGTCGCCGTAGGTCTAACACGTCCAGTGAAGGAGTTGACGTCGTTCTTATAGCTCCAGTTATATGAGACAAATTTGTCTTTGGGTGCCTCTTGATAGCTTGATTGCCTTGGCCTGCATACTCTTGGTCCACCACACCACCGACCCATATGCCAACATTGGTCTTCAGATACAGGTCATTTTGAGGTTACATCCTCACTAATTTTTCACAGCAATTTTACGATATAGGGAAGATGTTTTGAGTAGTTAAACACGCAAATAGTTTACAAATATATTAAATTCGGTTGTGACGAATCAAACACAATGATTGACACTTAATGTGTCTTGTTTTGTCTAATACATGAAAAATTTACTTTTTATCGGCTCGTACATACATCTCTATTATTATCAATCATAATACTTGATACTCTTGAAAATACACAACAATAAAACCATTATTTAATTTGGTGTCCAGGAATAGAAGAGAGCTTTATCGTAGATACAGAAAAACATTTCTTCAAAATTTCACTAATTTACTTTTAAAATCTAACTAATTTATCAAACCTAATCTGTGAAACTTGATGTAATTTTGATGTAATTGATGAGCAGATAGGCATTCAAATTCGGTTAACTTTGCCTCAGATGAATTCGTTCCCAGAAAACGTCTTTACTTTGTCATGCAAAATACGTAAACATATTTTCTTTATACAAAATCTTGCTAATTATCAAACAAATCTTACGAATCTTGGCATAATAGTCAGGCAGTTAAAAAATTCAAATTTTAATAAAGTTGGCTGTAACGAATTCGTTCCTATAGGAATAATAATATCTTTAAAAAAACACCGACTTTCTTTAATATTCCTCAGATAAGTCAAATAAATCTTATTTTGCCAGTGGTGAGTAGTTGAGCTTTAAAAATGCTCATACGTTTATTAAATTTGACTGTAAAAATTGGCCTCCAAAACTCCTTAATCTAAACAATGTATTATTCATTTTTCAAATATTATCTCAACTTAATAAGTTAGCACGTTAATCATTAAGGAGTAAAGCATTGAAAAATATTGAGCATTTTATTCAATGTTCTTGAAATGATTCAATTCTTTTGTTTTTTTAATTGAAATCTTTTATATTTCCAATGAACGACATTAAAATTTACGAAATTACGCCCAGGATTCTAAACCAAAATTATTTTCTTAGGTCCACCATAAAATAAAGGATATATTTATTATCTCGCTCGTTTATTTAAGAAAATATAATGAAGCATGTTATAATGATTAGTTAAGCCTCAAAAATTAACCTTGAAAAATTATACAATTTGGTTACTGAAAAATTTGTCTTCATGGCTTTCGTTAATTTTTTAACAGGCCCATTAAATAATCTTATGCGTATATACTTTCTTAATATTCGTATTATTTATATATGATTACTTATTTATATATGCACATAAATTCTTTAAATTCAATGCGCGCCACACTTGAACTTTACCCCGACAAAGTCTAGGCTACTTGAGGCAAGTTTCAACAATTTCTCTTGACGACATTAATTTATTGAAAGTTAATTCAAATGTGCTATTAAAAAAATATGTACCGCTACTTACAAGGGCTTTTTTTATTAATGGATTATATTAAATATTACGTCATACGACCCATTTGCCCAAAAATGAAATGAAATTTCGCTGGAAATCTAGCAGATGTAGTAAGCTCGGACATTTTAATATTTGCAATTTTGCTGTTGTAGCTCAAATAAAGTCAAGACTCAAAGTCCTGTATTAAATAACTTTGCATTAATAAGAATAAATTGAAAGTATGAAGATATTTTGTGCGGTTTGGAGAGGATAATTTAAATGGTTAATTATTTTTAATATTTAACCCGGCTTTAATTAATTATTGCTAATTATAGGACGAAGTATAAAACTATTAAACATATTTGTATCAATGTGCAGAGGAGTGTAATCAATAATAACAACCAAAATTTAATTTTTCTTCTGAACCAAGTTGGCCATAATTGCCTTCTTTGAAAGTTTGCGTCTGTTGTAAAATTTTTATGTGTTCTTTAATAAATATAAAAGATTATAAATGTTGATAACAGGTTGCGAGTTTTGACACAAATTGCATTGCAAGAGGTGTTAAAAAAGAAACGTAAACCTTGAAATTTCAGCGAAAAGAGAATGTAAAAGCTACTTCGCGGATATAATTTAAATAACTGAATCACCTCCGCGTGAGAAATGTATTTTAAACGTTTCTATTACGTATTACATTACTCGCCTGTTACGATTTCACGGGTTGTTTTGAAACAATCCATTGTCTATAATAAAAATACGTGTCGGAAGTTCGGTCTAATTAGACTTCACCGGCTCAGAATGACAATTATTTTATAAAAATTAATTTTGCGTGGTCGTAATTAAACTTTTATACGTGAGAAAGAAAGAGTAGCTTACGTAGTTAAGGATGAACTGTTTATCGGTTTTCTTCCTTGAGTCGAAAACCGTTTTTCCAACGTTACTCGACACAAGGTTTGCTTAAGCAGCGGACTTGCCCAATGTACTTTCCCTTGTTTACTCTTGGTGCCGAAATGCAATCTTAAATCTGATTGGAACCTCCTGGGTTTCGAACAGTAAAGGCACGAACGTAATATAAATCATGACCAACATTCAATCCTTTTTATTGAAATATTACCTCCAATTAGGGACCAAGAGAAGCAAAGATTTGTTTCTACAATCAGTCCTCCTCGGGAGTAGAATCGTTTTGCGTTTACAGATTTGGCTCGAAATAACACAATGCCATAACTCGCCGCACCTTGCGATCTTTCCCAACATGTCTTAACATCATTTACATAATGAAAAAAGGCACAAACACCAGCGTGAAATTGCCTGTTTGGCAACGTGATTTCAATTGTCTATTCTTTTCTTTTAAACCGCTTAAAACAATTAAAAAATGCCATCACCAAGAACTGACAAATCAGACATTTTTCCATTTGCGCAAAAGTTTTGAAAATAAAAAACGCACAGATGACAACGTATCAAAATTTAAAAGATTTTAATTAAAAACATACATAACTAAAATTCTGATAGAAAATAAGAACAATATTAACCAAATTTATCAATTCCAAAACAATCTTTTAAAATAGGTAAACATCCTGAAGAAATAGAATACTGCATCAAAACTGTACATATTAATGGATTAAGTCGTACATAAGCTAATCCTAATTTGTACGTCACCTCTTGGCGTTTAACCGAACTACGTAGTTCCTAAACTCGACGCTATGAACGATATACTAGAGTAGCATAGTTTATCGATAATTAATTAATTATAAAAGTTAATTATACTACTTACTCTTCACTTATTGCCTTATCATAGTGTCGACTTTTATGGTTATTTTAAGAAAAATCTAAAACGTTATTTCTTTGCACGGCCATCATGACTGATAATCTTCAGTACTTGCTGGACTCTCATTTTCATTTATCTTCCCATTTTATTTATTTTTTAATTTGTTCTTGATACTGTTATATTTTAAGTACAGTATGGTACACTAACTATATATGTGAATTGGCTTTTCTGTTATTCTTTTTACAGAATGTCGTTACTGAGGGAATTTCTTATCACAGAAATTCTTTCAATAAGGGAAAATTAATAAATAAAAATTATTAACAATTCTTGCTTATAGCAGACCAGAAAAGGGACTTGACAGACAGGCCTAAATGTATTGATAATAAACAATATTAAAAAATTGTTAATTATGATCATGTCGATTTTGTCTTTTAAATCATTTTTACACAATATTTTTACTTTTGATGTTTCATAGTATTTTACATAGTTTCCATCTACTGGCATATTCTTTTCATTTCTATTTTATACCTTTTTGATATTCTTGACTTTCTTCTTTATTTTCTAGAAGTTTGTCTATTTTCTATTATTACCTGTCCTCTACCTTTGTTTTATCTCCCATCTACATTAAATAGGTTTCCTCTATTCTCTCTCTCTCTCTCTCTCTCTCTCTCTCTCGCTCTCTCTCCCCCTCTCTCTCTTTCTTTCATTCTTTCTTCTTTCTTCCTCTCTCATCATTCTCACATCAAATAACATCACAATACACAATGTGGGGAAACAATAAGCAATCTGCCCGTTAGTCAATGATTATTCGGAAATCGTGAAGTGCTACCTGATATGATGTAGGTTTTAGAAAACATTTCCTTCATCGTGCCAACGTTTCGATCTTTATTGAGATCATCTTCAGAGCCTGGGATTTACAAACATTGTTTAAACTTCACAAATGCATGTAGGATGTGGAAAAAAGTGAATTTATACAATGCAAATTCAGATTCAATTCGGATCGAAATGTTGGCACGATAAAGTTTAAAGTTAAAATGTTTTTCTGAAGCCTACATCACACCAGGCCGCATCTCACGATTTCCGAATAACAATTAACAATCTAAAACCGAATCCTTATTTGGTGAAAACTTATGAAAAAATATTTAGTTTATGATCGTAGCACATGTAAAAAAATCATCCAAAATATATTTTTATAACATGATAGAACTTTTAAAAAAAAATTGAACTAAATATGAAACGTATGATTGTGAAAAAGGAAAAATCAGTAAATAAATTAATTAATAAAAACAATTCGGTGTCCAAACAAACAAGTGTATTTAACAAATGTATATATTTATATTATAAAAAAAACCTATTCAAACAAATACAAAAGACGGTGATTTAAATATACATAAAAAAATTTACAAATATTTATATTTTCTGAAGAGTTGTGTGGATGGTGCGCCGATTGATGGGGTTGAATAATTTTGATATATTTTATGTCACTTTCAAGATTTACTTCTTCAAGTGTCCGCAGGAGGGGACGTGTTCGGCCTCCTCGCAAGTGAGGGAGTTTTCGTCCAAGTATTTGCCCTCTTCGCAGGCGATCAACCTCGGGAATCCGTTGACGCAGGTGACAAGGTGTTGGCAATCACCGGGGATGGCGTAGCGAGGGTACGGGTGGAACCTGGCGGAGACGGAATGAGGGTCGACTTTGTCGGGGCACTTGAATCCGACAACAGCTGAAAGAAATACAAAAACAATTAAATAAAGAGACAACGCAAGAGGGAACAATGACGTTGAGACTACAAAGTACAATAGATGCGCGGTAACAAAAACTAATAATCCATTTAAACATCAGAACTGAAGATTTGAACAAATTTCATTCTTTTCTGCAATAGTTTCAAAATTCGTAATGTCATAGAAGCAGAGAACCTCACAATGAATAATCAACTACATCTAAGATGGTCTGGTAATAGTAAGTTCCTTGTTACAGCAAGTCCACAAATAAGAAATAATAAGCTCATTAAATAAGATAGAATAAAGTTCTTATTAAATAAGGTTCTTAAAGGTTCTCTTTCTTTTTGTTTCTTTTTTTTAAAGAATGTCATTATTAAAGGAGATCTTGAAAAAATAAGTCTAAATTACTAAAGAAAATCTTTCACTAAGAATGGACCAGTTCCTTACTAAAGAGGATTGTTAAATAAAATAGTATGTGGTGCTTCAATAAGATATAATAAAGAGGGACCTTAAATAATAAAGAATAAAGTCCTTATTGAAGAAGGCCCTTATTAAAGCAATGCCTAAAAAGTTTCTTATTATAGAAGGTCTTTATTAAATAAAAGTCCTTGTTAGAGATTAACCTTAAAAGAGAATGAATTAGGCCTTTACTACAAACATTCTTTATTACAGATGGTGTCTATTAAAGAAAGTTCTTGCTGAATAATATCCTAAACCAAAACATTCTGCAATAAGAAAAAAAATTTTTTTGTGAAAAGCTTTGTTTTAAAAAAATTCGTTGTTAAAAAAGGATCTTTAAAAAAATTAAAATAAAATTATTAAAGGAATGCTTTGTTATGGAATGTTCTTGTTTAAAAAAGTCTTTATTAATGAAAATTCTTATTTAATTAAAAGCATTGAAACAAGAAGTCCTTCATATAAATGGTCTTATTAATAAAGGTTTCTTTATTAAACAAGGATCTTATTAGAATATGTCTTTATTGAAGAAAGTTCCTTAAAATCCTGTCAGACAGGGTCATTCTTGAATAAGTTGCTTATTAGAGAAGGTACATCTTTATAAAGACCCACATTCCATACGGTCTTTATTGCAGATGATTCTTATTAAAATATGTCTTTACGGAAGAAAATACTTATTGAAAAGGTTCCATAAATAAAAATATAAGATCCTTAACAGAGAAGGTCCTTCTTGAATAAGATGATTATTAGAGAAGGTGCTTATTTAATAAGGCCCTTATTGTATGAAGTCTTTATGGAAGAAAGTACTTATTGAAAAGCTGCCTTAAATAAAAAAGAACATTGTCCTAATTGAATAAGGTCCTCATCAGAGAAGATCCTTCTTGAATAAGATGCTTATTAGAGAAGGAACTTATTTAGTGACAAGTTTATATCACAAGGCCTTCATTGAAGAAGATCTTTATTGCAGAAAGTTCTTATTAAAAGAAAAAATAATAGTTGTAGTTTATTGAAGAATATCGTCATTGAAAAAGTTCCTTAAATAGGAAATAATAAGGTTCTTCTTGATAGAGGTAATTAAATAAGAAAAAGTAAGGTCTTCATTGAAGAAGATCCTTATAGCATAAATAAGTAAAACTAAGGTGCTTATTAAATAAAGTCTTTCAATCAGAATGATTAAGGCCCTCATTAAAAAAGATTGCTAAGTAAAAAAATAATAATGTTCTTATTAAAGAAGGACCTTAAATAAAAGAGAATAAGTTAAGGAACTTATTAAAAAAAAAAAAAAAAAAAAAAAAAAAAGTTTTCATAGTAGTAGTCCATAGTAGCAGCGCAGTATTGTTAGTGCTGTGACCGTGTAATGAAAAGGTTTTGTGATTACATTTGTAATATATTCTAATATCTATACGGTAAAAATGAAATAATTAAAAATTTAGTATACGAAGAAGTCGTCAGCTTCAAATTAACGAATTATAGGAAAACCAGTACTGTTTTCAACCCAGTACATATTATTTTGCCAATTCAGTTAAGTCTGGTTAGAATATTAGCGAAATGATTAAGAATCTCAGAAATTTAAGTCACCAGAAAGACAAAATGCAAACCACACCAACGTGTTATGCAAAAACTCTTGTTTAGATAATAATCAATTAGAATAACTATATACTATAATGCTGGCCATATTGTTTATGGAGAGGTTTCATACGGTTCATGGTAAATTTATTTTAAAAATAATAGAAATATCATCATTTTCTAAAATAGTGTTTTGTCATCATTTAAATTCTGTTGTTTGATGGTTTGTAGTTCATGGATATTTCAGAAAAAATATGCAACAGATATGACAATATTCTCATATGTGTATCATGTAAAAAACAATTGATTGAGAACGAATAAAAAAGAGAAAATTGATAAACAAACCGTACAAATAAAATAAATAAGTTTATCATTTTTCGTCAAAATGTAGTGAGATGAACCTATAATTGTATTTTTCAATCATCCTGATCTCATTGTCCTAGCTAGTCGTCATATTTATTGATGGGATTGTAGATGCAGACCAGGAAGATCGAAAAGGATCAACTTAAAAGAAATTATTGCAAATTTACAACTTATAATTTTGCACCTTCGGGGTTGCATTGGTCGAGGAGAAGATCGGGCCAGTTGCAGGAGTGGGTTTTGTCATCGTATGCGAGACCGGGGTCGCAGTGGTTCAAGTAAGGATATCCATCAGCACATTTGACGTAGTTCGTAGAGCAGTGAGGACCTTCGGGATAGATTCCGTATTTGTACTCGCAGCCGGGAGAGCTGACAGGCACCACTGTCAGAGAAAAAAAAAATTAGTCGATTCGATAAAAGGCCTAATATTTAATACTTACAGACTGCTTTCCTGGGTCCGCATTCGACAGCCCAGTGGTAGTTGCAGTGGTTGTGAACGTTTCCTTTGCCGTCGAAGAGAAGTCCGTTTTCACACTGCTCCAGTGTCAAAGTGCCGTTGGTGCAGAGGAAGAAGTGGTCACAGGCTTCAGGATGGGCGTACGCCTGTACACCGTGTTGTTCGGGGCATCCTGGTCCGTCCAACACCGGTACTCCCAAAACTGAATGGGAAAAAATTAACTATTAAAAAATATACTACTACCAGGAAACATTTTCTCCCTGAAAGTGAACATACTTAGAAAATTTTAGTCATGCGAAATTGTTAACGGTCATCGACTTATAGTTTCATAACTACAGCCTATTTAAGTTTTCTCATTGACATAAATTATATATTGTAGTCTATGATCATTTTTGCTTCCCTAATGTGAACATTATTTTTACATCATTGCATAGATCATATTTGCTACCTATATAAAACGTTTTGTATAGAAAACTAAAGTCAAATTCTCCTGGAAGTTTGACCATATCCATTATGCCTGAATATGTGTCACGGCATGTAACGCGTTTCATAATTGCGTTACGTGTGTCCCATGTAACTCGAGCCGGTCCCTTATTTCTCATTTCGATTTCCCCCCCCCCCCGCTCCGGATCACCTTGGGTTCCCTTCCTGAGCGGATTGACCAGGAAATGGCAAGGTCGACGGCGTACTTCGCGTCCTTCTCATAACGGTGTTTACCGCCACCCTCGACAACACAATAATTCACGCGGCCTAAGAAGATATCATTTTAAGAGACTTTTTAGACTGCTTTCCATCATTACAGAATAAGGTCAATTAAATATGAAGAAACAATTGGACACACTGAAATGAAGTCCAGCCGGCACTGTCGGAAAAATTGGTTTCCTATCAGGCATCCATCCATATTTCGCGTGATTATGATTTATATGACGCGTGAGAACGTGATTAATTTTTTACTCATTCTATATATATTGTTCAATTATATTACCTACTTATAAACTGGATTCGAATGACTTTTAATATGTACTAATTCTGAGATACATAACTAACCCCCAGTGTTTATGTGGTAGTTGGATGAAACTGATGATGAAATGATATATGTATTATTTATAAACTGATATACGTTTAAAATAATCTATTTGTAATTATATTTTAATTAATTCTCTCATTGCTTAACTTTTCAGAAAACATAACGTTCGCAAGTTGTTTTACATTGAGCAGTAATGGCGGGCTACCGACAATGGAGTCATATCAGACCTCTCACTTACTCATAACACAAACAACTTTATGTCAAGTGCCCTGCATACGCGCTCCTTGTAAGGGACCGAGGCATGTACACCTGGACAACCAACCTTTCCCTTCAAGTCGGATCCCTGCACGGGATTTGCTACAAAAGCACGTGTCCGGGTACCCGACCACCACCACCATTTTTACGAGGTGCTCTAACTCCGAACATCTCTCCAATAATAGCCCGACGAGACGGTTCACCAAGAATTTGTCACGAATAGCCGAAACAGCGCTCAGGTAATTTTTAAAATAGGTAAAGCCTCCTTCGTCTTGAATCACTCCGAGCTCGTGCCAAATCGCATACGTCTCCTCAGTCTGTCTGTGTGTCCGAGCCTGGACGAGCTAGTTCCAAAAATTAATAAGCATGATTACATTTACTTTTACGTTGTGCCTTTGATCGAATGCGCAACTTAGAATA
This sequence comes from Cimex hemipterus, assembly GCA_039619505.1. Classification (NCBI taxonomy): domain Eukaryota; kingdom Metazoa; phylum Arthropoda; class Insecta; order Hemiptera; family Cimicidae; genus Cimex; species Cimex hemipterus. The sequence goes on from CM077109.1 coordinate 2,170,733, forward strand.
TCTCAACTTTGACAAATGGCGGAAATATGACAAGAGAATGCGTTTTATACCTTATTAAGTTTGTGTGTGTGAGAGAGTGAGAGAGAAAGAGGGAGAGAGAGGGAGGGAGGGAGAGAGACAGATAGGCAGAGGGAGATAGAAAAACCGTGGAACTGTACAGTAATTATGAGCGTGAGCGTTAACTTATCTCTTCTTGGCGCGTGCGTGCGTGATGATGAGTGTGCTTGTACAAGTGCTACTAATTTCGTTCAGTGTGAATGAGGATGAAAGTCTTATTAGTGAGCTTGCCGAAGGGTATGAGTGAATGTTATTAAAGTGAAAATGGGGAGTGAGTGTGTATTTATTTTGTTTGTGGGCATGTTAGTGTGTGAGAGAATGGAAAGGGAGATCTACTACGACTGTGTTTATTTGATTGTATATACATTGATACATACACAGAGAGTGAGCATTCTTGTAACCACTTGAGCTAACAAGTGGTATGAGCCGAAGGGCGTGGGTTCGGATCCAGCTCGTGCCACTAACTTTTACATCTCAACCAAGACCCGACATAAAAAGAATAATTAATTGAAATATGTAATTTGGTCAATTCGTCCTATAAACATAAATGGATTAGCAATTGTATTTTTTGAACTGCGATACCAGTACAGCACAAAAATAGAAGCATAAAAACAATTTTTCATTGAAGAAAGGGATTAAAGATATTTGAGCAAGCAATAATTACTTAGTAAATTTTTTTCTTTTGCGCATTTTACTGGAGAACACTATGGTTGTGTATTATTTTAATATAATACAAAAGACGATGATCATTTTTAAATAGTCATTGCTCGTATTATCACTTAAAGCTGCAGTCATTTTAAGCCTTAGATTTTTTTTTTTTTTTTTTAACTGGGTAAAACTAAAATCTTATTCAATTCACTAATTTCGTGGTCCGCTTGCCCAATTAATATATTAATGTTTTAGTTGAGTTAATTAAGTCAATTGCACGAGACAAATGTCAAAAAGGAGGGAAAATTCAAAAGGTGGGGTAGAGATGAAAAGTAAGTCTCCGAGTGGAACGAGGTCACGATAGCTCAGGTAGAGGAGCGGCGTATCTAGCCGAAGATCGTGGGTTCGAATCCCGCTCGAGCCATCGACGTTTTTACCTCAATAAAAAACTAAAATTTTATTTTTTTTTTTAAATTTCATTGCTTATTATTGTAGCGTATCAATGGTTGTTGAAAGAAAAATTTCGTGTTCTACCACTCACGTATGTATGTACAAACCCAATTGCATAACATTATTTAAAATAAAATTTTGATAATAATACTATCTCGAATAGTATTAATAGGCCAAAAATGTAAATAGGAAGAGAAAGGTGTCCTTTTAAAATGATACGACAGGACAAGTTAGATCATCGAACTCAATTTCAAAATCCACACAAGTTTTTATTTCTACATATTTTATTTTCAACGATCCTGACTTTTTAAACGCTAGAGTAAAGCATAGAGTTAGCTTTGATATAAAAAAAAATAGATGCATTTAATCGCCAGACACAAAATTAAACAAGCTTGTATTCATTTAGAAAAAACAAACAGATCGAAATCTATTCTATATTATAATTTTATATATTTATACGTGTATGTGTGTTAGATAAAAGAATATTGATAAATTTTGCTAGATTGATTAATCATTAAATAATTCAAAAATGATCAATATGTGTAAATACAAATTTGGAAGATATTTTCAGTATTCGTTGATAAGCCGAGCAGGTATATTAGTCGGGTCTTTTTTTAAAGATTTCTGGAGAATTATTTGGAGTTATAAACGTTGTGAATACTTCCCTTATTTGTCCCGGTTATGTTAAATTTATATTCAGAACCATAAGAACTGCAATCGTAGTATTCCTCTTATGAAGCCGTAATAGAAAAGTATCCACAAATATTATTTTTGGTTCTGCAACACATGTTTATTTTTAATAATCGGTCGTAGAGTAACGGCCGATATACGGCTTTTGTGTTACACTTTCGCCTTCGATGGCCTCGTCCTAAAGCCGAACAAGACTCTTGCGCAACGAGCAGCCGCCCATTCACCTGCCCGCCAAACGACTGTCATTGACTCGGTTGAACGCCACAAATGATAAACCGGGTTTTCAAATCCTAATTGGTTGATTTTCCTTTGGGGGGAAAAAAGTGAAACTGTTCAATTTTACAAAAAGATTTTCTCTCCGTCAAGCGGTTTCGAACTCGGCGTGGTTTAATTTCTCCCCCGACCAAGAAAGTCCTAGGTGTCTGGTCCATATGACCTTAACGTCTCACTTTTATCAGATTTCTATACGAGAATCTACTTTCATAGTCACTTCTTGGAAACCATTTCTAACAAAATTCATAAAAATTCTCTTCATATTATTCTTTATGCTATTGTTTTGTCGTTGTACTATTGTTTGTTGATTTTATTCTGTCATTTCTCACGTCTCACAACAATTTGTATAGTTTAAAAATGCTTCTTTGTATTCGTTTCATTAACAAAAATTAAATATATCCCAACATCTCGTGAACTTATGAAAATAATACGGTAGCGTTAATTTATTCAAGAGGTCCTGACGGAAATCTCTCATTTAATTTCCAAATAAACATAAGAATAAAATATAAATACAAGTGTAATTAGTACTATGTTAGTAATAATTTATAAAAACGCAAATATTTATTATTTATTACTTATCTCATAGTTATGGAGACAACTCTCAGCAAGCAGAGCTTGAGTAGAGAGTTGGATTTGCGAAGTTTGTGCAATTTATTAGAGAGATATATGTAACATATATATCAAACACAAATAAGAAAATGTTAGATTGAATGTATAAACGGGATATGAGAATTCCAAAATGTAAAAAGTTTGGAACATAAAAAAATTGCTTTTATTATAAAAATAAAATTAAATTAAAAACTACTCTGAACTGAATTGAAAAGAATGAAAGCACAGGAAAAATGAACTTATTTGTTTCTCTTAGCATAAATAAAATATACAAAGCTCTTTTAAAAACTATTATAATAATTCTATTAAACAAAAGTTATCTATCTTTTTTTTTGTGAAAGGAGCGGGCGCAATCCGAGATGATGGAAAGGAAAATGATTTTCTTTTCACAGGAAAAAAAAAAGAATAGACTCACCTTTCATGGAGCTCCGAACTCGGAATGTCCTTTTGTTTTTATTTTCTAGCAACGACCTATCGATAGGGAACCCGATGGATCATGGGAGCGGTTGGAATGCGCCTCTGACATTTGATTATTTAAATTGGTGAAATGGGATTTTTTTTTCTATATAAAATTTGGTCTTTACAAATGAAATATATATAGTCTGAGGAAGAACACAAATATATATGGAAGAAAGAAAGGAAATTACTATCGATGCGCATTATTTTAAACAATTTATCAAAAAGCAGCTGACTGTTTTTATCTCCTTTTCACTCCCAGTCTATCTCACTCACTCTCTCTCTCTCTCTCTCTCTCTTTCCTAATTCTAGTTATTTATTTATGTTGACCGTCAGCAATCCATTTTATCCATTGTTAGTTCTTGTATTTCTATCTATCTCCTTAACTGTATGTTTTACACAATATTTCTTGCCGCTGTTGATTGAATTTCTCTTCCTCTATCAAAGGCCCATTCACTCTATATTCACTTTAATAAATACATTCACTTTCATTATAAAGAAACTACACACATAAAACAAGATATATATATATATATAAAATAGTTTAAACTAAAATATGGAATAACGGGGGCGTCACGGTTAGGGCGTTGATACGGTAAGGTAAAGGTCCCGGGTTCCAATCCAGCGGCTCTGCATTCGGATCCGACATATTTACAAATGGGCTTTTTTATCAAAAACACCGGCACCCTGAGGGTTTATATGACCTCTGCTGTTACAAGCTTTCGTTTAAAGAAACGAACATTTAATGCAATATTTTTAACTTATTGACATTAGAAAAAATAGGGATGGTTAAATTTGTTGCGTAATAGCAAATTTTAAAGCAACAATATAAGAATGTCTTGCATATAATTCAGTTTTGATTTTTGGTAAAATTACAGTAGTATTGTTTGAATTATACGTATTATGTTTTTGGTAATTACAATTATAGAGATTTAATTTGTACTTTTATAATTTACTTATTTTCTATGCAGATTATAGTCCATCTAGCTGCAATTTCTCATTTTGTTTTCCGCATTGCGCCCATCTTCGGTGAGGAGCTGTCACATAAACTTTACCTATCGATATTTCCTTTTATCCAAGAAGACGTGGGATCACAGATTTTGGTGAAACTTTTTCCAGAGATTCTACTTCGAAAAAAATTAGATTAGTAGTAAATCTGAGCAAGACGGGAAGTCTTCCCTTGGGACTTGGGTGTCCTTTCCTTTTGGAACGATTACCATTTACTTGTCAAATATATTGATTTTACTTTGCGATCGAAACTCAGGTAAGCACATATGCTCTAAAATTATTTTTTTGTTAAGAAGGATGTAAAAACCAGTGTCTCCAAAGTTCCTTTGAACTGCCTATTTGTCATATCTTACATTGTTTTATCTTTGGGGAAATGACCTCCTCTCTTTTTCCATCTTCAAAATCCAAAAGATGGAGAAAAAATTAGCGAATCCTATATGCGTGAGAGCATTAAATTTTATAAACCTTCCTGGTTCAATGAAGAAGGCTTTGTCCGCTTTGTTGACTGACGTTCTTTTTTATATCTTAAATTGTTGTTTAGAAAGTCTAATTAATTAACATTATTTTTTCTATTGTTTTTTTTCAACTTACAACCAATATTTTTGCAAATCAAAAACTCATTTCAATTAACCTTCGGTAAATAAATATAAATTTTTAAAAAAATTATTACATAGTACTATTGCCAATTTAGGAGCCGACTAAAAATATGTCTTTTATTTAATTCATTAATTTTTAATATGGCATTTGTAAGAATATCATTGTTACTTTGACTTGAGTCGATATGTATTTTGTCCACTCGGACAAAAGTTTTCATCTCAACCAAGCCCTTAGATAAAAGGTGTAATTAATTAACATCCAAAATAATTTCAATTAATTAATCTTTATGCAAGGTGTTGGTTGAGATAAAAAAGTCAGTGTCACAAACGGGATTCGAACCCACGACCCTCGGCTAAATTGTGAAAGCTGTGCTTGAGCTATCATGACTTTAGTCCACTCGGACAATAACTTCCCATCTCAACGCAAATAAACTTTTTTTTATCTCAACCTATACCTTACATAAAGATTAATTAATTGAAATATGTTATTTGGTCAATCGGACCACGACATCTAATGAATTTAATAAGTTAAAAATGAAGTATATCTTCACTAAAGCTCTCCATCGCCATTTCATTTGTCGCTGAGAATTCAAACAGATTACACGACATTTGAATTATGGCGAAAAGGAGAGAAAATTCGAAAGGTTGTAGGTTGAGATGGGAGTTGGTGTCCGAGTGGATCGATGTCGCGATAGCTTAAGTGGAAGAGCAGCGACGAATTTAGCCGAAGGTCGTGGGTACGAATCCCGCTCGTTACACTGACTTTTTTATCTCAACCAATACCTTGCATAAAGATTAGTTAATTGCTTAATTGTAAAAGATGTTATTTGGTCAATGGCACTTCGAAATCTAATGAATCCAGCGTAATAATTAATCAGATTGAGTATATACAAAAATTACAAAAATGAAAAAGACGGTATGGGTATAGCATGCCACAAAAAAATAAATTATAAAAAAATACGATTTTACCCTAACCACCCTTTAAAGGCCTTAAATGACTCCAATCCTTGAAAAGAAGTATTTGTCTCCTTTGTGTCTTTATCACTAAGCTTTGGGTTTTATGTCGTTTGAAGTGAGAAAACTTCAGACGAAACCGACCGCGGTGGCGAGTGGTTAAGGCGTACGACTCGTGTTCATTTCGCTAGCGGTCCTGGGTTCGAATCCCAACACAGCGTATGGTATTTTAATTGACATTCGTTTGACCCCAAGTCCGCACCACCAACAGGCGGATGACGTTAATCTCTCATGAAGAATTGTGCGGTGTTTAGTGACTGTTAGTGATTATTTGAAGATCGAGAGATGCGGTCTAGTGTGACGTAGGTTTTAGAAAAAACATTTTTCTTTATCGTGCCAACGTTTCCATCTTTATTGAGCGCTGAAGATGATCTCAATAACGATCGAAACATTTGCACAAGAAAGAAAAGGTTTTTCTAAACCTACGTCACGTTAGACCGCATCTCACGATCTCCCGATAATCACTAAACTCTCATTTGTGACTGGCATGGTTTTTAAGCAGTCAGCTTTGAACTATTAGATGTAAGTTATTGGATTATCAAGGCTTGCGAACTTTTATGTGTTTATCAAAAATTGGGATGGTAAAAATGTCGAAAAAGTTGATTTTTTTATTTTCTTTCCCAAAAATTTGTATTCCTGGGTTTTCTGAAATTCAAAACACGGCTATGAACTTTGTTTGTTGGTATAAAAATATGATACCACATTTTACCACCTCCTCGGATACAGAATACAAACTAAATAGAAAAGCTAAATAAAAATAAATTTTTGAGATTGAAACAATGATACCCAGAAATTGTGCGGACAGACATTGATGTATGCTTCAGAGAAACATTTTCTTTATCGTGCCAACGTTTCGATCTTTATTGAGATCATCTTCAGGGCCTGGGGTTTACACACATTTAACAACTGTATCTAACGTTTTTCTGAAATATTGCGGTGTTTTCCACTTTTCTTAAAATCGAATCCACTTGTACATTCGACAAATGAAAGTATAAAGTTAACAACCTTTCTAAAAAAAATTGCAAAAACGTGCAATTTTTGTAATATTTGAAAGTAAAGTTTATTCTTTTAAAAAAACTGTGCAATTTCTTTCTAGACTGAGTAGTTTTTGAGTAAACCAGGGTTGACACTAGTAAATTGACACCGTGTACACGATTTGAATTATGTGTTGTTTTATCTACTTCTCTTATAATAATTTTGTTTCTGTCTGGTTTTTTCACACTGAAAATTTATTTGTATAAGTTTATTTGCTTTTAAATGACAATCTGGTAAGTTTGGTTTTGTTTGTGAAGCTTAACCTTGGCATTACTTCATTGAAATGCCGAATCTTGGAGAAGATCTTTGTTATAATAAGAACGAGGCGAACCGGCGTAAAATTCAAAAATCCGTCCGATTTTCTACTCCTTTCTGTTGTAATTATTCTCATTTATTTTCGATTCCTGTTGAGCAAAGGTCTCCTGTCACACAGGCAGCAGGACAAAATCCCAGGGTGTACTTTGCCTCCGCAAGACGTTTAGGACCGGTTCCGGGTGAAACGATTGAATTGGCCGAACGAAATGGCAGTGGGCGACCCTGGCCGAAGGAAATTCGCAACTGGATTAAACCCAACTAAAATAAATCCGGATTTTAATTAGTCCAACAGTACGGACGGCAGGCTACAAAAACTCGAGGTGTGCCAAGACGGAGTTCAATTATGTAAAGATCAAATTAAAAAGTCCTATGATCCGGAAAAATTAATCCTATTGTGTAAAATGATAAAATTATGCAATACTTCCAACATACATTAAAAATGTATAATTATACACTGACTCGTATTAATGAATATTGGGCTATAAATCCATTCAAATCTTTACACCATGAATTAAATCTCAAGACATAGGAAAAATGATTATTTTACCATTCAACATTTTTCTCGATGTACAGGAAAAGAGTAATCTGAAGGAGCGAGGTCGGTCCGATGAGGTTCGCATCACTAAAATTGGATATTCGACTCAAATCAACCGACAGACCTTCCGCGTTTAACGCTTGACCATCGAGAACCAAAACAAAGCTAATCATTTTTTAATTCCGCAAGACGTGCATGACCTTTTTTGGCCGAATCATTCTCACTTTGGCACATAAGAACAAAGACAAAAGCCCAAAGATGAGTTGTTGAGACATGTCGAGTTCTTCGACCCTTTAACATATTTTTAAACATTCTTTGCCTTACTCACCTGCTGTTCTTAAGAACACTCCAAAAAGGAAAAAATCCTATTGATAGCCAACGTCTATTTTCAGATCGCCTTGAATGTTTGCTATTTGCTGATTTGCTTATAATGCTTAAAATTAAATATTATTTTAACTAATATAAGAATATTCAAAATATATATTTCATTCTATATTTGTCATCAACTAATGAAGGGTTGTAGCATAGAGATCAACAGTGTAGATGACAAGAATTCCGGATATAAAAGTGATGATCGTATAATTAAAATTGGAGGGTGAGATAAAAGAAGGATGGTTAGGAATGAAATAGACTAGCCGTAGGCGAGAATACCATTTGAACATAGTTTTTTGTAGCAAGTGTGATGCCTGTGTAAAACTAAGTCATTTTTTCGTACAAGAAAACTTAACGCCCAACTAGTCATTGGGTCCCTTTACATTACCTTTTTCATTTTATTACAAGCTAAATTTCCATGGGCTGTACCAGAAACCAAGAACAGCTAATATGGCAAATACAAGACACCTTAACCGCCTGATCACTGTGGTTCTCTACTTTCCTTGTAGCTGTCACTTTTATAATATTTAATAACCCCCTTTCGTTTATCTTTTATGACTTTCAATGGTTTTTAAGCTAATGGTTAAAAGCCACCAATTAAAAAAGCTAGAATTATCCTTGTTTAAATCAAATTGGCCTCTGGGAGGAAACTTATTTTGTTGAACCTGGCTTCCACTGGCTTCCAAATTAACCAACAGCCAAATCTTCCCAAGGTGAACCTACACCCATGACTTATGCCACCAATTTTAAGGTTGAAATTATGCTCAAACTTTATATATATATATATATGACCTTGACAATGAGACTTAAGAAATTTACTCGTTAGGTCTAATAACGTAATATGACTTCTCAAATTCACTTCTTCTTACTTTATTTCTGTACATTTAGATTTTTCTTGCTTATATGGTTAGTTAGTTTCATTAGCAGAGGTCTGGCACAAAGCGAAACTCCTTAAGTACAAGTTTTACATATACGTTAATCCTCACAAATTAAATAATTATCGCTGTGTCATAGCAACTTTCTACTTTCAATATAATAGTAAGTTATTAATAACTAATAACACTTACCAGATGAGAGGGTGAGGAGGGCGAAAAATGCGGAATACCTGAGGTACATAACTGCAACGGGAGTCGACGTACTACTGATTGTCTTCTCTGCAGGCACGGACTCGACGGCTTGCTGAGGAGGTGGGGCTGCTGGGGGCTTATGCAACTCTTCTTGATCGGAGCCGAAGGTGGGGATCGAAAAATGAGAGAGAGGCCCGCATATTCTATACTGGTTTTGCGACATTGCACCGAGATTTTTCCGGTGAAAGGTGCAGTAAGTGGAGCGTACCGCGGGGGAAAGGGGCGCTCATAACAAGCCTATAACCCACATTTGGCGTTAAATCGTATGCGCTGCTTTATTTGATTTATAAATCACTAATTGGCTCTTCATTATGATTTCATTTTAACGCCGAAAAACTTACCTAACACCGGTCAATTCAAGCAATTCTCGTCAAAGACTTACTACAAATGCATTATTGTCAATTTCTTAGATTTTCCGGATTATCAGCAGATCTGCCACTCACTTGATACACCCCAGTGAAATGCAATATATATCTAAAACCATATACTCATGTTTAAAAAAAAAAGCACGAAATCCACTCTGATGTTGAGATGACATATGACTATAATCCAAGCATGTTATCGATACGGATGTGGACAAAAACAATGATTATCCATATTATGCCCGTTTACTTTTGTTAGATCTCGCCTGACTACTTCAGGCTGTTGATCAGATTCCACAGCCCGAGTCTGACATCCATTTGTATAGAAGACTACTTGCTGTTTTCCTTATTTCCTATAGTGGACTTCCGTAACCTCGATGCACATAATCTCGTCTGCGTTCTTTTACTCTTCCATTCATCCCATTGGACCCACTAAGCAGTTATTTTTTAATGTGCAATATTTTTTGGCATATTGCTAGGCTATCTGCAGGTACCTACGCTGGAGAAACCCTCACAGTAGCACAGAATGTGTTTTTTAGTTTTATTCTTTTCTTGAAAATAATAATAGTTTTTTCAGCACGTACCCTGGTACATATGCTATCATTAGTGACGGTGTCCAGTCAGAAGACCAATCATGGTTTTATTACGGCCCTCCAGTAATTCTTCGGTGAGTTATGCTTACGGTCACTCTGTGAATTTCTTCGTTGGATATGGATCCAACAAGACTTGGACTCATAAAGGGTTAGTTGTTCCATTTTCTCTTTTACGGTAAATTTATGGCAACAGTAGGATTCATTCTTTGATAGTATGACGTGGACATTTCTTGGCTTCTCATCACCTATCTGCAGAAACCAATATTGTGATTGACCCCTCACAGTAACATATATGTTCCTTGATCTCTTCTTATTCTTCGAAAAATCTACCTAGTACTGCTATTCGGTATATGCCTTCATGGGTACATGTGTCTAGTCAGGATCCTTCAAGAATCCTGGTTTTTATTTCTGTTTCCTTTCTCTTCGCGCCCCTCATCCTTTGGGTGTTTATCTACTAGTATTTGGATTAATTGATTATGGGATTATTCATTCCTTTTTGTGGACAATTGCTAAGCTACAGTAAAATTTGTGGCCAGACGTTGTCATATCTGCTCTAGTCATGGGCTATATGTCAGCCTGCATATTACCTCTGTTCTGAGTGCAAGGAAAACCAGACAAGGGCAAACATTACTATCACTGAAAGATTCTATACATTTCAGGCACACTTTGGCCCCACCTCATATTAGCTTTGGTTGACTGACTATCATAGAGTATAGCTTTCTTAGTAGTTTCTAAGACTTTTTTCCCTGATGTAGTGTTCAATTACTATGATCCAATTGAAAAACCGTAGATTAACTATGTGCACAGGAACACAAACTCCTTCTTTCCCAACTTTTGAGGTGTCGGTGTAACATGAATAATTGGCCTTATAGGGGTACTCTTGTGGTCCGGTCATCCCTAAAGTTCTAAAAACAGTTGGTATACCTAAGATGCCATAAGCCTATACTATTCCTTCAACTTTAGCTAGTCTCATGGCCCAACCTTGTTCAAGGTTGTTCGCGTAAAGAAGCCCTTTTAGGATGGATTATGAGTACCACTCAGACAATGACCGAAATTAAATGCACCGGTGATTTTATATTAAAAAATAATTCAATCTAAACTCAAAAGAGACTATTTCTATTTTTAATCAGTTCAGGTGATGATTGACTGTCTCTTTGGCAATTAGTAATACTTCAGGGTGTGAATTGTGTGATCTGTTGGATGAGGATTGGGGGTATGTTACATCTGCTCTTTTGGAGTATATTTATGAGTTTTTCCTGGCATTTAACCCTGCGTCCACGTTTGCGACCAAAACGATTTTACCACAACTTGAATCTTACAAATATAAACTCAAACCTTCAAACTATCAAAGGCCAAAAAGTGACTTCTAATACATATATAAAAACGTTCTCGTTAACTCTGGAGATCATTAAAGTATAAAAATGGAAGACAGATTTTCTGGGGAAAAGATTGGCGAGGTTCAAATCAGAGTGCTTGGCAGCTTCACAAAGAAGTAAAAATCCGATACATGCTATCTCTCTACCATTAGTGAGCCACGTCCAAAGTCAGGGCTTCTAACTGCGGAGTTCAAAGATGAAAAGTGTCTTACAATTTTCGGGCACCGGCTCTTTAATAATGAATGGTGATATTTGTGGAGTTTTTCTTGTCCTTTTCCTCAAAGTTGACATCCAAATGAAGTTTTAATTCATTTTCAAAATTTAGTTTTTATCATCTTATTTAAGGTTTGAATTCTTAAGATGAAACGCAAGAGGTTCCCAATTTCTTCATTTGACAAAGAGCTTTAGTTCGCTGTCTACTTCTTCTACCGGCTTCGTTTTGTTATTCTTTCTTTTAATTCTCAAACTCCTTTCCGACCCGTACCACTAAAACTTGTACCTTCCCAAAGTTGTCAAAGAACCAACCCCACCTTGGGGACGGAAGGCTAACATACTTTATTGACGAAAATGATTTGTCAATAGTTTCAGGTCAAAGCATCCCTGAATTTCTTTTGTCAACTGTCATTTCTTGTGGAATAAAGATAAAATTTGTTCATTCACTATTTTCGTGGCCGCTCGACCAATTAATATATGACAATTAATTACGGTTTTTAGTTGAGACGAAAAAAGTTAATGGCAAAAGAGGGTTTCCATTGATCAGGTGGTAGAGCACGGCGTATCTAGCCGAAGGTCGTAGATTCGAATCTCTCTTTCTTTTTTTTCATCTCAACTAAAAACTATAATTAATTGTCAGATAAAATTTGTTATAACCGTTACAAATTCTGCACTCATAAATATGTGCAACCAGTTTTATTATGCCTTTTTTCCTTTTCTACGTTTCAGCCCAATAATAATTGTGTGTTGCATGGATGAACTAGGGTAATTGAAAACTATAGCGATTGTCTAAATTAATTAATGTACTATTCTTGAACATTGCTGGCACTAATTGGAATTTTATTATTTTTGTAAGAGACTGTATTATTTGAACAATAAAGTTTCATTAGAATAGGGCGATCAAATGGGATTCTTGGCCTCGAAATGCAAATGAGTTGGTTGATTTAAGTCGTTGTAAGTCTTTCTTGAAATAAAACGTGAACGACTTTCATAGTTTTATTTTGTTTAATGGATGTACAAGCACTGCATGAATCACGAAAAAAATTCTATTAAAACAGTGTATATTTATAAGTACTAATCCATGGTTATTTACAGGCGAATGACACCAAATTTTTAAATTAATTATAACGATCGTTTGCTCAATTGCCGGTACTTTCTGTGCAATAATAATTTAAAACCATTAAAATATATTGATTTTTAAGCATTCCGCCTCTTTATCTCATAAAACTTCAACCAGAGTTCAAGACACCAGACTTCTACGTTGTTGGAACTCCCTTCGAACCGTATAGCCCAGTAGACGTTCAAGACGTTCGGGACGTGCTTCAGCAGTCTGAGACCTCCCGAGGCGTCGATCGTGGCGTTGGTTATCGTGTAGAGAGTTCCCTGTAAAGGTTTCGTAAATTAAAATGTAATTTGGTTCTCGCGTATGAGGGTCACCTTGACCAGGGGACATCGGATCGGCGGGTGGAACGCTTCGGCAAACGGTGTGTACACCTGGTCCTTGTCTTCCATCATCTTGCAAAGATCGTTGTATTTCATTTTAAGGAAGTTCTCACAACTACTCTCGTCCTTGGAGTTGCACCGCTTTAAAACTATAGTTGTCTGAAAAATTAGGAAGAAGGAAAAGTTGGAGAAAGCACGTAACCATGAGGTTATCTTCCATATCCTTTTTTTATGACCTACCAAGGTCAAATTAAATTATAAACCTACGTGACATTTCTTTATTCCTGTATTTTACAAATCTATTGGACTCTATTTTATACTTTTAATTGCAAAAAGAGGCTACCATTAAGCTCATAGACAATTTTTTTGGAGATACTAGGTCGAAAAATATTAATCGCGTAGCCAATTAAAAAAGTTGATATTCATTTTTGCCAACCCGAATACAAATGTTTGGAAAAATGAAAACGTAAAATATTTCGCCAATAAAATCTCCAGATTTTTGTACAAAATAATACATAGTGCTACCTTAAAAAAGAATTTATAAGTTTCATTGAAATCTCTGTTCCCAATCGGTATCCTCGCCCAGTTAGATTTATTTGTCTGTCCTGGATCGTGGATTTTTGGTCAATTTTGATTGTGAAAAGATTCCCAATGGCCATCCAATAAATCAACTGTACGACATGAGAAGCAAAAAAATTGTTTAAATTACCTAAACAAAAATCCTCGGCTTTTATGGATCATTGACAAGAAAGCTCGACTACGCATCCATATTTATTTATCGATTTTAATTAAATTTTTTTGCTGATTCTTGGTCCTTGTACTTAGGTACTAGATAAAAATATTAATCATGTATCCTAGAGTTCTTGTCTGGGATTTAAAAATATATATATCTGGGTTTTATCGAATTTTAAAAAATTTCGACTTTGGAAAAAATCAGATTCGTTTAAAGCTCGCTCTGAAATACGAATTTTATAGGGAACAAAAAAATGGAAATTTTAAAGCTGATGGTGTGAACCAGCATAGGGTTACTTTTGGAGGAAGGCTTCACTCGCCGTTTGTTGAATTACTCAAACGTCATATTCAGGTAGATTTATTCGTCCGTCAGTCGATTTTGAAGTGAAACAATATCGTGGATATTTAGTCGATCTTGTTCTTGAAATAGGTTCCTGATGGCCAGCCGATCAAACGTTATATTACAAAATGCTTGTCAGCATTGAAAATCAATAAACACAAATCTTCGCAAAGACTATACCACGCCCTTTCGGGATAACTACTCGTTTCTGGTATAATCAAGTGAAACTGAAGAAGAATGTCTAATCATAATTTAATAAGATTCTACATTTTATTTACCTATCCTTGGTTATAAAAAAATATAACAAATAAATATTCAAAAAAAGAAAGTTTCTTCAGTATTAACAAAAATAAAAACGATGTGGAACCTGTTTTTGCGCAGAGACCAGACCTCGCCCCTTCGGACTACATACTCGGTTCTTGCAGATTCAGATAAAACTTTAGAAATAGTATCATCTATCAATCCGATTACGTTTGTGTATCTTCTCTGTGTATACTTGGTTGAATAGATTCTGGTTATCTTTTTATATCAAATGTTACAAAATTTAAATCTAGAATGTTTTATAAGCTAATAAATTAATAATTTTTAATAACTAGAATTCTTAAATATTTCCATAAATATTATTTGTCATAAAACAGAATGATATATGGTTTAGGGTTATAGTATTAAAAATATTTTCCACACTTTTGCTAGTAAAACTACGTTGACATGTTTTTCCTGTTTTCAATTTTTTTCTCTTACTTTCAACTTTTTAACTCCTGTGTTGATGTACATGTACCCGCTCGGTATTTGCACCAGTTTGTACTTCCTGTAAGTGATGTTACGCGCGTAGTTGTACTCTGAGAAGAAGTTGGGGTTACGCGCCACCCTGTCGGGACAGTTGATCATCTTTTCCACAGTCAGAATCTGATCTACCTGAAAGGCGTTACTAGGTAACTTAAATTTACATTTTACACTGATTGTTTTCGAAAATAATTAATCACCTTGTTGCACACTGTTCCACTTATTAAGAACAAGGCGATGATACGGAGGACTTTCATTATTGATGGTGCTATTACCTCTGAAGCCGACGGACAAATATCGCGAAACATTTCCTCCCATAGTTTTTTTTTGCACAATTTTATTGATTCTGGAGTAATGCAGGATGTCATTATCGAAAGCCAATTTTGCGTAAAATAGATCTATCGGTAAAAGATTACACATCGACGATCACTGAATCAGTGAACCTTGACGTCTTTCCGCGTTTAAATTAGTCCATTATCTCATTATCTATTGTTTAATTGAATGTAAATTTCGTTTTTTTAACAAGTGTATTATTTCAAGATAGAAGGCTGTTATTTTTTTCTGGGTTATTTTAGTTGATATCTCCGTCGACAATCGAGTCATCAGAAACGAAGGAGAGCAACGTTTCATTGTCTTTATCCTGATAGCTGACCGACGAGTGGGCGAGATTGTTGGTTATGCGCTTCACCCTATCAATTTGATAGTGAATCCTTGACACATCGACGACGTTGTTCCCGATCGCGGCCAAGGTATGGGGAAAGCAGGATTCCGTCATCTCGAACAGGTCTGGGTCCGAGGACTCGGGACTGAGGGGCTGTGTACTGGCGCAGCCTTCTTCCTGAAACCACCCTTGTAAAATCAATTTGTCCTGAGATTGAAAAAGACGGTAGATCGGTTGTGTTCAGTTTTGATGGAACGGTGGTCACCTAGCTGAGGACGTATAACCGTATTGCACTATCTGGTGTAATGGGTTTTCGTCTTGAGGCTTTTTTTTTTATGGTTTGTCACTTTTCCTATACCCGTTCGTTTAGTGTCTCTCTCTCTCACTCTCTCCACCTTTTCTCTATATCTCTATCGGTCTATCTACCTTACCCCAGTTCTCTCTCTCTCTCTCTCTCTCTCTCTCTCTCTCTCTCTC
>CM077109.1:2187297-2208958 GCA_039619505.1 Cimex hemipterus
CTCTCTCTCTCTCTCTCTCTCTCTCTCTCTCTCTCTCTCTCTCTCGTTATGTCTCTATTTACCAATTTAGCTATTCGTAACTATATCATCTATCTTTCTATAATCTATCTACCTACCTCTATCTCATTTTTACAATTTTTTTATATCTACGCTTCTATCTTTCTTCCTCACTCATCTTTGCCTTATCTATCGTTTCACTCTCCCTCTCTCTTTTCTCTCTCTTTCACTTTTCTTTTTATGTCTTGGATTGATTTCGAAAAAGGTATTTTCTCATATGTCGAGAATTTTTAACTAGCTGATTTGTTTGTTGTTTTAGTTTTTACGTTAAGACATATGATAAATAAGATTAATTACAGGGTTTGCCTTTGTGTTAAGGAATATACACCTTTCCCGGTCACCGACTTGCTTCACCAGGAAACTGAAGGCGAAATTGAGTTTGCAGAACAAGTTTAGGTAGTGCTGGTGGACTTTTTTCAGGGTTCGCCTCAGACGAACGTTAAGCCCTTTCCACTTTGCGTAGATGACCTGCATCGTCTCTTCTTCGTTGAGACAACCACCTCCTTTAAGCTTGTTGTGCGCTTCTATGGTAGGGTTGAGGTAGAGCTTCTCCAGTTCTGTGTTTTTCTTGTCGACGTGCTTCAGACGGGCCAGCTTCTTCTCGAACTCGAGCTGGACCGCTTCGTTCCGCTTCTCAATGGAGATGAACCTTTTCTGCACCATGGTCAGGTGGTTCTTGAGCGCTTGGTAAGCTTCCTCGTTCGTATCCATGTCCCTCGTGGAGCTCAGAGAGTTGAGGTCATTGAGGAATTTGTCTTTTAGATTCTTCATGCCGTCCGTCTGCTCTTCGGCCAGGCGATGGATCAGTTGCTTATACTTCAGCTTACGGTTCTTGAAGAAATTAAGAGCATAAACCTTCCTTATCTCATCCTGGGTCATCTCGTGTTCCACATCCGACGGCTCCTGCACCACCAAGTTAGGATTGAGGGCCACTTCTATCATAAAACCCACCATAAACTTGCCCTTCATCTCTCTCAAATTTTCGATCATCGTGTTGTTGATTTCGCTGCTGTCGAGAATCTCGGGGATGATGATTTCGCCCAGATCGGTCAAATAATCGTAAAACTCCATGTCTTATTTTATTTTAAATGGGCGTTATGTGTTCAAGAAGCAAACTTGATTTTTAAAGATTTTCCAGCATGAATTTTGGACTTGTACTTAAAGGAGACCATATCGCAGACTGGGATGCATTCCATTTCAAGCGGCATTTTTTACAGGATCGGCATGAAAGCGTGTGGACTTGTGGACTTAAAAAGTGTACAACTTAAAATCAGCTGTTTTTCCATAAATTAAACCCAATTATTCAAAAATACAAGGAAAATAATTGCAAAACACATTGATTATGTACTGTCATTTCGTTTACACTGTGATAGACGTGAAAAAAAGGTTAGATTATACTTTAATGATAATAAACTACATTTAAAAATGTTAAAAGAATATAATAACATGTGGAGGAGTTGTCGAAAAATAGTGTCACACTCAATCTTCAAGATGCTTAGTTGGTTTGCTTCTTAGGCCCTTCCAACATTGCATGACATTGCAGTGCCGTTTGCTGAGTATATCTGAAATCTTGAAACAATTAAGAAAAAACTAGACTCGTGAATTAAAAAAGATAAGCTTACAATTTCTTTTTATTCCTGAATACCGCAGACCTTGTTTGCCGGTACAGAAACATCTGAAATAAATAAGATATTGAATATACAAAGTTGGTTTTCTTTTGTACTATGTACCTATTTTTTTCGGATAAGGCAGATTCAAGTTGTTCATGATGGAGACGAACTCTTCTAGAGACTTTGACAGCCTGGGATTTGTCGTTTTCTCGACGCCGACTGTTGTCACTGTCTGTCCTGTAGATACATTTATTATTTTAAAAAAATAATGTACAAATTTATCGTAACAAAGCAAACCTTTGTAATCGTGAGCGGGAAAAAGCTTAAAATGATTCGGTAAGGAAAAGATTTGGGAGTGAACCGATTCGTAGAGGGTTTTTGCATCTCCTTCTTGAAAATCTGTCCTTCCACACCCTCCGATAAGCAGAGCGTCGCCGGTCAGAGCGAACTCCTCGCTTTCGCAGACGTAAGTGACGCACCCTGGACAGCGAAATGTTTAAGTTGAAATTCAAATATTCGACAAATTATTTTTTACATTTGGGTTACCGTTCGTGTGGCCCGGTGTTGGTCTGACGGTGAGGCAGAAATTACCGAATTCGATTTTATCCCCGGGTGAGACGTGTACGTCGGCCATTGCACCGCTCGCCTTAGAAATCAGGGACTTGCAGCCGGTTTTATTCTTTAGCAGTCCTGAGCCGGTGATATGATCTGCATGGACGTGGGTGTTCACTGGACAACATATTACATACAACCGTCAAGTACATATTATTTCTTAGAAGTATTATTATAACGTGTTTTTTTTTTTTTTTTTTTTTTTTTTTTTTTTTTTTTTTTTTTTTTTTAATTATTGTAGAAGGTGATGAGAAAGAGTTGAAATCTCCACCAACAGACATACGTCACATCTAAAGAAAGTGAAACGTCTCACACTATGATATATGACAGTCGATATAACGGGAACATCTGCTTGGTAAAAACCATTAACTTTCAAATGCAACTATTTATGGTTTACTATTAAAAGAAAACATTATTGCACAAGAAAATGCTGGAAACGGCGCAATCAAAAGACATCCGTCGACTCTAAGGAGGAATACCATTGCAAAATTCCTTACACCAAATGATAATCGATAACCCAAAACCTCCCCCTGATACAGAGTATAATTTTGTTGAACTTGAAGAAAAAACTAAAAGAAAAAAAAAGAAAATTGCTATTCTTATACATTCTTATATATTCAAGTGTTTGAAATATGACAAGGAGGAGCTTAATGAAATAATTTAAGACAGTTTACATAATTATTATATCCCGATAAGTATTCGAAACGGCTGAAGATCTTGAAGAAATAATGGTGTCAAACTTTCATTAGAGATGTGCGTAGTTCCAGTCAACGATGGAGTCCTCATCAGCTTCCCTTTTGATGAGAGATTGTCAGGCTGGTAGGAATAAAGGCTTTTATGGTAAAGCGAGATGTGCCATGCTTTGAACAAAAAGCAGGTAGTCCTTGGAGTAGTACGAGCCGCTGTCCAGGAGTATCCACTCTCAGTTGTCTCGGCTGAGGAGGAGAAGCAGGAACAATAAGTATGGAAGATGGTGTCGTGTTTAATGTACTGCTCGACGATACAAGGACAGTAACAGGCACACTCAATTGAGAGGATGGTTGTAGATAAATGCAGTCCATAAGCCCCAAGTCCTGGAATACAAAGGCTAGGCATCCAGAAGTGTGGTGAGCCATGTTGAGGAATATAGATAGAGCTGTGGTTTCTCTAATATCTGCTGCGGAAATCAAATAGACTAGAGCTTCTTTTCCTTTTGCAATAGGAATGGAGGGGATATTATCAGAGTTGATCACATATGTTTATACTGTAATATTAGATTTATAGAATGATTGAGTTAATTGTGAGTTTTGTGGCACTTTACTATTTATTTCTTATTTTCATTTTGGTATGTATTTATTTTTTTATTAAATAAGAAGAGTAATACTTTATTTAAAATTGCAGTATAATTCTTTCTTGATTGTAAAATATCAAAACCATCCATAAGCCATGGTATTAATAACAACAAAATATTAAATGAAAACTTGAGAAATATTTCCATGAAGTAAAATAAATTTAATTCTAATATTTGATAAAAGTTATATTAATAATAAACAATACGTAATGAAAATAAACATAAGCTCTTTTTAATACATAAAAACAAAATTGCAATGATTTCCTTTAAAATTTAAAGAAGAGGTGACAAGTTACAAAAAAAACGGAAAAAATATGGGAATTTTTTAATAAAGAATAATTATAAATCAACAAATTTTAATTTTGCTTTATGACAAACATTCTAACAATGCTATTCACTGTCGCCTCTAAACTGTTACGTTATAAGTATGATTTATTTTTTATTTTTTAGGACATATCCCAAAATGTTTACATTATCGTATTCAAAATAGCAGTATATTCAAACTATTTTATATATCACAAATTTTATAAATCACTATTAAAGTTTTTCTAGTTCAAAGAAAATATTGTAAAATATAAAGATGCCTTATCAGATTTCTTTACATAGTTGTGGAATACGAATGGTAAATAAGGTCTCGAAATTGTTTTGCTTTTCAGGATTTGCAAGATAACGTCTCCACAGTATCGGTTATGGGATTGTACTCTATATTCATTTTCAAACATTGTCTAGCTTAATGTAATTTTGTTTTAGTCACAATTAATTACGGCTTTCTAGTTGAGACGAAAAAAGTTAATGGCACGAGAGGGATTCGAAACCACGACCTTCAGCTAGATACGCCGCTGCTTACCACTTGAGCTATCGTGACCTCGATCCACTCGGACGTCAACTTCCTATCTCAACCCGCCTCATGAGTTTTCCCTCCTTTTCGCCATAATTCAAATGTCGTGTAATCTGTTTGGATTCTCGACGACAATTGAAATGGCGACGGAGAGCTTTAGTGAAGTGTACTTCATTTTTAAATCATTATTCACTGTATTCGTGGTCCGCTCGACCAATTAATATATCACAATTAATTACAGCTTTTTCATCTCAACTAAAAAGCCGTAATTAATTGTGATATATTAATTGGTCGAGCGGACCACGGATACAGTGAATAATTTTTTTTTAATATTATTTATTTTATTTTTTGAAGTTTTGGAATTTGAATTAGGGAGTTTCACATGTTGTAGTTTTGGTTGCTGCCGTTGTTGATTATTTATCTGAGAAAAAAGTTTTTGAAGTTCCAATATTTGTTCAACATTTTTGGTCAAGGAGACAATGGTGTGGTCTTCCCGCTTAAGGGGTTTGTTTTTTGTATTTTGATAATACGCGTTTCTTTTATATTGATGCTGTCCGGCTGGATTTTCAAAATTTTTGTTTTGTTCCGGGCGATTATCAGTATTTTGGTTTTGCCTGTAAATATAATTGTGACCGTTGTATTGTGGACGAGTGTTGGGATATGAATATTTATTGTATCTGTAACAATTTTGCCTGTTACAATTTTTATCAAAAGGTAGACTGTAGTTATTACGGTAATAAGGGCCGTCACGGTTATAAATGTAATAACAATTGTTTGAATTTGCTCTGTTATGCCTTCTTGAGTTATAATAATTGAAATTTCTCCTGTTCTGTTGAGGATAACGAATATAATTATTGAATGTGTAAGGTGGTTTATTAGATCTGTAATAGGTACGATTGAAATTACCATTGAATTGATCTTATTTCCACTTCTTCGATTTTCGAGTACAATTCTCCGTAAGTTAAAATACAATCTGTGTTTCCCATTAATAATAAATATTTAGGATGAGTACTTGCAATTAGATTAAAGATATTTTCCCTTTCGTCCAAAGATCTGAATAATTTCAAGAGTATAATTTGTGAATCAATGTAATTTCTTAATGGAGTGTATTCTTCTTGTGGGGAAAAGAAAAGCTGGGATTTTAATTGCATATATTGTTTATCCGACATTCCGATCCTCATCAACGATTCGGAAAATATCTCGAATGTAGTGTTATGATGAGTAAGAGCGTTATATAAAAAGTTTGAAGCCATAGGGTCAGATTCTCTTTCCGCCAAAATAGATGGTATTAATTTAAATTTGTTGCGGTTTCTTTGGGCTATTGGAAATGATTTATGATAGAATGAGGGTGATATAATTTGAAAAATGGCAAAGAACTAATTTACTTTCTAATGTGTAGGATAAAAAGGTATTATTTTTATCCTTTTTGATATTTTTACACGATTAAGTGGATAGAAGTCGGAACTCGATTCGCTAGTGGAGGCGTCATCATCTATTGCTTGAAGAGTACTGAAATCGGGGAAATCCTTAACATTTGGTTTAGTTAGAAAGGTTGAATTTATAGACAATTGCTTTTACTGTTTTTTTTTTCGTTTGTAATTGTTCATATTTCTGAACGATCTATGAGATTTCTGTCGGCTGTAAAGAGGATTGATTTAAGGCTATTTTTAAGTTAGTAAGATTGATGTCTTCTATAATTTTCTCACGAATGTCCGGAGAGGAAGGCAACATAGATTTGCTACATGAGGGTGGTTCTGAAGTCTGAAATCCCTCCGAAGAAGTAGGAAATATTTGTTGAGCAATATTGCTTATAGCCTCACAAAACGCTGTTTTATTATCCTCTTCACAAAATTTTTCAGCCTCTTCTGTTATAGAATTTAATAAAGTGGTTACTGTATTCTGCCTAATAGCTTCTTGAAATTCATGTTTTGTGCAACTTTTATAATTGTGAGATGATTTTTTTTTTTTACTCATTGTAGTTTAGCTAAACTATTTACGAAAAAATGAATGGAAATTTGAAAATATGAATATAATACAAAATAAAATTATACCTCTCTAACAAGTAATGATAAAAGAAAATTTTCAGATACGAATATAATGCAAAGTGAAATTTTAACTGTTTAAATTTGAACCTAACAAAAAATATTAAATGGAAATTTTAGAGAATGAATATAATGCAAGGTTATATTTTAACTGTCTAACAACAAAAAAATGTTGTTCTTAACGAAATAATTCTTAAATTTATTTGTATGTGTGAAAGTATCGCTCGCTACCAATATTTATGACGATCTTTGGTGAATCCCTTTCACTCCATTCATATAAATTTCCTGAATAGTGTGAAAATAAAAATAAGAAAAAATATACGTAATACAAAAAAAAAAAAAAATGAAAAGGAATTTTTGTGCCACAAAAAAAAGACTAAGGTCTTAAAAAATAATACATTCAGCTACTGTCTGGATAAATAAAAATATGTGACAAGTAAAGACATACGGTATCAACTCCTTGCCCTTAAAATTGAAAATACAGCAGGTTGTTCGATTAAAAAAAGGAGAGACAGTCCTTCCTCGTCCTTTGATAGCTCAACTCACACAGGCCTCCTGCCGAAGGGGATTAGCTTATCCTTCGAGACACTGTTATAATCTTTACGCAAATTTATACATTTTACTATTAAAAGGAATCAATACTGCAAGCGAAATTGTTGGAAAGAAGTGCCATAACCATGTAACCATCGTAAAACCTCTCTCTTTACGTGCTATGTCAGCCACTTAACACTTAAGAACTAGTGTCTGTTAAAACGTATCTCGTTTGCTTAAAGTTAAAATAGCATCTATACCAAAACATCACTGCCAGAAAGGAAAACCATTGTGAAACCTACCTCCTTACACAGTCATAAACGAAAAAATCTTTTTAAATAGAATTACCTAGGTACGTATATTGCAATATTTAACTTAATTGTTCAAGATGCTAGTTCTTTGAAACTCCCTGCTCTTCTATGGCTGCATAACCTTAGGTGCTAGGAAGTATTTCTAAACTCTGTGCAATGGAAGGAAAACGACAAAAATTGTATATGTACGTTATGTCATCTAAGAGTAACGAAGGATGTCCTTCATATGCCCATATTTCCATAGCACCGAATCCTGTATCTAGGACGTAGAGAGCTTCCCAGGCTCTCTTAACCACCATAGATGGTGAAAAACTGCAAGGTCTTGCGCTCTATGCCAATTCGATATGTTATGTTTTTTTTTCCTTTGTTGTAAATAAAGTGTGTTATCAATCTATCTATCTATATGCAACAGCTTATGGCTTTTACTGTTAAAAGGAAAAATAGTTGCAAGAAAAAGCGTTGAAAACAGCGCCATATGACAGTTACAGGGAGTAAAACCATTGTAAAACCTCTCTCAGTACAATAACGTGCTATGAGAACCGAACAATTAAGAAGTAGTGCTTGTGAAAAACTATTATTTCGTAAAAGTATGGATGATATATGAAACAGCAGCTAAACAAAAAGGTCATTTCTAGAATGGTAAACCATTATAAAGCCTACCTCCTTACACAATTGAAGTTCTGCTTTCTAGATAAAATTACACACATATATAGGACAATTTATTGTTTTTAGTATAAAAAGGAAGGATTTAGAAGGGTGCTTGTTGGAGGAACGTAATTGAAAACTGACAATTTTAAAATAAATTGAATACTAAGAATTGAATATATAGATTTTAGAATAGTATGAAATGTACAATAAAGCTTGTAAACATTTTAATTATAGTATAACACCTCAACAATAGAAGGCATGAGTTGTTAAAACGAAATGTTTTCGCTGAATCGATCCGCATGATAATCAATAAACTCAATAAAAAATTAAATCATAATTTCAACTAGAACCTAACGGTGACATGTGGAAAATATTGATTTATAAATCTCCGAGTTTAAACGTAAAGTAATATTTATCTCATTAGTAATTGAAAACTTTTTTCATTTTAAAGTGTTGAATTTAAACAATTTTAATACTTGACAGCGATATTTTATAATACGTCAAAGCCTTCAGTGTGTTATTTAATATATAACATTTCAAGGTTTATATCGTACGATAAACTTGAAACTGAAGAACATGAGGAAAACGCAATCACAATTAGAAATACAAAATTATCTAAATTAAAAATCTAACAAAATTCCTTTGATAAAGCTTATTATGATTCATATGATAACACTTAAGGGAAAAATTGAAGAGAGAAATAATTACTAGCGAATTTCAATATAGATAATCTGAATATTTCTTATATGTATTTGTTTTTATTTTCATTTATTTTTAATCACCATTTCTGAATCATGGTTCTGAGTAAGGAAGTCTTGGAGGGTTCGAACTGTAGGGATCGAGGTTTGCAGATAGGATTGTTGTATCAACACCAATGGGAAGTTTTAAGTCTGCGTGTATATACTGAAAAGTCATGTTGGTGCTGTGTGAAATTGTTGTGAACCGTGAATTTGCATTCTGCTGCGATACGATATATGAATGATACAATATAAATATGATAGTCACAGGGAAGGGTAAATCTGGGAAATTTTCGTTCTTCATAGGCGGTTTTATTTAACCCAATGGAAGTTGAGAATGGGTATTGTCTGAATTGAATTGTATAATTCAGGATTATTCACCATTGGAAAGAAATATTTAGAGATCGTGAGATGCAGGTTTAGATAAACATTTCCCCTATCGTGCCAACGTTTCGATCATTATTGGCACGATAAAAAAAAATATTTTTCGAAACCTACATCACATCAGACAGCATCTCACAATCTCTAAATACTCTTTAATTAACGGTCAATAAATAGCACACTTCGGAAAGGAAGTTAATATTATGGACGATAACAAAGTAAAGGGAAATATAAAAAGTAAGGTTTAATAGCTTATTTTTTATGATGCTGGCGACGGCTGAGTTTGCATGTATCTGTTCTGTAATTGATGTGTGTCTGCTAATGTAAACTATTTCTAGAAAGTTGTGTCATACTGGGGCAGTGTGAAAGTTTTGTATCAACGTTATATCAAACACCACAAGAATAGCACCCCACTTTACGCCCTGAAGTAATCCGAATAAAGCTCAATGAAGGGACGTCGGTGGCCGCAACGGTTTAAGCGACACGGCGCCCACACCTCGAGACCTCAGCTATAAGGTAAAGCTCCCCCCGGGTTCGAATCCGACAGACAATTGGGCTTCTTTTTCAAACTAGCACCCTGAAGGTTTACACGACTTCTGGAGTTGCGAACCATCGTTAAAAGAAAAAAAAAGAAAAGAAAAATGGGGTCGAATTTTTGCCTGTCAATGTATATGACGGCGATTATTAGTTTAGTATATTTATACAAATTGATTTCTAATATAAGTAGTTATGTAAGGGGGCTTAATAAAAGGAAAAAAGAAGAGGAATAAGGCTGAAAATAATTATCTAATTAACCCGTCCCGGTTTATGACGTCACGGCGAATATACGCAGTGACAACCTCGTCTCCATGCACCTCCTTGTTACAATCACGTACACAAACCTCCGGATTTCGCGGAATTTATTCATTTTGCCATCATTCATAAGGAAATTTGATCGAAAAAGTTTGAAATTTAATTTTGAAATATAACCAAAGATCGAAGATAGAAATCGACAATTTAGGGAAGTAGTCAAAATGTTAATGGGTTAAAATGCTGCTAATTAATAATCTAATCAAAACTCACTGGCGTATTTGAGCTTGAAACCCTTTTCTTCGATCTCCAGGAGGTCTCTTTCGACCTGCTCGAGCACCGGATCGACGAGGACGCATTCTTTGACGCTATCGTCACCCAGGAGGTACGTGTAAGTCGAACTTTCCGGGTCGAACAGCTGCAAAAAAAGCTTTCATTTAGCCGAAAACAATTCGAAGAGAGTGGCGAAAATCCGCGTACCTGTTTGAAAGTGAAGTTCTGTGAGAAGTTGAGCAGCGGCTGTGTCATCGTCAAATGCCTGGTTACATTTGACCTCGGTCCGTGATTAATACTACACAACTTGGACATCGATCCCATAGCCCTCGTGAAAATCAAAAGCCGACCCATCGATACAGTTGAAACAGGCGAAATTATAGAAAAACCCGTTCTACGGTTCTACACAGACGTGAAGATAAGATAAGAGTGGAAGATCATTTCGACTGTTGCACTTCGAAGTCCTTGAAGATTGATTCTTGGAAACAGCAATCAGCTGTCGCCTGCACCAAACGATTTCACTCCTAGATGTAGCGTTTCCCCGGGGGCGCACAGCTTCACCTCCGAGAGTTTTGATTTATTTTCGAAAAATGACGGTGGAAGAAAACGAAGAGAAACCGGTCGACGTCGAGGAAAAAGAGAAGGTTCGTCCTTTATATTTTTATTTTTAACAATCCGAGTTTATTCTTCATTCACACTCACCGATAAATTGAATTTATACATTGATGATTGAAAGGATTTAACTTCATGTATTGTAACAATCAGTGAATTTTATAAACGCCTTTGGTGGTTACCAATTTCACTTTAGACCAAATTTTTACAAAAAATTTAATTTATAAAAGAATTTATAAAATAAATCTAAAGTCAATCATCCCAGTATTAATGTACAGATGCAACAGGTTTACCGATCACATTTGTACTCTGCTGGTATGAAGGCAATTTGTGTAACGTCCATAGTGGTGCAAACATATTATCCAGATGTAACAAAGTTAATATTTATCATTGATGTGTGGTTTATTTTTATGTGTTTTGAGTGTGTATTTATTAGTGTAAGTGGCTCTGCGCCAAGAGCTGGACCCTGAAATGACCCTATGGCACCTAAGATCAATGTTGACATATGGGTCACTGATGTAGTTAACTATGATTCTTCAAGCCAAAGTATTAAGGTTATTATGTAGACCCAAAGACAAGCCTGTCCCAGTGTTACTAGAGCCAGGTGCACAATGCTAACTGCGGCCCTGGAAGTGTTGTTAAACCTCTCCCAAATTAATATCTAATCCAAGGAAAAGCTAGAGCAGCAGCTCATAGGCTCATAATTGACGACTATCCCCAGGCCATGTAAATAAACAATCGAAACATTGGGAAGAGGTTCAGGCAGATTCTATAACTAGACATGCTAATCAATACCACTACTCCAAAATACAACTTTTCCAATAAGTACAAAATACTGATACCAGAACAGAAGAATGAGCCAAAGGAAGACCATTAAAGGTAAATTTCTACTGGTTTACTGATGGCTCCAAAAATGACAAAGGTACGGGAGTTGGGGTCTTCAGGATGAACCCCAAGTCCTAACCGAGTTAACCTAGGTAAGTATGCTACAGTTTTCCAGAGCGAAATCATAGGCAATGAAAGGTTGACATGTTGGCCAAAAAGGGGGTCCACATGGTCTCTCTGGGTCCTGAACGCTGCTGTGGCTCAGCCTGCCTCAAAAGAGGATACATCTTAAAATAGATCCGTAATGATTCCATAACCTGGAACAATGTCACATGTCAGCAATACTACACAGATATGCCAGGAAAGGAGGAGACCGCAGAACAAATTCTACATTTCTGTGAAGGTGGTAGGTGCATTCTAGGACAAGAAAAACACAAGCAAAATCCTGCATTAAGGAGCCAGGAAGCCTGTAAGTTATTAATAACAGGGGAGCACAATAGATCTATTCAGATCAAGGTGCACTAGGCCCTATGGCCGCCTCTTTTCTCCCTATCCCTATCAGTGTAAGTGGTGAGATCGAGATGTATATTCGGGGTCATCCTTTAAGAGCTGTTGTATCCCCCTTAATGCTGCCCTTATTAGGCCCTGTTTCAACAGTTGAATCTCTTATAAGGCATGTGTTGTACGTCCCAAAACACTTCTGGCAAGTGTAGCGTCGCAGTTTGTTAAAGTGTCAGTGTTTCTTCTGCTTCTTTGCTAAATCTGTACTTGACATGTTGGGTTATGCCGATGTTTAGACGTCTATTTAGTTTGCAGTGTTCTCTTAAGGACCTTGTTGGGATTCACAATTCAGTTTTTCTACTTCCTTTTTTGCATTCTCTTAACTCTTTCCTTCAAAAACTTGTTAGAAGCTTCTTGAATTGTTGTTGATTGTTCTTTCATTTTCTTTTAATTACTTTAATAATTTAATTTAATTAACTTCATTCAAAGTGTAGATTCCATGTTCTTGCAAGGGCATTCGCCTTCTCATTGCCTTCTGCTCCCACATATCCTGGGGCACAGAAGAGGATGATGTGTTGCATACCTAATTTGTTTAGCTTTGTTTTTGGGGGGAGGGTTATTGTGTGAATTGCTTAAGGGAGATATTATGGACCTGACCACACATGGTAAGGTGAACTCCCTGATGTATAGGACCCAAAGGTGAGCACTTCGAGGAGTATCACCCCTTTGAGATGAAAGTCAAATAAACATATTATTAAATTTATTTTATATTTTTAATTAATAGCCCGATAAGAATTAGACCAAAGATAAATTTGGAATTAATGTAGTATTGGCCTAACAACTGCTGTGTATAACTATATGGACATCTTTACATTTAATCCCCAGCTTTTCCTGAAGACAAGACGATGAGAAGTCAAAATACAAAGTACAAAATAAAAAAACGATTAGAATTGGCCAAACTAATGGCTGATATTCACGCAGACCTCTAGATGAAATCTCCCTAAACAATAAATGTTAGATCAATATTGCCAATAGTGTATAATACATTGCTAGGGCAACTTGAACACCCAGTTCAAGTTTTCCACTTTAATTTAAATTACATTGATCTAAGTTAACTGTGTGTGTAATTAATTAAATAATTTTACTGTGAAATAAATAAATATATTTAGATATGATGGATATGACCATTTACATTGGAAAGTGTTATTTGAAATTTTGTGATAATTTTTTTTTCGTGTAGGCTGATCTTTTTCAATATCTTGAAGATTTTCAAAAGCGACTCCACCTTAAACTTGACCTGTTCAACAAAAACCAGTTGGCTTGCAAGAAGAGGCCTGATGCTGCTGCGCTTTGCAAGCTAGACTCAAGCCTCAAGAAGAATTCCGCGTTCGTGAAAAGACTTGTAAATAAATTTAAATTGTAGAAGTAGAATAGCTTGCTTAACGGGTTTTGTCGTACAGAGAAACTTCACCAGCAGCCAGTTGGACACCTTCCTGAAGGATTTGGCAGGCCTCAATCTCTCAAAATATCTCAGTGAAGTCGCAACAGCTCTAACCGAAGTTAAATTGAAAATCACTGATGTCCCAGCTGCTGTTTTGCTCTGCTGCAACATCCACTGGACATATGCTGACTTTGCATCAATCTTCCTTGAGCATTGGATTAAAACTCTGCATCTGAAGAAAAATGAACCTGTAATTAAAAACTTTCTTACTAAAATTATGGTACCAATTTTTTTTTCTATTTATTTTTTTTAATTGCAATTAAGATTGAGAATGTAAGTAAATTAAGAGTTGATCTGAGGTTCTACGGTGACCTGGTATCATCGGGAATGCTTGCAAATAAAGAAGCTCTTCCGCTCCTTGGAACAATTTTGACAATCCTTACAAATAAAGACAAGGAAAACCATCACAATGTCAATATAATTATCAGTTTCTGCAAACACTGTGGTGAAGATTTTGCAGGTAAATCTTGATATTTAATGTTTTATATTATTATTATTATTATTATTATTATTATTATTATTATTATTATTATTATTATTATTATTATTATTATTATTATTATTATTATTATTATTATTTAATTATTTTTTAGGCCTTGTTCCTAAGCACATAAGAAAACTTTGTGAAAAATATCAAGTTGATATTCCAAGAAGCACACTGTTGAGTGTTGAGAAGCAAATGAACGTTCAGTCACTTTTTAAAGAATATTACGCTTCTCTGTGCCAGCATCTTTTAAAAGTAAAATTCCCCCATCAAATTATGTCCACGATTTCTATTAAATGTTCGCTTTTCAGGATCATGCCAAAGTGCAAGCCTATGAGAGGCAGAATGACCAATTTCTGAGATTGAAAGGTGAAGTGAGGCAGGAAAGGCTGCATCAACTTGAAGTGATGCAAACAGAACTGCAGACACTTCTTACAAGCGCAGAAACCCTCGCTGAACTCTTGGACCAACCACTGCCGCCACTTCCTAACATTGGTAAATAGCTATTCTTATTTTCAAATCTGTCAGAAATTAATTTGTTTTTTAGGTTCATCAAGCGACAGGAGTCCAGTTGATGTTGAAGACGGTCTGGCCCTTGACGAGGGCATTTGGGAAGATGATGAGTCCAGGTGTTTTTACCAAGTCTTTCCCAACCTCCAAGAGTTCCTACCAACAGTAAAATCCTCACCAGAGCAGGCCATTATTGAACCACCAGTATGTATGTTTGTTTGAGGCCATTTTTCTATTTTTCATTGTTATCTTTTGATTTTGAAGATGAGTGAAGATAAACTAGATGAGGATGTCAAAGAAGAAGATCTAGAAGTTGAAGAAGTTCCTAAAGAAGATGAACTGCCAATTCCTGAAGGTATTTCCATTTTTATCAATAATATCTTTAGCAACTATTTCTTTTGCAATTTACAAAATACATACAAAGTGAAGATTATATTTCCTCGATTAAAAGAAATTCAAAATGCAAGTGTTTTGCATTGATAAGACAGAAGTTAATAATTCAACAAAGTCTTAACAGAACCTGAAGAAGCGCAAGGCTCGAGCGTCAAAGTCATCCTTGAGAGTTTCTTGAACAACCTGCCGAGTTGTGTCAACCGTGAAATGATTGACAATGCCGCCGTTGAGTTTGTCGTTTTCCACAATACAAAGAATTGTAGGAGAAAGCTTATCAAGTAATCAAATTTTATTATACAAACAATTACATGTTTATACATACCTTTTTATTTATTTTTTTTTTCAAGAGCTTTGTTTGGAGTATCTCGCACAAGACTAGACTTGTTACCATTCTACGGTAGGCTCATAGCTATACTGAACCCCGTCATTCCAGAAATCGCCGTCAACCTGACAAGCCTCCTCAAGCAAGATTTCAAATACCATGTTAGAAAGAAGGTATTGAAAACATTATTTCTCAAATACAATCAAATTTGCTCACAATCGTGCTCACAACTTTTAAGGATCAAATAAACCTAGAGTCAAAAATAAAAGTGTCTCGCTACATCGGAGAACTGGTCAAGTTTGGGCTTTTTCCAAAAATTGAAGCACTTTACTGTCTCAAGCTATTGTTGCACGACTTCACACACCATCATATCGAAATGGCTTGCAATATACTCGAAACCTGCGGTCGCTACCTCTATCGTCACACCGAATCTCATCGTCGTACCAAAATATATATGGTAAAGTGATTTATTTCTTTTATATTTAGTATGTATTAATTTTTTTTTCTTTTTTGTTGTAGGATGACATGATGAGGTTAAAAGCAGCTACTGCGCTGGACATCAGGTATACAAACATGATAGAAAATGCTTACTACTTTGTCAACCCTCCGGAAAGCTCGACTGTACAGAAAAAAGTGCGGCCTCCCCTTCATGAATATATAAGGAAACTTGTTTTCCAGGTAATTTTGCAATTAAAAATAGAAGTCTAGTGGCAGTGGTGGTCAGAATAGCTGAGATGTTGACACAATGCTTGTTGTTGTAAGGTGAATGTCTCAAGTTTGAATCTTGAAATACTGTTTTTTTCCCCTCCTTTAAATAATGACGTCCTGAGGGGGGTTTGTATAACCTTTTAGTTAGAAAAAATGGGGGTCCTACTATATATATATTTTTTTTTTAATTTTATTAATTTTTTTTTATTTATTTATTTTTTTTTTTTTAACAACAGCACCCTGAGAGTATATAATTAATAAATGTGCTGCTGTATAATCTATACTTTAGTCTTTGGTTTTCTTTCTTTTATGTGTTTGAATTATATATGTATATTTTTTTAAGGATTTAATGTGCAATGACAATGAGCGCAAGGTTATCAAACAGATGAGAGCACTTGACTGGGAAAATGAGCAAGTTGCTAATTATGCAATAAAGTGCTTATCGAGCGCGTGGAAAATTAAGTTTCATCGGCTGGCCTCCTTGGCCAATCTTGTTGCCGCCCTCGTCGAATTCCAAGTACATTAAATTTTCAAAATGTTGTTTTTCTTACTAAATCTAATTTTTGAAACTTGCAGGAATTCGTCGGGACAAAAGTTGTCGATTCTGTCATGGAGGATATCCGACTCGGGATGGAGATAAACTTACCAAAGATGAACCAAAGGCGGGTCACGATGATCAAATATTTTGGTGAACTGTACAACTACAGACTCATCGAGAGTTCAGATGTTTTCAAAGTTAGTCTTTTCTTTCTTAACACTAATGAATTCGTTTTATAATGAAATAATTATAACTTTTAAAGGTCCTTTATTCATTGATAATGTTTGGAGTTAGCTTAAATAAGTCACTTCCTTCCCCGCTCGACCCGCCCGACAACCTTATAAGGATTAGGCTTACATGTACGCTGCTAGACACGTGCGGCAAGTTTCTAACACACGCTGATGTCAAGACGAAGCTTCCTTATTTTTTTACATACTTTCAGGTGCTTAAATACTCGATACTCTATATTATAAACATTACAATTTAACATTATGTTGTAGTGTTACTTCTGGTCAAAAAAAAGCGCGCCGTGTTGGAATGATGACAACAAGTTTCCTGTTTACGCCCAGTACCAATTGGAAGACTGCAGGGAGAAAAACTGTCCAAACGTACCACTTTATACAAGCTACCAAGAAGCTCTTACAGCTGTCAAGAATCTCCAGGATCAAATAATATCTGAATTCAATATTAAACAGGTATTTTATTTTATTTATTTATTTTTTATTTTATTTTATTTATTTTTTTTTTAATATATAAAGCGTGTGTTTTGTAGGAGCTGATAGTGAACCAAGGCTTATATTCACCAGGATACGGTAACAACGACGATGATTCTATCCTTTATGAAGAAGACGAGGAAGGTAAAATATTGAAGAAACTAAATTTGTATTTAGATTTGATTTTACAAATTATTTTCTTAGGTTTAACAGAAGAAGAATATAACGAAAAAGAAAAAATGGTAAATATATTCTTACTATATTATCATAAATTTTTTTTAAAAAATTAAATGATTACAGATTCAAAATAATAATGATGATGACTTCCTTCTTGAGCTTGACAAAATGGTCTCTGATAACGTCCAAGAGAGACTTAAAGAGTCAATCCGCCCTTCACAAGACATTGTAGTCCCGATGCTTGGCAAGTCGCATAAAACGAATGGTAGGTCAGATTTTCTTCTGTCATGCAACAAATAAATCAATAATTTTCTGTTAGACTCCAACTCGTCTTTCGTTCTGCTGCTGCGTAAGGGAAATAAATCGCAGTGTAAAAGCTTAAATGTACCCCTCGACTCCGACCTTGTGCGTAACCTGAAACACCGTGAAGAAATGGAACGTCAGGAAAAGGAAAAAGTGAAAAGGCTCACGCTCGACATACAACGAATGCAGCTTGAAGACTCGCAAGAACAACAACAAGTATGTTCTATCAGCAACTTTCACCTATTGTCATTTATTACTTTCTTTTTACTTTTTTTTTGTCTACAAGGAAAATGCACCACCGACTACAAATGTAAATCACCAGAGGAGGGTGAGGTACTCGGGGACACAGAAAGGTAAACGTAAAATCTGATCTTTTTTACAATTTAAATTTAAAAAAACAAAATTTCTTCTGTTTTAGTGGATCGGTTTCTTGATCTGTACTGTTCCAACAAATAAGAACTTCAAAATTAATTCTTCCAAATTATAATTTAAAAAAATTAAATATTAATTTTTTTTTGTATAGTGTAAATAAAAGATAATTTACCGCAACTTTTTCTTTATTTAACCCCAAAAAAATTATTTAATTGAAAAACTACATAAATTGATTTTTAATTAATAAAATGCATTTCTCAGCTTCAAGACAGTGGTGAAGGTTTTCGGACACACATTTGGTTACTCCAGTCAGAATTTTTGGAAGCGCAGCCAGATTCCAACTTGGCCATGTTTTGACAGTCTGGTTTTTTATTTGTCTTCCTTAGATAAATCGTGGAAAATAAACGGTATAAAATGTAATTGTTGTATTAATTCAAAGAAATTTAATCAAATGATAAGGTTTGTTGTTTAGTACATCATTGTATGCGATTGCCCTGGGTAACCTTTATGCTACCATACTGTTATGGTTATGATATAAATCAGTTGATTCTACACCTTATATCATCATACTTTTAATACGATCATAGATTTTATGTAAGACGTGATGTCTTTGTTAACTATTTAAAACATAGAGGATGCAGAATAATGAAATAACAGTCCAAATCAGTATCAGCAAAACTACCATCTATCACCCCAAAAGAATTGAAAAAAACAAAAAAGAGCCTGGGTCATAATAAACTTCCACCCCCCTGCCAACAAGAACATGCCCTTTAAAATAAGGATGAAAATATCAAACATATTGGATGGGTGCCAATGGATACGTTGTTCTCAAAACCGTGGGGAAAAAAGGTGAACGTGGGCTGGCATCAAAAACAGGATCCAGTAAAAACAAAAAAAATCCTATTTGTTTACTACATTTGCACTTTTCATTTGTAACAAGTGATGGGTACAAGAATTACTCTCATAAACCTTTTAGTTTCAAAGATAAAAACAAAATCATTTTGATTTATTTGTATGTGTTCAATTGCTAAGTGTCGAGTGGTGCATGAATTAAGCTTAACCTAACTGAATTAACCTCATAGCATTCAAGATAAACACAAATATGAAAAAAAAAATTCAATAATTTTTACTTATTTGTATGCTTTCAATGGAAAATACCGTGCTGAATCAATGAGCAAAAGAATTAAGCTTGTAAACCTCATGGCTCATAGCTTCCAAGATAAACACAAAAGCCAAAAATGTTTTAAAAAAATTTTCCCCGATGTATTTGTAGGTTTTTAATGGAAACACTGCACTACTGAGTCGTTTGGTGCAAGAATGAACTTTGTAAACTTCAGCTCTAAGATAAATGCACGCCCTAAAAAAAAAAACAAATTTTCTTCATTGTATGTACTACTGAGATGATGGGTGGATAATTAATCTTTATAGTAAACTTAAAATCAACATTGCCCAATGAAAGCAATATTTTTCACACTTTTCATTGTCTATTTCTTAGATAAAAACATTTGAAAAAGTTTTCAGTCTGATTTTTCTTTATTAACAGTTTTACATTACAGTATTGTACAATGATACGGAACATCATCTAGCGTCTCTTCATCATCTGTCATTTTGTTGGTACCCTTTGATTCCTTTATTGATTTATCTTGATTATTTTAGACCAAAAAAAAAGTTATTGAAACAATCAGTTGTGATGATTTAAAAGTTGTTACCAGTTTTTATCGATTGGTGGACATCCATATCTTGGAAAAGTAGAGGCTCTTGATGCGCATTTGTTACAGGCTTGAGTGTTTCTGTAAGTAAAAAAAAAATGCAATATAATTAATATGCTTAATAAAATAAATTATCAATTTACGTTGTTTCGTTTTTGCTGTAGTCATTGGTTTAGCCTGGGGCATTTTTATCACTCCTTTTCCTTTAGTTTCAGTGACATTTTGTTCTTGGGCATCCTGAGGCAAGTTGGACACAAGGTATGGTTTGGGTTTATCAACCACTTCGTCTGATTTATTCGAATTGATGCTGAAAATTGAAAATAAAGATATTTGCCTTCCGGTCTTTGATGGCCATGGGGCCTGTTTCGAGAGTTCGGGTTCCTCGTCGACCTCTTCTATTTCCTCGATTAGGTCCCTCATCGTGTTCTTCATCAACGGCGGAAGGAAAAACATTGCCAGGCTGCTGCATAAGGCGCTAAAACCAGTCAGGACCAGAGGCAATGGGACATAAACCTCACTCTTAAAAATTACGATAGGACCAATAGTCAATTGATTACAGTTACCAAGGAAACTATGTTTGCTGCGACACACAAGGCGATGTTGGCGAAACAATGGCACCATCCGAAACCCACACCTCTGATGACAGTCGGGTACTTGCAACAGATGGTCGTTAGAAATGTGGTGTTCATTATACCGCTGAAGAACCTCGCAAACAGAATCACAATGTCAAAGAGAAAAGCATACGATGCTAGAAAAAAATTATCCAGGATAGATTTTAAATATATATTTTTTTTTTAATGCAGCATACGAGCATAAGCAGCAGTAGCTAAACCAGAACCAATCAGGCAGCAGATTCCAGAAAGGCTTATAGATATTGATGCTAGTGTTAAATCATTGTCGACATTCAGCATAAGGACAAAGGTGACTGCACAAAACTCAGATAGCCCTTTAATTTTTGAAATAATTTGTTTTATTTTAATAATTATTTGTTTTATTTGTATTCTTTTAGTACCAGAGTAAAATAAACTTGTCGAATAAAATGCACTATTCAAGGCAAGACCATTGTATGTCACTGAGTAGAAGAATGACGGAAAAGGGCATACAATAGACAGCCATCTAATTATCTTCGTCTGGAACAGCATTGGCAATGTGACCTTTTCTGTATTTTTAGTCATCATTGGTTTACTCTAAATAAAAAATAAATCAAAACATTACGCTTTCATTTGTAAGGAAAATCTAGTCTTTTAAGACTTTACATTTTTAATCTGTCTTGGGATACCGGAGAGCAGAGGGAGCCGGTTGAAAGAGGATGCCATCTCGAGGAAAATCATCAGCTCAGGCAGGTTCTTTGTTGTCAGCAGCCATCTGGGCGATTCTGGAACCAGCCTTAACTCGGGTTAGAACATACCAAAAGCAGACACGACAGTACAACTTACCACCAAATTGAAAGGAGGAAAATAGCGATCAGGGTGATCGAGTATTGGAGATGGACCCAGTTGGGGAATATCTCGGAGAAGAGATGAAGCGTTATGTACCCAAAACTGTACGAGTATGTGTATGCTGTTGACATAATTCCGCGCCATCTGCCTCCAACAATCTCAAGGCCTTTAACATTAATGTGATTAAGCCATTTTTGATGACATTGTCATTCCACAATACATTGTGTGTTTTGACTATTTAAAGTTGTCGTAATATTAAGTACGTTACTTATTTTACTAGTTTATATCATATGAATCATTACTATTTATTGAACATGACCACACACACACACACACACACACATACACAGAGAGAGAGAGAGAGAGAGAGAGAGAGAGAGAGAGAGAGAGAGAGA
>CM077109.1:2210362-2283808 GCA_039619505.1 Cimex hemipterus
TCCTGGAAAACTGAAATTAATCAACTACGATTTAACTGCCAGGATACGAGGGATTTGAAGGCAATGATTAAGCTGTTAGACTAATAAAAAAAAAGAGATTTGAAACAGATCAAATAGATGAGACGACATTTAAAAAATGGCAAAAAAGGAGGGAAAATTCAAAAGGTGGGGATGGGAAGTTAGTGTCCGAGTAGATCGAGGTCAAATAACCCATGTGGTAGAGTGTATCAAGCCAAAGGTCGTGGGTTCGAATCCCGCTCTTGACACTGACTTTTTATCTCAACCAAAAACATTAATTGAAAGATATTAAATTGGTCAAGCAGACAACGAAATAATATGGAGATCATTTTCAATCAATTTTCCAGTTGATATCATAGGTCGCAATGGAAACAAAAGAAAATGTCACCAGTACGACCAGGAAAATGTCGATAACCTATCAAAGTAAGCAGCAGCAGGTAGCTGCATTACAGGGAGTTACTACAAATCATCTTTTTTGATTCCCCGTATAGATAAAGGGCGGTTTAAAAAAAAAATATATATTTTGTTATAAGAGTCTGTTTGTTCTGTTGCTGAAGTATGGCAAGAATTAAATGGATTTTCTGTCTTCTTTTCCAATGTACCACCCGCCGGTATGGGGTCTCCCTTAAGTACAGCAGGGAGGTGGATGGGGGAGGGGAATTGTTTCATTTTATGCAAAAAATGGCAGTGAATTAGCAAACACCATCAGACAGCATTTTCAATTACTTTGGCATTTTTAAAAAATATATTTTTTATCATTTTTAAACCAATGTATTATCTGATACCAACTATCTTGGAAGTAAGGACTGTTAGTTTAGTCTTTCTGTCTAGGGAAAATGACTAAAACAAACAAAAACAGAGGAATTTTTATTTTTCAGATCGTCAGCTGAGCATACTAATTATTTAATTCCCTTTGTGTGTCACAGTTTCCCATAGAAATTTACATAAAGGTCGTGGACAAGAGTTAACCGTTAAATCTAAACGTGCTGCGTGAACAAAGGACTCGGGAGGGATGATCAGCAATAATCAATCTTATCTATAACGTGAGTAAACTGCGTAATATTTTAAAATAGAAAATCGGGCAACCTGCCAAATGCACCTACATATAATAAAACTGCACATCGTGATGGCGCTGCAGAGGTAGCCGAGAACGACCCGGCACAGAAGGTACATCCTGTACGATGAAGAGTTGGCGATGATGAACCCAGTAAGGACCACGAATCCCTGGGAAACCATCAGTACCCTCCTCCTTCCGAATCTAAAAACTCTGTCATCAGAGATGTGTTCTTTTTTTTTTTTTTTTTTTTTTTTTAATATCAATCTTACCTGTCAGCAAGGACGCCGTTTACTATGTCCCCGATGGCGGCACCGATCAGAAAGACACTCTCTGCCAAGTTGTTAATCGGCATTGACGTACAAGCCAGATTGAACTAATCATAAAGTGAATCAAAATTGCTTGATGGAATTATGTAAATGATGTTAAACCTCTGAAATGATCGAAGTCTTTCCTCTGTCGTAGTCCCAAGTGGTACAGGTGGTCTTGGCGTTAGTTTTGTAATTCTTGAGTTCCTCGTAGGTCGCATTTTCCGGCAGATCTTTCTTGAAGCATGGATCGAAGACTTTCTCTCCTCTCTAAGAAAATTAAAAAAAAAAAAAAAAAATCTTTTTAAAACTGAAGAAATTTCAAGTACCAAGTTAAGTTTCCAAGTGCCGCTGATTTCCCTCCATTCGCTGACGGATATGTTGCGCAGGTGGGTCGGCCTGGCGCAGCAGGAGATGTGATCTGCGGCGGTCACTTCGGGCGAGGCGAGTTGAAAAACGGCCGGCATGTTGAAGAGGGACATGATGATAACGATGATGGTTTGCCAACAGCCGATGTTGCCCTGCGTCTTCAGGATGATGTCTGTGTCATTCCCGTCGCCTTCTTCTTTCGAATGAGCGGCCAGTACGGTCTGGTCCACTTCCTCGTCACTGATATCCGTCGTCTCTGAAGAACGTTTCTAAAAAGAAAAGAAAATTTTTTGTTTGTTAAATGTGACTACACACGGAGAAAAACCTGAAACGAAAACAGGCTGAACAATTTCGATGCTTTCCGATTTTCCATCTTTCCAGTATCTCTTGAGGGAAAATCCTAAAAAATAACTAGAATCAAACAGATGTTGATATTTTCTAACGAAACCACATGGAGTTTTGTTTACATAAGCGAAATTACCTGCGATCAAACAAGAATAAGAAAATTATTAACCTTCCAACATATCATAGTTTTATAACGATCCGCTTTCAATTCTTCTAATTAGATTTTTTTAAATTCGAAACATAAATATCTTTGAAATTAATTTATATTATGGCTTTAGTGCGACTATAACTGAACAAATATTTTATAAAATGCCATCATTTTCTGCGTTCTGTCAAACCAAAAGGCAACACAGTAAAAAGAATACTTAGTACCACCTCCTCTAAAGATACGAGAAGAATTAATTTGACATATAATTAAAAATAAAAGATTATGGAATGGAGGAAGCATTATATTTAGCCTAATTAATAAGGTTTGATCTGGAGCAGAAGTTTTGAAAGAAAGAAGGGTTCTGCTTGAAATTTCTTTACGTCCGTTCTGAACAAAGAGCTGGCGGATCCGAAAAGAGGAAAAGATTGTGAAACGATTCCTCCACCTTCACATCACGCTTATCAAAATTTTGACAAAACGTAGTGTTCAAGCCCAAAACCGATTTAAAAACTAAACTTACTGGACAAAATGGACATCTCCGGATTGTGAGATCGAAAGTCCGGAATCTGGTGGAAACGAAATCTAGGCTTGATAAGTTAGAAAAAGCCCAAGCTAGTCTGGAAAAATTACGATCATATCTATCAAACTCATTTAAACAATGAACACTAATAAAACTTATAGCCATCAATCAATTACAATTTAGTTCGATTATTTATTGAGTGACTGATTTTTTTGTTCCGTACAATGCAACTAGTTGGTCTATTTTAGCAGGAGGATAATTTTTTAGAAAGGCAGGACGAAATATTCAAAAAGAACGTATGTCAATCAGAATTTCGATTCTTCTAAAAGACTCGTCCAAGGGAATACTTCCCATGATTCTGCAAACGGACTCGTTTTTTAGCTTTTAAATGCTCATGCTGTCAGTTAAAAGAAAAAAGCCCTGGAACATGAACAAGCTGAAAGTGGCAAAACGCTTTCAAAATCCAAATATGTCCAAATCTTGGCAAAATTCTTGTAGGAAATGTGAACTTGGTTTATAGACTGCTGAAGGTTTCTCAGATTTATGAGAATAAGCTTTTTTTCATCAGCTAAAGCCATTCTTCTCAAAAATCTAAAAGTTGGCCTGATTTTTCCCTCTTGAATTTATGCGAGATGTTTGGCTTTGGAGAAATCATAATTCCGGTCAGAATTATGATTGTTAGCTTTCTAAGATAGGTTAAGGTGAAATTATTCTAGTCATATCGTGGAATCCTTAAATCCACTTGAATTCAGCTTTGGAGCTTTGAATTCCGCTGGAGTCGTCTATGGAGACATTGGACTTTAAGCTTGTTCAATGTAAGTTTCTGAACTTATTCGTCGAGATATTTTATTTTATTGATTGATCTCGTATTGGTCAACGGAAATTAGATGGATGTATTGGTAGGCGTGTAATAAACTGCGCCCTTTAAGAGATATTGTATCCCCAGTTCTCTGCTAGGCACACTGGTAAGTCCGATTTCATCAATTAACTTAATTAGTAGACCCGGTTTCGGTGGTTGAATCTTTTCTATGGTCATATTGTACATCCCAAAGCACTTTATCCTGCGGGCAAGTGTAGCACCGCAATTTGTTAGTAGGCGTGTCCTCTACCTCTTTGCAAAATCTTCAGATGCCGTCTTCTATAAATGTCAATTTGGTTTGCAGCGTCCTGTTAAGGATCCAGTTAGGATTCGCAGTTTTTTTTCCTGCTTCCTTTGGCACATTCTGTTAACCTCTGTCCTTCCGAAATTTGCTTGATTTTTGGATTGTTTGGGTTCATTTAGTGAATTCCATTGTTACTTAATTTTCTTTTGCTTTTGCCCTTCTGTCTATGGAACTCATTGATAGTGTGGGTAAAAATACTAGCTTTTGTTGAATTGCCTCACAATGCTTATAACCCAACATAGCGCCATTTCACTGAAATATAACTAAAAATCTTTTAAAATCTTTTTTGACCCAAAGTCGAAAAGTTGGATGAAATTCATAGCCGTGATTTCCTATTAATTTTCAACTAATTCCGTGACTCTTGCGGTCAGTTTATTATTTCATCATAGCGATAAAAACACGCCTAAGCATTAAGATGAAGTGATTGTATTAATTCTTGTCTAAAACCTCAAATGGTGTCAGACCAATGATGCTGAACGATGGCTACGACTTCCGACTCTCTGTCTACTATGAAAGAATTACCGAAAGTAGAACAGGTTTTTAATCTTTGGAACAGAACCTTATTGTGCCTTCAAACTGCAACGTACGAAAGTACAGTGGGTCAGATGGGTTTTCTCAAGGAAGAAGTGGAAAGTGGTTAATAGTCTAATGTGTCATCATTGTTTCATAACAGGTTCCTCTTTGAAATTGGAAATGAAATGAAAGAAGAGAGAGAAACAACACACAAGAGAGAGAAGGAAATTGAGTGTGAAAATATAATAAATGAATATTGGTTTATTGAACAAAATCTCGCAAATTAATCCATGAACGATCTTTCTTACAAATAACGAGAGATTGAGAAGTGGTGAAGATAGAGCTGTTAGAGTGGGTAGATGAAGATAGCGATATATAGATAGATAGGTAGATAGATAGATAGATAGAGGGAGAGAGAGAGAGAGAAATGAAAAATAAAAAACAGACAGTAAAAGCATGCAAAAATGATGAATGTAGAGAGAAAGGGGCCTGAAGTAGAAGTAGAGAGAGAGAAAGAAAGAAAGAGAGAGAGAGAGGGTGCAAGAGAGAGAGAGAGAGAGAGGGAGGGAGGAAATAATAACGTGTCATTATAATAATAATTGTCAACAGCAGAGAGAGGTGGAGAGAAAGAAAGAATGAATGAGTGGAAGAGAAAGAAAGATAGGCGGAAAAGAAAGGAAGAAAAAAGAGAAGAAGAGAGAAAGAGAGTTGGAAAGAGAGAAAGGGAGAGAAAGAAAGGAAGAAAGAAAGAGAGAGAGCGAATGAATTAATGAGTACTTTATTTATATAAATGCAATTAACGTATAATTACAATAACAGCTGTCAACAACAAAGAAAGGGGAGGAAAGATTCTTTAATCTTCTTTGAGATTTCTTTCGAAAGAGAGGGAGAAATATAGAGAGAAACAGATATAAAAAGAGAAACAGAGCCTGAGAGAGAGAGAGAGAGAGAGAGAGAGAGAGTGAGAGGGAGGGAGGGAGGGAGAGACAGAAAGAAAGATGGAAAGAAAAAATAAGAGCGTGTGCTAGAAAATAGAAACGAATGAAGGAATATAATTTTATTTTAAAAATTACGCAAGAGTGAATGAGAAAGAAAGAGATAAATTTAGAGAAATGGATAATTAGAGATAAAGGTAGACAAGTAAATAATAAGAAAAGAGAGAGGAAGACAGATAAAGAGAAATAGGTATAAAAAGAGAACGAGAGATAGAGAGAGAGAGAGAGAGAGAGAGAGAAAGAAAGAAAGATTAGAGAGCTATTTGAATGTATAAAGTAATAGGTAAATATAGAAACCAATAGGAAAAGGGGGAGAAAAAGAAAGATGGAGAGAGTGAGAAAGAGAAAGGCAGAAAGAGAGAAAAGATGGAAGAGAGAGATTAGAGAGCTATGTATGTGAATATATAAAGAGAACGGTAAATATATAATTCAACAGGGGTGGGAGGGAGAAAAAGAAAGATGAAGAGAAAGAGAAAAAAGAGAAAAGAGGGGAGAGGGACAGAGAGTGGATGAGGAAGAAGGATAAATACACAGCTAAGTAGAATGCTCCAGTAAAAGAATATGATAATTGAAATAGGGAGTAAAAGTGAAGACGGAGAAAGAAGGGATGATTTTGAAAAGTGATCGTACTATAGGGCGAAAGGTAGAAATAATCCGTCACAGGTAGTGATATAAAGAAATAAACTTCATACCTTACATGCCCATCGATACAAATCCATTCTTAAGAGGATCTTCGACAGGGCGGGAGCCATCTGGAGTGGGAGCCGACCTATAAAACGCACCAGGCCTCCTCCATTTCCCAACAGTTTAATATCCAAGTGCCAACAACTATCATTCAAAAGGAAAGAGATATGAAATTGTTAATTTTTTCTGTAAGTAATTATAAAATTACATTTGATAAGGTAGTTTAGGTATTAGATTTTAATGAACTTTTTTCACTTTATTACAATTTTTCTTTTATTCAGCGTGCTTTGCTAAATTTTTTTGAAAATTAGGCAATTGTAAAATTTTAATTTGGAAAAATGCATTTTGAGTGTGTGCATGATGTTTCTTTCAACATGCGCCAGCAGATTATCCCTACATTTTTGAAGATGCAGATATAGAAGCGTGATGGGTAATTTCTTACATTTTTGTGCAGATTCTAAAACTGTCAACTTTTTTTGGAAGTCAACAACCGACGATGTCGACTTTTTATTTCAAATAAGAACCCCAAATTTTTAATTTTTTCTTAATAGAATGAATACCACCTTCGGAATACCTCTGAAATTGATTGTCCGAGATTATGTGGAAACACCAAAAAATTAAGGAAATTTCAATAATGTTTATTAAACGCAAATTTCCATTTCTTTCTTTTCTTTTTTTTTTGGTCAAATTTTGAACCAAGTCTTGTGAACTGTTATTACAATGAAATATTCTCATTACCAAAATAATCCTCTTGATAAACACCTGCATTTTTCGCATTGTTCAAAAAATTCCAGACAGGACATTTTGGAGGTGTTCCAAAGTTGTGGTACACATTCTTCTCAGAAAAAATCTAGTTTCAGAAAACAATTATCCAATTTGTGGTTTCTGTTTGAAAATAAAAAAAAACACCAACGTTAATTGATGCCGAAAAAAAATTGGGGACGGAGAATCAGTGCCAAAATGTAAGGGGGTCA
Organism: Cimex hemipterus; assembly: GCA_039619505.1. Taxonomy (NCBI): domain Eukaryota; kingdom Metazoa; phylum Arthropoda; class Insecta; order Hemiptera; family Cimicidae; genus Cimex; species Cimex hemipterus. Next base: position 2,217,454 of record CM077109.1, read on the forward strand.
TTATTGGTCACTATTTGTAACTGTCCAAAAAAGAGGGGGGGAACTTGCTGGCGCATGTTAAAAAAAGACACTCTGAATAACAATAATATTTCATAAATTGAAATTATAATTGCCATGATGAATTTTTCCTTGCAATAAATATAAAATAATAATTTTTGTAGCATAAGCAAACTTTACTTCTATACAAATTGGAATTTTTTTGACAAATCCCTCCCCCCTAAAACAATCTATGTATCAATTAAAAAGCTTTCTCAAATCTTAAAATGTAAATACACGTTTTGCACGGTCACACTGTATATTTTGGCCTTATTTTTAGGGGAGAAAATTTGAAATTGCTGATATTAGGCAATAACCAGAAGTGGATTCCTAAGCACCTTGCTTTTCATTTCCTTCTGTTAATTTTTATTGACGTTCATACCCTCACTGTCAGTCATTGAGTACGGACTTTTATAGTCTGACTATGTAAATTTGATTAAAAGTTTTACATAACCTGCCAAAGAAAAATAATAAAAATAATCTGACTAAGGTAAGAGTAAATTTGTCAGAAGATTATAAGGTTATATAACCCTGAGAGGATCGGTGCTGATTTATGAAGTCGCGATTTTGCCTGTTCTTTTTTTATTTTTTTACATTTTTATTTAACAGAAGCCATTTTTCACCCACTATAATAAATAAACATATGCTGCAAAATACACCAATATATTTCACAACAATAACGTCCTAAAAAACAAATAGTGGCGTCAAATGTTACGAGAATTGTTTTTTAAAGATTGTATTTTTCAAAACCCACGAGGAGTCAAAGAGGATTACAAAACCCGACTTAAACATAGGTTTTCTGTTTAAATCAAGATTTTCCCCAATGTATTTAAGAAAGACGGCGTCGTTAAAGTCTCCGGAAGACCTGAACGGGTGGATAAACAATATTAAGTCTCTTAAGTATCAATTTTTACTTAAATTTATTATTATTATTATTTTAGCTAAGTTTGACATGCATTTTATGAGTTTTTTTAATGGAAAAAAATCCATGTTGTAAAGAATTAAAAAGCTTAATATAACAATTGACCACAAAAGGAATCAACTGGAAATAAATTAGCCCAATCAAAATGTTTTTTTTTTCTTTCACGTAATAGATCCGACAATAACAGCATTTCGATTTTTCATCAAACTACATATTTTAAATAATACTTTTATTTACTAAAAAAAAATTGAAAATAAATTAGAATTTCCAATGAGGATCAAGAAAAAAATTTACGCTTACACATTATTTATATTTCAATTAATTAATCTTTAAGTATGGTATTGGTTGAGATAATACGGCGGTGTCACTAGCGGAATTCGAACCCACGAACTTCGGCTAAATACGCCGCTGCTCTACCACTTTAGCTATCGTGACTTCCGAAATCATCACCATCATACCACACAAAACATATAACAATATAAAAAACATTTCTACAAATGGCATTACTACATAGGCTAATTCTTCAACAATTTGGCTTTCCTTTCCCCAATTATCTACGTCTATGCAATCCTGAAAGAATACCTAGATTTTGGTTGAAATGAAATGTTGGGGAGTTGGTTTCCGAGTGGATCGAAGTCACGACAGCTCAAGTGGTAAAGTAGCGGCGTATTTAGCCGAATTCGGTTCGAATTCCGCACGTGACTCTAACTTTTTATCTCAACCAATGACTTACGTAAAGATGAACTAATTGAAAAGAATTTATTTGGTCAATTAGACCACGAAACCTAATCGATTATATTTATATTATTTAGTTACTTGGACATTTCCAGTGTAACAAAACATAATTATCGTTATTTCGTTCTTTTTCTTCTTCTCTTTATTGTTATTATTACAAGAAAGAAAATGTTCTATTTCAATAGAACTACTTATATCTGAGAGGTAACGAAAATATGAAAACAGCAAACAAAAGAACGCTGGTATAAATGTTATTGAGTTTTAAAGCATAAATTTATATAAATATTGGAAGAATAATTAATCGTGGGTCCGCCATTTTTTGCTTTTTGTTTATATGATTTTTTTTTTAGTTTGTGTAACTGATGGTTGATTGTAGTGCAATGAAAGTGAACGCTGTCCACCCATGCCGTGTAAAAACTGTCATGATTGTGATTCGCCCTTTGAACTGAGATGTGTGTTTGTGTTTGGATTTTTCATTTCTAATACACGTCATGGTCCGCCGGGAGATCGGGGTTACCGATCTGTCTAGAGACAACGAACCCGTTCCGCGGCACTTTTCCTTTTTCCTTTAGGCTGAGCGCTTCCAGGAGATTAACACAGCATAAAAAATTCAGCTTCGGAGACACGGATTGTAGCAGAGGGCTATTAGCCGGATTAGGGCGGCGAATCGTTGCGTGGCCGGAAAAAACGAAAAATTCTCGCCAGGTTGAAGACGAACCGGATTTCATTTATTTATTTATTTTTTAATATGCCTTGTTTGTTTTTTTAAGTTTAAAAAGGTTTTATCAGTATTATATAGCTTTTTGATTTTCCCACTCTAACTGGCAGTTATATATTCTTTTTATTACCACTCAACCTTTAATTATACTTTTATATCTTAAATCTTCACAAATTCGTTTCTTATTTTGGATCATTTGATCCTTCATAATTTATACTTTTGGTCTGTTTTGTCAACTTAAATTCTTCTCCTATGCTAGGTTGTTAACAATAAATAGGAAGGGTTGTAAAAAAAATTGATCACTTGCAAAATGGTAATTTTGTCCAAAATTGCCGTGCTTTTGTTTTAAAATATCGACAATATGCAAGTGTAGTCTTTCTCTGCCAATTATGGCCAGTTTGTCTTAAATATCGGCACCTCGGACCCTTTCTGGACGACGAGATGAGCAACTGACCAAATTTTTGATTTCGTAACATATGCAAATCGGGATAATCCAATGGGCCAAATGTCATAAATAATTGTCCTATTCCCGTTTAGTCTTTAATTACAAGTAAAAGGACGCCGGAATATTGGTGCAAGGTCGATTGCGGACATCGCGATGAAAGCGGTAATAAACAAATTTTTCTTTCCTTCGTCTCAACAGAAACAAGGACATCGCGTCCCTTTTCTCTTCTTGGGCTTCGGAGAAAAAGGTTAAACAATTTAATTCCTGATTTATTTGAAAGTAATGTAATTCCTGTCAGATAGGAGGACATATCGTTCAACTGCACGTTGGATCGCACACGAAGGGTCAAACCATTTTAAATTGCATTTTTCAAACCAATATTAATTAAAAAGCTCATGGGCTCTGCCCGTATTCGAACCCAGGACACTAGCGTGGCAAATATAAGTCGGACGCTAATATTTTCATTTTGTACAATCTGAAATTGAATAAAATATTTAAAAATATTTCTTAACTATTCATATTACAGAAAAAAATCGAAACAGTGAGAGTTAAAAACATCGCGCGCAACAGACGATCCTGCTAGGGAAACCAGCACAAAACCTTGCTTACCAAACTTTCCTACTAATTTAACCAATTCAGTTACAATCTCAAAATGTATAAATTATTTAATAATATTCCTTAAAGTTTCACATTGAAAAAAAAAGAAGAAGAAAATTATAGTAATAGTTGGAAACATCGCCACCAAAAAACGGTACATCTAGGGAGGGAACCAGCATAAAACTTTGCTTTCCAAACATTAAGTTTCAGACTAAAATTTTAACCAGTTCAGTTACTAACCCGTATACAATCTCAAAATGTATAAATTATTTAATAATATTCCTTAAAGTTTCACATTGAAAAAAATAAGAAAAAAAGTATTGTAACAGTTGGAAATATCTCCTTTGACCTCTTTGACACCCTAATAGTCATAAATTTGTTATATACATGGTCTCTTTTTAGATGGTCCAGCTAAATTTCTCTAGAACCAATACTGCTGTACAAAAAAATACTGTTTGATATTTTTTAGTCTAGTTTCAAATTTTTACCCTTTATTAGTGAAAACTTATGTAAACTTTCAAGCCCAGTTCATCTTCAAAATTTCAAATACGACTCTATACAGCCTCACATTTTATTTTTTACGACTATTTTGTTTTAATGATGTCAGCTTGTAATTTGAAATTTCGAAGTTGATTTGCACTTGAGACACCCTGTATAATCTTTGTATAAAAAAACGTAAAAATTTAAAAATCTTTTTTTTTTTTATAGCGTCAATTGTTCAAGAGAAATGTATATGCAGGCAAGTTGCTAGAAAAAAAATTGTAGGATTTAGGAAAATAATCTATTCTAATTTTTTAAAGAGGGTTCGCAAAAGCAGAGGTCATATAAACTAGTAACATATTCTAATTAACAGTCATTGTACATTTTTGTGTTGAATGTATCTCTGACAACTTTTTTCTGATGATTTGATAAAAAAGCAGATCCGTTATGAACCTAAATCCGTTTGTTTCAAATGGTTGCTAGTTGTGAATCATGTTCTACGTTCTAAGCATTTTTATATTCTTACATTTTTCATTCTTGACAGGAGTTTTTATTTGAAAACTGAAAAAAAGTTTGCATTTTTTTAACCTAAAATACTCATAATGATAGCTTTGGTTAGTCGATGTATAAATTATTTAATAATGGATTGATGTAATCCGGTTATAATTGATTGTTCATTTTCCAATATTGGTTTCAATCAGTGAAATTACGTGTTACTTTTTTTTCCCACGAACCGTGACATTCTTCCTATTTTTGCCGGTCGGGTTACCAATAGGACAGTGGATGTTTTTTACATAATGAATAATCACCGGTTCCTCTTTATTGACAACCGAAATGAGCCTGACGGAAGGGGGTGGAAAAGCGTTGCGGAAACTGGAAAACGAGAGCTTTCCCGAAATCTCTCCAACGTGTTTGAAAAATTGAAAAATCCTTTAGACACGACGCGCGTTGCGACACCGCTTTGAAATGTGTCGCCACATAAAACCCGCTTATGATTAGTAAACCAACTGGTTTGAAGGTATGCCCAATCCCTAAACACGGGGGGGGAGGTCCATGCACTGTTAAACTGATCAATTTGGCACGGTTGAACTTCTTGCCAGTAACAAAATTAAAAGATTTGATCACTTTTACTTCAAGTCCTTTTTCAAAGTCTCGCAATATGATATTATTATAAAAGCATTGTTCTTTAACGTGCCTCTATATCAATGGAGAAACAATGCCAATGGTTAGTTTATTGCTTAAATGCTGTTATTAATCTACTAACATTACTATGTTAATTAAATACTAATCGGTAAAGTGTTGTTGCATAAGCCACGCCCACGCCCCGACAGGCGACTTTTCTGGGTCCGGAGATTGTTGAAATGGTTGGTCGTTAAACGTCCGAGACGACAAAACCGGTCACACTTTTCATTGACGCCATTCACGCCGTGAAATAAAAGTATTTTCATGGATTATGATCAACTAGACTCAAGGTTGATCGAGAGTGAGTATGTAGAAAAAACTAGTTTTATTTTAAGGTTATGTCATTATCGTCTGAATTTTATAGAAATTTATGGTCTTCACTTTGCTAAAGCCCACTGTATCAGAAGAAAAAAATGGACCTTTATTGATTGATGGATTTTATTGATTTTATATTGATTAAATTGTTTTTATCAACATCTCGATCTGTGTAAAATATATCTAAAAGATAATCATCTTGACATTCTCCCATAAAGCCACTCACACACGCTAATAAATACATTCAAATTTTAAATTGCTTATATCTTTACCTGTAATAACATCCTTCCCGTTTATAAATAACACGTTAAACGAGGCTGAAATGACCAAATTGTCCGCCCCCCCCCACAAAAAAATAAATAAATAAACCATGTTAAACGTCAGCTGTGTAGGTCCTATCCTGAGCCCGCGAAGACTGTTCATTTTCTCTTTTTCAATCCCAAACTTGGATTGACCTCTGTATTACTTTTTTAAGCCATAATCTGTAATTTGTATGAATTGTATTTTTTTTTTTTTTTAGTATACCGTCTGTAATATAGTAAATCTGATGCGTCTGCATCTTTCTCAAGTTTAAGTGGACTGAAATGACTCAATATTTCATCATAATTTTTTTTTACCTTAATTCCGAAATTACTTGTTACTGGCTTAAATTCTTTTGTAATATTTTAGTCGTGTAAGACCTATTCTGAGGCGTGGGACATTCTTTTCTTCAGCTAAAATGTATAGAGTTAAAACTACTTAGCCTTTCATGATGATTTTATTTTTACATTCAGCTTTTATTTTGTTCATTTTTTTAATAATTTGTTTTGATCTTTTGTGTTTTTGCCCATGTGTCAACCTGTACGCCCTATTCTGAGTCTGATGAAAGGATTTCTTTTTCCACCATAATTAATATTTTACTCATTATTTCTTAAATATGGTTTTGTTTTTATCTTCAATCTGCAATTGTTTTTGTTAGTGTGATAATTTTTTTATATAATACATCATGCAATTGGAGTGTGGAACTCGTGTATGCCCTATTCTGTTGCTGACACGAAGATTATTTTCTCCGACAAAAATTAAGGATTAACTCTATCTAGCTATGTTATATTCTGTTTAATCATCAGTTTTTAAATGTTTTGTTGTCTTAATTCCTTTAATTGTTTCTTCGGTTTCGTGTTTTTGCCTACCAACAGTCTACCCGATTCTGGAGGCTGGAGAGAAGATTTCGTGTATGTCTATTCTTAAACAAATGAGAACATTACTTTCTTGAAGGTTGTAAATTAACCTCACTTTGCTCTCTACATTAATCTTATTTGTACCTTCAGCTCTAAATTTTTTTTCCTTGTCTACAGTGGAAACCCAATTCTGAGTCTGTGAACAGGGTTCGTTAAATACATTTCAGCCGTGGTCAGATGTGTACAAATGGTTCAAATTGATTGGAAAGTTGACACACTATTTTTGTTCTCTAGCCTTCTGTTCGTTTAATAAAGAAAGAAGCCCAGTTGTTTTACCTAGATAAAGGGACAGAGAAAAGCCGACCTCCTGGAAGCGCGCTGAAAGCAGAATTGAGAAATGTTTTCTCCGTTCGAATTTCACAGTGTTCGATTGGCCAACGGATCCGCTTTTATACGAGCAAGGATTTTATTCGGATTGGAAGCATTCCAATGATGCCGATCCCACTCACATAACTGAATAGTTATTTTGTAATCGGGGCGTTATGAGCTGTTGGGCCGCAGAATTGGGTCGAATGTGGTATTTTTACCAAACTATCCCTCCAACTCTTTGCAACAACTGGAAATTTGATTTGAGTGTAATTTTGATAAACGATTTATCTTTCTGTCCGCAAACCTTGATTGTAAAATTTTGTTTTAATTTGGAACTGTATACTTAAACAAACAAGTTTAATGTTAACACTTTTTCTTTGTTTTCTCATCATAATGTTTTTCCTTGTAGCTTCCTTACCGATTAATTTAATATTTTACACCGTCTACTTCTCCAGATTGCATCCAACGTATTATATGTGGGAATAACGAAGGGGAAATAAGCGGTCACTACGGGCGACCCGATTACGTCCAGACGTCCGACCGACACCGCGAACTTTGCGTATTAAAGTTGCTTAAGATCTTCGGTATACGTTGGTTTATACTATTTTCGCATCAGGAAGTGAAAGCAGTCCATACGGATAAATTGACCTTTCGTTTTGTTTAAACAACTTCAAAACAAGACGCCGGAATTAATTTGGACGTTGATTTTTTTTTTTTAGATTTGGATAAGATTACGTTGGATAAGATTTACTTTCTCCCCTCCACCTTCCTGCCCACTCTGAATTTTTCGGCCGATTTCGATTCTTAGGACATTCGCGATGTGTGATTCTGTAGCCTTTTGAAAAAGGGAAAGTGGTCTTGGAATAATTCACTAAGTCCCATGATCTCATTTGTCCTTGGTCGGCCTGCATTCCGTCCACATGTTCCAACCTCATTTAACTAGCCCTGGTTAATTATTGGCACCATATTCTGTTATATAAAATACAATTTTGTCTATTAACGCGTTTAGGAATATCTAAAAATAAAGTCGTGATTCTAGAAATCAAGCGATATTTCATCAACGACTGTCTTGGCCAATGAAAATCCGCCTATTTAAAGGACAAGAAGGTCAGCAATTTTCCTATATCTTGAGATTTCCTTTTGAGATTTTCCTATATTCACGAAAAGATTACAATTTCCTACCGTATATCATATAACGTATCCTATTGAGAGGAAATAAATATTGGCAATAGGCCATCAAAACTTTTCGAGCTGTTCTATTTTAGGAAAATTAGTATTTTAATTTTATGTATTATATAAGTTGATATATAATACATAATATATAATACATATCAACAATAGTATTTCCCAACAGCCGTAGATATTTATGAAGTGTTACGGAAGAGATCGTTGGAAACAACGCCACCAACTGCCCATCTAGGGAGTGAAACCAGTTCAAAATCTTCCGTATCAAACCATCATTTTTTTTAAACCATTATATTTCTGACTTACATAATATTATAATTACACATGATATAAGTTGACCATTCAATAATAACATTTGGCAACAGCCGTAGATATTACGGAAGGCGTCGTTGGAAACAACGCCACCAGCTGCCCATCTAGGGAGTGAAACCAGTTCAAAATCTCCCGTATCAAACCATCATTTTTTTAAACCATTATATTTCCGACTTATATAATATTAAAATTATACATGATATAAGTTGACCTTCAATAATCATATTTGGCAACGACGACATTTTTACATTTACCATCTAAAAAATTTGAAACATCCTGTATTAAATACACGGTCCTTCTAAGTACGAAAACAGCAAGAAGCCTCCCTTATACAACGCAAGGCTACATCCCTTAAACAATTGTTAATTTCATATACTATGTAAGTTTAAAGGATATTCAATAATAATATTACAAATCAGTATATCGCAGGAAAACATTATTTTAGAGAGAGGAAGATGGAAACAGGGAAAACAACAAATATGTCATTCCTAGAAATCGAAACCAACATGTAACCTCCCTCATTAACCCAATGTAAATCACAATTAAGAGATTCAGTATTATTTCAAAACAGAAATTGAACTGTATATTTGGCTTTAATCGCATCTTATATGAACATTTTTGAACTGCATATCTCTCTCTCTCTCTCTCTCTCTCTCTCTCTCTCTCTCTCTCTCTCTCTTTCTATTTATCTAATCTATGTATCTATCTCCTCTCCCACCCTTTCACTCCAAATGCGGAGGGAGAAACAAGCAAAGAGTACACCCTCCTTCTAATAATAAGTACATTAAAATCACCCTTATAAGGAATATTTTTTTATTTAATTTTTGTTTTAAGACCGAGAATAAAAAAGTAATCCTCAAATGGCACATATATATTAAGCCAACTGTAAAGCCCTTCCTAACGATTAAAGGCCAGGGTCTTCATGTGAGTTGCTTGGATTTACTCAATTTCTATAAAGTTGGTCAGTTTATGCTATTCTTTTTCTCTGTTTACCCAAACGCCCATGTATGGAGTAGCTGCTTTATAAATGTAATATTTTCGAATCAAATATTCCTGGAAATAAATTCCACGTTTCAGAAGATCTGTAAGATTTTTTCCCCCGGTTAACATGCCCGTTTCATGGCAGGCCGAATGAAAAAAAGCGACAGTCCAAAAGCGTAAAAGCGAAACAATGGATTTTCCCCCTGGCACACGGCCACAGACGTTACGACTCAGTCGTCCCAACTTTTTCCCTTTGAACAGCTCTCTCCCGTTACAAAATATATTGTTTTGTTTTTGTTTTTAAATCGCCATATGCCAAGGACGCTACTGTTTTTTTTCCCCCGGTCCATCTTCTTTCCAGCAAGGATAACAGGCCGCGGTATATTTTCAAAGTCAGAAAGTTCTAAAGAAATGAAACAATTGAAGGTGAAGCCTTGCCGCGCCCACTGCACTTACTCCGTCACCCGGAACTGGACAACCTAGTTTTGGTCTATTTTTACGCTCGTTTCACCCGATTTTTTCATCTATTTTAATAATCTATCGATTAAGAGAAAATTATGAAAAACTGTAAAAATTTTGTCTCATCTCTTAATAGCAGAAGATTTTAAGTCTGACCTGGAATTTTACAGAGTCAATATTTAAACAGATTGAAAACCTTACTCTCAAAGATAAATTATATGAACAGAAGACCTTTGCTTTTTTTTTGTAATAACAGGTTTTAGAATAGTTTGAATCCAATTTCTAAAAATCTCTCCCTAGTTTTTTTTATCAGTAAAGAACGGTGATGACTAATTTAAATTTGAATATTTTGAGTAAATAAAGATGCAGGCTGATAAAATGTCGTTTGAAAAAAATCAAAGTTTGTACGTGAATTTTGACAAATAACTGACGCAACGTTTTACAGCAATTGCCCAATTAATCTCCCAACCACGAAATAGCCATAATTCCGGGCGGATTGCTATAATTGAGCTAATTCCCCACAAATAAGGCCCTGCGGTGACAATGATAAAACTGTAATGAAGCTTCCTTGAACTATTTATTAAATACGAGTTTTAACCGAGGCCGGTCCAGTGGGTTTTAAAGGTACAATCGAGGTAGTTAATAACACGCGATTTGTTCTTAAACGCAAACGCGCATGCGAAGATTTCGAAAGTTATACTCTGAACAATTAAAACTCATCGATTCATCCACCATAAGTATAATAAGAAAAAAATCATAAACTTCTTTAATTATTATTACACTCAAAATAAACGTTTATCCTCAACTCTTTGAATCAATGCCATAAACTCTAAAAATATCAGTTTTTGATGTTTATCTGTATGACGTATTGCATTTGTAGTCCTTGAAAAAAAAGTGACTAAATATATGTAAAAATTCAAAACTTATGACGGTATAAAATAGATTAAGGCCAACGATTGTATAACATAGATTATAATATATTATTGACCTATAATGTTTTACAACTTAAAACAACACCTTGGTGATCAACGCCCGACCGAATTTTTTCCCACCATGTTTCTTTTCACTGTTATAAAAGAAATAACGTGGTTTAAATTATAATTGGGACAACAATAATTGATACTTATAAACAGGTATTGCAGAAATCGTTGGAAACAGGGCCACCAACGGACGGTCCTCTAGGGAGTGAAACCAGCGCGTAACCTCTCTCATTACACCATGCCCTGCTAAATACTTATTTTCCTAGCATTGAATGCTATTTACTTTTTTAACTCGACCGGTCCTTATTTTTTAGACCCTCCTAGTCTTTCTGGTTTTCACGTCTTTCCTTATAAATTTGAGAATAGATATTTGTTTGGCATACCTTCCAAGTGCCATTGCAAAAGTTGTTTTTATCACGAAAATTTCTCTATTTCGTTAGGCTCTCATTTTTAAAATGTTTATTCAAACAAATTAAAAGTTTGCCTAACTAAACTAAAACCTAGGATTAATAAAATTGAAAAATCGATTTAAAATAATTATGCGATTAAATTTCGAAGTGCATGTGATTTTTTTTCAATCGTGTTATTTTATAATTCATTGAGCTGTCGATTAATAATTATTGTGGCTTTTAATAAATACTTGTTATTTGGACAAGTCACGAAAATGTAATTGAGCTGTAAAGTACAAACACGTAAAATACTTTTTTATAATTACTCCAGTCATGATTGTCGTTAATTAATCAATCCCCTTTAATTCAATAACTTCAATTCACGTTTAGTTTGTAATTTGTAATTTCGAAACAAATTCAATTAAAATATGATTCCAAATATTAAAAGAGAACCCAGTTTGAAAAAACGCCACAAGCAGACCCTTTCAAAAAGTGAAAAACCAGGACAAAACCTCCCCCAATACCATGCTTGTCTTCTCACATATCTCGCTAATAATATTTTTTTAAGTACAAAGTTTTTACAATAGAAGGAAAATAAAAGTAAAAAATTTCGAGCCGACATATTACTTGGTTTATAACTTATTACTGATAAATGCTAAACGTAAAGAAACTACACTTTTTTCGAAGAATATTTGAAAATGACATGAAAAGTGAAAATAGAAAGCAGCAAAATACTTAAAGGGAAAAAAGTTGGAAAAATCGCCACAAACAGGCCCTTCTAAAAAGGGAAACCAGGGCAAAACCTCCCCTAATTATATCATGCTTGTCTTCTCTCACACCATTCTTGTAATATTTTTTAAGTGCAATTATTTACAATAGAAGGAAAACAAAAGTAAATAGTTTTGAGCAGACAGATTAATTGGTTTGTAACTTATAACTTAGAAATGGTTAAGTTAGAGGAATTATATTACTTTTTCGAAGACTACTCGAAAACGATAAGAAGAATAAAAATAGAAAGCCTCTAATTCAAAATCACAAAATCAGTCGCAATCAAATAAGAACAATCTTGATTATGTAAAAGTAATTAATTTTTATATTTCTTCCGTTAAGAATAAGGATTCGCTTCCTAAACGAATTATTCTTGATAACAAGAGAAATCGGAGATTTTGAAGTGGGGAAATTTAATCATGAAAGACACAAAAATGAAGTATAAAAGTAAATCAGTAATAAGTAACAAAAAGATTAAAAGTAAAGAAACACCAAGAAAGTTATAAACAGGCAACTATTAACATGTTCGCCGATGGTAGTAAGAGTGGTTTGCTGGAACAACCAAGATACAATCTAGTTATTGTCAACTACACAACAGACCAACCCAGTTCGAAGAGGCAGGGTACAACCAAATTATTGTACAGGCTTTAGACTGGATTGATGAGCACAGGTTGTACGTGCAATAGAAATGGAAAACTTCCTCGTACAGCATAGTGGCACCGGATACGTTGAAGAATATCATATTTGACAATATTTTGACTGGACATGGACTATACAGGGGCTAAAAACTTGGTTTTCCAAAGGTAAGCCCCAGAAGAAACATGGCGTTAAGTCTGTCAAAAGTAGAGTGCTCTTAACGTGTTTTACTCGCGATGGAAATTGTTATTTCGGAAAATATCCCTTAGAGGTGATTAATTTTGTATGAATATGTTTTCCATTATAATATTTGTATAAGTAAAAGGTGTTGTTTCTATCTGTGGTATTTGCTTTGTTTTTTTATTCACTTGTACTTTTCTGCATGACTGGCTGAATGATGTTCTCAAGTCTGTATAATTCAACGTCATTACTTCAAAAAAATTGAACTCGATGTAGTTTTTACACCTAATAAATCATTGTCTTATTTATTGGTATCCGATTGATTCAGTTTTCAAGTTGCTTTTTTTTAAATTTGTACAAGGGAAATTCTATCCTGTGTGCACGGTGTGATCAATTACCAAGACTTTTACGTAATAATTTATCAATTGCGCAATTGGATAATAACATAACGCACGTAGAAAAGTCAAAAGGGGAATTAGACCTAAACCGTATGTGGCCGTTCGTTTTCCACACGCATAGCTTAATTATATTAAATTTTAAGAACCGTATAGAAAGGTTAAACTTTATGCTTACGAGGAAAAGCTATTAACTTAACGAGGCTGTGAATATTATGTTTACTTGTATATAGACAAATAGATTTTTTTGTTCACCATTTACAATTATGAAAGATCAAAAGCCATATTTCATTTTTAACGTAAAAGCTTTAGCCGAACTTCTTAATGTCAAGAAAAAACTGCATTGCTTAAGATCCTTCAGACTGGGAATTAACATAGGTTTTAAAACGGGAAAGGACATCATAAAAGTGCATGATCGGTGGGACAGATTAGCATCGCCTTTCGGATGGCCTTAGCCTCGCTCTGCATGTTATTTTTCCTTCGTCATATCAAGGTCGGCTCGTCCACCATCTTCCTCAATCAGGGAATGCAGTTAATCTGCGGCCGTGATACCCGTGCTTTCTGACGGTGCGAAAATGCAGCACCCGGGGGCCCACTTTCGCCTGAGGACGCCCGCTGACCGGTGTTCCAAATTGCGCAACCGTTGCGTCAAAACTACGATCCTTTTTCTCGAAACTGGGTCTGTTGATTTATAAGCTGAATTGTTAATACTTTACGACTACTAGAGGGAGGGAACAGTAGATCTTTCGAATCACTGTTATTTCTATTATTCAAATTATGCAAAAGACTTTCTAGTGGAACAATTTTCTAACGCCTAAGTCACCTTGCTTGAAAATATCCTTCATTATGTGAACACAATTTGTACATAGCTCTGATAACTTTAGAAATGGGTTTGGCTCAGCTTAACTTTAATTAAGTTTAACAAGGTACTTTTTGTATTATCTTCCTTCCCTAGATTGGTTTGTCCGTTACTGGTGATGTTTCCAACTAAACTTTCTTCAATAATGTACTCATTCGACAGGGAAGGTAATTTTTTTCCTATTGAAGAAGAAGAAGACGAAATAAATTGTGTAACATTAAACTTAAATAGCTTAAAATAATCAATTCAAATCGTCTGTAGGAAGATGTGAAAAGGGTAGTTTCTCACTGGTTTCCCTCCCCAGAAGAGTCTGTTTTTGCAAAGTTTCCAACAGAGTTTTTTTTCTCGAATTTTTCACGTTAATCGGGAAAAGTAAATATTTTTACTTCTATAGCCTTATTTACCCAAAGTAATGATTTAAATTAAATTATAATTTTTTTGTAAATTGTGGTTGAGATGGAAAAATTAGGGCCACAAAAGGGACACACGATCTTCGGCACGACATTTGAATCCCGACAGCACTATACATAAAAATGATAAATCTATGTAAAATTGTATATTGTTACAAAATTTTTCACTAATTTCCTTTCGTAAAACAGTCAGGCCGTTGATAGCGTTGTTTCCAAATACCTTAATTATGTCTATGTTAAATTCAAAAATTACGAAAAAATGTAATGTATTTGTTGGAAGGTGAGATTTCTCTCCGGTTTCTTCCTCTAGAAAAATCTATTGAGGGCGATCTTTCCAAATACATTTGCTTTAATAAAACAGAAACTTCGCCGTCAGGAAAGTTCTATTTTTATATCTCTTTGTCAAATAACAAACGACCAAAAAAGCTTTAAATAAAATCAAAATTTGAGTCCATAGGAAAATATGAGAACGTACGTTTCTCAATTGTTTTTCCTAATAGAGACTATCTGTTGTTGGGATTATTTCCAATTATCTCTCTTCCAATACATTGGAAATTAATAACATTTATTAATGAATATATTGTCAATTTCATCAAACCTCATATCAAACGTTATAATATTTGGCAGGTCAGAAATTTAATTGTTTAAAAAATGCGTTTACACTTGGTCGACAATAGAGGTTTTAAACTGGTTTCTCTCCCTAGAAGGATCGTCTGTAGGTGGCGTCGTTTCCAACTATCTCTCCCGAGATGTTTTTCACCGGTTTCTTTCCCTAGAAGAGCCTGTGGTGGTGATGATGCCATCTAAATTTGTTTCGGCGCTTTGTTCAACGGGAAAAGTCAAACTTATATATTACATAATTTCAGCCGTGATGAGATTTTGTTTTTAGATCCCTTGTCGAAAATAACCGATGATAATAAAATTAAAATTCGATAGTTTCAAAATTCAATTGTAAATGCCTATAGAAAAGTGTGAAAAGGGAGGTTCTCATATAATTTATCAAATACAATTGTAATATTTTATATATGAAAAATGTTATTGTTTTAAAAATCATCCGTCTGCACTTGGTTTAACAAGAGAGGTTTTAAAATATTTTCCCCCCCTAGAAGGATCATCCTGGTGGTGCTATTTCCAACAAACTCTCCCGAAAGGTTTTTCACTTCCTTCCCTCGAAAAACCTCTGGGGGAGATGTTGCCATCTAAATTTCTTTCCACGTTTCGTTCAACGGGAAAACTTTAATCCAGTATGAAATTTTAGTTTTAGACCTCTTGTCCAATAACCAATGAAAACCTGTTGGTGGTTTTGTTTCCAACTTTTGCTTCGTGCGATCGTCTACAGTACCAAGCCCGGGTTGACCCAGGCTTTACCGAGTTTCTCTTGCGATACTGTTTTATTTTATTTATCTTTTACTCAGAGAAGCATTTCGATGGATATTTATGATACCCCGTCAGCGGGGAGCAAAGGTCAAAGAATAAATTAATCACCTTTGTTCGCTTTGATCTGGTCCGCAATGTCTCGATGTTTCAATCATTCATAAACATTTTTAATAAGAACGATCAATAGATATTTGTAAAACATCCCGTCATTTATATGTTTTACATATAAAACTGTACAATTGCAAAGAGTAATCGCGTCAGATGTGACGGAGTTGGTTCACCTGTCTTGTTTATCCAGGAAGAAAATAGAATGTCTCAATCAGCAATAATGGCTGATGGAACGCCCGAAGGAGTTAATTATGAACAGCTTGATACAATGGTATAACAGTGCTTCTCCTATTTGCTCATTGTTGTCAATCTCGCAACAAAGGGCGTGTCGACAGTGTTTCGAAACTGCTATCCCTCACTTATATATCGTAACAGGAAAAATACAGTCGTAGAGTGAATGTAAACCGAGTCAGAGGAAACCTTTTCAAATCTTTCAAATCCATTATATAAAATCTAATAAAAATCCACTTATAGGTCTTTATGGAACCGGAGTTTGTAGTTGTTACACCTGTGGAGCAAGCCTTGTAACAATAAAAGCAGCTTGTTTTAAACACTATTCAGTTTTTTGTGATATAGCTTGAGTACTGTATGGTATTTTATATTTTTTGCAACTGGTTTTAATCGGTTGTCAATAATGAATCAACAATGAAAGAGAGATTTTATCCTTCACCATTTACCGTATTCACACGCGGTGGAGGTCCCCTCTTCTGAAATAAGCATAAATATTAAAAAAACGTTAACGGAAGTCTGGCACCCCGTTGTTGGCTCCGTATTCTCGAGATCCTCAGTCCATTCGGCGCACGTATGGTCACGACAGTTAGCCACGTACTCCCCCGTGCACGCCTCGGGACGAAAACCGTATGAATATTCAGTTTTTAAACCACCCGGCCTTATTTCCATCTTGGGCGTTTTATAACAAGTGGCCTCTCCGGACTCGTAAACAGTTTTGTAAAAATTCAAAATGAGGCTCTGTTTCCCAACGTGTCAACCCTTTAAATATCAACGGGATCTCAGAAGCTTACGTTGTTTAAAATTCCGATCAAAACTGTTACAAATACGTGTCTGGAATTTTTGATGTTTAATTTAACCAAATTAACTCATTCGATAACCATGTTCAATTGTGCGTATTTTCAGTCATGGACTTCGAAATTTTTTTTAACAAGCCAATAAAAATTTGTAGCTTTAACTGCTTATACAGCCAATCGTGTAAGAACACACTGCCTGAGTCAGGTAGAAATAGGAATAGGAAACAAACTGTATATTGCTTCGTTCTCGGGCAGACAGGTCAGGACCAAAGAATCTAGAGATGAGATAGATTAAAGATAGATTAGCGACAGGGTCCTAAGGATCAGAACTCTTCTGTACAATTTTGTACTATCATAAAAAAGCACCTTTTTTGTAAAAATACATAACTCGTGGAACAAGGTTCACGGACAGAAACAGGCAATCGCGGGGGCGTATATGCAACAGCAATTAAGGCGTTGACACCGGCGTAAGGTGTAGGACACGGTTTTGAATCGACCGCCCCGAATTCCCGGAATATTTACATTTTTTTCGAAAACACCATCACACGATGGTTCATATAACCTCCTTACAACATAGGACTTCAATTTGAACGTGCAGATGTGTTCTGCTGCACCCAGACCGAACTCAGGAGCATTGCATTACATTGCCGCCTCAATGGGAGATCAGCCGTGAAGAAAAAGACTAAGAATAAAAGTAAGGTAGCAAGCGTGCTTCCCTGTGTGACGCCGGCTAAAATGTGATAAGTAAAAGAACCCCTTGGTGCACAATAAGAAAATTTAAAAAAATAAACGCTTAGCTTTCAACAACCCTTCATGCGTTCATTTTGATTTCTTACAATTTCTTACTCTCAGCCTACTTACAAATACAAATGCACTTTCCTAATGCCAACCTCCAATTAAAAGAATCGCATAACATTGATGAAAATTAACAGCGGACCCAAAACGAAACTCTACAAAAATAAATAATAGGGCAAGAAAAATGGATAGCTCGAGAGGTAAACTGGAAGGAAATTCGTGTTTGTGATTGTGTATGTGCGATGAAGAGAGAGAGAGAGAGAGAGAGACGTTATAAAAGGCTAGAAAAGATAATGTTAGAGCAAGATAATTTGAGATATATAAAATGGAAAGAAATTCATGGTTGTATTTATGTAATGGAGAGGGAGAGAGAGATAAAATGAGAAAGTGAAAGGAAAATAGTGAAAGAGAGAGTGAGATGGAGAAAGACGTTGTAAAAGGGTGAGAAGCAGAATGCGAGAGAAAGAAATGATAGGGCAAGATAATTTTGGAAATTTAAAATGTAAGAAAGTTCGTGCTTCTATGTATTATGTATGTAATGAAGGGAGAAAATAGAGTGGAATGTGAAAGAGTGACGGAAAGAGAGAGAGAGAAGGATATGAACATAAAAACAAGAGTAACAGTTACAAGAGAAATGAGTGTTGAAAAGCAATTTTCCCTATAAATAAATCGGCATCTACATTGCTATCTTTTCGTATAAAATAGTACATTCTAGGCTGACTGTTTCACCTGTAATTGTCAGGACTGATAGGAAGTGATTTCAAGGCTTCGACCGCACTCCTCTCACCGGACGTCGCGTCCTTTCTCCAGGTCGTTTGCGGCCGCTTGGCTGAGATAAAGATCCTTTTTCAAAAACCGAAAGCAATCTGCGGCGTCGAAAATTCTACCCCAGAAAACACTTTCTCGGCCAAAACTGACCCTTGTGTTGTGCAATTGGTGAATTGTTAAATTTTAAAAATGAGAAGATCTTTGATATTGGAAAGATAGTTTTGACAAATTATCATCCTTATATTTAAATAAATGCTTTCACTTTCTGTTGCGCTACTTCATCATTATACATTGTTCTCTTGTATCTTCTTATCCGAATGTTGCGTGAAGGCGGTTTATCGGAGCGAGACAGGCCTGTTTATAATTTACGAGTTGTCGATTGCCCACGCATTAACCACCTCGATATGAAATTTTTATCAATTAAAAAAAATCCCATCTTATTGATAGTGCATTCCATTATTGCAAAATAACTCGAGGAACAATGACAACTAAAAAGAAAATAGATGAAACGGCCCGAAGAGATGATTCGGTTGGAAACAGTCTAGAAAGCGGACCTGAGAAAATTAGCATTGAATGGGGCCGTTCAACAACAGGAATCAAAGAATAGGACGCTTTTATAAATTATATCAACTTAGAGAAAGTTCAAGGCGACGCGGCTTCGGAGGTTTTATTTTTGTTCTGTTTTTATCAATGGAATTTTACATTAATTCTTAACTTCAGAAAAGACACATTATGTCACATAAACATTTGTTTAAATTAACAGAAAAAGATTTCATCAAACTGCATAAAGGAAAAGCACAATAATTTATACATACTCTGATGCTTCATTTTATGTAAAAATGTTGTGATAGTTCAGCATTCGTTTGCTCAACGAAATTCAGTGCATTCAGTGCAGCCAATTCTGGCAAAAATAGACCAAATCATTTTTGTGGCGTAGGTTATAAACATTATTCGTTGTTTTTGCTACGGTATCGGTCAATATGTAGGTTAGCTTTGCAAAGCTTTCATTTCATCTAAGAAATATATTTCTAAATTATTTGTTTTCTTTAGTTTGCGATAATAGTCGCAGTGTCGGCGCAGTACGATAGTCCTGTACCGCCGCGACCTGTGGTTCCTGGAGCTGTACCAGCAGGAAGGACCACCACTTACAGGAGGCGGCAGCAATTCCAGCAACAGGATGACCTTCCACTTGTACCACAGAGACGTTTATCAGGACGTGGAGGGCAAAGGCGCCTTCCTCCTCCTCTCCTAGATCAGTCATTGCAGAGGCCAAGGCCAACCCTTTACCAAGAGCCCCTTCCGGTGAGGCCACCGCCTCCACCTGTCCAGATCGCCCCGAGACCCGTGATGGAAGAAGAAGTTGAAGACGAAAACCTGCCTCTTCCACCCCCAGTTTTGCCCACCATCCAGGCTCAGCCTACTGCTCTCCCTCCTCAGCCGTCTACGCCCGCTTTCAGACCCGTCCCGGAAGATTTCCCCCAGCCCAATAGACAGCAGGTATTTAAAAAACCGAAATCCTTAACATCTAAACGTCAAATAACCTTTTGGTATATTTCAGTACAACAGACCGGCACTCCAGCCCGTCGAAGAAGAACAGGTTCAGCAGTACGTGAGACAGCCCAGGCCGCAGCAGGAGAGCAGGAATCAGCAAGAAAGGCACAGGCCAGTCCAACACAACCAACAGTTCAACAGGCAACAGCAAGTTTCAAGACCCGTACAGAAACAGGCCGTCCACTCAAAAGACGAACCCACAAGGCAAAAAAAGCCGACCGCTCAGGTACGTGCATTTTTATTTAAGCAATTTGAATATTTTATTCATTTTTACATGTCATCGCTAAAGGTCGGTTGATTACATCTGTCTTGATTGTATTCCCCATTAAAGTAAAGTTTTCTATTGTTTGTAAATCGGGAAAAAATATACTCTATTGTGTTGTATGTTCGCAACACTGCACCCCATTATTATAAAACACTTTCTTTCCGTTTCATATTCTTTGAACCATACGTTAAAAAAATTAAAAATTTGAATTTTAAGACTTACTTCATTATAAGATTCAAAGTAGAAAATATCTTGAGATTCGGCAAAGAAAATCAGATGAGAGTTTCATTGGTTTTATATCTCTATTATATTTTTTTGATTCAATACTAGGACAAACTTGCTTAGAATCTGTCATGGCTACGACTTCTAAGATGAATAATAATCGATGAAAAGAGAGAGATGGAAGGAAGGGAGAGTTCAGGATTGCTCGAAGATACGTTCGTTCCAGGTTAGCCAAGATGAAAATAATCGAGATCCACAATAGGACGAATACGTGAATACGATTAATTCTATAGCCAAGATTTAGATAGTAGTTTGCGTAAACGTTGCCTTTACAAACCAAAGCTCCACCTGATCCTACTGCATAGGCGGAAAAATGGCAAAGATGGTGTATATATCTTTCATAACATACCGTCTTCCATCGGCTTTGCATCGAATAACCTCAGCGTCGTGACTAATTCTGCAAACCCGGAGGATTCTGTACCATTGACGCCACCCCAACCGATGACCTGGCACTTCGTTTTGTTGGTCACACTTGATCAGCTAGCCCCAAGTGCTTTTAAATACACTCCCGTGAGATGAAAGGTGCAACGTTCACAGAGGCACTTCTAAGGAAAGGCTTGTCCACTCCGGCCAGCGCGATGTCGTGCACAATACCGTGCTTGTCGTTCCAGTGAAAGTCGCAATAGGGTTTGAAGTAAATTAACCTGCGCATTTGGTAATTTTTGTTCTTCACATCAACGATGGACAACACACCAGCCACGACTGACAATTTACCCATGCGTGCTAATCCAAAGACTATGCTCTGTGCGCTGGTGATGAGTTTGTCCAACGTGACCAGACTTCCTTGAATCTTGACATCCCCGATTATGCAAACGGCAAAAGGAAACTCGTTTTCTTTCGCCTCTCCTCGTTTTTAACTGAGCACTGCAGTTCGTCAAAATCATTCAAAACCGATCTTAAGCAACGTTCTTAAATTTTACACAAAATTACGTGTTTAACTAAAGTTGGTCAGATGACTTATTTTAATAAATGCAATATTTAAAAATCATGAGACTTGTACTGCATTGTACTATTTAATTGTACTCTATAAGCTTGTTACTTTTGAACTTTCCAGAACCCATCTTTATGGATGACAGTAATAATAATGAATAACGCTAATGTTCGAACTTTAAGATATATTTCAAAGTGCTTGGATTCTGTTGTCTTATGTAATAAACCCAAAATGTCTTACAAGTAACTTTTTTTTAAATTTAGAAATGGCTTTAGTTGGAATCTGATCCATAAACGTATCAGGAGAATACGAGATACATCTGAAAATTTATTTCTGCAAACTGGCCATTAGAGCGCTGCAGGATCGACTCAAAATTCAAAATGACTAGGAAATTATGAATAGAATCTAATACTAGATTCAGCTGGCCAAGAAGGAATTTCTGCTTTTAACTGTTTTGGACAGTTTTGATACCTATCTTTGTCATAACAGGTCCTGTTGGAAAGATAGACTAGGCCAATATAGGGTACCACCTATGTACTTGGATATGCGGTGGAATGATATATCTTAAGGATATTTTGTTTTTGAAACTAATTTTTCTAGATTTACCTATAAAAGAACAGTAAGATCTTAATTAAAATTAAATGTTTCGATATTAAAAAATAAAATCAGATTTGCTTGTATTGGCCTTTTTTCATATGTTTTTATTGTCCAATCTGTCCATTAATGCGATTCAATACTGAGGGAAACGTGCTTAGTTTTTATCATGCCTACGGCTTCTGGGAGAAGTTGTAAACGATGAAGATAAAGAGATGGAAAGGAAAGAAGTGTTGAAAACTGTTTGAAGAGGATTTCGCACCGAGATTGAAATAATTGAGATAGCGCCATAACCGCAAGAGCATGTGGACGCGGTCCTTAGAGCTATGGAATAGATAGTAAATAGCGTAAACATTTCCATTACAAATCATGACTCCGCTTGTTATCTTTAATCTTATTATTTGATGGTACAAATCGGCTGAAGAGGCGCAGATGAAATCAGGGGTGTACATTTCGTTCAGGCAAGTAATGCAATCATCGTCCTCCTGAGGCGTGGCATTCAGCACCTGCAACGTCACATCGTTTTCTGAATTGCCGATAAAAGAACTGTCTTTCGTGCACACCCAAGTGACTACCTGGCACGCCGTTTTATTTTTGGCCAGTTCGTCCCAAGCAGTTTTGAACACGTCCGCCTCCCCTGAGATGAAAGGTGCAACGTTTACAGAGGCGCTTCTGAGGAAAGGCTTGTCCACTCCGGCCAACGCGATATCGTGGAGAACGCCGTAAGGTCTCTCCCAGTGATAGTCGAAATAGGGTTTGTAGTAAATTACATTGCGCACTTGGGAATGTTCGTCTTTCTTGTCCGAGATGATCACCACTCCGGCCACGGCCGTCAATTTCCCAGCCCTTCTCCATTCATTAGCTATCCTATGTGCGCTGGTGAGAATTTTGTCCAAAGATACCAGTGTTCCTGCTACCTTGAAGCTACCGCTTATGGCGACAACATAAGGAAACTCTCCTTCTTTCGCCTTTCGTCCTCTGTAGTGTTGGGCGCTGATGGATAAAACCAACAGCAAAAACGATAAACGCTGCAAAATGCACATCCTTCCTTCAAACAAATGTAATGCAATGTCTTTCAATTTAAAACAATAAATTTATGTCAACTAATATTTACCAGATGATTATTTTAAATAAATATAATAAATATATAATAATAAATAAATAAATTTAAATAAAAGCTCAACAACAGTTAAATTAACTTTATATTACGGCTTGTTTGTAGTGGAAGTGCATCGTGGTACTTGAACCTTGAGCATGTAAGCATTCTTATGGAAGAAAGAATTACGCATAAACCATGGTGTACTAGTCATCAACAACTCTGCTGTAGTACATTTTAGTTTGACCAGGAGCAGAAGACGCCACAATTTTTCAAACCTGCAAGCAAGGCCGACCCTCTAGGTTCTTTATTCAATAGTCGTTCTACTTTCAAATCGTTATCCTGCCAGCAAAATAATTAACATGCAGACCAAACTAACGAACCCCTGTTATTTGCCAGCGCAATCCAAGCACTTTAGGACATATCTGTTGCCCCTTAATTGAAAGCTGCAACGCACAAAGAGGTGACACTTATACTAAGGTCACCGATCATCAGTATATACACCTATTCTATCGTTCCTTGTAATTTGACCAGAAATCCTGGATGTCACAATTCATGACTTACCAAGCAACTGGTCCTTCTTTGATACTGTCAAAAGCTGTATGACTCCCCTAAGCAGCCAGTAGAAGTGATTATATCTGTAAATCTGAACCAAAATTTTATTTCGGACCGTAATGTTGCTAAGGTTAATATTAGTTGGAGAAGAAGCACATTTTTTAAAT
Organism: Cimex hemipterus; assembly: GCA_039619505.1. Taxonomy (NCBI): domain Eukaryota; kingdom Metazoa; phylum Arthropoda; class Insecta; order Hemiptera; family Cimicidae; genus Cimex; species Cimex hemipterus. The sequence goes on from CM077109.1 coordinate 2,241,478, forward strand.
ATCAACTGCATGCTTGTCTAACAAAGGCAGGTACATAAGATCAGCATACTTTACTTATTTTGCACAAAAAATACATCAACGAATATGTTCTTGGTTTGTTTAACGTGATTATTTTAACTGAATTTTTAATTTAAAAAATTTATTTCTTTTCTTTCTCCGGCCATCAAGTATGCTTACTTCGTTTGTATTGAGTTTTCTTCCTAGTAGATAGATCTTGGGTTGTTTCTGCATTTTTAGAATCATTATTGGAATTTTTCTACATATCACTGTTTTGTTTGGTGACCTTCCTTCGGTTTTTAAATTTAGTATTTGTTTTTTTATTTGACAGATTTTGAGGAAGTACAGAGAGGAGAATGAGGACGGCAGCATCACCTGGGGTTTCGAAAACGACGACGGAACATTCAAAGAGGAGACTATCGGAGTCGACTGTGTCACTTCGGGAAAATACGGCTACATCGATCCGGACGGTGTAAGGCGCGAGTACTCTTACACCAGCGGCATCCCATGCGAAAAGAGGGATTCTGAAACCGAAGCGAGCAACAACGAGGGCTACATCGACTACACAAACAACATGTACGTCTTTCCCAACGGTGACAAGATCAACCTTGACAACATGGTCAGAAACAGAGCAAGAAAGCCTGTTTACAGGAACTAGTTTTCATTTTTAATTCATTCCCCTTCTTTCTCCTACTTTTGTACAATATTTTAATTTATTTTCTAGAATGATGTAGCAACATCAACATGCCATACGCATTTTTTGTAATAAGCCCAATAGAATGCGAATGTTCTTATATATTTTTTGTTTATGTTAATAAAACATATTTTATAATAAGCTTTTTATCATTTTTAAACTTAAACTGAAATCAAACCGTTTAACCAAGTGAGACTGGTTAAAATGACTTGGCCGCAAAGAGGCCGCAGGATCCTTTTGTTTTGGGGAGTTTCAAATTACAAGAGTAGTTAGACAGGGGAACCCACTGTCGCCCATTCTATTTGGCTCTCGAAAAGGCAACGATAAGATCGATCCTGATGGAAAATATATATTATGATGAGGAATTTGAAAAGACAGCAGCAACTGTCTTGAGTATCAATTTGGATAAAACGAACTATATGAAAACCGCCCAAACCCAACGAAGTAGGGAAGAAGAAGTGCAGATAAACAAGCTCTCGGACTCTGCAAAGGTTTTAAGTACCTGAGAGCACTGGTGATGGAGGACCAAGATATAAATGCCGAGATTAAAGCCCGAACAATAGCAGGTAGTAATTAATCCTAATCAACGTGGTATTTCAGAGGGAGGTTACGCAGCGGTTAACACCAGATCTGTTGGGGCAGCAATTGCCGACATCAAAGCAAATTCAAAATGCAATATTACGGATTATTTGTATAAAAAAAATTTTTACATAAAAACTATCTCGAAGAGGAAAAGTTATTGTCTACAAAACAATTAGTAGGCTGTAAAAATGGAATTCGGAAAATGCATGAAAATTAAGAGCTGAGGAAAGATATAGTAGCCAACCAAGGCAAACTGAGATGGCTAAACCATGTTCAAAAGATGCCAGAAATTGGTGGTGGGATGGCAAGGTGAGGTACGTCTGAAAAGACGATCGAGGCTGAGAACGACCTGAGGAGGAAGTTGAAATGTTTGGATAAGGTGATGGAAACGGAAAGCTGAGAACAGAAGAGTAGCTTTGAGAATCTTCAGTAGATATGCCACGCCCAACTGGAGTTGTAGCGTTAATTCTAAGATGTAAGCCAAAATGAAATAGATCAGTTTTATTGCACCTGAAAATTTTGAAATGGATGAGATATAAAACTAGCAATGTTATTTTTTTAAGATAAAGCCCTACCGGTTTGTAATTATTTTTATATATTGATCTCTTATTCCACACTAACCGCATATTATCATAATCAAATCGTAATTAGAAAATTATTTACCAAAATAAATTTCAGATATTGTGTAACTATCAGATGTCCATAGTTGGTTTCAAGTAAATGATTTATTATTTATAAAAACTCTAATTACAAATTTAACCCATCCTATCAAAATCTCGTATCGGGTCTTGTATTTCTACCTGTCATGTTTTTCTAGAACAGATAACAATAGATGATAACTACTGGTTACCAAACCCCTAGAAGTGCCCCTTCTAATAGAATATACCTTTTTAGACATTTCACAAATCTAATCCCCAGGCCTCGAGAGTGAAAAAAGAATGTTATTTCAACGAAGTAATCATTTGCATATGGAATTGACAGACAATCAATGACACCAATGTTTAAAAAAAAAGTCGCCAACAATTGACTAAATTAATTAGATATTTTGGTACATTAGTATTACTGAAAAATAACACCGAATAATTAGAAAATATGTACGTTTCGGAAGTAAAGTTTTTCAAACAAAAAATTTTGTGTCTAACGGTGTCGCATAGCATTAAACACCAAAATCTATTGAGATGAAAAGTGCAAGTTCATAGCTACCAAAAGAGTTAATGGTGAGAAATGAATGGACATCACCCGCATTACCTTTTAATTTACCCAGAAGTGCTGAATGCCGAAATTTTTCTAAACCTTTCCTAGCAAACTGATCCTTATACGAAAGTATCAAAGGTGGTATCGACCTCTCTGTGTAGTCGTTACTGATAGAAGTGATTGGACCTGGAGGCATATCCTTGACTAAACGGTTAAAACAAATACCAACTACAGTGCCTTCATTAAACTTTCAGTTTCAAATTTAAAAAAAAGAAAAAAGAAAAGAAAATCAAACACGTGTTTTTATTTGTCCAATCAATTTATTTCGATTTGATACTAGGAAAAAGGTTTTTCTTGCCTATGACTTCTGGGGTAAATAACAAGCGGTGAAAATAAAGAGCTGGAAGGAAAGGAAGTGTCGAGAACTGCTAGAAGTTAAATTCATTCGAAGTTCGCCAAGATTAAAATAATCGAGGTAACGCCAAATCAGGGTGAATATGTGAATACGGGATTTTGGATACATACGATTTAGATAGAAGATTGCGTAAACGTTGCCTTTACAAACCAAAGTTCCACCAAATCCTGACGTTGATACTATAAAGGAGGAAGGATCGCTTGAAATGGCGCAGATAAAATCGGAAGTGTACAAATCAGCCAGTGTATTATGGCAATCATCGTCCCCCATCGGTGTTACATCGAATAACCTCAACGTCGTGACTAAGCTTGGTAACGTGGACAGTTCTGTACCTTTCGCGCCGCCCCAACTGATGGCCTGGCATAACGTTTTATTCTTGATCAGCTCGTCCCAAGTGCTTCTAAACACATCCGCCTCCCCTGAGATGAAAGGTGCAACGTTCACAGAGGCACTTCTAAGGAAAGGTTTGTCCACTCCGGCCAGCGCGATGTCGTGCACAATACCGTGCTTGTCGTTCCAGTGAAAGTCGAAATAGGGTTTGAAGTAAATTAATCTGCGCATTTGGTAATTTTTGTTCTTCACATCAACGATGGACAACACACCAGCCACGACTGACAATTTACCCACGTGTGATAATCCAAAGACTAAGCTCTCTGCGCTGGTGATGAGTTTGTCCAACGTGACCAGACTTCCTTGAATCTTGACATCCCCGATTATGCAAACGGCAAAAGGAAATTCGTTTTCTTTCGCCCGTCGTCCTCTTTTGAGCTGGGCGCTGACGGTCAAGGCTAACAGAAAAAAAGATAAAATCTGCAAAGTGCCCATTTCTTCAGCCTTAAACTTACATCAAAGTAACGTCCTTCAATTTTTCACAATAAAACTACATATGTTCACCTAAAAGTAGCAAGATTAGTTGTTTTTTCATCAGCTTGATCTTTTAGTAACATCTATCTCTTGCAGACTTATTATTACACTACTCTTTATCTCTTTATTATTTTCTATTCTTTATAATTATATTATAGTGATCACCTCGTTGGAGATAAAACAGTTTGTGACTGACTGAAAGACAACACGTAGACCACACCGCTGTATCTAAAGGACTGAAATTTAGACATGCATTAGACGTGCCTTCCTACAGTCTAAATATTGTTACAGTTTTACTATTGGGACTTAGTCGGTCTTCCAAGATATTTGAGATCGCCTATGTAAACGCGTTGTACGTCAATCTGTAGACATATTTAAGGTTGTTTTGGCTTGATGATGTCCTTAAAATATATCTTGCTTTGTATTGAAACTAAATTAGCTTTGTTCTAGAGTATTCATTCCTATAATGACATGGCCGCGAAGAAGGATTTTTTTTGATCGAATTCCATCCCTATCATAAGGACAATTTTTTACTATGTACGGACCGAAGTAAACTGAAGGAGAGAAGTATTTGACAAATGATGCATTATATTAGAAAGCCACATTAGCACGGCTTCGCATAAAAACAGAATCCCGCTTGGATGAAGCCTCGGGTATATGCCTAGTCCTTGTATAAACTACCGTGTTCTTTGCATAATTCTTAATATAGTTCAGCAGCCTTCGGCGCTCTTGCATGTAAAGTGGGCACCATGATGATTTTATCTTCTGTACAGACTGTGGTTTGATCGTAGCCAAGCTTCTTAGCCATGTTCAATGCTCTTAATCGATATTTGAAAACCAGACCGTAAATCGTAATTCATGGATACATCTTTTTATAAAACAACACTTTTCCCGTTTATCTGTATTCATTGTGCCAAATTTTAACCTTCTTCTTATGTACAAGGTCAAATATCATGTCATGTCATTTTATGTTGTACAACGTTGGTTATCTGGATAGCGAATCCCCACGTTCATTACCTGCATTACAAAACGTGCTGGAATCCAAAATAAAATTGATCTATACAAACTAGGTGATGTACATTATGTAATGGACTACAATGTAATTTTCTCGTTTGAGAATGTAAGATCCTGGCAGCATAAAGAATCTGAAATGAGCTGGATGAGCCCCTGCTTGTATACAGAGCTGCTTCAAGTTTATAGGCTGCAACGTGGAAGGGAAGACCATTGTTAAAACAGTGGTAGCTTCTGATGTCATCACATAACTAAAATCAGACATAACTGTAACAAACACTTTACAAAACAATAATTCGACTTAATTGTACGTACCGAGAACTGTGTGGTAACCTTTACACCATATTCTGCCCTCGGCCCTGTTTGTTCATTTTTATCAAGTGATAAAAGAAGATTTATGCACTCCAAATGTATAATTTTTTGAAAATGTTATCCATCTATCCTTGCAATCCCATTTTTAAATTTTTTCCTAGTTCAACTGCTTGAACCGCAAATTCGAAGAATTTTTTTAGGGAAAAATTTGGTTTTCTTACCTCTGTTCCTTTTTTTATATTGAATTTCGAATATTTATGAACTGCCTCTTCTTAATTTTAGTTTTAACCTTCCAAAAATCTCTGGTTTCTATTTTTAAGCATTAGATGGTGTGGAATGTAGTCAAATAGTCCGTTTTTTTAACTTGTCTTTTCACTATTTGAAGCGTGGAAGGACATTTAAAACCCAAAAAAGTACTATACGTTTTTTGTTGTTTTATTTATTTAAATTCTTCACAATTCATTTTGTCCTAAAATCCTTAAAATTATATTTTGAATTTGCTTTGATATCACGCAGTTTCGTCCCGACAGATTGAAAAGTTGATAACCGTTACATAACCTTCCTCCAAAATACCATTTTGATAATGGTTCATACAGAAGGAAATTAGTTTTTGGATGATAGTTTCTTCTCAAAGTATTCAGTCATGTCGGATGTCCAGATTCGTCAGGTAATTTATTTTTTAATTGCTCGTGAATTTGTACTTTCTTTGAAAACTTGTTTATTCTTTTAGATGAGAGATTTCTTAGACATATTTAACAAAATATCAGAGAAATGTTTCAACCATTGCGTCTACACTATGGGCTATAGGGAGCTAACTGAAAAAGAAGTAAGAACATTTACAGAAGAAAAATTTATAAGAGCATTGCAACCTATTTTATTTTACAGAGCAGGTGTGTGGATTTATGTGCGACTAAATTTCTATACGGAGGTCAGTCTATAATGAAGACGTATGTTGAGATTCAACCGCAGATTACCGAACGTAGGATTCAGGAGATGAATAAGATTATGGAAGATGCAGCAATGAAAAGTTAACAATGTCTGTCAGTATAGTCTGCTTAGTCGGCCTGCCAGGTGCAGGGAAGACCAAGCTCGCTTACAGTCTATACGCATTTCCAGACGCCCGTGTCTCTGTCTTTGAGTATGATAGGGTTCTGAATTTCAAAGATTTCAGTTGGAAGGCGAAGCGCAAACACATCCTGGAGAGTGTGAGAAATGAGGTCAGAGCGGTTGACGAGCATGTTTTGGTCATATTGGACGATAATTTTTTTTATAGAAGCATGCGCCACGAGTGTTTCCTGCTTGCCAGGGACCTTTCGGCGTCGTTTTCTCAAATCCACGTGAACACTAGTGTAGTGCAGTGCCTTGAAAACAATTTAAAGCGGTGTTTTCCAGTTCCTACGGAAGTCGTGCTCAACATGAACTATATTTTTGAAAGGCCAGCGCCTGAAACTTTCCCTTGGGAGTGTCATACATTAGAAACAGGCTTTCCTCCTAATTTCGAACAGATTGTGAATTTTATCAAATGCTGCTGGGACGACAAAGTTGAACCGATGGCAAAAACCATCAGCCAGCCCCAGCTACAAAATAAAATTCACTATGCTGACTTAGCTCTTAGAAAAATTGTCAGCAAGGCCCTTAAAAATTTAAAGAACCCTGTTCAAGGGAAGGAACTGGCTCTTAAAAAATCAGAGTTAATCAGGAAAATCAAAACTGGAGAAATTTGCCTCCCAGAAGCTGACAATGAAAACGTAGTAGAAACTTATTTCTGTTTTTTAGAAAATTGTTTAAAGACTTAGTTTGTACATCAAATGTTTAATAATTATGTTACATTAGATAGTAAAATATTGTTGGGCAAACGGCTCTATTTTTGCTTCCCACGAAAGCTAGAAACTATTTTTTTCTTTTTAAATTGGTGTGAAAACCCAAACTTAAAGCAAATTCGATTAAATGATCATTCTGTAAAGATATTATTTTATTTACAATATAATGAATAAATAAAAAACTAATGATTAAACAAAGAAAAAAAAAAGAGAAAAAAATACAATAGCCAAAGCCATCAAGAGTTCACATCCATTTATGAAAAGAAAAGTAATTGAATACAACACAAAAATAATTATAATGACCAAACATTTAGCTTTAACATGAACCGAACTAATATAAAAATAGTAAGTAAAATTTACTTTCTTCTGCTAAAAATGCAAACTGAAACCAAAAAAAAAATAAAATAAAACATAATTTGTAATTAAAATTTTCAGCTAAAAAATCCCTGCAGAGAGAAACTTCCTTTACATAATTGATTAAATTTAGCCAACGGGTTTTCATTTAAAAGATTAACAGCTTAAAAAAAAATTCCTTTTGCTCTTAATTTTGAACAATGTTCTATTGTATTATATAAGTAGCAGAGGTAAATTGTTCCTGATTTGTAAGCTTTATTTTATTAAAATTTAGGTCAAATTATAAATGGTTTCAAAACACAAAATATATTACATTATCATTTTGTGAAAATATAGGTCAAATTAAAATCTTTGTTCCGAGTTTTAATTCAAAATAAATTCAAATTCAGAATTAACTTATTGTCTCTGTATTTTTTTTTTTTTTCATTTATTATTGTTATTGTTACACGGCTTCTAACACGTTCAATGCTGGCTGGAATTTCAATTTTCACCCTCCCAGGTGCAAATTTAAAAGTAATTAGTAAGATAATACATTACTACATTTACTGTTATTTTTAATTTATATATCTGAAGGTTTATTTTATTGCATATAAATACGGCCTTAGAGACATGCCAGCATAGTACTCTCCATCCCATTCTACAAAAACTATGGTCTAGAAACGACAAATTACAAGTTTATCAACCTGCAGATTATACACAGAAAGCCCTCTCAACTTTTTTGTAATGTGTCAGGAGAAATGTTGAAAAAAGAAACAATTTAGGAACTATAAGTAAAAATGTTTTATTTACATATCAGACTATCAATTAATTAGCAAAATTGCGACTATTTTTCCATTGGTGTTAAGTGGTCGGGTTTGGGTTCAATTGCGACCTAAAACAAATTTAAATAATGCAACACACATCAGAATGCAGATGCTTAAGCTACAGCTCAATTTTAAAATCACCTTTGACACTTTCATAGCAACTCCTTCAGGCAAGTTCCTCTGAACGTATTCGAGGTATGTGTCGCAGGTCGAGCCGGTCATCTTGTGGAGCTGAAGGAAAGTGAAATACGTCCTTACTTCATACTGCACGCGGCATTTCTTGTTGACGTGAATCGACCTGAGAAGCGTCAGCCTTTCATGGTTCGCCTTTCTCGGCGTCCACCTGTACAGATTTTAAAACAACATTTCAAATACAAGAAAAAGCGTTATTTCACAAACAACTTACCGTTTTCCAAGTTCTATGCCCAAATGGGTGGCAGATTCGGTAAGAAACTTCGAATAACTTTTGAGCACTGCGGGGTCCAATCCCCTCATCTCAAGCTCGACTGTCTTGTACAAAGCATCAGGTTCTTCATTCTGCATATATCATTATTTATATTAAATCATAAAAAATACCAGTACAGTTTATATTTTCACCTGTGTCTGAACTTGAGTTGAGAAGGCTCTTGAGCCTAAAGTAACGTTTTTTATTAAATGATCGAATTTGCCCAAGCTCTTGGCAAGCTGTAAATATAAAAAATAAATAAATTTTCAGCAAAGATCGGCTAAACATCGTACTTACTTTCAGCAATGTTGTCATCTTTTAATTGTTAAAACTTGGACATAGGGAGGTTTCTTAATTGTTTCCTTGTACGCTTGTACCAGCTCGTCCCTTATATGCCACCTACCTCGTAAGACGTATGTCATCAAGCGAACTTCTATTCAAAAAATAACTTTAGAATTTAGATAATAGTTCTTTTGTTTAACTCAAACGATCAATGGAGCTGCAAATGCGATATATCTAATGTAAAATAAGGATTACAAAAAATTAAAAGCGTAGATTTGGCTCATTTAAAGATTTTTACGGTGCATGTAAATAAAATTATATATACGTTTTTTTCTTTTATATGTGTATATTTTATTTACGTGTGCATTACAATTGATTTTTAATTGAATTTTTTGGAAGGAAGCAGTATTAAAGGGTCAAGGGAGAAGTTGGACTTAGAACGCCATAGACTGTCTTGGTACTTGGTAGGTAAACCACTTTGAAACCTCCCCCGTTACACCATGTGCAAGGACGACCGAAGACTAGACAATCGTGCCGTGTTGTGATGTCCGTTTTCCACGACGAAATAGAAATCGAAGATTTCGAATACGACGAAGAGGAAGAGATCTACTATTATCCATGTCCATGCGGTGATAGGTTCCAGATAACCAAGGTACACTGAAGGCGAATTGATATACCACTAGATACCATTTACAACGGTGGTACTCACTTTCAGGATGAACTGCTCGCCGGAGAAGAAGTCGCAACGTGCCCGAGCTGCTCCCTGATCATAAAAGTCATATACGATATCGTAAGTCAACTTTTTTTTAATCCTAAACATAAATATTTACTAATTCATATATGTATATGATAGTCATAATTGACCTATTGATTTTAATTTATACGTTTAATTATACTTTTTACCTAAGTTGAGGTGAAAAAACTAGTGTCACGAGTGGTATACAAACTTACGGCCTTCAGCTCAATATGCAGCTGCTCTAATCAGCTATGGGCTGATAAAGCAGAACAAGTAACAAAAAGAAAAGAATCCACAAACATACAGAGGCTTGCGAGCTTTCTGTATAATGGGAACAATAAGAACAACAGTTGGTATTGTAAAGATACTGGGATTAATCCCCCAGCACCACATGATAGTGAAGATAGCACAGAAAACTATTATTATTATCAATAAAGAGAAACCTTCAATATGAATAAAACTAAAATGAAGAGATAGCGACAAAATTGACCACCTGACATGGCTCTGATGGAAAACATGAACAGTATATTTAAAATGTGATCAAAATTTTCAAATAAGCCTAGGTACCAAAAAAGAATGGGTACAAGAGGAAAACACCTACAAACAGCCCCATCTTTTGGTATGCAATTGGATCTAGAACAAAGGTCCATATTCGGAACACAGAACTAAGTCAACCTCTGCTAGGTCCCAGGACACATGGGAGTAGAAGGCAACAAAAAAGTGGACACCTTTGCAAGGAAAAGGGTTGCTGTACCGCTAATAGGACCTGAGCCCTTCTGTGGTATCAATGTGTATCTCAGACAGAAAGAAGATGATGGAACAGTGGAATTCACTCATTGTACACAAAGTAGCCAAGATTCATAACAGGACACTGTAAATGAAATGGACATTTAAAGAAGATTGGTAATCCAAGAGGCAGGGGAGACCACCACACCTACTAACCAGTTGTGGTGCTTGCCCGCAGAAGGAAGTATTTTGGGAATAATGTTACCATTCAACCACTGAAACCAGGCCTACTAGTCAAGTTCCTTGTCTGCTAAAGACACAGAATGGAAAATACAATAGCTCTTAAAGGGCACATTATATTTATTACATCCTGACTAATACATCTACATCTACCACCTGAGCTATCATGACTTAGATCCAGTCAGACACCAACTTCTCATCTCAGCCTATAATCTTTCAGATTTGCCATTTTTCAAATATTGCATAATCAGGAATTCTATTGTCATCGACTAAAGGAGTGGCCATAGGGATCTGTTAGTGAAGTGATTACTTCTTTGCATGTAGAAACGTGTGGTGATTATTAGTGATCATCATGATTACATCACACCAGACTGCATCTCACGATTTCGAAATAATTACTTTTTTACGTTTTACATTAATACATAAATGACCATATTAATTACTTAAATTTTTTTATTTTATAATTTTAAATAGTTATAAAAATTTTTATCTAAGGTCTTAATTGAGATGAAAAAGTTAGTGTCACGAACAGGATTTGAACCCATGACTTTTACGGCATAACCTGTTAGATGTATTGTTGGGAAGGGGTTCTGTTCACAGCAAACCATTTACATTTTTCTAAATCTGCATATTCTCTATATTCCCAAATTTGCATAACAGGCCATTCTATTAAAACATAATTGGGTAGTTTTATTTTTACCAACAAATTTATCATAAATTTAACTCTGATGTTAATGAGACCCCAAATATTTATGTTTCAACTATTAATAAAATTTCCATTTTTGGTTTAGTCGTAAATTACTTTTATTGTCTGTAAATATCGTACTTTTTGATTTAGCAGCATTAATTTAAAGAAATCAATCTTCAAACTAGTTTCTAATGGTCACAATTTCTTAATATTTGATCATTTTTTAAACCCAATTAATACCACATCATCAGCATACATAATAGTTTAATGTAGAAAGGTTTTACGGTATCTAACTTATCATATTGCTTGCACATTGCTGGGTAAGATAGTGTTGCACCGAATGTTTATTCAGGGTGATCGCTTCATGTTGCATCTTATCACATTGTTCCAGCGGGCACTGCACCTAAAGGTGTGTTTACATCTACTTTTCTCTGGAAATGTATGTCCGGTGTCAGATGGAAAATCACTTTGATTGTTTGCATACTGATAGAAATTTGTATCGTGGATATGTATACAACAGTTCCCAAAATTGAGTGTGCTCTGATAACATTTTTGTCATTGTACTAGGGCTGCTGTTGGCCTCTTGTTCTCTAAATCCTTGGGTTTACTGGTCTTTACTCTTACAATACAAAACAGAAATTAGATGTCCCCAGTGATGCAAGAATTATATTACAGGAGAATTTTTTTAAAATAATAATAATGCTTGACTGAATTGGATAAGATTTTGGATTTATATAAATTAGGGATGATTTGTGATAAATTAGCATGATTTATATAAATTAGAAACTCAAATCTGCACATGTATGTACATATATATTCACAGGTGCAGAGTTGTTATACGACTTTTCGCAATGTTTTTTGTAATTTACATTTGCCACATTACATTGCCAAGGACTGTAAGGTTCACAAAAAAAAAAAAACTTTGAAATTATTTTTGTACATAAAATCCATTTAAGTGATAACTAATGTCAAGTAAAGTGATAATTAATTGCTTATACAGGATATTTTTGTTTTCTAGGAGAAATTTACAGAGGAGCAAGAATCTGTTAATATTAAAAAAGAGCCTGAGAGGTTGAAGTGTACAAGTTAAGGTCTCTGAAATGGCAGGAAGGGGAAGAGGAAGAGCTGCGCTTTCTTTTAATGTCGAGTCACTTGGTATCTCGCCAGGAGAGCAACTGCCCGGCCCTGTTCTTCAACCGCCGCCGACATACCCACCCCTTGAGTTTCACCCGATTCCGCTTTTACCATCATTGGCGCACATGCAGCGTTTGAAATATAAAAACGACTATTTGTCTTTTTACTCAAGATTGAAGGTTGAATGCGGTGAGAAGGAGGTAGGCGTAGCTTCGAAGCGTAAATACACAGGTGTATCTGCCAAGAATCAGAAGTCAATTCAGTTGGATTACCAATGGGAGAGATTCCCAATGGAACTCAGACCAGCGCAGTATAAGAAACGCATGATCCAAGCTGCTACATCCGCCAAGCAAACAAACATAGAAGAAATGTAAGTATTGTTAAACTAAACTCTTTTATTTTTTAAACAATTTTTGTTTTTACAGATTGGCACAACTAGAAAAAGCAGAAGGTGTAGTTAAAATCGAGAAGCCAGAACAAGAGGAAAACGAAGAGAATTTACAAGAAGACGAAGAAGTAGAAGACTCAGACAATGAGATGGACGGCGGAACAGATTACAATCAAAACTATTTTGATAACGGTGAAGGCTACCTAGACGAAGATGACGATGTTGATGATGGCCCTGTTTACTAGTGTTAAAGAAGATGTTTTATTTATAGTTAAATAATAAATTATTATTTTTATCAAAAATTGTGTTTTTTTACCACAGCACAATTTTTTACTAGTCTTTTACCAATCTCAAAGTGGGATGTGTGTGTGAGCTACATCCACATCCCACCAACAATGAGACGCTTAACATTGCTCAGAAAGCGCTCTCAGGGCCACAAACCACCCCTGGAAGCAGAAAATGACCTCACCAGAGAGCCTTGTCTCATCCGTCCTAGCTCCCATTCAGATGTAAATCAATGTTCTGGAATGAGGAATGACAGTTTTACACAGCAAAAACCTTTTTTTCTTTTTTTGCCTCTTCTCTAATTTCTCTCTTCTCACTTTTCTTGCTTAAACCTGTCACCTGTTCATGCAGTCCTCTCCATCTTAGCTCTCAAGGCATCTGACCCAACTGGATGAGTTCCATCAATGTCACCTAGGTAGAAGGTCAGCAGCAGCCCCCAACGTGTCATAAGATTGCTTTTGAAAACAAAAACATGTTTTCCCCAACCCACAATGTTAAAATTACTAATTTTTCACATTTTAGGGAAGAATGATGCCCTAAATTCAAGGCGATAAACAATTACTTTCACTCCATGCCTTCAAAAAGCTACAAATAAAACTAATAATATAGACCTGTTGCAAAGTTAATTGTATGAGATTTTTCAGGAAAAATATTTGTAATTAAATAATATATATAAAATATTAGGATCTAAGTAGAAATTAATATGCAATAAAAATGGATTTTTTTGTCAGTTGGAAGTTTGTTTATGTTGAAAGATGTGTAGAATATATTTATTATGAAGATGCAGTTCTTTAGTTTAAACTTTTTCTATTTTAAATAATTAAGGGTTTAAATTGAAAAAAAAGTCAGTGTGACAAGCGGGTTTCGAACCCACAACCTTCAGCTAGATACGCCATTTCTGTACCACTTGGACGCTAACTTCCCATCTAAACCCCACCTTTAGAATTTTCCCTCCTTTTTGCCATTTTTCAATTGACGTGTAATCTATTTGACTTGAAATTTGATTGAATGGCATTAATTGGTCAAACGGACAATGGAAACTAGTGAATTTTTTTATTTTGTTAGAGAAGAAAATTGTACAAAATTAAAATAATGAAGAACTCTGAAAAGTTTAATAATTTTTATAGACTATTACAAATTTTTGTTGTACAATGGTAAAATTATCACAGATAGTTAATTGCTTTTGAACATATTAGCTCCAAGTTTCGTTCTGGAATCTTTTACTCATCTCCATCTCAGAGATATATTTTTCAATCTCTTGCTTACTGAGCCCGCTCTCCTTTTTAAGACACCTGAGAGAGAATAAAATAATTAATTTGTTTTATATTGTTAAACTATTATATTTCTAGTAGATGATGGGGGTTTGGTCTGCGAGTTGGCGAACTCATGTTGAACCTGCACACAGGCACTTACTGGATCCGTCTTCATTCGCGGGTTTATTGTTTGAGTAACTATATAAACTGTCAATTTTATCACTGAAGATGGCGTAATGGCGAAACGCGTTTCATTGACTCAAACAATAAACCCGCGAGTGAAGACAGACCCAGTAAGTGCCCATGTGCCAGTTCCACATTAATTCATCTAAATATTTTGTTGTTAAATTACAAAATTGTCTTAGTTTTTATTACAACAGTGAAACCTGGGTTTTAAAGTTATTCCTCAAATTATAAAACTGGTGGTTTAGGGTTCATGTTGATGTATTTGTATGCTTCTTTGGGATTGATGATTAGAGGGGAGTTGTCTATTGTTGTTTTAACGTGTTTTTGGTATTTTGGTGTGGGGTCTTTGTTGTTTTTTGTGTGATTTTGGCTTTGTATAAATTGTAGTGTTTTTGTGATGTGTGTTTTTGTCATGATGACTGTAGCGCTGCCTTTGTCTGCTTTAATAATAATTAAGTCGTTTTTATTTAGTTTTTTCTTAATGTTTTTTATTAGTATTTCCTCTGAGTTAGTTTGTACCAGAGAAAGTTGTGAGTTCGTTTTGTCTATTATGGTGGCTGCATCTGTCTATTATATTTCTTACTTTATTAAAGAAGCTCGCACAGCTTGAGGCATGTTGTTGGCACTTCCTGCGACAAAAAAGTATCCGTTGTTTTTATAAATAGCATTGTATATAACATTAGAATTTCTTTCTAATAAATGTTGGACATAACTGTAAAAAAAATTGTTTAGTTTTTTTGTTTGTTTTTTTAAATAAGAAATGATAATACATTTTATGTGGCTGATCTCTTGAAAATGCTGTAAAAAGGGTTATCTCAGGCCGAGAGAGGTCGTTTTCAAAGTGAAAATCAGCTTTCATGTTTCGGCATCCGAAGAACAAAATCAGCTCGCGTTGGTTTTTCTGCAAGTTCTTCAAGAGAGCCAGATCTGTGAGGATGAAGCTTCGGAATGGAGCAATTCCCGTACCTGGGCCAACCATTACGACTGGAATGTCACTGTCGACCGGAAATGCCAACGAACCTTTACGGATCGCAATTTCCATTTGATAACCTCTGTACAGCGATGAAAGCCAGGTTGAGCACAGTCCGACACGTGGGGCGACTAATTTTGTTTTATATCGAACCACCGCTACTAAAAGCTGAAGATCGTTGTCAGCCTATAAAAACATTCCTTGAATTTTTTTGTTTATAATCTCGACATTATTTGTCAATATTTTAGGTATTGGTAAAATATTTTACTGTCATCGGTGATTATCACCAATAAATACTTACAATTGGGGATGAGGCTATTGAAAAATGTCTTGGACGAATCGGCTGAAGCATTTCAAACAAATGTTTCAAACTTATGTCCTCCATGACATGTGGGAAATCACGTAAAACCTAAAATTAAAAAAACAATTGAAACTAAATAATTAATTTTTTCAATTAATTATTCTTTTTATGTAAAGTCTTGGTTGGGTTGGGAGAGTTAGTGTTAAAAAAGTGCCACTGCTCGTGATAGCTCAATAGGTCGTGGGTTCAAATCCCACTCATGGCACTTTTTCATCTCAATTAAGACCTTAGATAAAAAGAATTATTAATTGAAAGAAGTAATTTGGTCAATTAGACCACTAAACAGAAACATCTAAATAATTAATTTTTTGTTAAATTTATGGAAAATAAAATACCTCTAGTACAGTTCTCCTGGGTCGGTAGCAATAGTTGAAAAGTTCCTCTTGCCCTTCAGTCGAACTTAGCTCCAAAAGTTTATCTCTTTCTAATTCATTGTCTGTTACTTGGGCCATCACTTGGAACATATACCTCCTTGGACTGCACTTTAGACAAATTTAAAAACACTATTTTAAACAAGATGCATAAAATATTTTTAAAAACTAAATAAAAAACCTACGTTCAAATCCCAGAACTTTTTTGCACATTCATAAAGTGTGAAAGGGTGTTGTAAGGCTTCAGGAACCGGCATTTCTGAATAGACATTTTCAAGTTTGATGACTGTATCGCCAAAGAGTTTTTCTTCTCTGAAATTTCAATATATATATATAATTTTTTTTTTAAATTCGTATTTACAAAAATTGTGACAAAGCTAGACCTATTCGGGCTAGATAAAAGTGATAGAAATTTTTCGACGTTTTCCACCGAGTTTTCAGGCATGACGATAGCCACATCTCCAGGATAGTATTCCAAATTGGGCTCTAAAGATTTGAATCTGATCAACCGCACATCCTAAACACAAACATTTGTCTAAAATATAAATGATTAATTACTGACAAGTAAGCTTACTTGGAAGTGCTCTTTTGGAGTAGTACGTTCGTTTGAAATAAGTTGGACCTGGTATTTTTTACCACCAGAACCGAAATTGATTTTAATAGGGTTGCTTTTCATTTCTTGGCATATTTCTGCATTCCACC
The DNA here is from genome assembly GCA_039619505.1 of Cimex hemipterus. Lineage (NCBI taxonomy): Eukaryota > Metazoa > Arthropoda > Insecta > Hemiptera > Cimicidae > Cimex > Cimex hemipterus. Next base: position 2,258,291 of record CM077109.1, read on the forward strand.
TGCATCAAAATTAAAAATTTAGAAACAAAATTTACTTTCATGTATTTTCAATAATACTTAACACTAAATAATAAATAAATATGTATTTTTATATTAAATAAATTGTCCAACAAATACTTTTTCATTCTTTTTAAACTGTGATCTGTTTGTTTACTTCTGAGTAAAATGGGGCTTTTTAAGACAAAATGTGACTAATACACAGTATACTTTATATGGTCTGCATTTTATATATACAATATTGATTATAAAGTATTGTGGTCTTGTCTATGGGATAATAAACCTGTAACTTGATCATCTAAGGTCATCCTGATTCATCTATTTTCACTCGGTTTTTGCCTACCACACATCTTTAGACATTTTACAGGACTACCTTTGGGCATCCTGAACAAGACGTCAAACCACTTTACAATCATTTTTATATTAATCTAAATTAAAAGTTCTTTCTTCTTCTTTTTAAACGAAGAATCACTAGTGTGGCAAATACAATCCCAACCCTACAGCCACCCCAAGCCCTAATATTCAAAAGGAGCAGGCAACAAATTATGATGAATCTGTAGGAAGATGTCTTTCACTGATAATTATTGTAAGATAATTATTATACAGTCCTTTTATATAGTCAAATAGTGGGTGGACTAAAGTGAGGATGTACTAAAGATAAATAGAATAAGGCTCAAAACATCTCCTTGGAGGACAAAGTACAAAATTGCTCCTGATATTGAGATACTCAGTTATTCTTTACATTTTGATAAATCAGCTTTATCAAAGTAAAATAGTTATTTATTTTTGTTTTAAAGGGATGTGATCATATATACATCCACTGAAAGTGCCCAATTATAAGTACATAATGTTTGAATTTATTGCATTAACTGTTGAGGCTAGCAGCACCTTTTTTACACACAGTTTTCTTGTGATATCCTGGGAAAGTCTCGGGGTGCAGGTATTTAAAACAAAGATCTTTTTTTAAATATGTCAATTTTAATGCAGGGAAGCTAGATTTGGAACACCTAAATCGTGCCCACCAATGCCCTCATGTTATGTACAGTTTAAAAAGAAGAATACAGCATTTATACGTTCATTTATACTTACCTCAGTATTAAATCAGGTGAGCTGCTTAGTCTGGTCATCCTGCTGATATTATTCTGGTAACCATCTGATGTGAGTACTTCCCAGAGGTTGTTGATCCACGGGACGAGCACTGCGTCCTGGCCCAGATCGTGCTGGTCATCAGCCAGCCCGACTGGGCAAAGCGGCTTGGCCGACAAGCCCTTCAAGCGCTTTGCGAGTCTCTTTGCGACAACGTTAAAGTAAATGAAAGATGAGTCACCAAGACCCAGAACCCCAAACCTGTTAAAAAATATCCATAATTTAACAAGTTTTATCTTATCTATATGCAATCATTCACCTCAAATTTAATAAAGAATTGCTGGGTAAGCTTTTTCTCAAAAGGAATCTCCAAGATTTTTTCATGTTGGAAGGCGTGTCTCCCTGACCTGTTGTTGACACAACGAATATCGCTATTTTCTCATATATAAGATTGCTTATTGTGTAATCATCCATTGCTTTAATGCTCGCATCAATCCCCAATCTATAAATAATTTTGAGTAATAATTAATAAATCAATAGATTAAAAAAAATTATAGCTCATTTTTACATATAAACATTATGTTATTTATAAATTTTAACCGTTTCTGGCTTACTTTCATTTCAGTTTCAGTGCTTTATTTCATTATCACTACAATTAAAATTGTGCTATACATTTTAATTTATTACTTGTAAATTGGATAAGACTACACATAAGAATGGCACAATTACGCAGAAAACAATACCTGTTGAGCCCTGAAGATGATCTCAATAAAGCTCAAAAGATTGGCATGATAAAGAAAATGTTTTTCTAAAACCTACATCACACCAGACCGCACCTCACTATCTCTGAATAATCATTAACAGTCACCAAACACCACACATTATAAAGAATATGGTAAGCTGTTCTATGGTTGGTTACAACAAAATAACATTGTCAGCTCAAATTTTAGCTTTAACTGTTCATCTGTATGTTGAAATACAGCCAAATAAAGAATTGGTCGATCGTATTTTGTTATTTAATACAAACTATATGCATTTTTATTGTTCTATTAAAAAGTGTTACACAACAGCATTTGGACTTTGTCTTGTGAAAACAGAATCCCATTCTAAAACAAGAGAGGCTTGAAGCTGTTCGACAATTTTTGGAGGCGTCCTATAAGTGTTTTATAGGATTCATGAAAGAAGAACATGCTGGCCCATTCATTGTGGTAATGTTACGGTCGAAACCTGACCTAGGTGACCAGCCGGTCAGTGGCGAAAGTGGTGGGTTAATGGATAAGATAAAAAATGTAACTGAATAGAATAAATGTTGGGCACAAGTCGTCCTCCATTTCCAAGTCCTTCCTAATCCAAGTGAAACAAAGGAGGAAGCGACAACATTAATAATAATGGATAATAATGCAGTTCGGATAGGTAGAAGCGTTTGAGAGAGAAAAGGGGGAATAATATATATGAAAAAATGTAGACAAAGACACAGGGGAAGAAAGAGTGGGGGAACTAAATTTAAATAAAGAAAGAAAAAAGGAAAGGGAGAAAGAGAGGACAAAGGAAAAAATATATGGCCCTAGAATGAATTAAATCCCAGGTTTGTCCTAATATTGGGAGACAGCGCCCCTAACCACCTGCTACCATGGACTGCTGGTCAATACCCTTCCGTTCGTTCTGAGGTTGTGTGAGCCCTTAAAAATTATTCGAATTACATAGCACTAATAATAATGGTAAAATAGACAACTAACCTTTCATGCAATTTATTTACACATAAAAATTCCCTATTTCTACAGTGAACAGAATGATAAATTAAAAGAAATGAACTTAATATTAATGTCCTTACTTAAAAAAAATTAACAATCAAAATAAAAGGTTTTTCTTATAACTAAAACATAAAATAATTTGACTAGCTCAAAGCCATAACAATGGTGTGTATACACATTCTACCACAGTTTCTGAGGATTTCAAGTTAGGCCTGACCACACTACACGCACACATACACAGCTGCAGATGACTTTTTCTTTCCTTCCTTTTCTTTTCCAGAGGAAAATCTCCAATGAGCTTGATTCTGCCCATGTCCCCAAGCCGACCTTACCAAAATCGTCTCACCCCTCTCTCCTCCTCCTTGCAGCCTTACTATCACCTCAGCTTCATTCCCAACAACAAACTACTACTATTTTAGCCTTTTTTTTATGTATAAAAAAAGAGGTTAAAAGTAATTCCTTACTTACTAATCGGTGCGACAATCCTTAGAACAGGACCTGGACCTCCTCAATAAGTTCTTCCATTCGTTTTGGTCTTTGGCCTTGAGAATGTTTGTATGAAAAAGTACATGAAAAATTGTTCAAAGTATTTTGATCGGTTGACCTTGGTACTCTGTGGAACATTGCCAGCTCAACTTTCAGATTTAACTGAGCATCTTGTATGATGAAATATTACCCAGTTGTACAGGACGTTCTGATATACCGGGAAAAAATATCAACTACTACAACTAAACTTACAGCATCAACTGCTCATCCTGTGCTATGTAATATAACAAAGCATAAATGAACAACAGTGATATCACGACTCCTATAATAACAATTAGTCAAACTGGATATAATGTAAAGATTATACTGCTCAATAATGATTTGGTTTCAGTAGCTTGTGAAACTAGAGACCATGAGAAAATTGCTTAATTTTCAGATTCAATTTTCATCCTGGATGATGAAATTTTACCTAGTTGTACTAGACATAAATATTGTTCTTTTTACAATTATTTTATCATTTTAAGCATATAAGGAGGAAAGTAATGGATTTATAATTACAAAAAACATGTTAAGCTGTCTAAATTGTTCTGCTCAGAGGATTAGGGAGCATGTGGAACCTTTTCACCTAAATTTTCATCTTCAACTGTTCATCCTGTATGTTCAAATATTACCCAGTCGTACGGTACATTCCAATATACTAGCATCATCAAACTAAACTTCCAACTGTACGTTGTATACGATTAAGTGTTATGTTAACGTTATAAGCTCCTCAATGATTCGTTTGGGTAGCGTATGAAGCTAACACGAGAAGAATGTGAGCGCAACATTCCGTTTCAACTTATCAGCCTGAGTGTAACATTACACAGAAGTATTTACACAATACAAGGAAGTAGACTGGGCGCTATTCAACTCTTGATTTAATCATACTGGCCTTAAAATCCTACTACTATCATGTGAATATCAGTAATCAATCAACTCTATCCATGTATCAGACTAGAAGACTGCTTGACTGTTCCTGATTGCCTTAAGCAAAACAAAGCTCTCTTAGAAAATAAATGCTTTTTAGAATCCTTTGAGTAGTCAATATAACAATGTTCATACTATAAATTACAAAAAAATTATGTGTTGTCTGGCTGCCCTGTTGTACTCCAGACTAGCAGAACTTTGTCATAAGAACTTAAAGCTGCTTATACTTTTTGTACTTTAAAGAAGCAACTTCTGTAAGTTTGGTTATTGTCCGTTTTCCATCTTTGTTGTGAAAATGACAACTTACAGTTTTGACTCGCGCCAGATCCTTTCTGCAACGTCCTGCGCCGTCCCAGTCTCGCTCCCGTACAGTATTATCATTGTTTAATGTTTTGTCAACGTGAGAATTGGTACAATTTAAATTTCACTTATCAAATTTTGCTTTATTTATGACCTGGAGTGGTGGGGTGAGTGTCAGACTGTCAGCGGTGAATGGACGGTGATAACGTTGCCACGTGATAACGTTGATTCTAATGTGGTCTCAACTTCAAAGTGCATCAGAGCACCAAAAATTGAAGTTTGCCCTCAAACTTCATCCTTATTCGTTTATTTAAAAAAAAAGTAAAATCAGTTAAACTTTTCTTTTAAATATATAATTTGTAATTATTTAAGTTCCTCTGAAATGATTTCTTTTAAGGTAAACTTTAGCACAAACTTTTAATAATAATTATTAAAGAACAGCCATTTTCCTTAAGACATTTGCATTACAAAAAGCATAAAAATGACAGGTTTTCCAATTATATTAACAATTTACTATTTATATAAGTTAAATTCATCCTTAATGACTTGAAGCAACAAGAAAGCAAACATACTTAGACTATTTTTCATTGAAGGATGGAAAAGAATTTAAATTTTACATTAGCGCTATTTCTTGTTGTTTTTTTAAATAGAACACTCAAATTTTAATCCTTTTATGCTACATCATAAAGTTAAAAATTATTGGAGATTTTTGATTTCGATATCAGACTTTATTTCATATGATTTAGGAAAATTCAAAAAAAAAAAAAAAAAAAAAAAAAAAACTTGCCATATGTGAATTATTTACAAAACTAACCAGCACTGGTTTAAAATAAAAGCTTTTTCACTCAAAAGGGTGAAGTATGACAGATTTAAATAAAAAGACAACGATCGTCAAGATTGTGGCATTGGTAAGTGTCTCCTTACCGTGTATGTGGGCTTTGAACTTATTAAAATAAAATTAAGCATGTAATAGTCATTAGGGAAGCAAATCAGTCTATTGATTTTATAACTTGGTGTTTATTCAGAGTGTGTAAGAATAGTTTGTTATGTTTTTTATTTTTAAATAATTATTTTTGTAGATTCTTGCTAGTGTTTGTTATGGACTGCTCATTGGATTTCACGCTTCTATTCAGACACCGTATGAGAGGCTTCTCATCTGTGCAGTCTTCGCTGGATTTTTGGTTCTTTATATTGCGCTTGTGATTGGCGTCTTTACAGGCCGAGAAGTAGACAAGGACCTGGTAAGTAACAATTTTTTTCTACAACAACAACAGTAAGTAACAAGTTCTATATTTGATGTATTGTTCTTAAATTTTAGAACAGTGTCTGGGCATTGTACGGCTTTGCTGCATACATAGGAGCCGGTGTGCTTTGTATAATCATGTACAGCGATAACTCAAGCACAGAAGGCTTTTTGGGTGTTGCGACTGGGGCTGTATCCATTGTCCAAGGTCTTGTGGTCGGCCTGGATGCATGGTTCTTGCAAAACAATTGAAGCCAGGAGAATTGTTTTTTCACGTATTTCTCAACAAATCCTCGATCTTGACGGAAACAAGCTTGATGATTCCCTGGACTAAACATGTACAGCTTTTGTTTGAGTTTGTAAATAATATATTTTTTAAAATGATTACATTTTGTTCTGCTTCCTTTTAATTGTAGAGCTTCTCTATTAAAAACAAGATAATTTTCAAAAAATCTCCTTTTAGATCAGTCAACAGTTGTATGATTACATAAAAATTATTTAGAAAACTCATAAGTATATACTAACAGTATATTTAAAACAAAATTTACCTAACGTACAGTTTATTTTTATATCTTTAAACATTAAAATTTATTTACATATAAATAATTTACAGATAAATTAACAGTGGATTTTTAAATAATTGTATTTTACAATAATGTCTTTTTGATTGTTCATTTCTTAAAGTTATAAGCATTAATTTTTTATGAAGTAATTATGGCCGCTGCATTTATTACTTATTAAAATGCAGTTGTTACCTGTTACTTTTTGGAAAATATGTTTGTCATTTACAATGCAATCTCTTGCAATGCATGTGTTGAAATTTGTATTATCTAAAGTATCACATGTTCAAATAATTGTGTTAGTATAAAAATCAAGAATTGGTATTATTCGACTCAGATCAGGAAAAGTTTTTTCTTTGGTTTTTAGTGTCCAGTGTTTAAGAGTGCCTCGAAGGCAATGGCAGATCTTGGCAAGTCCACAATCATCAAACTAATTGCGTTAGTGAGTATGCCAGAAATGTTTCTATCTGAAACTGCCTCTAGGTGGTTCTATTCAACAAAAAATAGGCCTTTTATAACTGCACAAATTATTTTTATAGCTTTTTAGCCTACATTGTTAAATCTAGGAGTGAATTGTTTAAACAAATATTCATTTGGTTGATATTTTTTCAGTAACACATGAAAATAAAAAGTAATTACATTTTGTTGTTAAAACAGAAATGAAAATAATGTAAGGAACAGCAGAATATTTATTATTTGAAAGCCTATGCTTATTCCTATTTATTTTATTATTTTTAAGTAAATAAAAGTCTCAGCTTAGAATACGGCTATTTATTATTTTTTGTGTTTTCTGAATTAGGGGATAAACAGTTTTACAAGATTAAAGAACTCAAAAAATGAGAAACGGGACGAATAATGAAATTTTAAAGCGTGTTAGAAAATATGTTCACCGTTCTAATTATTCAAACTGGTTTGATTGTCAAACGCTTTGAGAATTTTATCATTGTTATTTTTTTGTTGTGGCCCAAATCTCTTATTTTTTTATAAGGGGGATATCTCCCTCAAAGAGGTTGAGCTTTCGTATACATGAAAAATGGTTTAAGTAAATAAATGCTCCAGTTTAAGGGGTAACAGACCTGAGCATATAGGCTGGGGAGGTATACTGTTACAGAGTCGTAGACTTAGGTGGCAGTGGATTGCTGGAAGCCACTTTTCTAATGCTGAACTCCTTGAAACGACTCTGACTATGACTCACTCATTTTTTTTTTTTTTTTTTCGCTTTTTGTTAAGGATTCTGTGGGTAGAACCATCCTTTACAAAAATCCAACCTCAATCATTGTGTATGACTCTAATCTGACCCTGACTCTATCTAAACTGACTCTCTCTATTTGTCTCTGAGTGTAACTCTGCCTAAGACTCTGATTCCGGTTTTAACTATAATCCTTTGACTACAAAAAAACTACATTCAAAACAACTATGGGACTGACAGGCTATGGAAAGAATAGTTCTTTTCTGGCAAGATTCAATTGTTGAAAGGCCAGAATGCCCATGTGCAAGTACGAGTGTAACATTGTTGCAAGAGTGTAAAAATTAAGCCAATTTAACAAACTGTAAACTTGTACATAAATACTCGTGTATAAATTGTATATAAATTTGTGTTGTTGAACTCTGGATGCCGAAACCTTATCCAAGGTTATACATGCAAGTGCAACAGTTATGTTTTTTTCCAAATTTAAGCACTTATACATGGACACAATTGACAAAATAACATAAAGTAGAACTTTTTAAGGTGGTAAATTGTTAAAATACATCTTGCAAATAGAAACTGGCAGGAATAGCCACTAGGATGATAATTGATCAAACTATAATTTAATGTGTTATACATTAACCACATCTCATTGTTTAAAAAATATTTGTTATATTTCAATATTGTTGAATTGCATTTTAATTTTTATTTATTTCAGATTAATGCTATTGTCCTATATGTATTGCTCATATTATTCCACTCCTACATCCCAACAGCATATGAACGGCTGCTTATTTGCGCCATATTTGCTGGATTCATGGTTTTGTACATTGCACTTGTGCTTGGTATAATCATAGGAAAGCCAGTCGACAAGGATCTTGTAAGTATTTTTTAAGTTGGTTTAAAAACATTTTTTAATCATACACACTTTTTTAGATTGGCGTATGGACATTCTATGCTACATGTGCCTACTTCGCTTGCGGGGTCATTTTGATTGTTAGATTTCACCATTCTAATCATGAAATGGGTCTGGTAGATGGAATACTCTCTCTATTGATGGCAGTAATCACGTTCTTGGATTGTTATTTCACTATAAAAAACTGAAAGCGAAGATCCAACAAAAAAAAGAAAAAACAAAGGGAAAATTTCTGGTCAAGTTTAACCACTGTGTTAATTTAACGGCTATAAAACATTTTATTTGATATATAGAGATAAAAAAATATTGTTTTCATTTAATTTTTATGAAATGTTTTACTTGTCCTTTATATTTAATATTTTTATTATTATTAGTTCAGACTTAATGTGTAATTGGTAAAATGTAAAGGTTAGCGTGATTTTTATTTTGTTTACCTAAATTACTAAACAAAACCACAAAAATGTTAAAGCACGTGATTTTAAATTGGATATATTACCAGGATAAAATGGGCAAAGTTCTTGAAAATACTAGCACCTGCAGAAACACAATGATGCAAGTAATCAACAATAAAAATGTTGAAAAATAATCTATTTCCTAAAGAGTGCAGTTCAGAAGCCGTAGATTTTTTTCTTTTTTAAATTTTTATATATAGATGAAAGTAGATGTGGCTTTTCACTCAAACCAAAATGAAAAGTTTAGGAGAAAATCTTTACATTTTTATCATTATCCTTATATAACTTTAGAATTCGTAGAAGTTGTACACATCTATGTACTTGTGTTCTGCTAAAAATACAGATAAATATCAAATACAAATCTAAACAATGATCATCACAAGCACTTACTAACTTTGTTAATATAAATCAAAAGTACAACAAAATTTTCTGTTTTTAACAAATTCAGAATTTGTTTTTATTTAAAAAACTGTCTTTGCCATTTCATGGGTAATGGAAATGCTATTGTATTGTTCTTGTTGGCCGCAACATTAGTCAGCGTCTGAAGATACCTCAGCTGGAAAAAAAAGTAAATAAATAAAATAAGAAATAAAAAGACAAAGTTGTAGATGTGTTAACTGACTTGAAGTGCAACAGGGTTTCGTGACATGACCAGAGCCGCTTGTCTCAGTTTTTCAGCAGAGTTCAGCTCACCCTCTGCATTAATGACTTTAGCTCTCGCATCCCGGTATGCCTCTGCTTCTGAAGCCATCGCCCTCTGCATGCTGTCAGGGAGGCTAACGTCTTTTCTGCAATGATTTGTTTGTTATTTAAACCTTTAAAAGAGTTTTGTGTTTCATACATGTCTACACTTTCCACTTTGATTCCCCAATGGGTTACAGTGTGCTCAAGAATTTGGCCTATTATCACTGCAATTTCCTTACGCTCACTTAAAATCTGTGTCAAATCTTTATGACCCATGACATTCCTTAGAGCTGTCGATGCTAACAGCATTGTAGCCCTCCTGCAAAGATCCATATAATTAAAACTAAGATCTAATGTAGAAGACAGAAATCTTACTTCGCTTGCTGAACACTTGCAACTACTTTAATTGGATCTTGAATAGTGTAATAAATTATAGCAGTAACATTAACAGTGCAAGAATCTTTTGTTAAAACTTCTTGTGATGGTATATTCATTGCAGTTAGTCTCAAGTCAATGTTTACGTATACATCAATACAAGGTAGTAAGAAAAAAAGGCCAGGCCCTGGAGTATGTTTTTTCAGCCGTCCCAATCTAAAGACGACAGCCTTTTCATATTGGTTTACAATCTACAAGCAAAGATTTGTATTAGTTTTATATTTCTTTTTTCTGTTTAAAAGGCATAAAAATTACTCTGAATGTAAAGAAAAGAGAAATTGGTACTGTCAGGATCACAATAGCATAGGAAACAACAATTAAAAATACTTCAAAACATTTAGTCATTTTGCCTGTAAAAATTATTGAAAGATTAGCCAAGGCCATTCAGAAAAATATTTGAAAAAACAAATTTTTTTAACGTTTAACTTCTTTTATAAGTCAAAATTGTTTTTAACATTACTTTTTGTAGATAAAACATTGGTGGAAAAATTTACCGGGGTGCGGTTCACTATAAATGTAAGACATAGGATTTTCAAGATCTTTCTTGACTGGTTGGTACGACATTTCCTTTTCCTGGCTCTGTTTTGTCTTCCAGGTAATACTAATGTCCCTCTTTGGTGTATCACTAGGAATATAAATGCTGCTTTGCTCTGAAACACTTATTTCATTAGGTGATGGCGTTTCGCGATGTTCGTGCTTCCTACTATGCTTCTTTTCACTTTTACTCATGTCAAATAGGGGAAAAAATAAAATTAAAGTGTCACATGATTTTTAATTATTGTTTACAAATTATTTAGTAATAGTATTTTTTCTTATTTTGTTTAACTGTAGCAACCACAAACGTTTATTTTTATATTATTCTGTATATATTTAGTAGTCGTAATTGACCATTATCAAGGTCTTGGTTGAGATGAATTTTATTTTATTTTTACAAATGAAATATAGTTGTTCAATTAAATCATATGTGTGATAAAATGTTTGATTTTGGAAACAGATTTTTTTTTATATTTTGTCTACTTTTATTAACTACTACCTTTAAGTTAAGACAAAAAACAATTTAAAAAATGTGTAAAAAGTTAAAAGAAATCGCTTCTTCAGGAGCAAAGCCTTTAATTAGGATGATAATTTTGGTAGATTTTCTTAAACTAATTAAATTGAAGTTTCTCAAAATGGGATTGATTTCAGTTTTTAATGGTAGCTGAATTCTTCCTGTTGTTTGCCTACTACAGATTCCTTGGGTGGGCCTATGAAAAGTTGATACTTGTAACTCTCTTTTCGGGTTTTGTGTTCATCTACATACTGATCATCATGGGTTCGATCTCGAACAGAATCAGCGCAGTGGTGGTGAGCTAGTAACGTATTGTCATACAGATTGGTTCAACAATTTATTAATTTTAGACAAAAAGTTGGATGTATACTATATGCACATTCATTCCAATGGGAGTAGTTGTAATCGTTCACAATCAAATAATTCTGGATAGAGAGAAAATGGTTCCACATGTGGACATCATATTGGCAGCATTAACTTTGATTCTCACAGCATTTGATGCCTACGCATCATTTGGATGAATAAAGGAATGTTGTTCTTTATACAAAAATTTGTAATGCTTCAGAATTGTGAAGAAAAATTGTTTCAAAGACATTATGTGGTATTCATTCACTTTAAGCATAAAGTCCTTAATATTTTTTAATTTTGTAAATACGTTGTATAAAATAAAATTAATATTATGTAAAATGAAACTTTTAACAATTATAAAAAGTGTTTGATTTTTCAGGAAGCAACATGGGCATTTTATGCATGCTGTGCCTACTTCGTTTCAGGATTTATCTTCATATGGTTCTCAAAATATAATATTTTCTATGCATACCAAGAAGCGGAAATTCAATCAAAATATGATGAGAAGTCGTATTCATTCGGTACCAGGCTGAATAAATTGCTTTTCCACGATAGCCGAGAACCCTTGGCCATCTGCTGTACCACTTTTTCTTTCCTGATTTCTATGTTGACTCTTCTCCACATGCTCGTAGTAATGAATAAAGTGGACTTGGACGCTTTGAATGTTTACAAACAGAGAAGATCGACAGAAAGATCAGCAAAAATGTCAGTCATTACTCGTGACACCATTTTAAACTGACCATTAATTTTTGTCTTTTTAAAAGCAAACCCTAGAACCAAAAAATGACATATAATTTTGCACAACAATCTGAAATTGTAATTTATAAATTTTATAAAATTTCAACATTTATTACAGATTTGAGACATTACACAAAAAAATACAGTATGGGATAGCAAAACTTGGGTATGCTTTTCTTGTCCAAATGGAAATACTAAGATTGCAATGCTGAAAAGAAAACAAAAACCAATAATTAATAATTAATTCAATTTCCAGGGGACCAACAGCCCATCGATAATAATACAGAATTTGTCTACCTCGACGTATTTTTTAATTTTATCTACCATTGAAAAATCTACTTTAACTCTACATGAAATAATTTTAATTGAATGAATGAATTATTTGGTATTATTTTTTGGATTTATAGTTCACTGGTGAGTTTTAATTTTTAGTTTTTATTAATTAACCTGTTACAATGGTTTTATTTTCTTGCTTGCACCCTGGGTTTAAAAATTATTTTCTAAGGCAAAGGTTTCAAACGTCACAGTCTTCTGGTAAATGTGTCAGGGTTTTTTCTTGCTTCTTTCCAGAATCACATTGACGTCAATCTTTTTTCAGATTTTCACTGCACCAAGAAATCAGATCAAATTTTGAACCTTTCTTTTGTGCATTATAAAATTTCTTTCTTTTCAAATCTTGCGCAATTAGAGATGTTTATTGCTAAAAACCAATGATTAATAATTAATTCAATTTCCAAAGAACCAACAGCCCATTAATTATTATTACTAATTATTGAAAGTGTGCATTGACACTTGAGCTATGTCAGCTTGTTCTGAAATCTTGAATTTTTGAACAATCTATAATTAAAATCGTATAGGCTGTTTGAATATAGTTCTTTCTTTTTCAAATATAAATCACGAAAGGTTGGCTATATTTCATGTTTGAAAATTGTGTGAACGTATTTAAGATTGGAAATCAAGAAAAACTAGAAATGAGACCTTATGTTTTTTACATATTTTCCAATAAAGGTAGGCAAAATTTTACATTTTAAAATTTTGTGCACATTAAGATGTGCAAACATGAATTTCTGATCATTTTATCAATATGTTGACCATATAGGACATACTAAAAACAGTCCTTCCTTGACCAGGATTATTTCATAAATGTCAATAAAATTTCAAAGTTGACATTTTTACGAATGTTTTTGTATTGTGGAATTGAGGAAAAACTTTTTTTTCACACGAATTCCAATAAAGGTAAACTCATTTTAAAATTGTGTGAACGAGTTTCAATAATTTGTTGTATGTAGTACAATCTCAAGATTTGAAATGTTAGATTTTAGAACATTCCATGATGAATAAAAGTCCATTTTTTTACACGTTTTCCATTAAAGGTAGGCAAACTTTTGCATTTTAAAATCTTGCAAATATGTTTAATTTATGATAATTTCATCAATAAGTTGATCATTTAGGATATATATTTTTTATAACAGTCCTTTCTTGACCAATTTCATAAATGTTGACAAAATTTCAGTTTAAAATTTTACGAATGTTTTTATATTGTGGAATTAAAGGATTATTGTATTATTATTCCCAGGGATTATATGATTCAAAACGTTTTTAGTTTATTCATTCAAAAGTTCCTTAATTCTTTTTTTATTATTATTATTTCTGCCTTACAAATCCGTCAGCCACGGTTTTTCCATAACTTTACCTACTTCTAGGTTTGGAAATAATAGTTTAGAACCAACATAGTAAATTGTTCAACTATAAAAAAAAAATTTTTTTTCAACGTTCTGGCTACTGAACTATCGTACTTATTTCACATACGTTTACAAGTTTAGTATTGTTCATATCTTATTGGGAATTTAACGTAGTCTTCAGTGGTATCAACGGATTTGTTTAAAACATTTTAGTTTTGAAGTTATTATTGCTTATTTAAAGCGAGGTCGTGAAATATTAAAAATCACAAAAAGGAGAATAACTCCGATACTGTTAAGATTCAGATAATTAGGACTGTTCGGTTCAATTTTGAATGTAGAATCTGCTGTTAAAGTTTGTAACACGAATAACCGGACACCCTGTATTTATTCGCCTCTCGAGCATGTTTTCGTGTGATATGACTATCCTTAACCAATCAATTTTTTTCTTAATTTATCACTAAGCCGTACTAAAATTGGCGGCTCTCGATTAACACGTGGAATCGGTTCGGGGGCGGCGGGGATGATGCAGCCCCCACCACGATAAACCGGCCACCCCCGAGCCGCCCTCGACCTGTTCTGCACCTCTCTTTTGACAAGCGACGCCCGCCAGACCAACAGCGATGAAGCGCCTGGGACTAATTGCGTTTGCGATCATCACCCTCGTCCTTTATGCAGGTGAGTCGGACGAGACAAAACCAAAAATAAAAGCCAAAATTTTGGATGTAAATTCCCCCCCAAAAAAACTTTTTTATCGCGATTTTATTTTAAAACGAATAACAATAAAAGATTAAAAGAAAAAATACAAATGAAACACCAAAAATGTTATTCAATAAATAATGAAGGACGTTGCTTTATTGCTTTCTTCCAAAATTCACGATTTTTTCACGAAGCTTATATATCAAAAAACACGAATTTACCTTAATTATTCTATGAAATGTAACCATATTAAAATGAATTATTTATTGTCCGAATATATTTCAAAAGCAAACCTGAAAAAAGAAACCCTATTGATATTCAAAAATTTAAACTTTTCTCTGTATATCGATTATATTTAGTGGTCCGATTGACCAAATTACTTCTTTCAATTAATCTTTTTATGTAAGGTTTTGGTTGAAACTTGGTTAATCTATATGTTGTAAGCTGTTCTCAGACTGAAAAACAGAACTTAAATAAAACGAGATCTGTTATTTTATAGCCGTAAAGCACGTGTTTTGCAAGACCGTTCTGTAATCAAACTGTTTGTGTTGTCGGTGTTCTATGATTCCCAGTGTTAATATAAACCCGTACAATAATTGTACACTAGTTGTATAAGCTTTAGATTCAATTCTATTTAAAATGAGAGAAAAATTTATAAAGAAAAACCCAGATGAAACAACAGATAAAGAAAAAACAAGCTTCAATCAACGATAAATAATAAATTTTTCAACCATATCAATAGTCTACAAAACAATTCTTACTTCATAATTTTGAAAAATGCGCTATTCATATATTTTTTTTACAAGAATTCCACAAAAGTAGAAAAATTACATAAAACAAACCAAAATAAATAAAATACATGCTTTTATCGTTTTGGTGAAAACAAGCCAAAAATAGATGGAATACTCAAAGAAGGAAAGCTCGGATTTTCAAACATTTCATGATTACAATGATCAAATAATTCTTAATTCTGTAAAATGAAAATAATTTAATTAATTCCATTAACGAAAAAATTGAAACATTTCTCGTAGTGAATTCATAAGAGAAAACAACTACAAAATCTTGTGTCTCGCCTGCCTACAATGTCAACTGATCTAATAAAAAATAAATCAAAATAAAATTAAAACAATCCCTTCTAATTTGTGTTAAACCTTCGTTATTTAAATTATCGAATAGCTTACTGTAAATGTATAAAAATGGGTCCGTCGGTCCCAATTTTGAACATAGCGAAATTTACTCGATCGCGAGAAACATCGAAAACTTTGCAGTTTACGCAATTATTCCGTGAAGGCAGAAAATCGAGAAAAAAATTACAGCTCAATAAATATAAACATTTGTCGTTAGAACAGATATTTAGTGTAAATTAGAAAAAGATTATTAAAAATATCTAGTTTGTTTTTCAAATAATTCAGGACTAAAATGACCAAATAGCGTAGTAGGAGAGGTTTCCTTCCATGGATTTCATCAAAAGCGAATACAATCCAATTGATTCCATTTCGTTTAATATTCAATTGAAACAAGTATTTTGCGTAAATGCATAAGGAATGCAAAAAACATCAAAAAGACTTTGTCTATCATTTCAGCAAACTTTTCGGGGGGGGGGAGTGAAAACGACTGGCTTGAATTGGCTAATAGTAATAAAATGATTAAAGGACTGGTTTGTCCGACTAAGAGAAAATATAAATACGATTCAATTGATCCATTTTATAAACTACTCAATGAAAACATTTTGGTTAAATGCGTAAAATATATATTTAGACAATTTCAAAATGGCTATACTTTGTCTTCCATGAATCCTATTTAAATAAAAAAGACAATTAAAAAAATGAAATGAGATAAAAAATTGGCGTTAATGCATTGAAGGTCTTCTGAAACTTTAGAATAAAAAGAAAAGTACTTTGTTCTAATATCATTTCAATAAACGCAACATATCTGAGGAAAAACGTGAGAAAAACCCCTGGCAGATAGAATGATTAAAGTAGGCCCAAAAACGATTTCCTTCGTAGGTACGTATAAACGTTTCGTAATGTAATAGTGAGCAGTGAAAGTAATCAGAAACCGTGGTCCCGATCGCTCCACTTATTGTGAACAATATCGTTTTAAGCGTGATAATACTCGACCATTTGTAATTCAAGTTGTCACCCATTATATGGAGGATGTATGGACTACCACAATGAAATGGCCAGCATTATCTCCCGTCATGATTCTTAAGGAGCACTTATGGGACATGAACAGCTTCAAACCGCTCTTATTGAAAATTGGAATTCCTGTTTCAAAAGACGAAATCCGATCGCTTGTTTACTCGATGGCTAGATGACTTAAAGCCCTTCGGCCTGAGGAGGTAATACGCGTACAGACGTAATTGTTTGTTAATTTTTAATCTATCACTAAAATATTTTAGCTTTCACGGTTAAAACAGATCCCGTTCCTAAAGATCTTCATATTTGTCAAAGCTTTCTGCTAAGCTGTTGCTTTTAAGTTTTGTGTAGGGATTCACGTCAGTCCGATGTCTAGGTATAGTTCCATGTATCTGGCTTGAGTGGAAGACGGTAGCTTGTAGTTATCGATGATGAAGGTCAAACTGTGCAGTTGTACTCATTCTCACGATTGAAAGTTGAATTGGATTCGGGTTAATTGACAAAATTACGGGATTGTATACGGTATTAGATTGTAGCTTTGCCATGATAAAAATTCACAATTAAATTAGGAGGAAATTTGTACCGTTTTGGTCAATAGAAAACGACAGATAGAATAAATTTTAGAAGAAAAGACTTCCTTTTTTAAAATTATGTTTCGACATAAGTCGAACCTTTTTCAATAAAAGTCTTCCCTGATTTATGCTAAATGAACATTTACCAATTAAACAATTCGAGTGAGAAACATTTTATCACTAATTAAAAACAATTTCCCTGGTTCGTTAGGAGAACACCAATATTTGAGAAAAACCGTTATTTACAGCAAACAAAATCTATAAATTTTAATTCGTCACATTTTGTTTGTGTTATTTTTTGGCATTTCAAATAAAGAGGACAAATTGAATTAATCACTAATTTTACTTTGGAATATGCCCTCCCTTAGGCTCGTATGACGTTCGTGGGTTCACTATGAACATAATATCCATTTAAATGGGAGGTACTTGTAATTATGCAATTTAAGGAGTTGACTGGTAGCCGAGCCATTAATAAACCATGAGAAGGAACGAAAATCCATTCAAACATCATGCAATCGGACACAATTGCGGTATGGGACGATTTTGGCAAGAATCTATTTGTCATTCAATTTACCTGGGCGAAAGAGTTGAAAAGGAAAAAACGATAAGAAACGGGTGAAATTTATTTTTTTTTTTTAAGTTTTCTTAATATGATTTGATAAAATATAATTTTCAGGTAGAAATTATTCATTTTGATTTGTAGAAAATTAAAAAAAAGGCTTTTTTAAAATAGTTTCTTAGTTTCTTCAACAGAACAAAATTGCATAAAAATGTAAACGTTTGAAACGAACAACTCTATATCGATGTTTTAAATGGAAGAAAAAATTCGTGCTTTTTTTTAAAAAAAAGCAAAAATATGGCTGTAAAATTTACCCTCCGGTGTGTGAAGATCATCTAAAGTATATTCTGAATTAAGGAAATGTTCTATATTAAAACTTTTGAAACAATTTTCGACACAGACATTTCATTATGAAGAAAAGTTAACGAAATCGTCCGTCTGAAAGTACAAGTAGGGACAAGGTAGCTTTGACTTTGCCATGTTGATGGGGTTGAATATAAAACGGGACGAGGGTTCAAGTTAAGGTGCAAAACGGCTTAGCTTTGAAACGGCTGAATTTCCAACTCTCTCCACGAACCTCTGAATCCGGTTAAATTAGGATCACGTTTGAGATAATTAGCATTGAAGGAGGGCCCTCGACGGAGGACTGAAAGCCGTTCAGCAGGAGCATCAAGGGCCATCCCGAGTCTTTCCTGAAAGTCTTTCCGGCCCATTGTCGACTTCAGCAGACTTCGACAACTGATATCGGACTCGTCAACAGCGTCGCCCACCCCGTCCTTTCCTGTTTATTTACCCTTTACCAACCATCCTGTACTATTTTTTTTTTCCAATTTGAAACGCAAAGTACCATTAAGTGATAATAATAAAATCTATTAGGCAGGGAAGAACATAAAAGAACGCACTACAAACTTAATAGCGTAGCTTAGGCAGAAGACGGAAAAAGAATTTAAACAGTGCAAAGAAAAGAATATTTTTTTGAGAAACTTTCAACATCCTTAAACTTTAAATGAATAATTTAAGCTTAAAAACATCTGAAAAAAAATTCCGTTAGTTTATTAGTGGCACGAATATATTTTTCAAGAAGAATATTTAAAGGAATATTCGATCTTGGAAACCAGGAAGGAATTAACACTAAATAAATCAATTTTCTGTTTTCTTCCGTAATTTTCTTGAGGTAGGAGAATTTGTTAGCCGAGTTATGAAAATGACTGAGTAAATCAAAAGAAAGAATAAAACAGGGACACTGTAGTCCCACCAATTCACCAAGTTCGTCAATTTTCTACAATCCTTTTATTATTTTATGTAGATGGTCGACTTATGTACAAAGTTGACGAAATTTCCGTTTAGATTACAAGAAGGAGCAATACAAAGTTACTCACCAACCCGTCAGATTTACAAATTCTCTATTTTCCACGATAATTTCTTTTAGACGATCGAGTTGGGAAGCAGAGTTGTTTAAAAGTGTTTGTTTCTATGTAAGGACGGAATAGAAAAAAAATTCCCACCAATTCGTCGATTAATTTTTTCTTATAATAATTTCAGTTATATTCACCAATTCGCCAAATTCAGCAATTTTCTGTTTTGCCCGACAATTTCACTCGGACGACAAAGTTGGAAAGCGGAGTTGTTAAAATTGACTGTTTCCGTCTAAGGAAGACATAAATATTCCCACCAATTCATAAAATTCATTAATTATCTATTTTCCTTGATAATTTCATTCAAAAGACGGATTTGGGAAGCAAAGTTTAAATTTAAAGAAGCAACAATAAAATAAATAAAAACAATTGCCACCCATTCTCTAATTCATCAATTTTTCTATTTTCTTTCATAATTTCATTCCCTCAGGAAGCAGAAGTTATGAAAATTTCCTGTTTAGATTAAAAGAAGGAGCAAACATGATTCCCCAAATTCACCAAGTTTCGTTGATAATTTCATTTGTACGATAGCATTGGCGAGCATAGTTGCTGAAATCGACTTTAGATTAAGTTTATAAGCAGTAATAAAGAATTCTAAAATATTTCATCTACTCAAAAAAATTTCTAGGAAGTTCGTGAAGAGGAAGCCTTACCTCGTTTTCACAGATACATACCGAATCTTCTTTGCCTGTGGTAGGAATCTTCATACATTCTCACAGAATTGTTCAATTTTAATTTATGCTGCCCCTCAAACAACGAAGTCTACCAACGTCAAAGAGAAAAACGGCTCCTTTACTTAAAAAAAGAAAATTACATTTAACTAGATATTTTTTTATTATTAGTCAGCGATTTCCATCAATTCAAACAAATTTAAAGAAGTTTAATTTTTTTAATTTTAACAAATTTAACATTACATTCATATTGGTTCAAAAAATAATTTTGGTTGTAGATTATCACTGTAGTTATTCTAAAGTGTTCATTGGGCATCGTGTAAAAATAAGTACCAAGAAACCAAATTTCATTTCTTTTTTTTTAATACCGCTACCATTAAATTTTCATAGGAAGATTAAAGATTTACTCACACTAATTGGCTTGCTTTAAACCGTTTCCAATTTGTGGGAAGTTTGAAAAGCAAATCTTACTATTTATTGTTAATTGGATCATCGAGAGCTTAAATCGTCTCTGAGGCAATGTTCCTCCGACAAAACAACCCGGAACAAAGGACGCTGGATATTTAATAAGAAATAATAAAACGGTAAGCAGGAAGACGGAAAAGATGTCCTGCCTTTCCAACAGGATATCAAGAGCAGAAATGCCCGTCTGTTCTTTCTCATCGGCCCATCCGGCTAATTAACGGCTGCTTTCCTTCATAGCTGTGAAAAATGGACGGTTCATTAATGAATGCCCTTCGAACAGCAACAAAAAATATCGATGGATTTTTTAATTAAAAAAGATACTATACTTGCATGCATTGTAAAACGTTTAACTCGTGTAATAATGAACAACGAGAACAGAGCTTTGATCCAGAAGTTTAGGATAACTAAGATTTTTTGGACCAAAAGCCCATTCTGGTTCTAAATAACTCTACTGTACGATAAATTTTGTAGCGACTACAATGATTCTCCAAACAAATTTTATATCAGATTTTTGAAATAAATGGAAAAAATTAGATTTCTTCAGTGTCACATTTTTATGAAATATAATGGGCAAGATATAAATAATCCCCATTGGAAAAAATTGTTGGTATGATATAACAAAACAAGCTGTAACAATCTTTACTGCCTCAGCTACAAAGTCTTCAATGTGTCAAGCAAGATTTGGACAAATACTGTTTAATTGTGTCCTAAATATTTTCATTCAATTTATTCCTATTTAATCGCTAATTGGTTTATTATGCCCGGCGAATATACTGGAGACTATAGACAAAACTATTCATTCAGCAACGTCGAAGAATCGCTTGTAATAGGAGGAATTGTGACTAATTTTATTTATTTTACCTTTATCAACCTCTCAACAAGATTGAGATTGAAAAATGGCAAAAAGGAGGGGAAATTCGGAAGGCTGGGTTGAGATGGGAAGTTGGTGTCCGAGTGGATCGAAGTCGCGATAGCTCAAGTGCTAGTGCAGAGATTTAGCCGAAGGTTGTGGGTTCGAATCCCGCTCGTGACACTGACTTGCTTATGTCAACCGATACCTTACATAAAGATTATTTAATTAAACGAAGTCATTTGGTCAAGAGGACCACGAAATCTAACGAATTTATCAGCAGTGTTTTTCTTAGTAATCCTGATTGGAAAATCTTGTCGGCTTGCTATAATAAAAACCGCTGCAGCAATTTTATCACCTTATCACCAAGAACAAAAAGGATTTATTACTTTATCTTTTTGTAAATAAAATCAATCCGATTGGTTCAGTAAACTTGTAATCAATTGTTCAATTATCATTTGTTAAATAATTAAATGATTCAGATTTGAAAATAGAGTGATAGACCGAGACCAACTACAGAAATTTTTGCCGTGTCATCAAGAACGACGCCTTTATTTATCATCCAAGATATCCACAAATCCTCAAATTTGGACATTCGTACATCCATTTAGTTCATTTCTATTTGATCGTAATTGTTTAATTATATCCGGCCAATATGGTGGAGAATATAGACAAAATGCATCTAATGCCGGACCACTACGAAGCCGAAAACAACTCTTTTTTTTCTGTTCAGTCGTAGCCTGATTTTCTTCTTTTGTCTGTATTTTTCTGCAGGGGAGGTTCGTGGATTTGTTCCCTTCTTATATGAATATTCTTCTCGATTAAAAAATAAAATTCAGACGTACTTTTACTCTCGAAAAATGTTTTTTACACACTCAAACAATCTTCGTAAAGGTCAATAGACGGGTGAGAAAAAAAGACTAAATGCTGGGTTCGCCGAGCTTTCGGCACTTTGTACTTCCATTAACAGAGTTTTCCCAAAGATGAAGAAAACCATATGCGAAATTATTATACAAGTTTTTGGGTTTAAAGCTAAAGAGCATATGGCAACATAATACATTTTGCCGATGAAAACAGACATCTCGCTAAAAATCCATCTGACTGAAGTCGAACTATTTTTTTTTATACTGACTAGCAGTTTCTTCCAGGCACATTTGTTGTTGCTAGGTGAACTCAGAATTTAGTCTTTTTTTCACTCTCTAATGACCTTTACGAAGATTGGAACCCTACATAAATTATCTGCAGGTCGATCAACGAACATCTAATCAAACAGTATTAAGAGCCTAAAATAGACAATCGGATAAAAATAGAAATCTTAATAGTAAAATTTTGGTCAGGGGAAAGCAAATATTTGGATTTATCTTTCTTCTTTTTACAACAGTATTTATTTAAAAAATCTGATCTTACTGTCATTGGAGTGTGAAGAATCACCCAGTGGTGACACTTCTACTAGGGTCTACGTGTTACGCTGCCCAACATGTCGCGAGGCCACTGCCGCTTCAATCTCCATTGCATAATTCAAGCGTCTGAAACAAACCAGCCAACATAGAACATAAGACCAACATATAAAATATGACTAGTTTCTTTTTCTTTTATTAAACGAGTTCCTGAGTTAAAAATGGTTCATAGGTTAAAGAGCAAAAAACGAGAAATAAGTTGGTAACGTATGACCCCAATTCTCAATCCCTTGTGCATATTTTTCTTTGATAAATCGAAACCAGTAAACGCGTTTTGAAAATATATGACGAATTTGTTTTTATCAAATGAGAATTTATAAGATTTTTTTTTAGTTGTGTTAGTTAGCCACCCAAAATCCATGCCAATTTTTATTCGAATATTTTAGTCGAGACAACTGAGAATTAAAACTCCGGCTTTACTCCTACGCTGGTACAACACTCAGTCCCGTATGTTTTCTGAGTGGTGAGCCACTTGTGAATGCTGAAAGCCAGGCAAAACCAATTCGTGCTCGTGAATCCAGCCGAAGATTTCCACGATCTGAATCTGTTTGCCACTTACATGCATAACATATTAAAAAAATCAAGCGAAAATCCCAAGTCGCTCATTCTTAACCATAACCTCTCTTTTGATAACGTTGAACTGAAAGAAATACAATCCCGGGATTGTAGAAAAAAAAACACTTATAAATTTTAACATCTTAAGGTTAAAAAAGTTAAAAACAGTTTTTTGAATCCTAAAGATTGTTTTTGGTAAGCCTATTCTAACTGTACTTCTATTAAATAACAAATACGTGATATCCTCTTGCACTTGCTATTTTTCTACATGACACTTAAAATTTAAACAAGAATTTTGTTCTTGTCGGGCAAATTTAATTTATTACAATAATCGGTTATTAGGTCAACAACCTATTGAAAATAATACAAACAATAAAAAAAACTCTAGGCTCATCAGTCTACCGTTTCAAACATTACCTCTCTCGCTGTCCAACTCTTTACTTTGGAATAATATAAGACACCGTGCTAATCCCGTTTCTTTACCTTTCTACATAAGCAAATTCCCTACGAATTAAAATACGTCCAAATTTGGAGAGGACGGAAGCACCCCTCTAGCTAGAATTTGCAAAGAAGCTCGGCTTGATGCTCTGCCATGAGCCCATCCAACACCACCTCTTATGTAATTCAAGTATCAAACATCAACATCCAACTTCGCTTCGTTTGCTGAACAATCTATCTCTCTCAGAGAAAATGTCCAGTACTTATGAATACACTTGGATGAAAAGCATGATCATAAATGGCAGATCACCCATAAAACGTGCAGTATCATACTGCTGTATCATCATTCACCCTATTTGGTAATACTCCTGGCTTGAGTTCAGCAGGACAATCGCACGTTCAGAGGTTTGCAACCCCTAAACGGAATCTCAAGAAGGATATGCTGCGCGCTGTCGCGCTTGAAATGCCATCAGCTCAATTCAGATCCTAAACCACTGTAACACCGTATGCCAATCGACTTCCACAACGCAACGCCAGAAGGCAGAAAATAAAACACCCTCGAAACTTTTTTTTTAAGTTATTTTTTACGAGGGTTCGCAACAGCGGAGGTCATATAAACCCTCAGGGTGCCGGTGTTCTTGAAAAAAAGTCCATTTGTAAGTATGTCGGGTTCGAATGCAGGGCCGCTGGATTCGAACCCGGGACTTTTACCTTACAGTGATGAGCGCCGTATCAAGGACGAAACCTTGCGGCCACCGACGACCCCCCCCCCCTGAAAACTTTACTAATAACTAATCGAAAGGGGAGAAATATTCAGTTGGTAATTAGCATAAATGAAGAATATAATTATTGGCAAGTTCAGGCACGCAGACCAAATTCAACAATTTTTGCCTCGTGACAAACAACGAAGCATTGTCTTTGAAGATTTGTCATTCTTTTCTTTTTATCCGCACGGGCCGGTTTTCCACGCATACTTTCGTTTAATTTTATTTATTATTATTCCACCACTCATTCCACAGTTATTTTTCTTAATAAATATGATAGGCAAATATGGTGTGTGTGATAGACCAAGACTATGTATGCCTCACCAACAAAGAAGACTTGCGCAGTAAAACGGCTCCTTAGAGAGACTTATTTTTATTCAATTAAAAACATATGATCAGTTAAAATGGTAGGGCCAATAAGACATTTTTAACTCAAGATTAGTTTTAATCCTAAGACCCCCCTCATCATTCACCTGAAAAAAAATTCACCACTGATTGTCAATCCAAAACAATATCAAAATATCAATTGTTCTCTATGGTGAGTTTTGTTTTTTCATATGAAGAAACTCCTAGAACTGGACATGCAAGTTTAACATAAACCTTTAAAAAAAATTTTCCTCATTATGCCAACGTTTCGATCTTTATGGAGATCATCTTCAGGGCCTGGGATTTATAAACATTGTCTAAATTTTACAAATACATGTAGGATGTAAAAAAATGAATTTATACAATGCGGGAAAATTGTAGATTAAAGAAAATTGAATTTATCACACTAGAAAATATTTTAGGTAAACAAATGAATTTATACAATGCTAGAACATTTGAGATTAAAAAAATGAATTTATACAATGCTAGAAAATTTTAAATAAAAAAAATGAATTTATACAATGCTAGAAAATTTTAGATTTACAAAAAAGAATGAGTTTATACCATGATAGAAAATTTTAGATTGATAGATTGATTTAGATAGAAAAACAAACACATTGAGTGAGTGCACATACTTTGATCGAACTTAAAATTTTCTAGCATTGTATAAATTCATCTTTTATCTAAAATTTTC